>CM075771.1:84816445-85438945 GCA_037974665.1 Ehretia macrophylla
GCACCCCCCTTTTCAATTTTTTTTGCTCCGGTTAGGGTTGCCAAGATACTTTATCCACCACATTTCTATTATCGAATCCCACGGCACCTTGGGCAAGACAACTTCGCTTCACGTGGAGGCCAGGCCCGCAAACCGAGGGCGTAGGGCTTGTGAGCAGGTCTCCGTCGCTCCGGTGCCCATAACTTTTGATCCGTAAGGAGTTACGCGGCGCACAGCATACTGTTGGAAAGCTCTCCGAGAGCTCTACGACAGGGGCAGCTAGCTTGCTCGCTGTACCCTTTTTTGGACCCCAAAATCGAACGTTTTCATCAGTTTTGGGCCACTTTTCTAGTTTAGCTCTATTTTTTCGTCCCGGATCGTACGTCGTGAGCTGTTAAAAGGACAACAACCTTACTCGCGGGACATTAGAGGGCCCTACAATGCATTGAAATCTCGTCTTGCGAGTATGCTGGGTTGTTGAAGCGGATGGGTTGTTGTTAAGCCCATTGGGCCTTCTTAATGGGCCATCTCTCTAGGCTGGGACTGTGAACCATTAACACATAAAGGAATTGTGCCCTCAACATGACGGGTGCGATCATACCAGCACTAATGCACCGGATCCCATCAGAACTCCGAAGTTAAGCGTGCTTAGGCGAGAGTAGAACTAGGATGGGTGACCCCCTGAGAAGTCCTCGTGTTGCACCCCCCTTTTCAATTTTTTTTTGCTCCGGTTAGGGTTGCCAAGATACTTTATCCACCACATTTCTATTATCGAATCCCACGGCACCTTGGGCAAGACAACTTCGCTTCACGTGGAGGCCGGGCCCGCAAACCGAGGGCGTAGGGCTTGTGACCAGGTCTCTGCCACTCCGGTGCCCAAAACTTTTGATCCGTAAGGAGTTACGCGGCGCACCACATGCTGTTGGAAAGCTCTCCGAGACCTCTACGACAGGGGCAGCTAGCTTGCTCACTTTGCCCTTTTTTGGACCCCAAAATCGAATGTTTTCATCAGTTTCGGGCCACTTTTCTAGTTTAGCTCTATTTTTCCGTCCCGGATCGTACGTCGTGAGCTGTTAAAAGGACAACAACCTTACTCGCGGGACATTAGAGGGCCCTACAACGCATTGAAATCTCATCTTCCGAGTATGCTGGGTTGTTGAAGCGGATGGGTTGTCGTTAAGCCCATTGGGCCTTCTTAATGGGCCATCTCTCTAGGCTGGGACTATGAACCATTAACACATAAAGGAATTGTGCCGTCAACATGACGGGTGCGATCATACCAGCACTAATGCACCAGATCCCATCAGAACTCCGAAGTTAAGCGTGCATGGGCGAGAGTAGTGCTAGGATGGGTGACCCCGAGAGAAGTCGTCGTGTTGCACCCCCCTTTTCAAATTTTTTTGCTCCGATTACGGTTGCCAAGATACTTTATCCACCACATTTCTATTATCGAATCCCACGGCACCTTGGGCAAGACAACTTCGCTTCACGTGGAGGCCGGGCCCGCAAACCGAGGGCGTAGGGCTTGTGAGCAGGTCTCCGTCGCTCCGGTGCCCATAACTTTTGATCCGTAAGGAGTTACGCGGCACACAGCATACTGTTGGAAAGCTCTCCGAGAGCTCTACGACAGGGGCAGCTAGCTTGCTCGCTTTGCCCTTTTTTGGAGAACAAAATCAAACGTTTTCATCAGTTTCGGTCCACTTTTCTAGTTTAGCTCTATTTTTCCGTCCTGAATCGTACGTCGTGAGCTGTTAAAAGGACAACAACCTTACTCGCGAGACATTAGAGGGCCCTACAACGCATTGAAATCTCGTCTTGCGAGTATGCTGGGTTGTTGAAGCGGATGGGTTGTCGTTAAGCCCATTGGGCCTTCTTAATGGGCCATCTCTCTAGGCTGGGACTGTGAACCATTAACACATAAAGGAATTGTGCCCTCAACATGACGGACGCGATCATCCCAGCACTAATGCACCGGATACCATTAGAACTCCGAAGTTAAGCGTGCTTGGGCGAGAGTAGTACTATGATGGGTGACCTCCTGGGAAGTCCTCTTGTTGCACCCCCCTTTTCAATTTTTTTTGCTCTGGATAGGGCTGCCCAGATACTTTATCCACCACATTTCTATTATCGAATCCTACGTCACCTTGGGCAAGACAACTTCGCTTAACGTTGAGGCCGGGCCCGCAAACCGAGGTCGTAGGGCTTGTGAGCAGGTCTCCGTCGCTCCGGTGCCCATAACTTTTGATCCGTAAGGAGTTACGTGGCGCACAACATACTGTTGGAAAGATCTCCGATAGCTCTACGACAGGGGCAGCTAGCTTGCTCGCTGTGCCCTTTTTTGGAGCACAAAATCGAACGTTTTCATCAGTTTCGGGCCACATTTCGAGTTTAGCTCAATTTTTCCGTCCTGGATCGTACGTCGTGAGCTGTTAAAATGACAACAACCTTACTCGCTGGACATTAGAGGGCCCTACAACGCATTGAAATCTCATCTTGCGAGTATGCTGCGTTGTTGAAGCGGATGGGTTGTCGTTAAGCCCATTGGGCCTTCTTAATGGGCCATCTCTCTAGGCTGGGACTGTGAACCATTAACATATAAAGGAATTGTGCCCTCAACATGACGGGTGCGATCAAACCAGCACAAATGAACCAGATTCCATTAGAACTCTGAAGTTAAGCGTGCTTGGGCGAGAGTAGTACTAGGATGGGTAACCGCCTGGGAAGTCCTCGTGTTGCACCTCCCTTTTCAATTTTTTTTGCTCCGATTAGGGTTGCCAAGATACTTTATCCACCACATTTCTATTATCGAATCCCACGACACCTTGTGCAAGACAACTTCGCTTCACGTGGAGGCTGGGCTCGCAAACCGAGGGCGTAGGGCTTGTGACCAGGTCTCCGTCGCTCAAGAGCCCATAACTTTTGATCCGTAAGGAGTTACGAGGCGCACATCATACTGTTGGAAAGCTCTCCAAGACCTCTACGACGGGGGCTGCTAACTTGCTTGCTATGCCCTTTTTTGGAGCCAAAAATCGAACATTTTCATCAGTTTCGGGCCACTTTTCTAGTTTAGCTCTATTTTTTCGTCCCGGATCGTACGTCGTGAGCTGTTAAAAGGACAACAACCTTACTCGCGGGACATTAGAGGGACCTACAACGCATTGAAATCTCGTCTTGCGTGTATGCTTGGTTGTTGAAGCGGATGGGTTATCGTTAAGCCCATTGGGCCTTCTTAATGGGCCATCTCTCTAGGCTGGGACTGTGAACCATTAACACATAAAGGAATTGTGTCGTCAACATGACGGGTGCGATCATACCAGCATTAATGCACCGGATCCCATTAGAACTCCGAAGTTAAGCGTGCTTGGGCGAGAGTAGTACATGGATGGGTGACCCCCTGCGAAGTCCTCGTGTTGCACTCCTCCTTTTCAATTTTTTTTGCCCTGGTTAGGGTTGCCAAGATACTTTATCCACCGCATTTCAATTATCGAATCCCACGGCACCTTGGGCAAGACAACTTCGATTCACGTGGAGGCCGGGCCCGTAAACCTAGGGCGTAGGGCTTGTGAGCAGGTCTCCGTCGCTCGGGTGACCATAACTTTTGTTCCGTAAGGAGTTATGCGGCGTACTACGTACTGTTGAAAAGCTCTCCGAGAGCTCTACGACGGGGGCAGCCAGCTTGCTCGCTGTGCCCTTTTTTCGAGCCGAAAATATAATGTTTTCATCAGTTTTGGGCCACTTTTCTAATTTAGCTCTATTTTTTCGTACCGGATCGTACGTCGTGAGCTGTTAAAAAGACAACAACCTTACTCGCGAGACATTAGAGGGCCCTACAACGCATTGAAATCTCGTCTTGCGAGGATGCTGGGTTGTTGAAGCGGATGGGTTGTCGTTAAGCCCATTGGGCCTTCTTAATGGGCCATCTCTCTAGGCTGGGACTGTGAACCATTAACACATAAAGGAATTATGCCGTCAACATGACGGGTGCGATCATACCAGCACTAATGCACCGGATCCCATCAGAACTCCGAAGTTAAGTGTGCTTGGGCGAGAGTAGTACTAGGATGGGTGACCCCCTGGGAAGTCCTCGTGTTGCACCCCCCTTTTCAATTTTTTTTGCACCGGTTAGGGTTGCCAAGATACTTTATCCACCACATTTCTATTATCGAATCCCACGGCACCTTGGGCAAGACAACTTCGCTTCACGTGGAGGCCGGGCCCGCAAACCGAGGGCGTAGGGCTTGTGAACAGGTCTCCGTCGCTCCGGTGCCCATAACTTTTGATCCGTAAGGAGTTACGCGCCTCGCAGCATACTATTGGAAAGCTCTCCGAGAGCACTACGACAAACCCAGCGAGCTTGCTCGTTGGGCCCTTTTTTGGAGCCCAAAATCGAACGTTTTCATCAGTTTCGGGCCACTTTTCTTGTTTAGCTCTATTTTTCCGTCCTGGATCGTACGTCGTGAGCAGTTAAAAGGACAACAACCTTACTCGAGGGACATTAGAGGGCCCTACAACGCTTTGAAATCTCGTCTTGCGAGTATGCTGGGTTGTTGAAGCAGATGGGTTGTAGGCTGGGTCTGTGAACCGTTAACACAGAAAGGAATTGTGCCCTCAACATGACGGGTGCGATCATACCAGCACTAATGCAACGGATCCCATCAGAACCCCGAAGTTAAGCGTGCTTGGGCGAGAGTAGTACTAGGATGGTTGACCACTTGGGAAGTCCTCGTGTTGCACCCCCCTTTTCAATTTTTTTTGCTTCGGTTAGGGTTGCCAAGATACTTTATCCACCACATTTCTATTATCGAATCCCACGACACCTTGGGCAAGACAACTTCGCTTCACGTGGAGGCCGGGCCCGCAAACCGGCGGCGTAGGGCTTGTAACCAGGTCTCCGTCGCTCCGGTGCCCATAACTTTTGATCCGTAAGGAGTTACGCGGCGCACAGCATACTGTTGGAAAGCTCTCTGAGACCTCTACGACAGGGGCAGCTAGTTTGCTCGCTATGCCCTTTTTTGGACCCCAAAATTGAACATTTTCATCAGTTTCGGGCCAGTTTTCTAGTTTTGCTCTACTTTCCGTCCCGGATCGTACGTCGTGAGCTGTTAAAAGGACAACAACCTTACTCGCGGGACATTAGAGGGCCCTACAACGCATTAAAATCTCATCTTGCGAGTATGCTGGGTTGGTAAAGCTGATGGGTTGTCGTTAAGCCCATTGGGCCTTCTTAATGGGCCATCTCTCTAGGCTGAGACTGTGAACCATTAACACATAAAGGAATTGTGCCCTCAACATGACGGGTGCGATCATACCTGTAGTAATGCACCGGATCCCATCAGAACTCCGAAGTTAAGCGTGCCTAGGCGAGAGTAGTACTAGGATGGGTGACCCCCTGGGAAGTCCTCGTGTTGCACCCCACTTTTCAAATTTTTTTGCTCCGGTTAGGGTTGCCAAGATACTTTATCCATCGCATTTTAATTTATAGAATCCCACGGCACCTTGGGCAAGACAACTTCGCTTCACGTGGAGGCCAGGCCCACAAACCGAGGGCGTAGGGCTTTTGAGCAGGTCTCCGTCGCTCCGGTGCCCTTAACTTTTGATCCGTAAGTAGTTACGCGGCGCACAACATACTGTTGGAAAGCTCTCCGACAGCTCTACGACAGGGGCAGCTCGCTTGCTCGCTGTGCCCTTTTTTGGAGCCCAAAATCGAACGTTGTCATCAGTTTCGGGCCACTTTACTGGTTTAGCTCTATTTTTTTGTCCCGGATCGTACGTCGTGAGCTGTTAAAAGGACAACAACCTTACTCACAGGACATTAGAGGGCCCTTCAACGCATTGAAATCTCGGCTTGCGAGTATGCTGGGTTGTTGAAGCGGATGGGTTGTCGTTAAGCCCATTGGGCCTTCCTAACGGGCCATCTCTCTAGGCTGGCACTGTGAACCATTAACACATAAAGGAATTGTGCCCTCAACATGACGGGTGCGATCATACCAGCACTAATTCACCGGATCCCATCAGAACTCCAAGTTAAATGTGCTTGGGCGAGAGTAGTACTAGGATGGGTGACGCCCTGGGAAGTCCTCGTTTTGCACCCCCCTTTTCAATTTTTTTTGCTCCGGTTAGGGTTGCCAAGATACTTTATCCACCCCATTTCTATTATCGAATCCCACAGCACCTTGGGCAAGACAACTTCGCTTCACGTGGAGGCCGGGCCCGCAAACCGAGGGCGTAGGGCTTGTGACTAGGTCTCCGTCGCTCCGGTGCCCATAACTTTTGATCCGTAACGAGTTACGTGGCGCATAGCATACTGTAGGAAAGCTCTCCGAGAGCTCTACGACAAAGGCAGCTAGCTTGCCTACTGTGCCCTTTTTTGGAGCCCAAAATCTAATGTTTTCATCAGTTTCAGGCCACTTTTCTGATTTAGCTCTATTTTTCCGTCCCGGATCGTACGTCGTGAGGTGTTAAAAGGACAACAACATTACTCGCGGGACATTAGAGGGCCCTACAATGCATAGAAATCTCATCTTGCGAGGATGCTGGGTTGTTGAAGCGGATGGGTTGTCGGTTAGCCCATTGGGCCTTCTTAATGAGCCATCTCTCTAGGCTGGGACTGTGAACCATTAACACATAAAGGAATTGTGCCCTCAACATGACGGGTGCGATCATACCAGCACTAATGCACCGGATCCCATCAGAACTCTGAAGTTAAGCGTGCTTGGGCGAGAGTAGTACTAGGATGGGTGACCCCCTGGGAAGTCCTCGTGTTGCACCCCCCTATTCAATTTTTTTTGCTCCGGTTAGGGTTGCCAAGATACTTTGTCCACCACATTTCTATTATCGAATCCCACGGCACCTTGGGCAAGACAACTTCGCTTCACGTGGATGCCGGGCCCGCAAACCAAAGGCGTAGGGCTTGTGAGCAGGTCTCCGTCGCTCCGGTGCCCATATCTTTTGATCCGTAAGGAGTTACGCGGCGCACAGCATACTGTTGGAAAGCTCTCCGAGAGCTCTACGACAAGGGTAGCTAGCTTGCTCGCTTTGCCCTTTTTTGGAGCCCAAAATCGAACGTTTTCATCAGTTTCGGGCCACTTTTCTAGTTTAGCTCTATTTTTCCGTCCCGGATCGTACGTCGTGAGCTGTTAAAACGACAACAACCTTACTCGCGGGACATTAGAGGGCCCTACAACGCATTGAAATCTCGTCTTGCGAGTATGCTGGGTTGTTGAAGCGGATGGGTTGTCGTTAAGCCCATTGGGCCTTTTTAATGGGCCATCTCTCTAGGCTGAGACTATGAACCATTAACATATAAAGGAATTGTGCCCTCAACATGACGGGTGCGATCATACCAGCACTATTGCATCGGATCCCATCAGATCTCCGAGGTTAAGCGTGCTTGGGCGAGAGTAGTAGTAGGATGGTTGACCCCCTGTGAAGTCCTCATGTTGCACCCTCCTTTTCAATTTTTTTTGCTCCGGTTAGCGTTTCCTTGATACTTTATCCACCACATTTCTATTATCGAATCCCACAACACCTTGGGCAAGACAACTTGGCTTCACGTGGAGGTCGGGCCCGAAAACCGGGGGTGTGGGGCTTGTAACCAGGTCTCCGTCGCTCTGGTGCCCATAACTTTTGATCCGTAAGGAGTTACGCAGCTCACAACATACTGTTGGAAAGCTCTCTGAGACCTTTACGGCAGGGGCAGCAAGCTTGCTCGCAGTGCCCTTTTTTGGAGCCCAAAATCGAACATTTTCATCAGTTTCGGGCCACTTTTCTAGTTTAGCTCAATTTTTCCATCCCGGATCGTACGTCGTGAGCGGTTAAAAGGACAACAACCTTACTCGCTGGACATTAGAGGGCCCTACAACGCTTTGAAATCTCGTCTTGCGAGTATGATGGGTTGTTGAAGCTGATGGGTTGTCGTTAAGCCCATTGGGCCTTCTTAATGGGCCATCTCTCTAGGCTGGGACTGTGAACCATTAACACATAAAGGAATTGTGCCCTCAACTTGACGGGTGCGATCATACCAGCACTAATGCACCGGATCCCATCAGAACTCCGAAGTTAAGCGTGCTTGGGCGAGAGTAGTACTAGGATGGGTGACCCCCTGGGAAGTCCTCGTGTTGCACCCCTCTTTTCAATTTTTTTTGCTCCGGTCAGGGTTGCCAAGATACTTTATCCACCATATTTCTATTATTGAATCCTACGTCACCTTGGGCAAGACAACTTCGCTTCACGTGGAGGCCGGGCCCGCAAACCGAGGGCGTAGGGCTTGTGACCAGGTCTCCGTCACTCCGGTGCCCATAACTTTTGATCCGTAAGGAGTTACGCTGCGTACAGCATATTGTTGGAAAGCTCTTCGAGAGTTCTACGACAAGGGTAGCTAGCTTGCTAGCTGTGCCCTTTTTGGAGCCAAAAATCGAATGTTTTCATCAGTATCAGTCCACTTTTCTAGTTTAGCTCTATTTTTCCGTCCCGGATCGTACGTCGTGAGTTGGTAAAAGGACAACAACCATACTCGCGACAAATTAGAGGGCCCTACAACGCATTGAAATCTCGTATTGCGAGTATGCTGGGTTGTTAAAGCGGATGGGTTGTCGTTAAGCCCATTGGGCCTTCTTAATGGGCCATCTCTCTACGCTGCGACTGTGAACCATTAACACAAAAAGGAATTGTGCCCTCAACATGACGGGTGCGATCATAACAGCACTAATGCATCGGATCCCATCAGAACTCCGAAGTTAAGCGTGCTTGGACGAGAGTAGTACTAGGATGGGTGACCCCCTGGGAAGTCCTCATATTGCACCCCCCTTTTCAATTTTTTTTGCTCCGGTTTGGGTTGCCATGATACTTTATCCACCACATTTCTATTATCGAATACCACGACACCTTGGGCAAGACAACTTCGCTTCACGTGGAGGCCGGGCCCGCAAACCGGGGGCGTAGGGCTTGTGAGCACGTCTCTGTCGCTCCGGTGCCTATAACTTTTGATCCGTAAGGTGGTACACGGGGGACAGCATACTGTTGGAAAGCTCTCTGAGACCTCTACGACAGGGGCATCTAGCTTGCTCGCTTAGCCCTTTTTTGGAGCCCAAAATCGAACATTTTCATCAGTTTCGGGCCACTTTTCTAGTTTAGCTCAATTTTTCCATCCCGGATCGTACGTCGTGAGCAGTTAAAAGGACAACAACCTTACTCGCTGGACATTAGAGGGCCCTACAACGCTTTGAAATCTCGTCTTGCGAGTATGCTGGGTTGTTGAAGCTGATGGGTTGTCGTTAAGCCCATTGGGCCTTCTTAATGGGCCATCTCTCTAGGCTGGGACTGTGAACCATTAACACATAAAGGAATTGTGCTGTCAACATGACGGGTGCGATCATACCAGCACTAATGCACCGGATCCCATCAGAACTCCGAAGTTAAGCGTGCTTTTGCGAGAGTAGTACTAGGATGGGTGACCCCCTAGGAAGTCCTCGTGTTGCACCCCCTTTTCAATATTTTTTGCTCCGGTTAGGGTTGCCAAGATATTTTATGCACCACATTTCTATTATCGAATCCCACGGCACCGTGGGCAAGACAACTTCGCTTCACGTGGAGGCCGGGCCTGCAAACCGAGGGCTTAGGGCTTATGAGCAGGTCTCCGTCGCTCCGGTGCCCATAACTTTTGATCCGTAAAGAGTTACGCTGCGCACAGCATATTGTTGGAAAGCTCTTCGAGAGTTCTACGACAAGGGTAGCTAGCTTGCTAGCTGTGCCCTTTTTTGGAGCCCAAAATCGAATGTTTTCATCAGTTTCGGGCCACTTTTCTCGTTTAGCTCTATTTTTCCGTCCCGGATCGTACGTCGTGAGTTGTTAAAAGGACAACAACCTTACTCGCGGGAAATTAGAGGGCCCTACAACTTATTGAAATCTTGTTTTGCGAGTATGCTAGGTTGTTGAAGCGTATGGGTTGTCTTTATGGCCATTGGGCCTTCTTAATGGGCCATCTCTCTAGGCTGCGACTGTGAACCATTAACACATAAAGGAATTGTGCCCTCAACATGACGGGTGCGATCATACCAGAACTAATGCATCGGATCCCATCAGAACTCCGAGGTTAAGCGTGCTTGGGCGAGAGTAGTACTAGGATGGGTGACCCCCTAGGAAGTCCTCATATTGCACCCCGCTTTTCAATTTTTTTTGCTCCGGTTAGGGTTGCCAAGATATTTTATCCACCACATTTCTATTATCGAATCGCACGATACCTTGGGCAAGACAACTTCGCTTCACGTGGAGGCCGGGCCTGCAAACCGAGGGCGTAGGGCTTGTGAGCTGGTCTCCGTCGCTCCGGTGCCCATAACTTTTGATCCGTAAGGAGTTACGCGGCGCACAGCATACTGTTGGAAAGCTCTCTGAGAGCTCTACGACAGGGGAAGCTAGCTTGCTCGCTTTGCCCTTTTTTGGAGCCCAAAATCGAACGTTTTCATCAGTTTCGGGCCACTTTTCTAGTTTAGCTCTATTTTTCCATCCCGGATCGTACGTCGTGAGCTGTTAAAAGGACAACAACCTTACTCGCGGGACATTAGAGGGCCCTACAACGCATTGAAATCTCATCTTGCGAGTATGCTGGGTTGTTGAAGCGGATGGGTTGTCGTTAAGCCCATTGGGCCTTCTTAATGGGCCATCTCTCTAGGCTGAGACTGTGAACCATTAACACATAAAGGAATTGTGCCGTCAACATGACGGGTGCGATCATACCAGCACTAATGCACCGGATCCCATCAGAACTCCGAAGTTAAGCGTGCTTGGGCGAGAGTAGTACTAGGATGGGTGACCCCCTAGGAAGTCCTCATGTTGCACCCCTCTTTTCAATTTTTTTTGCTCCGGTTAGGGTTGCCAAGATACTTTATCCACCACTTTCTATTATCGAATCCCACGACACCTTGGGCAAGACAACTTCGCTTCACGTGGAGGCCGGGCCCGCATACCGAGGGCGTAGGGCTTGTGAGCAGGTCTCCGTCGCTTCGATGCCCATAACTTTTGATCCGTAAGGAGTTACGCGGTGCACAACATACAGTTGGAAAGCTCTCCGAGAGTTCTACAACATGGGCAGTTAGCTTGCTCGCTATGCCCTTTTTTGGAGCCCAAAATTGAACGTTTTCATCAGTTTCGGGCCACTTTTTCTAGTTTAGCTCTATTTTTACATCCCGGATCATACGTCGTGAGCTGTTAAAAGGACAACAACCTTACTCGCGGGACATTTGAGGGCCCTACAACGCATTGAAATCTCGTCTTGCGAATATGCTGGGTTGTTGAAGTGGATGGGTTGTCGTTAAGCCCATTGGGCCTTCTTAATGGGCCATCTCTCTAGGTTGGGACTGTGAACCATTAACACATAAATGAATTGTGCCCTCAACATGACGAGTGCGATCATACCAGCACTAATGCACCGTATCTCATCAGAACTCCGAAGTTATGCGTGCTTGGGCGAGAGTAGTACTAGGATGGGTGACCCCCTGGGAAGTCCTCGTGTTGCACCCCCCTTTTCAATTTTTTTTGCTCCGGTTAGGGTTGCCAAGATACTTCATCCACCACATTTGTCACGTCCCCACCCGGCCTATAAAGGTTAGACTAGGGTATGATCTAAACATTCAAGTCACGTCTCGTACTTAACCGTTCATGAAGATTGAACACTTAACGTCTTGGCCTAAACTCTAAAATTTTTATGTAAACCGGCAGCATAACGGCTGTAATTGGGCTCTTTGGTTTGACCTAATTCTCTAAACGCCTCAATTATACCAATGATTAATCCAATTCCATTAAGGACTCCTATTTGACACCAACCGATTGGCTAACTAGTTTACCTTGAAAGTGTCGTTTGGTTAATAAGCCTAACATGATAACTATGTCCTGTTTATTTGTCAATTTCCTTTCATGCAAGTGCCTATTTTCCTTTAGTTTGCAAATGAGCACCTAAGTGAAATTAGATAGAATTAACTTAGTTGATTGTTCATCTAGTGGTTTGAATGCCTACGATAACTACTAATTAAGAAAACGAAAGCAAACAACGAAATAAAAGTTCGTCCGGTTACAAATAGTACAATCCCAGAATTAGACCCAAATTACAACGGGGTCATTTACATCAATAAACAACGAGCAACATAAAAGAAATAGTCTTCAAGTAGCATAGTTCACAAATAGCCAAAATCACGTAAAGCACACAAGACAGGCAATCACTCCAAGGAATCATCGTTAGGCACATCATCCTCGGGTACCTGTTCTTGATCTTCTTCACCTGAGATTAATAAAGAGGGTGAGTCCTTATGAACTCAGCGAGGGGGAACGAGAAATAAGTTTTGAAACTCATTTTTCGGTTAAACTTATGAAAATCCCTTTCTCAAACATGAATACAACAGAGATACAAGTACAGAAACACAAGTACATAAATACAAGTACAGAACAGGAATACCGGTCTTTCATCCCCAAGGTTCTCTAGGATCCAAGCGGGAGTACTTATACACGTAATAAAAAGGATACGACGAGCTTTTGCTCTCAGATCAGTTTCAGAATCAGAAGTTGCGGCCGACTTCAAATCATTCCCCAAAACACACCAGGTGGGTGTACTCTGGATGTACCCCAAAAGCCTACGACCCAACTCTCCGAGGAAGTCTAGCCCCCAAGCGAGAGAGGGAATGGGACCATGGTGGTCACGGTAACACCGGCAAGCCCGATGCCGCCTGGCGTGCGTGATCGCTACCATGCCGACAGGAAAGGTTGCAACCTTGTATGCAATGCACATTTATGACAGGTAATATATCACAGTAGGAGGACAACAAAGTAGGTTGCCTCCGGACAGTCATAAGATTGCACATTGACCAAGTAAACAGGCAGGGCACGATAAAACAGGTAATATATCACAGTAGGAGGACAACAAAGTAGGTTGCCTCCAGACAGTCATAAGATTGCACATTGACAGGTAGACAAGCAAGGCACGATAAGACATGAAAATTTCACTTGAAGGCATATAGAGTTATATGAAAATTAAACGGGCAGCCATGTAACACATGTAAAACAGGCCATATAACTCATTAAGAAGTCCACGTGATCAAGTGATAAGATTATTCAACATGCAATGACATCAATCATGGGTTCGGGTGCAAGAAAAGCTTATTTGTCAACATGCAATGGTCAAAATCACATTTGAAGTTATAAGATATTAACGGGCAGCCCACTAAGCATATAATTTCCACACAATATCCAAATGATCAACACTTAGCAAGACTACCTAGTCATTAGGGTTTCCGTTTCATGCTTAACCGCGTGATTAAACCCTAAGTCAACTCAAAATCATTCGCAAGACATGCATCATTCAATTGAAGCATCCCCAAGTACTCAAAACAGTCCACACAATATTCCAACACCACAATTCCAAGCAATTAGTACCACAAGAGAGGTTACATCAATTTTCCAAGCATATAGCTAGGTGAAACCTTTACTGCAATAGGCTGTTTTATCACAATCAATAGGATAACCAAATAATCTCCAAATCCAGTGAAAAAGATTTCAAATTAATGCTTAATAAGTTAACTAAAATCAGAAACAAACCTTGCATCAATTGGAGTTCAGAATCATTAGTTATAACCGAAACAGTGAGGTAACACAAAACTGTCCAGATTTGCACTCTTTTCAGAAAATGACGTTTTTGAGGTCCTTACAGTCGGTTTTAGCTTTGGTCCATTTCTGACAAAATTGTCCAGAACTGAACAATCTAGTAGCACACCAAATTTCACGCATTTGGGACGACATTTACTAAGTCAAATATGGTTCGTTCCACAAGATCAGTGCATCTGCCAATACCTGATTCATTTTTCCAGATTTCCAGATTTGGTCACATTTTAATGATTTGCCATTTTGAGGACCTTAGAGTCAAAATTAGCTTCGGCCTATTTCTGGAAAAAATGTTCAAAACTGTCCAAACTAGTCACCCAGCAATTTTCAAGCATTTTCAACATCATTTGATTAGCTAAACTTACCTCAAACAGACTGGTCAGAGAGCTGTCATCCATTTCGACTTCACCTAGCATCATTTTCAAGCCAAGATCTTGCCATGCATGGTTGTTTAAGCTTATGAACGGCCATATAGCTCAAGTACAGAAGCAAATACACAAATTTATGAGCATGCATGTGAAGTTTTAAAGAGTTTTCAAAAGGTTTTAACCCTCACCTTTGCAATCAACCAAAAGATGCTCAAAAACTTGTTAAAGCTTCAAATCTCTTCTTCTTCTTGCTTAGCCGAGATTCCAACTTGGTTTTCTCTATTTTCCTAGCTTAGTGACCAAGCTCTTAGTACATGCATGATGTTAGAACAAGAAGAAAAGAAATGGAAGCCTAAAAACTCACCTAGGGCCGAAATGAGGACTTCAAAGGCCATGCATGTGTGATTTTCGCATCCTAGCTTGTTTGCTTGAGTTTCTTTGATGATTGCTTGGCTTGATCAACCATGGTGTGAAGAAGATGAGATATGGAAGGTGAGAACTCAGCCCAAAACCGAAATGGAGAGAGAGAATGAGAGGGAGAGAGAGAAAATGTGAGGAAAGTGAGAGAAATGAGAGAAAAATGAGGCTTATGCAATTTTTTGAGCATGTGGTCAGCCTTGGGCATACAAATTCAGATTTTTTTTGTCTTCAAGATGCAATTTTGAAATGTTAGCATGGGCATAGGTGGTTTGGTCGAAAATGGTGTGAGAATTGAGGTGGTTTGAGCAATTTTTTATGCATTGATAAGTGTTTTTGTGTCATGACTTGTCTAGAATTATTTTGAATTAAACATGCATGCAAAAATCTGATTTTGTGTCATCTTTTGAATTGTTTTAACATGTGTGTAAGAGAATGTTGGGTATTTAGGGATTTTAGGTAGAATAAAATATAGGAATGTTTGTTGATGAGTTGAATTATGAATAGAATAATAGAGAGTGGAAAATGTACGAATAATTTAGTATTATTTTATTGTTAATGGAGTTTGTAGAGAATTTGAATTAGGAATATAATATTGCATACTGGATTGTGTAGGATTATTTTAGTGTCTAGTGCTTTGTGTAGGATTCTTTCTTGATCCACGGGGGGGCACGGATTCCAAGCACTAGGGCTCGAATTACGCAGTAGACACGAACTACGAGGTAAGACACGAACTCCAAGACTAATGCACATACTTCAAGACTAATGCACAGATTTCAATGCAAATGCACGCAATCCCTAGATAAATGTACGTAAACCAATACAAGGCACGTAATTCAAGACACGACTCTTAAACCTAGGTTAAAGCACGCAGTTCAAGGTTAATGCACACGAAACGAAGAGACACAAGCAAATCGAGGTCTCGCACGTAAATTAAGGTCATGGCATGTTTATCTAGGTATCGCACGTATATCAAGGATTAGGGCACACAATTCTAAATTAAGGCACGTATAACGAGGTATGCACAAAAACCAAGACAGGATACGTAATCCAAGGTCGGCTATACACTTCTGGGTCTAAGGCACGCAAATCGAGGTAAGGCACATTATTCGGGGTCGGGCCTCACAACATTTCTATTATCGAATCCCACGGCACCTTGGGAAAGACAACTTCTCTTCACGTGGAGGCTGGGCCCGCAAACCGAGGGCGTAGGGCTTGTGACCAGGTCTCCGTCGCTCCGGTGCCCATAACTTTTGATCCGTAAGGAGGTACGCGACGCAAAGCATACTGTTGGAAAGCTCTCTGACAGCTCTACGACAGGGGCAGCTAGATCGCTCGTTGTACCCTTTTTTGGAGCAAAAAATGTAACGTTTTCATCAGTTTTGGGCCACTTTTCTGGTTTAGCTCTATTTTTTCGTCCCGAATCGTACGTCGTGAGCTGTTAAAAGGACAACAACCTTATTCGCGGGACATTAGAGGGCCCTACAACGCATTGAAATCTTGTCTTGCGAGTATGCTGGGTTGTTGAAGCGGATGGGTTGTCGTTAAGCCCATTGGGCCTTCTTAATGGGCCATCTCTCTAGGCTGGGACTGTGAACCATTAACACATAAAGGAATTGTGCCCTCAACATGACGGGTGTGATCATACCAGCACTAATGCACCGGATCCCATCAGAACTCCGAAGTTAAGCGTGCTTGGGCGAGAGTAGTACTAGGATGGGTGACCCCCTAGGAAGTCCTCGTGTTGCACCCCCCTTTTCAATTTTTTTTGCTCCGGTTAGGGTTGCCAAGATACTTTATCCACCGCATTTCTATTATCGAATCCCACTACACCTTGGGCAAGACAACTTCGCTTCACGTGGAGGCCGAGCCCGCAAACCGAGGGTGTAGTGATTGTGAGTAGGTCTCCGTCGCTCTGGTGCCCATAACTTTTGATCCGTATGGAGTTACGTGGCGCTCAACATACTGTTGGAAAGCTCTCTGAGAACTCTACGATGGGGGCAGCGAGCTTGCTCGCTGTGCCCTTTTTTGGACCCCAAAATCGAATGTTTTCAGAAGTTTCGGGCCACTTTTCTAGTTTAGCTCTATTTTTTTCATCCCGGATCGTACGTCGTGAGCTGTTAAAAGGACAACAACCTTACTCGCGGGACATTAGAGGGCCCTACAACGCATTGAAATCTCGTCCTGCGAGGATGCAGGGTTGTTGAAGCGGATGGGTTGTCGTTAAGCCCATTGGGCCTTCTTAATGGGCCATCTCTCTAGGCTGCGACTGTGAACCATTAACACATAAAGGAATTGTGCCCTCAACATGACGGGTGGGATCATACCAGCACTAATGCACCGGAACCCATCAGAACTCCGAAGTTAAGCGTGCTTGGGCGAAAGTAGTACTAGGATGGGTGACCCCCTGGGAAGTCCTCGTGTTGCGCCCCTCTTTTCAATTTTTTTTGCTCCGGTTAGGGTTGCCAAGATGCTTTATCCATCGCATTTCAATTATCGAATCCCACGGTACCTTGGGCAAGACAACTTCGCTTCACGTGGAGGCCGGGCCCGCAAACCGAGGGCATAGGGCTTGTGAGCAGGTCTCCGTCGCTCCAGCGCCCATAACTTTTGATCTGTAAGGAGTTACACGGTGCACAGCATACTGTTGGAAAGCTCTCCGAGAGCTCTACGACACGGGCAGCTAGCTTGCTCGCTTTCCCCTTTTTTGGACACCAAAATTGAATGTTTTAATTAGTTTCGGACCACTTTTCTAGTTTAGCTCTATTTTTTCGTCCAGTATGGTGCGTCGTGAGCTGTTAAAAGGACAACAACGTTAGTCGGGGGACATTAGAGGGCCGTACAACGCATTGAAATGTCGTCTTGCGAGTATGCTGGGTTGTTGAAGCGGATGGGCTGTCGTTAAGCCTATTGGGCCTTCTTAATCGGCCATCTCTCTAGGCTGGGACTGTGAACCATTAACACATAAAGGAATTGTGCGCTCAACATGACGGGTGCGATAATACCAGCACTAATGCACCGGATCCCATCAGAACTCCGAAGTTAAGCGTGCTTGGGCGAGAGTAGTACTAGGATGGGTGACCTCTTGGGAAGTCCTCGTGTTGCACCCCCATTTTCAATTTTTTTTACTCCGGTTAGGGTTGCCAAGATACTTTATCCACTGCATTTCAATTATCGAATCCCACGGCAGCTTGGGCAAGACAACTTCGCTTCACGTGGAGGCCGGGCCCGCAAACCGAGGGCGTAAGGCTTGTGAGCAGGTCTCTGTCGCTCCGGTGACCATAACTTTTGATCCGTAAGGAGTTACGCGGCGCACAGCATACTGTTGGAAAGCTCTCCGAGACCTCAACGACAGGGGTAGATAGTTTGCTCGCTGTGCCCTTTTTTGGAGCCCCAAATTGAACGTTTTCATCTGTTTTAGGCCACTTTTCTAGTTTTGCTCTATTTTTCCGTCCCGGATCGTACGTCGTGAGCTGTTAAAAGGACAAGAACCTTACTCGCGGGGCATTAAAGGGCCCTACCACTCATTGAAATCTCGTCTTGCGAGTATGCTGGGTTGTTAAAGCGGATGGGTTGTCGTTAAACTCATTGGGCCTTCTTAATGGGCCATCATTCTAGGCTGGGACTGTGAACCATTAACACATAAAGAAATTGTTCCGTCAACATGACGGGTGCTATCATACCAGCACTAATGGACCAGATCCCATCAAAACTCCGAAGTTAAGCGTGCCTGGGCGAGAGTAGTACTAGGATGGGTGACCCCCTGGGAAGTCCTCGTGTTGCACCCTGCTTTTCAATTTTTTTTGCCCCGGTTAGGGTTGCCAAGATACTTTATCCACCACATTTCTATTATCGAATCCCACGGCTCCTTGGGCAAGACAACTTCGCTTCACGTGGAGGTCGGGCCCGCAAACCGAGGGCGTAGGGCTTGTGAGCAGGTCTCCGTCGCTCCAGTGCCCATAACTTTTGATCCGTAAGGAGTTACGCTGTGCACAGCATACTGTTGGAAGGCTCTTCGAGAGCTCTACGACAGGGGCAGCTAGCTTCCTCGCGGTGCCCTTTTTTAGAGCCCAAAATCGAACGTTTTCATCAGTTTCGGGCCACTTTTCTTATTTAGCTCTATTTTTCCGTCCCGGATCGTACGTCGTGAGCTGTTAAAAGGACAACAACCTTACTCGCGGGACATTAGAGGGCCCTACAACGCATTGAAATCTCGTCTTGCGAGTATGCTGGGTTGTTAAAGTGGATGGGTTGTCGTTAAGCCCATTGGGCCTTCTAAATGGGCCATCTCTCTAGGCTGGGACTGTGAACCATTAACACGTAAAGGAATTGTGCCGTCAACATGACGGGTGCGATCATACCAGCACTAATGCAGCAGATCCCATCAGAACTCCGAAGTTAAGCTTGCTTGGGCGAGAGTAGTACTAGGATGGGTGACCCCCTGGGAAGTCCTCGTGTTGCACCCCCATTTTCATTTTTTTTGCTCCAGTTAGGGTTGCCAAGATACTTTATCCACCACATTTCTATTATCGGATCCCACGGTACCTTGGGCAACACAACTACGCTTCACGTGGAGGCCGGGCCAGCAAACCGAGGGCGTAGGGCTTGTGAACAGGTCTCCGTCGCTCCGGTGCCCATAACTTTTGATCCGTAAGGAGTTACGCGGCGCACAGCATACTGTTGGAAAGCTCTCCGAGAGCTCTACGACAGGGGCAGCAAGCTTGCTCGCTGTGCCCTTTTTTGGAGCCCAAAATCGAACGTTTTCATCAGTTTCGGGCCACTTTTCTAGTTTAGCTCTATTTTTCCGTCCCGGATCGTACGTCGTGAGCTGTTAAAAGGAAAACAACCTTACTCGCGGGACATTAGAGGGCCCTACAACGCATTGAAATCTCGTCTTGCGAGTATGCTGGGTTGTTGAAGTGGATGGGTTGTCGTTAAGCCCATTGGGCCTTCTTAATGGGCCATCTCTCTAGGCTGGGACTGTGAACCATTAACACATAAAGGAATTGTGCCGTCAACATGACGGGTGCGATCATACCAGCACTAACGCACCGGATCCAATCAGAACTTCGAAGTTAAGCGTGCTTGGGCGAGAGTAGTACTAGGATGGGTGACCCCTTGGGAAGTCCTCGTGTTGCACCCCCCTTTTCAATTTTTTTTGCTCCCGATAGGGTTGCCAAGATACTTTATCCACCACATTTCTATTATCGAATCCCACGGCACCTTGGGCAAGACAACTTCGCTTCACGTGGAGGCCGGGCCCGCAAACCGAGGGCGTAGGGCTTGTGAGCAGGTCTCCGTCGCTCCGGTGCCCATAACTTTTGATCCGTAAGGAGTTACACGGCGCACAGCATACTGTTGGAAAGCTCTCCGAGAGCTCTACGACAAAGGCAGCTAGCTTGCTCGCTTTGCCCTTTTTTGGAGCCCAAAATCTAACGTTTTCATCAGTTTCGGGCCACTTTTCTAGTTTAGCTCTATTTTTCCGTCCCGGATCGTACGTCGTGAGCTGTTAAAAGGACAACAACCTTACTCGCAGGACATTAGAGGGCCCTACAACGCATTGAAATCTCGTCTTGCGAGTATGCTGGGTTGTTGAAGCGGATGGGTTGTCGTTAAGCCCATTGGGCCTTCTTAATGGGCCATCTCTCTAGGCTGGGACTGTGAACCATTAACACATAAAGGAATTGTGCCCTCAACATGACGGGTGCGATCATACCAGCACTAATGCACCGGATCCCATCAGAACTCCGAAGTTAAGCGTGCTTGGGCGAGAGTAGTACTAGGATGGGTGACCCCCTGGGAAGTCCTCGTGTTGTACCCCCCTTTTTAATTTTTTTTGCCCCTGTTAAGGATGCCAAGATACTTTATCCACCACATTTCTATTATCGAATCCCACGGCACCTTGGGCAAGACAACTTCGCTTCACATGGAGGCCGGGCCTGCAAACCGACGGCGTAGGGCTTGTGAGCAGGTCTCCGTCGCTCCGGTGCCCATAACTTTTGATCCGTAATGAGTTACACGGCGCAAAGCATACTGTTGGAAAGCTCTCCGAGAGCTCTACGACAGGGGCAGCTGGCTTGCTCGCTGTGCACTTTTTTGGACCCCAAAATCGAATTATTCATCATTTTCGGGCCACTTTTCTAGTTTAGCTCTATTTTTCCATTCCGGATCGTACGTCGTGAGCTGTTAAAAGGACAACAACCTTACTCGCGGGACATTAGAGGGCCCTACAACGCATTGAAATCTCGTCTTGCGAGTATGCTGGGTTGTTGAGACAGATGGGTTGTCGTTAAGCCCATTGGGCCTTCTTAATGGGCCATCTGTCTAGGCTGGGACTGTGAACCATTAACACATAAAGGAATTGTTCCGTCAACATGGCGGGTGCTATCATACCAGCACTAATGCACCGGATCCCATCAGAACTCCGAAGTTAAGCGTGCTTGGGCGAGAGTAGTACTAGGATGGGTGACCCCCTGGGAAGTCCTCGTGTTGCACCCCCTTTTCAATTTTTTTTGCTCCGGTTAGGGTTGCCAAGATACTTTATCCACCACATTTCTATTATCGAATCCCACGGCACCTTGGGCAAAACAACTTCGCTTCACGTGGAGGCCGGGCCCGCAAACCGAGGGCGTAGGGCTTGTGAGCAGGTCTCCGTCGCTACGGTGCCCATAACTTTTGATCCGTAAAGAGTTACGAGGCGCACAGCATACTGTTGGAAAGCTCTTTGAGAGCTCTACGACAAGGGTAGCTAGCTTGCTCGCTGTGCCCGTTTTTGGAGCCCAAAATCGAACGTTTTAATCAGTTTCGGCGCACTTTTCTAGTTTAACTCTATTTTTCCGTCCCGGATCGTACGTCGTGAGTTTTTAAAAGAACAACAACCTTACTCGCCGGACATTAGAGGGCCCTACAACGCATTGAAATCTCGTATTGCGAGTATGCTGGGTTGTTGAAGCGGATGGGTTGTCGTTAAGCCCATTGGGCCTTCTTAATGGGCCATCTCTCTAGGCTGGGACTGTGAACCATTAACACATAAAGGAATTGTGTCGTCAACACGGCTGGGGCGATCATTCCAGCACAAATGCACCGGATCCCATTAGAACTACGAAGTTAAGCGTGCTTGGGTGAGAGTAGTACTAGGATGGGTGACCCCCTGGGAAGTCCTCGTGTTGCACCCCCCTTTTCAATTTTTTTTGCTCCGGTTAGGGTTGCCAAGATACTTTATCCACCACATTTCTATTATCGAATCCCACGTCACCTTGGGCAAGACAACTTCGCTTCACGTGGAGGCCGGGCCCGCATACCGAGGGCGTAGGGCTTGTGAGCAGGTCTCCGTCGCTCCGGTGCCCATAACTTTTGATCCGTAAGGAGTTACGCGGTGCACATCATACTGTTGGAAAGCTCTCCGAGTCCTCTACGACAAGGGCAGCTAGCTTGCTCGCTGTGCCCTTTATTAGAGCCCAAAATCGAACGTTTTCATCAGTTTCGGGCCACTTTTCTAGTTTAGCTCTATTTTTCCGTCCCGGATCGTACGTCGTGAGCTGTTAAAAGGACAACAACCTTACTCGCGGGACATTAGAGGGCCCTACAATGCATTGAAATCTCGTCTTGCGAGTATGCTGGGTTGTTGAAGTGGATGGGTTGTCGTTAAGCCCATTGGGCCTTCTTAATGGGCCATCTCTCTAGGCTGGGACTGTGAACCATTAACACATAAAGGAATTGTGCCCTCAACATGACGGGTGCGATCATACCAGCACTAATGCACCGGATCCCATCAGAACTCCGAAGTTAAGCGTGCTTGGGCGAGAGTAGTACTAGGATGGGTGACCCCTTGGGAAGTCCTCGTGTTGCACCCCCATTTTCAAATTTTTTTGCTCCGGTTAGGGTTGCCAAGATACTTTATCCACCACATTTCTATTATCGAATCCCACGGCACCTTGGGCAAGACAACTTCGCTTCACGTGGAGGCCGGGCCGGCAAACCGAGGGCGTAGGGCTTGTGAGCAGGTCTCCGTCGCTCCGGTGCCCATAACTTTTGATCCGTAAGGAGTTACGCGGCGCACAGCATACTGTTGGAAAGCTCTCCGAGAGCTCTACGACAGGGGCAGCTATCTTGCTCGCTGTGCCCTTATTTGGAGCCCAAAATTGAACGTTTTCATTAGTTTGGGGACACTTTTCTAGTTTAGCTCTATTTTTCCATCCCGGATCGTACGTCGTGAGCTGTTAAAAGGACAACAACCTTACTGGCGGGACATTAGAGGGCCCTACAACGCATTGAAATCTCGTCTTGCGAGTATGCTGGGTTGTTGAAGCGGATGGGTTGTCGTTAAGCCCGTTGGGCCTTCTTAATGGGCCATCTCTCTAGGCTGGGACTGTGAACCATTAACACATTAAGGAATTATGCCGTCAACATGGCTGGTGTGATCATACCAGCACTAATCCACTAGATCCCATAAGAACTCCAAAGTTAAGCGTGCTTGGGCCAGAGTAGTACTAGGATAGGTGACCCCTTGGGAAGTCCTCGTGTTGCACCCCACATTCCAATTTTTTTTGCTCCGGTTAGGGTTGCCAAGATACTTTATCCTCCCTATTTCTATTATCGAATCCCACGACACCTTGGGCAAGACAACTTCGCTTCACGTGGAGGCCGGGCCTGCAAACTGAGGGCGTAGGGCTTGTGAGCAGGTCTCTGTCGCTCCAGTGCCCATAACTTTTGTTCCGTAAGGAGTTACGCGGCGCACAGCATACTGTTAGAAAGCTATACAAGAGCTCTACGACGGCGACAGCTAGCTTGCTCATTGTGCCCTTTTTTGGAGTCCAAAATCGAACGTTTTCATCCGTTTCGGGACACTTTTCTAGTTTAGCTCTGTTTTACTGTCCCGGATCGTACGTCGTTAGCTGTTAAAAGGAAAACAACCTTACTCAAGGGACATTAGAGGGCCCTACAATGCATTGAAATCTCATCTTGCGAGTATGCTTGGTAGTTGAAGCGGATGGGTTGTCGTTAAGCCCATTGGGCCTTCTTAATGGGCCATTTCTCTAGGCTGGGACTGTGAACCATTAACACATAAAGGAATTGTGCCCTCAACATGACGAGTGCCATCATACCAGCACTAATGCACCGGATCCCATTAGAACCCCGAAGTTAAGCGTGCTTGGGCGAGAGTAGTTCTAGGATGGGTGACCCCCTGGGAAGTCCTCGTGTTGCACCCTCTTTTTCAAATTTTTTTGCTCCGGTTAGGGTTGCCAAGATAATTTATCCACCACATTTCTATTATCGAATCCCACGGCACCTTGGGCAAGACAACTGCGCTTCACGTGGAGGCCGGGCCGGCAAATCGAGGGGGTAGGGCTTTTGAGCAGGTCTCCGTCGCTCCGGTGCCCATAACTTTTGATCCGTAAGGAGTTACGCGGCGCACATCATACTGTTGGAAAGCTCTCTGAGAGCTCTACGACATGGGCAGCTAGCTTGCTCGCTATGCCCTTTTTTGGAGACCAAAATCGAACGTTTTCATTAGTTTCGGGCCACTTTGCTAGTTTAGCTCTATTTTTCCGTCCCGGATCGTACGTCGTGAGCTGTTAAAAGGACAACAACCTTACTCGCGGGACATTAGAGAGCCCTACAACGCATTGAAATCTCGTCTTGCGAGTATGCTGGGTTGTTGAAGCGGATGGGTTGTCGTTAAGCCCATTGGGCCTTCTTAATGGGCCATCTCTCTAGGCTAGAACTGTGAACCATTAACACATAAAGGAATTGTGCCCTCAACCTGACGGGTGCGATCACACCAGCACTAATGCACTGGATCCCATCAGAACTCTTAAGTTAAGCGTGCTTGGGCGAGAGTAGTCCTAGGATCGGTGACCCCTTGCGAAGTCCTCGTGTTGCATCCCCCTTTTCAATTTTTTTTCCTCTGGTTAGGGTTGCCAAGATACTTTATCTACCACATTTCTATTATAGAATCGCACGGCACCTTGGGCAAGACAACTTCACTTCACGTGGAGGCCGGGCCCGCAAACCGAGGGCGTAGGGATTGTGAGCAGGTCTCCGTCGCTCCGGTGCCCATAACTTTTGATCCGTAAGGAGTTACTCGGCGCACAGCATATTGTTGGAAAGCTCTCCGAGAGCTCTACGACAAGGGATGCTAGTTTGCTCGCTTTGCCATTTTTTGGACCCCAAAAATCAAACGTTTTAATCAATTTCGGGCCACTTTTCTAGTTTAGCTCTATTTTTCCGTCCTGGATCGCACGTCGTGAGCTGTTAAAAGGACAACAACCTTTCTCGCGGGACATTAGAGGGCCCCACAACGCATTGACATCTCGTCTTGCGAGGATGCTGGGTTGTTGAAGCGGATGGGTTATCGTAAAGCCTATTGGGGCTTCTGTATGGGCCATCTCTCTAGGCTGGGTCTGTGAACCATTAACACATAAAGGAATTGTGCCCTCAACATGACGGGTGCGATCATACTAGTACTAATGCACCGGATCCCATCAGAACTCCCAAGTTAAGCGTGCTTGGGTGATAGTAGTACTAGGATGGGTGACCCCCTGGGAAGTCCTCGTGTTGCACCCGCCTTTTCAATTTTTTTTGCTACGGTTAGGGTTGCCAAGATACTTTATCCACCACATTTCTATTATCGAATCCCACGACACCTTGGGCAAGACAACTTCGCTTCACGTGGAGGCCGAGCCCACAAACCGACGGCGTAGGGCTTGTGAGCAGGTCACCGTCGCTCCGGTGCCCATAACTTTTGATCCGTAAGGAGTTACACGGCGCACAACATACAGTTGGAAAGCTCTCCGAGAGCTCTACGACAAGCGTAGCTAGCTTGCTCGCTCTGCCCTTTTTTGGAGCCAAAAATCGAATGTTTTCATCAGTATCAGTCCACTTTTCTAGTTTAGCTCTATTTTTCCGTACCGGATCGTACGTCGTGAGCTATTAAAAGGACAACAACCTTACTCGTGGGACATTAGAGGGCCCTACAACGCATTGAAATCTCGTCTTGCGAGTATGCTGGGTTGTTGAAGCGGATGGGTTGTCGTTAAGCCCATTGGGCCTTCTTAATGGTCCATCTCTCTAGGCTGCGACTGTGAACCATTAACAAATATAGGAATTGTGCCCTTAACATGACGGGTGCGATCATATTAGCACTAATGCATCGGATCCCATCAGAACTCCGAGGTTAAGCGTGCTTGGGCAAGAGTAGTACTAGGATGGTTGACCCCCTGGGAAGTCCTCATATTGCACCCCCCTTTTCAATTTTTTTTTGCTCCGGTTAGGGTTGCCAATATACTTTATTCACCACATTTCTATTATCGAATCCCACGGCACATTGGGCAAAGCAACTTCGCTTCACGTGGAGGCCGGGCCGGCAAATCGGGGGTGTAGGGCTTGTGAGCAGGTCTCCGTCGCTCCAGTGCCCATAACTTTTGATCCGTAAGGAGTTACGCGGCGCACAACATACTGTTGGAAAGCTCTCCGAGAGCTCTACGACAGGGGCAGCTAGCTTGCTCGCTGTGCCCTTTTTTGGAGCCCAAAATTGAACGTTTTCATCAGTTTCGGGCCACTTTTCTAGTTTAGCTCTATTTTTCCATCCCGGATCGTACGTCGTGAGCTGTTAAAAGGACAACAACCTTACTCGCGGGACATTAGAGGGCCCTACAACGCATTGAAATCTCGTCTTGCGAGTATGCTGGGTTGTTGAAGCGGATGGGTTGTCGTTAAGCCCATTGGACCTTCTTAATGGGCCATCTCTCTAGGCTAGGACTGTGAACCATTAACACATAAAGGAATTGTGCCCTCAACATGACGGGTGCGATCATACCAGCACTAATGCACCGGATCCCATCAGAACTCCGAAGTTAAGCGTGCTTGGGCGAGAGTAGTACTAGGATGGGTGACCCCCTGGGAAGTCCTCGTGTTGCACCCCCGTTTTCAATTTTTTTTGCTCCGGTTAGGGTTGCCAAGATACTTTATCCACCACATTTCTATTATCGAATCCCACGGCACCTTGGGCAAGACAACTTCGCTTCACGTGGAGGCCGGGCCCGCAAACCGTGGGCGTAGGGCTTGTGTGCAGGTCTACGTCGCTCCAGTGCACATAACTTTTGATCCGTAAGGAGTTACGCGGCGCATGCATACTGTTGGAAAGCTCTACGAGAGCTCTACGACAAGGTAAGCTAGCTTGCTCGCTTTTCCATTTTTTGGAGCCCAAAATCGAACGTTTTCATCACTTTCGGGCCACTTTTCTTGTTTAGCTCTATTTTTTCGTCCCGGATCGTACGTCGTGAGCTGTTAAAAGGACAACAACCTTACTCGCGGGACATTAGAGGGCCCTACAACGCATTGAAATCTCGTCTTGCGAGTATGCTGGGTTGTTGAAGCGGATGGGTTGTCGTTAAGCCCATTGGGCCTTCTTAATGGGCCATCTCTCTAGGCTGGGACTGTGAACCATTAACACATAAAGGAATTGTGCCCTCAACATGACGGGTGCGATCATACCAGCACTAATGCACCGGATCCCATCAGAACTCCGAAGTTAAGCGTGCTTGGGCGAGAGTAGTACTAGGATGGGTGACCCCGTAGGAAGTCCTCGTGTTGCACCCCCCCTTTTCAATTTTTTTTGCTCCGGTTAGGGTTTCCAAGATACTTTATCCACCACATTTCTATTATCGAATCCCACGGCACCATGGGCAAGACAACTTTGCTTCACGTGGAGGCCGGGCCCGCAAACCGAGGGCGTAAGGCTTGTGAGCAGGTCTTAGTCGCTCCGGCGCCCATAACTTTTGATCCGTAAGGAGTTACGCGGTGCACAACATACTGTTGGAAAGCTCTCCAAGAGCTCTACGACGGGTGCAGCTAGCTTGCTCACTGTGCCATTTTTTGGAGCCCAAAATTGACCGTTTTCATCAGTTTCGGGCCAATTTTCTAGTTTAGCTCTATTTTTTCCTCCCGGATCGTATGTCGTGAGCTGTTATAAGGACAACAACCTTACTCCCGGGACTTTAGAGGGCCCTACAACGCATTGAAATCTCGTCTTGCGAATATGCTGGGTTGTTGAAGCAGATGGGTTGTCGTTAAGCCCATTGGGCCTTCTTAATGGGCCATCTCTCTAGGCTAGGACTGTGAACCGTCAACACATAATGGATTTGTGCCCTCAACATGACGGGTACGATCATACCAGTACTAATACACCAGATCCAATCAGAACTCCGAAGTTAAGCGTGCTTGGGCGAGAGTAGTACTAGGATGGGTGACCCCATAGGAAGTCCTCGTTTGGCAGCCCCCCTTTTCAATTTTTTTTGCCCCGGTTAGGGTTGCCAAGATACTTTATCCACCACATTTCTATTACCAAATCCCATGGCACCTTGGGCAAGACAACTTCGCTTCACGTGGAGGCTGGGGCCGCAAACCGAGGGCGTAGGGCTTGTGACCAGGTTTTTGTCGCTCCGGTGCCCATAACTTTTGATCAGTAAGGAGTTACGCGGCTCACAGCATACTGTTGGAAAGCTCTCCGAGATCTATACGACAGGGGCAGCCAGCTTGCTGCTGTGCCTTTTTTGGAGCCCAAAATCGAACGTTTTCATCAGTTTCGGGCCATTTTTCTGGTTTAGCTCTATTTTTCTGTCCCAGATCGTACGTCGTGAGTTGTTAAAACGACAACAACCTTACTCGCGGGACATTAGAGGGCCCTACAACGCATTGAAATCTCGTCTTGCGAGTATGCTGGGTTGTTGAAGCGGATGGATTGTCGTTAAGCCCATTGGGCCTTCTTAATGGGCCATCTCTCTAGGCTGGGACTGTGAACCATTAACACATAAAGAATTGTGCCCTCAACATGACGGCTGCGATCATACCAGCACTACTGCACCGGATCCCATCAGAACTCCGAAGTTAAACGTGCTTGGGCGAGAGTAGTACTAGGATCGGTGACCCCCTGGGAAGTCCTCGTTTTGCACCCCCTTTTTCAATTTTTTTTGCTCCGGTTAAGGTTGCCAAGATACTTTATCCACCACATTCTTATTATCGAATCCCACGGCACCTTGGGCAAGACAACTTCGCTTCACGTGGAGGCCGGGCCCGCAAACCGAGGGCATAGGGCTTGTGAGCAGGTCTCCGTCGCTCCGGTGCCCATAACTTTTGATCCATAAGGAGTTACGCGGCGCACAGTATACTGTTGGAAAGCGCTCCGAGAACTCTACGACGTGGGCAGCTAGCTTGCTCGCTGTGCCTATTTTGGAGCCCAAAATCAAATGTTTTCATCAGTTTCGGGCCACTTTCCTAGTTTTGCTCTATTTTTCCGTCCCTTATCTTACGTCGTGAGCTGTTAAAAGGACGACAACCATACTCGCAGGACATTGGAGGGTGCCACAACGCATTGAAATCTCGTCTTGTGAGTATGCTGCGTTGTTGAAGCTGATGGGTTGTCGTTAAGCCCATTGGGCCCTTTGAATGAGCCATCTCTCTAAGCTGGGACTGTGAACCATTAACAAATAAAGGAATTGTGCCCTCAATATGACGGGTGTGATCATACTAGCACTAATGCACCGGATCCCATCAGAACTCCGATGTTAAGCATGCTTGGGCGAGAGTAGTACTAGGATGGGTGACCCCCTGGGAAGTCCTCGTGTTGCACCCCCCTTTTCAATTTTTTTTGCTCCGGTTAGGGTTGCCAAGATACTTTATCCACCACATTTCTATTATCGAATCCCACGGCACCTTGGGCAAGACAACTTCGCTTCACGTGGAGGCCGGGCCCGCAAACCGAGGGCGTAGGGCTTGTGAGCAGGTCTCCGTCGCTCCGGTGCCTATAACTTTTGATCCGTAAGGAGTTACGCGGCGCACAGCATACTGTTGGAAAGCTCTCCGAGAGCTCTACGACAAGGGCAGCTAGCTTGCTCGCTGTGCCCTTTTTTGGAGCCCAAAATCGAACGTTTTCATCAGTTTCGGGCCACTTTTCTGGTTTAGCTCTATTTTTCCGTCCCGGATCGTACGTCGTGAGCTGTTAAAAGGACAACAACCTTACTCGCGGGACATTAGAGGGCCCTACAACGCATTGAAATCTCGTCTTGTGAGTATGCTGGGTTGTTGAAGCGGATGGGTTGTCGTTAAGCCCATTGGGCCTTCTTAATGGGCCATCTCTCTAGGCTAGGACTGTAAACCATTAACACATAAAGGAATTGTGTCGTCAACATGATGGGTGTGATCATACCAGCACTAATGCACCGGATCCCATCAGAACTCCGAAGTTAAGCGTGCTTGGGCCAGAGTAATACTTGGATGGGTGACCCCCTGGGAAGTCCTCGTGTTGCACCCCCTTTTCAATTTTTTTTGCTCTGGTTAGGGTTGTCAAGGTACTTTATCCACCACATTTCTTTTATCGAATCCCACGGCACCTAGGGCATGACAACTTCGCTTCACGTGGAGGCCGGGCCCGCAAACCAAGGGCGTAGGGCTTGTGAGCAGGTCTCCGTCGCTCCAGTGCCCATAACTTTTGATCCGTAAGGAGTTACGCGGCGCACAGCGTACTGTTGGAAAGCTCTCCGAGACCTCTACGACAGGGGCAGCTAGCTTGCTTGCTGTGCCCTTTTTTGGACCACAAAATTGAACGTTTTCAACAGTTTCGGGCCACTTTTCTAGTTTAGCTCTATTTTTCCATCCCGGATCGTACGTTGTGAGCTGTTAAAAGGAGAACAACCTTACTCGCGGGCAATTAGAGGGCCCTACAACGCATTGAAATCTCGTCTTGTGAGTATGCTGGGTTGTTGAGGCGGATGGGTTGTCGTTAAGCTCATTGGGCCTTCTTAATGGGCCATCTCTCTAGGCTGGGACTGTGAACCATTAACACATAAAGGAATTGTGCCGTCAACATGACGGGTGCGATCATACCAACACTAATGCAACGGTTCCCATTAGAACTCCGAAGTTAAGCGTGCTTAGGCAAGAGTAGTACTAGGATGGATAACCCTCTGCGAAGTCCTCGTGTTGCACCCCCCTTTTCAATTTTTTTTGCCCTCGTGTCTTCGTCGCTTCGGTGCCCATAACTTTTTATCCGTAAGGAGTTACGCGGCACACAGCATACTATTGGAAAGCTCTCCGAGAGCTCTACGACAGGGGCAGCTAGCTTGCTCGCTCTGCCCTTTTTTGGAGCCCAAAATAGAACGTTTTCATCAGTTTTGGTCCACTTTTCTAGTTTAGCTCTATTTTTCCGTCCTGAATCGTTCGTCGTGAGCTGTTAAAAGGACAACAATCTTACTCGCGGGACATTAGAGGGCCCTACAACGCATTGAAATCACTTCTTGCTAGTATGCTGGGTTGTTGAAGCGGATGGGTTGTCGTTAAGCCCATTGGACGTTCTTAATGGACCATCTCTCTAGGCTGGGACTGTGAACCATTAACACATAAAGGAATTGTGCCGTCAACATGACAGGTGCGATCATACTAGCACTAATGCACCGGATCCCATAAGAACTCCGAAGTTAAGCTTGCTTGGGTGAGAGTAGTACTAGGATGGGTGACCCCCTGGGAAGTCCTCGTGTTGCACCCCTCTTTTCAATTTTTTTTGCTCCGGTTAGGGTTGCCAAGATACTTTATCCACCACATTTCTATTATTGAATCCCACAGCGCCTTGGGCAAAACAACTTCGCTTCACGTGGAGGCCAGGCCCGCAAACCAAGGGCGTAGGGCTTCTGAACAGGTCTCCGTCGCTCGGGTGCCCATAACTTTTGATCCGTAAGGAGTTACGCGGCGCACAACATAAAGTTGGAAAGCTCTCCGAGACCTCTACGACAGGGGTAGCTAGCTTGCTCGCTGTGCCCATTTTTGGAGCCCAAAATCGAACGTTTTCATCAATTTCGGCCCACTTTTCTAGTTTAGCTCTATTTTTACGTCCCGGATCGTACGTCGTGAGCTGTTAAAAGGAAAACAACCTTACTCTCGGGACATTAGAGGGCCCTACAACGCATTGAAATCTCGTCTTGCGAGTATGCTGGGTTGTTGAAGCGGATGGGTTGTCGTTAAGCCCATTGGGCCTTCTTAATGGGCCATCTCTCTAGGCTGAGACTGTGAACCATTAACACATAAAGGAATTGTGCCCTCAACATGACGGGTGCGATCATACCAGCACTAATGCACCGGTTCCCATTAGAACTCCGAAGTTAAGCGTGCTTAGGCGAGAGTAGTACTAGGATGGGTGACCCCCTGGGAAGTCCTCGTGTTGCACCCCCCTTTTTAATTTTTTTTGCTCCGGTTAGGGTTGCCAAGATACTTTATCCACCACATTTCTATTATCGAATCCCACGGCACCTTGGGCAAGACAACTTCGCTTCACGTGGAGGCCGGGCCCGCAAACCGAGGGCGTAGGGCTTGTTAGTAGGTCTCCGTCGCTCCGGTGCCCATAACTTTTGATCCGTAAGGAGTTACGCGGCGCACAATATACTGTTGGAATGTTCTACGTGAGCTCTAAGACAGGGGCAGCTAGATTGCTCAATGTGCCCTTTTTTGGAGCCCAAAATCGAACGTTTTCATCAGTTTCGGGTCACTTTTCTAGTTTAACTCAATTTTACCGTCCCGTATCGTAAGTCGTGCGCTTTTAAAAGGACAAGAACCTTACTCGCTGGACATCAGAGGGGCAGCCAGCTTGCTCGATGTGCCATTTTTTGAAGCCCAAAATCGAACGTTTTCATCAGTTTCAGGTCACTTTTCTAGTTTAGCTCTATTTTTCCGTCCCGGATCGTACGCCGTGAGCTGTTAAAAGGACAACAACCTTACTCGTGGGATATTAGAGGGCCCTACAACGCGTTGAAATCTCGTCATGCGAGTATGCTGGGTTGTTGAAGTGGATGGGTTGTCGTTAAGCCCACTCGGCCTTTTGAATGGACCATCTCTCTAGGCTGGGACTGTGAACCGTTAACACATAAAGAATATGTGCCCGCAACATGGCGGGCGTGATCATACCAGCACTAATGAAACGAATCCCATAAGAACTCCGAAGTTAAGCGTGCTAGGGCGAGAGTAGTACTAGGATGGGTGACCCCTTGGGAAGTCCTCGTGTTGCACCCCTATTTTCAATTTTTTTTGCCCCGGTTAGGGTTGCCAAGATACTTTATCCACCACATTTCTATTATCAAATCCCCGGAACCTTGGGCAAGACAACTTCGCTTCACGTGGAGGCCGGGCCCGCAAACGAAGGGCGTAGGGCTTGTGAGCAGGTCTCCGTCGCTCCGGTGCCCATAACTTTTGATCCGTTGGGAGTAACGCGGCGCACAGCATACTGTTGGAAAGCTCTCCGAGACTTCTACGACAGGGGCAGCTAGCTTGCTCGCTTTGCAGTTTTTTGGACCCCAAAATTGAACGTTTTCAACAGTTTCGGGCCACTTTTCTAGTTTAGCTCTATTTTTCCATCCTAGATCGTACGTCGTGAGCTGTTAAAAGGACAACAACCTTACTCGCGGGACATTAGAGGGCCCTACAACGCATTGAAATCTCGTCGTGCGAGTATGCTGGGTTGTTGAAGCGGATGGGTTGTCGTTAAGCCCATTGGGCCTTCTTAATGGGCCATCTCTCTAGGCTGGGACTGTGAACCATTAACACATAAAGGAATTGTGCCGTCAACATGACGGGTGCGATCATACCAGCACTAATGCACCGGATCCCATCAGAACTCCGAAGTTAAGCGTGCTTGGGCGAGAGGAGTACTAGGATGGGTGACCCCCTGGGAAGTCCTCGTGGTGCACCCCGTTTTTCAATTTTTTTTGCTCCGGTTAGGTTTGCCAAGATACTTTATCCACTACATTTCTATTATCGAATCCCAAGGCAACTTGGGCAAGACAACTTCGCTTCACGTCGAGGCCGGGCACGCAAACCTAGGGCGTAGGACTTGTGAGCAGGTCTCCGTCGCTCCGTTGCCCATAACTTTTGATCCGTAAGGCGTTACGCATCGCACAGCATACCGTTGGAATGCTTTTCGAGAGCTCTACGACAGGGGCAGCTAACATGCTCACTGTTCCCTTTTTGGACCCCAAAATGGAACGTTTTCATCAGTTTTGGGCCACTTTTCTACTTTTGCTCTATTTTTTCGTCCCAAATCGTACGTCGTGAGCTGTTAAAAGGACAACAACCTTACTCGCAGGACATTAGAGGGCCCTACAACGCATTGAAATCTCGTCTTGCGAGTATGCTGGGTTGTTAAAGCGGATGGGTTGTCGTTAAGCCCATTGGGCCTTCTTAATGGGCCATCTCTCTAGGCTGGGACTGTGACCCATTAACATATAAAGGAATTCTGCCGTCAACATGACGGGTGCGATCATACCAGCACTAATGCACCGGATCCCATCAGAACTCCGAAGTTAAGCGTGCTTGGGCGAGAGTAGTACTAGGATGGGTGACCCCTTGCGAAGTCCTCGTGTTGCACCCCCCTTTTCAATTTTTTTTGCTCCGGTTAGGGTTGCCAAGATACTTTATCCACCGCATTGCTATTATCGAATGCCACGGCACCTTGGGCAAGACAACATTACTTCACGTGGAGGCCGGGCCTACAAACCAAGGGCGTAGGGCTTGTGAGCAGGTCTCCGTCGCTCCGGTTCCAATAACTTTTGATCCGTAAGGAGTTACGCGGCGCACATCATACTTTTGGAAAGCTCTCCTAGAGCTCTACGACAGGGGTAGCTAGCTTGCTCTCTGTGCCCTTTTTTGGATCCCAAAATCGAACGTTTTCATCAGTTTCGGGACACTTTTCTAGTTTATCCCTATTTTTCCGTCCTGGATCGTACGTCGTGAGCTGTTAAAAGGATGACAACCTTACTCGCGGGACTTTAGAGGGCCCCACAACACATTGAAATCTTGTCTTGCGAGTATGCTGGGTTGTTGAAGCGGATGGGTTGTCGTTAAGCCCATTGGGCCTTCTTAATGGGCCATCTCTCTAGGCTGGGACTATGAACCATTAACAAATAAAGGAATTGTACCGTCAACATGACGGGTGCGATCATACCAGCACTAATGCACCGAATCCCATCAGAACTCCGAAGTTAAGCGTGCTTGGTCGATAGTAGTACTAGGATGGGTGACCCCCTGGGAAGTCCTCGTGTTGAACCCCCCTTTTCAATTTTTTTTTGCTCCGGTTAGGGTTGCCAAGATACTTTATCCACCACATTTCTATTATCGAATCCCACGGCACATTGGGCAAGAAAACTTCGCTTCACGTGGAGGCCGGGCCCGCAAACCGAGGGCGTACTGCTTGTGAGCAGGTTTCCGTTGCTCCGGTGCCCATAACTTTTGATCCGTAAGGAGTTATACGGTGCACACCATACTGTTGGAAAGCTCTCCGAGACATTTACGACAGGGGCAGCTAGCTTGCTCGCTGTGCCCTTTTTTGGACCCCAAAATCGAACGTTTTCATTAGTTTCGGGCCACTTTTCAAGTTTAGCTCTATTTTATCGTACCGGATCGTACATCGCGAGCTATTAAAAGGATAACAACCTTACAAGCGGGAGATAAGACGGCCCTACCAGGTATTGAAATCTCGTTTTGCGAGTATGCTGGGTTGTTGAAGTGGATGGGTTGTCGTTAAGCCCAATGGGCCATCTTAATGGGCCATCTCTCTAGGCTGGGACTGTGAACCCTTAACACATAAAGGAATTGTGCCGTCAACATGACAGGTGCGATCATACCAGCACTAATGCACCGGATCCCATCAGAACTCCGAAGTTAAGCGTGCTTGGGCGAGAGTAGTACTAGGATGGGTGACCCCCTGGGAATTCGTCGTGTTGCACCCCCTTTCCAATTTTTTTTGCGCCGGTTAGGGTTACCAAGATACTTTATCCACCACATTCTATTTTCGAATCCCACGGTAGCTTGGGCAAGACAACTTCGCTTCATGCGGAGGCCGGGGCCGCAAACCGAGGGAGTAGGGCTTGTGAGCAGGTCTCCGTCGCTCCGGTGCCCATAACTTTTGATCCGTAAGGAGTTACGCGGCGCACAGTATACTGTTGGAAAGCTCTCCGTGACCTCTACGACAGGGACAGCTAGCTTGCTCGTGCCCTTTTTTGGAGACCAAAATCGAACGTTTTCATAAGTTTCGGTCCATTTTTCTAATTTAACTCAATTTTTCCGCCCAGGATCGTACGTCGTGAGCTGTTAAAAGAACAACAACCTTACTCGAGGGACATTAGAGGGCCCTACAATGCATTGAAATCTCGTCTTGCGAGTATGCTGGGTTGTTGAACCTGATGGGTTGTCGTTAAGCCCATTGGGCCTTCTTAATGGGCCATCTCTCTAGGCTGGGACTGTGAACCAATAACACATAAAGGAATTGTGCCCTCAACATGACGGGTGCGATCATACCAGCACTAATGCACCGGATCCCATCAGAACTCCGAAGTTAAGCGTGCTTGGGCGAGAGTAGTATTAGGATGGGTGACCCCCTGGGAAGTCCTCCTGTTGCACCCCCATTTTCAATTTTTTTTCTCCGGTTAGGGTTACCAAGATACTTTATCCACCACATTTCTATTATCGAATCCCACGGTACCTTGGGCAAGAAAACTTCGCTTCACGTGGAGGCCGGGCACGCAAACCTAGGGCGTAGGGCTTGTGAGCAGGTCTCTGTCGCTCCGGTTCCTAAAACTTTTGATCCGTAAGGAGTTACGCGGCGCACAGCATACTTTTGGAAAGGTCTCCGAGAGCTCTACGACAGTGGCAGCTGGCTTACTCGCTATACCCTTTTTTGGAGCCCAAAATCGAACGTTTTCATCAGTTTCGGGCCAATTTTCTAATTTAGCTCTATTTTTTCATCCCGGATCGTACGTCGTGAGCTGTTAAATGGACAACAACCTTAGTCGCGGGACATTATAGGGCCCTACAACGCATTGAAATCTCGTCTTGTGAGTATGCTGGGTTGTTGAAGCGGATAGGTTGTCGTTAAGCCCATTGGGCCTTCTTAATGAGCCATCTCTCTAGGCTGGGACTGTGAACCATTAACACATAAAGGACTTGTGGCCTCAACATGACGGGTACGATCATACCAGTACTAATGCACCGGATCCCATCAGAACTCCGAAGTTAAGCGTGCTTGGGCGAGAGTAGTACTAGGATGGGTGACCCCCTGGGAAGTCCTCGTGTTGCACCCCACTTTCCAATTTTTTTTGCTTCGGTTAGGGTTACCAAGATACTTTATCCACCACATTTCTATTATCGAATCCCATGGCAAATTGGGCAAGTCAACTTCGCTTTACGTGGAGGCCGGGCCCGCAAATCGAGGGCGTAGGGCTTGTGAGCAGGTCTCCGTCGCTCCGGTGCCCATAACTTTTGATCCGTAAGGAGTTACGCGGCGCACAGCATACTGTTGGAAAGCTCTCCGAGAGCTCTACGACAGGGGCAGCTAGCTTGCTCGCTGTGCCCTTTTTTGGAGCCCAAAATCGAACGTTTTCATCAGTTTCGGGCCACTTTTCTAGTTTAGCTCTATTTTTCCGTCCCAGATCGTACGTCGTGAGCTGTTAAAAGGACAACAACCTTACTCGCGGGACATTAGAGGGCCCTACAACGCATTGAAATCTCGTCTTGCGAGTATGCTGGGTTGTTGAAGCGGATGGGTTGTCGTTAAGTCCATTGGGCCTTCTTAATGGGCCATCTCTCTAGGCTGGGACTGTGAACCATTAACACATAAAGGAATTGTGCCGTCAACATGACAGGTGCGATCATACCAGCACTAATGCACCGGATCCCATCAGAACTCCGAAGTTAAGCGTGCTTGGGCGAGAGTAGTACTAGGATGGGTGACCCCCTGGGAAGTCCTCGTGTTGCACCCCCCTTTTCAATTTTTTTTGCTCCGGCTAGCGTTGCCAACATACTTTATCCACAACATTTCTATTATCAAATCCCACGGCAACTTGGGCATGACAACTTCCCTTTAGGTGGAGGGCGGGGCCGCAAACCGAGGGCGTAGGGCTTGTGAGCAGGACTCCGTCGCTCCGGTGCCCATAACTTTTGATCCGTAAGGAGTTACGCGGCGCACAGTATACTGTTTGAAAGCTCTCCGAGAGCTCTAGGAGGGGTGCAGCTAGCTTGCTCGTTGTGCCCTTTTTTGGAGCTCAAAATCGAACGTTTTCATCGGTTTCGGTCCATTTTTCTAATTTAGCTCAATTTTTCCATCCAGGATCGTACGTCGTGAGCTGTTAAAAGAACAACAACCTTACTCGCGGGACATTAGAGGGCCCTACAATGCATTGAAATCTCGTCTTGCGAGTATGCTGGGTTGTTGAAGCGGATGGATTGTCGTTAAGCCCATTGGGCCTTCTTAATGGGCCATCTCTCTAGGTTGGGACTGTGAACCATTAACACATAAAGGAATTGTGCCCTCAACATGACAGGTGTGATCATACCAGCACTAATGCACCGGATCCCATCAGAACTCCGAAGGTAAGCGTGCTTGGGCGAGAGTAGTACTAGGATGGGTGACCCCATGGGAAGTCCTCGTGTTGCTCCCCCTTTTCAATTTTTTTTTCTCCGGTTAAGGTTGCCAAGATACTTTATCAACCACATATCTATTATCAAATCCCACGGCAGCTTGGGCAAGACAACTTCACTTCACGTGGAGGCCGGGCCCACAAACCGAGGGCGTAGGGCTTGTGAGCAGGTCTCCGTCGCTCCGGTGGCCATATCTTTTGGTCCGTAAGGAGTTACACGGCGCACAGCATACTGTTGGAAAGCTATCCGGGAGCTCTACGATAGGGGCAGCTAGCTTGCTCGTTATGCCATTTTTTGGAGCCCAAAATCCAACGTTTTCATCAGTTTTGGGCCACTTTTCTAGTTTAGCTCTATTTTTCCATCCCGGATCGTACGTCGTGAGCTGTTAAAAGGACAACAACCTTACTCGCGGGACATTAGAGGGCCCTACAACGCATTGAAATCTCGTCTTGCGAGTATGCTGGGTTGTTGAAGCGGATGGGTTGTCGTTAAGCCCATTGGGCCTTCTTAATGAGCCATCTCTCTAGGCTGGGACTGTGAACCATTAACACATAAAGGAATTGTGCCCTCAACATGACGGGTGCGATCATACCAGTACTAATGCACCGGATCCCATCAGAACTCCGAAGTTAAGCGTGCTTGGGCGAGAGTAGTACTAGGATGGGTGACCCCCTGGGAAGTCCTCGTGTTGCACCCCCCTTTTCAATTTTTTTTGCTCCGGTTAGGGTTGCCAAGATACTTTATCCACCACATTTCTATTATCGAATCCCACGGCACCTTGGGCAAGACAACTTCGCTTCACGTGGAGGCCGGGCCCGCAAACCGAGGGCGTAGGGCTTGTGAGCAGGTCTCCGTCGCTCCAGTGCCCATAACTTTTGATCCGTAAGGAGTTACGCGGCGCACAGCATACTGTTGGAAAGCTCTCCGAGAGCTCTACGACAGGGGCAGCTAGCTTGCTCGCTGTGCCCTTTTTTGGAGCCCAAAATCGAACGTTTTCATCAGTTTCGGGCCACTTTTCTAGTTTAGCTCTATTTTTCCGTCCCGGATCGTACGTCGTGAGCTGTTAAAAGGACAACAACCTTACTCGCGGGACATTAGAGGGCCCTACAACGCATTGAAATCTCGTCTTGCGAGTATGCTGGGTTGTTGAAGCGGATGGGTTGTCGTTAAGCCCATTGGGCCTTCTTAATGGGCCATCTCTCTAGGCTGGGACTGTGAACCATTAACACATAAAGGAATTGTGCCCTCAACATGACGGGTGCGATCATACCAGTACTAATGCACCGGATCCCATCAGAACTCCGAAGTTAAGCGTGCTTGGGCGAGAGTATTACTAGGATGGGTGACCCCCTAGGAAGTCCTCATGTTGCACCCCCCTTTTCAATTTTTTTTGTTCCGGTTAGGGTTGCAAAGATACTTTATCCACCACAATTCTATTATCGAATCCCAAGGCATCTTGGGCAAGACAACTTCGCTTCACGAGGAGGTCGGGCACGCAAACCGAGGGCGTAAGGCTTGTGAGCAAGTCTCTGTCGCTCCGGTGCCCTTAACTTTTGATCCGTAAGGAGTTACGCGACACACAGCATACTGTTGGAAAGCTCTTCGAGAGCTCTACGACAGGGGCAGCTAGCTTGCTCGCTTTGCCCTTTTTTGGAGCACAAATTCGAATGTTTTCATCAGTTTCGGGCCACTTTTCTGGTTTAGCTCTATTTTTTCGTCCCGGATCGTACATCGTAAGGTGTTAAAATGACAACAACCTTACTCGCGGGACATTAGAGGGCCCTACAACGCATTGAAATCTCGTCTTGCGAGTATGCTGGGTTGTTGAAGCAGATGGGTTGTCGTTAAGCCCATTGGGCCTTCTTAAAGGGCCATCTCTCTAGGCTACGACTGTGAACCATTAACACATAAAGGAATTGTGCCGTCAACATGACGGGTTGGATCATACCAGTACTAATGCACCGGATCCCATCAGAACTCCGAAGTTAAGCGTGCTTGGGCGAGAGTAGTACTAGGATGGGTGACCCCCTGGGAAGTCCCCGTCTTGCATCCCCTTTTTCAATTTTTTTTCCCTGGTTGGGGTTGCCAAGATACTTTATCCACCACATTTCTATTATCGAATCCCACGGCACCTTGGGCAACACAACTTCGCTTCACGTGGAGGCCGGGTCCGCAAAACGAGGGCGTAGGGCTTGTGAGCAGGTCTCCGTCGCTCTGGTGCCCATAACTTTTGATCCGTAAGGAGTTACGCGGCACATAGCATACTGTTGGAAAGCACTCCGAGAGCTCTACGACAGGGGCAGCTAGCTTGCTCGTTGGGCCCTTTTTTGGAGGCCAAAATCGAACGTTTTCATCAGTTTTGGGCCACTTTTCTAGTTTAGCTCAATTTTTCCATCCCGGATCGTACGTCGTGAGCTGTTAAAAGAACAACAACCTTACTAGCATGACATTAGTGGGCCCTACAACGCATTGAAATCTCGTCTTGCAAGTATGCTGGGTTGTTGAAGCGGATGGATTGTCGTTAAGCCCATTGGGCCTTCTTAATGGGCCATCTCTCTAGGTTGGGACTGTGAACCATTAACACATAAAGGAATTGTGCCGTCAACTTGACGGGTGCAATCATGCTAGCACTAATGCACCGGATCCCATCAGATTTCCGAAGTTAAGTGTGCTTGTGCGAGAGTAGTACTAAGATGGGTGACCCCCAGGGAAGTCCTCGTGTTGCAACCCCCTTTTCAATTTTTTTTGCTCCTGTTAGGGTTGCCAAGATACTTTATCCCCCACATATCTATTATCGAATCCCACGGCACCTTGGGCAAGACAACTTCGCTTCACGCGGAGGTTGTGCCAGCAAACCGAGGGCGTAGGGCTTGTGACCAGGTCTCCGTCGCTCCGGTGCCCATAACTTTTGATCTGTAACGAGTTACGCGGCGCACAAAATACTGTTGGAAAGCTCTCCGAGAGCTCTACGATGGGGGCAGCCAGCTTGCTAGCTGTGCCCTTTGTTGGAGCTCAAAATTGAATCTTTTCATCAATTTCGGGCGACTTTTCTAATTTAGGTCTATTTTTTCATCCCGGATCGTACGTCATGAGCAGTTAAAAGGACAACAACCTTACTCGCGGGACATTAGACAGCCCTACAATGCATCGAAATCTCATCTTGCGAGGATGCAGGGTTGTCGAAGCGGATGGGTTATCATTAAGCCCATTAGGCCTTCTGACTGGGCCATCTCTCTAAGCTGGGTATGTGAACCATTAACACATACAGGAATTGTGCCGTGAACATGATGGGTGTGATGATACCAGCACTAATGCAACGGATCCCATCAGAAATCTAAAGTTAAGCGTAGTAGTACAAGGATGGGTGACCCATTGGGAAGTCCTCGTGTTGCACCCCCCTTTTCAATTTTTTTTGCTCCGGTTAGGGTTGCCAAGATACTTTATCCACCACATTTCTATTATCGAATCCCACGGCACCTTGGGCAAGACAACTTCGATTCACGTGGAGGCCGGGCACGTAAACCAAGGGCGTAGGGCTTGTGAGCTGGTCTCCATCGCTCCGCTTGTAATAACTTTTGATCCGTAAGGAGTTACGCGGCACACAGCATACTGTTGGAAAGCTCTCCGATAGCTCTACGACAGGGACAGCTAGCTTGCTCGCTCTGCCCTTTTTTGGACCACAAAATCGAATGTTTTCATAAATTTTGGGCCACTTTTCTAGTTTAGCTCTATTTTTCCGTCCCAGATCGTACGTCGTGAGCTGTTAAAAGGACAAGAACCTTACTCGCGGGACATTAAAGGGCCCTATAACGCATTGAAATCTCGTCTTGCGAGTATGCTGGGTTGTTGAAACGGATGGGTTGTCGTTAAGCCCATTGGGCCTTCTTAATGGGCCATCTTTCTAGGCTGGGACTGTGAACCATTAACACATAAAGGAATTGTGACCTCAACATGACGGGTGCGTTCATACCAGTACTAATGCACCGGATCCCATCAGAACTCCGAAGTTAAGCATGCTTGGGCGAGAGTAGTACTAGAATGGGTGACCCCCTGGAAAGTCCTCGTGTTGCACCCCCGTTTTCAAACTTTTTTTGTCCAGTGAGGGTTGCGAAGATACTTTATCCACCATATTTCTTTTATCGTATCCCAAGGCAACTTGGGCAAGACAACTTCGCTTCACGTGGAGGCCGGTCCCGCAAACCGAGGCCGTAGGGCTTGTGAGCAGGTCTCCGTCGCTCCGGTGCCGATAACTTTTGATCCGTAAGGAGTTACGCGTCACACAGCATACTGTTGGAAAGCTCTCCGAGAGCTCTACGATAGGTGCAGCAAGCTTGCTCGCTGTGCCCTTTTTTGGAGCCCAAAATCGAAAGTTTTCATCCATTTCGGGCCACTTTTCTTGTTTAGCTCTATTTTTCCATCCCAGATCGTACGTCGTGAGCTCTTAAAAGGACAAGAACCTTACTCGCAGGACATTAGAGGGCCCTATAACGCATTCAAATCTCGTCTTGCGAGTATGCTGGGTTGTTGAAGCGGATGGGTTGTCGTTAAGCCCATTAGGCCTTCTTAATGGGCCATCTCTCTAGGCTGGGACTGTGAACAATTAACACATAAAGGAATTGTGCCCCCAACATGACAGGTGCGATCATACCAGCACTAATGCACTGGATCCCATCAGAACTCCGAAGTTAAGCGTGCTTGGGCGAGAGTAGTACTTGGATGGGTGACCCCTTTGGAAGTCCTCGTGTTGTACCCCATTTTTATTTTTTTTCCACCGGTTACGGTTGCCAGGATACTTTATCCACCACATTTCTATTATCTAATCCCACGGCAACTTGGGAAAGACAACTTCACTTCACGTGGAGGCTGGGCCCGCAAATCGAGGGCGTAGGGCTTGTGAGCAGGTCTCCGACGCTCCGGTGCCAATAACTTTTGATCCGTAAGGAGTTACGCGGCGCACAGCATACTGTTGGAAAGCTATCCGAGAGGTCTACAACAGGGCCAGCTAGCTTTCTCGCTGTGCCCTTTTTGGAGCCCAAAATCGAACGTTTTCATTAGTTTCGGGCCACTTTTCTAGTTTAGCTCTATTTTTCCGTCCCGGATCGTACGTCGTGAGCTATTAAAAGGACGACAACCTTACTCGCGGGACATTAGAGGCCCTACAACGCATTGATATCTTGTCTTGCGAGGCTGCTAGGTTGTTGAAGTGGATGGGTTGTCATTAAGCCCATTGGGCCTTCTGAATGGGCCATCTCTCTAGGCTGGGACTGTGACCCATTAACACATAAAGGAATTGTGCTGTCAACATGATGGGTGCGATCATAACAACACTAATGCACCAGATCCCATCAGAACTCCGAAGTTAAGCGTGCTTGGGCGAGAGTAGTAGTAGGATGGGTGACCCCAAGGGAAGTCCTCGTGTTGCACCCCCCTTTTTAATTTTTTTGCTCCGATGATGGTTGGCAAGATTCTTTATCCACCACATTTCTATTATCGAATCCCACGGCAACTTGGGCAAGACAACTTAACTTCACGTGGAGGCCGGGCACGCAAACCGAGGGCGTAGGGCTTGTGACCAGGTCTCTGTCGCTCCGGTGCCTATAACTTTTGATCCGTAAGGCGTTACGCGGCGCACAACATATTGTTGGAAAGCTCTCCGAGAGCTCTACAACAGGGGCAGCCAGCTTGCTTTCTGTGCCCTTTTTTGGAGCCCAAAATCGAACGTTTTCATCAGTTTCAACCCAGTTTTCTAGTTTAGCACTATTTTTCCGTCCCTGATCGTACGTCGTGAGCTATTAAAAGGACAACAACCTTACTCGCGGGACAATAGAGGGCCCTACAACGCATTGAAATCTCGTCTTGCGAGTATGCTGGGTTGTTGAAGCGGATGGGTTGTCGTTAAGCCCATTGGGCCTTCTTAATGGGCCATCTCTCTAGGCTGGGACTGTGAATCATTAACACATAAAGGAATTGTGCCCTCAACATGACGGGTGCGATCATACCAGCACTAATGCACCGGATCCCATCAGAACTCCGAAGTTAAGCGTGCTTGGGCGAGAGTAGTACTAGTATGGGTGACCCCCTGGGAAGTCCTCTTGTTGCACCCCCCTTTTCAATTTTTTTTGCTCCGGTTAGGGTTGCCAAGATACTTTATCCACCACATTTCTATTATCGAATCCCACGGCAGCTTGGGCAAGACAACTTCGCTTCACGTGGAGGCCGGGCCCGCAAACTTAGGGCGTGGGGCTTATGACCAGGTGTCCGTCGCTCTGGTGCCTATAACTTTTGATCCGTAAGGAGTTACGCGGCGCAGAGCATACTGTTGGAAAGCACTTCGAGAGCTCTACGATAGGGGCAGGTAGTTTGCTCGCGGGGCCCTTTTTTGGAGCCCAAAATTGAACCTTTTCATCAGTTTCGGGCCACTTTTCTAGTTTAGCTCAATTTTTCCATCCCGGATCGTACGTCGTGAGCTATTAAAAGAACAACAACCATACTCGTAGGACATTAGAGGGCCCTACAACGCATTGAAATCTCGTCTTGCGAGTATGCTGGGTTGTTGAAGCGGATGGGCTGTGGTTTAGCCCATTGGGCCTTCTGAATGGGCCATCTCTCTAGGCTGGGACTGTGAACCATTAACACATAAAGGAATTGTGCCCTCAACATGACAAGTGCGATCATACTAGTAATAATGCACCGGATCCCATTAGAACTTCGAAGTTAAGCGTGCTTGGGCGAGAGTAGTACTAGGATGGGTGACTCCCTGGGAAGTCCTCGTGTTGCACCCCCCTTTTTAATTTTTTTGCTCCGGTTAGGGTTGCCAAGTTACTTTATCCACCACATTTCTATTATCGAATCCTACGTCACCTTGGGCAAGACAACTTCGCTTCACGTGGAGGCCGGGCCCGCAAACCGAGGGCGTAGGGCATGTGAGCAGGTCTCCGTCGCTCCGGTGCCCATAACTTTTGATCCGTAAGGAGTTACGCGGTGCACAACATACGGTTTGAAAGCTCTCTGAGACCTCTACGATAGGGGCAGCTAGCTTGCTCGTGCCCTTTTTTGGAGCCCAAAATGGAACGTTTTCATCAGTTTCGATCAACTTTTCTAGTTTAGCTCTATTTTTCCGTCCCGGATCGTACGTCGTGAGCTGTTAAAAGAACAACAACCTTACTCGCGGGACATTAGAGGGCCCTACAACGCATTGAAATCTCGTCTACGACTATGCTGGGTTGTTGAAACGGATGGGGTGTCGGTAAGGCCATTGGACCGTCTTAATGGGCCATCTCTCTAGGCTGGGACTGTGAACCATTAACACATAAAGGAATTGTGCCGTCAACGTGACAGGTACGATCATACCAGCACTAATGCACCGGATCCCATCAGAACTCCGAAGTTAAGCGTGCTTGGGCGAGAGTAGTACTAGGATGGGTGACCCCCTGGGAAGTCCTCGTGTTGCACCCCCCTTTTCAATTTTTTTTGCTCCGATTAGGGTTGCCAAGATACTTTATCCACCACATTTCTATTATCGAATCCCACGGCACCTTGGGCAAGACAACTTCGCTTCACGTGGAGGTCGGGCCCGCAAACCGAGGGCGTAGGGCTTGTGAGCAGGTCTCCGTCGCTCCGGTGCCCATAACTTTTGATCCGTAAGGAGTTACGCGGCGCACAGCATACTGTTGGAAAGCTCTCCGAGAGCTCTACAACAGGGGCAGCTAGCTTGCTCGTTTTGCCCTTTTTTGGAGCCAAAAATCGAACATTTTCATCAGTTTCGGGCCACTTTTCTGGTTTAGCTAAATTTTTCCGTCTCGGATCGTACGTCGTGAGCTGTTAAAAGGACAACAACCTTACTCGCGGGACATTAGAGGGCCCTACAACGCATTGAAATCTCGTCTTGCGAGTATGTTGGGTTGTTGAAGCGGATGGGTTGTCGTTAAGCCCATTGGGCCTTCTTAATGGGCCATCTCTCTAGGCTGGGACTGTGAACCATTAACACATAAAGGAATTGTGCCATCAACATGACGGGTGCGATCATACCAGCACTAATGCACCGGATCCCATCAGAACTCCGAAGTTAAGCGTGCTTGGGCGAGAGTAGTACTAGGATGGGTGACCCCCTGGGAAGTCCTCGTGTTGCACCCCCTTTTCAATTTTTTTTGCTCCAGTTATGGTTGCCAAGATACTTTATCCACCACATTTATATTATCGAATCCCACGGCACCTTGGGCAAGAAAACTTCACTTCACGTGGAGGCCGGGCCCGCAAACCGAGGGCGTAGGGCTTGTGAGCAGGTCTCCGTCGCTCCGGTGCCCATAACTTTTGATCTGTAAGGAGTTACGCGGCGCACAACATACTGTTGGAAAGCTCTCCGAGAGCTCTACAACGGGGGCAACCAGCTTGCTTGCTGTGCCCTTTTTTCGAGCGCAAAATCGAACATTTTCATTTGTTTTGGGCAACTTTTCTAGTTTAGCTCTATTTTTTCATCCCGGATCGTACATCGTGTGCTATTAAAAAGACAACAACCTTATTCGCGGGACATTAGAGGGCCCTACAACGCATTGAAATCTCTTCTTGCGAGGATGCTAGGTTGTTGAAGCAGATGGTTTGTCGTTAAGCCAATTGGGCCTTCTGAATGGGCCATCTCTCTAGGCTAGGACTGTGAACCATTAACACATAAAGGAATTGTGCCCTCAACATGACGGGTGCGATCATACCAGCACTAATGCACCGGATCCCATCAGAACTCCGAAGTTAAGCGTGCTTGGGCGAGAGTAGTACTAGGATGGGTGACCCCCTGGGAAGTCCTCGTGTTGCACCCCCTTTTTCAATTTTTTTTGCTCCGGTTAGGGTTGCCAAGATACTTTATCCACCACATTTCTATTATCGAATCCCACGGCACCTTGGGCAAGACAACTTCGCTTCACGTGGAGGGCGGGCCCGCAAACCGAGGGCGTAGGGCTTGTGAGCAAGTCTCCGTCGCTCCGGTGCCCATAACTTTTGATCCGTAAGGAGTTACGCGGTAAACAGCATACTGTTGAAAAGCTCTCTGAGAGCTCTATGATAGGGGCAGCTAGCTTGCTCACTGTGCCCTTTTTTGGAGTCCAAAATCGAACGTTTTCATCAGTTTTGGACCACTTTTCTAGTTTAGCTCAATTTTTTCATCCCTGATCGTACGTCGTGAGTTGTTAAAAGGACAACAACCTTACTCGCGGGACATTAAAGGGCCCTACAATGCATTGAAATCTCGTCTTGCGAGTATGCTGGGTTGTTGAAGTGGATGGGTTGTCGTTAAGCCCATTGGGCCTTCTTAATGGGCCATCTCTCTAGGCTAGGACTGTGAACCATTAACACATAAAGGAATTGTGCCGTCAACATAATGGGTGCTATCATACCAGCACTAATGCACCAGATCCCATCAGAACTCCGAAGTTAAGCGTGCTTGGGCGAGAGTAGTACTAGGATGGGTGACCCTCTGGGAAGTCCTTATGTTGCACCCCCATTTTCAATTTTTTTTTCTCCGGTTAGGGTTGCCAAGATACTTTATCCACCGCATTTCTATTATTGAATGCCACGGCACCTTGGGCAAAACAACTTCGCTTCACGTGGAGGCCGGGCTCGAAAACCGAGGGCGTAGGGCTTGTGAGCAGGTCTTCGTCGCTCCGGTGCCCATAACTTTTGATCCGTAAGGAGTTACGCGGCGCACAGCATACTGTTGGAAAGCTCTCCGAGAGCTCTACGACACGGGCAGCTAGCATGCTCGCTGTGCGCTTTTTTGAGCCTAAAATCGAACGTTTTCATCAGTTTTGGGCCACTTTTCTGGTTTAGCTCTATTTTTCTGTCCCGAATCGTACGTCGTGATCTGTTAAAAGGACAACAACCTTACTCGCGTGACATTAGAGGGCCCTACAATGCATTAAAATCTCATCTTGTGAGGATGCTGGGTTGTTGAAGCGGATGGGTTGTCGTTAAGCCCATTGGGACTTCTGAATGGGCAATCTCTCTAGGCTGGGACTGTGAACCATTAACATATAAAGGAATTGTGCCCTCAACATGACGGGTGCGATCATACCAGCACTAATGCACCGGATCCCATCAGAACTCCGAAGATATACGTGCTTGGGCGAGAGTAGTACTAGGATGGGTGACCCCCTGGGAAGTCCTCATGTTGCAACCCCCTTTTCAATTTTTTTTTCCCTGGTTAGGGTTGCCAAGATACTTTATCCACCACATTTCTATTATCGAATCCCACGGCACCTTGGGCAAGACAACTTCGCTTCACGTGGAGGCCGGGCCCGCAAACCAAGGGCGTAGGGTTTGTGAGCATGTCTCCGTCGCTCCGGTGCCCATAAGTTTTGATCCGTAAGGAGTCACGCAGCGCACAGCATACTGTTGGAAAGCTCTCCGAGAGCTCTACGACAGGGGCAGCTAGCTTGCTCATTTTGCCCTTTTTTGGACACCAAAATCGAACGTTTTCATCTGTTTCGGTCCACTTTTCAAATTTAGCTCTATTTTTTTATCCCGGATCGTACGTCGTGAGCTGTTAAAAGGACAACAACCTTACTCGCGTGACATTAGAGGGCCCTACAACGCATTGAAATCTCGTCTTGCGAGTATGCTGGGTTGTTGAAGCTTATGGGTTGTCATTAAGCCCATTGGGCCTTCTTAATGGGCGATCTCTCTAGGCTGGGACTGTGAACCATTAACACATAAAGGAATTGTGCCCACAACATGACTGGTGCGATCATAACAGCACTAATACACCGGATCCCATCAGAACTCCGAAGTTAAACGTGCTTGGGCGAGAGTAGTACTAGGATGGGTGACCCCCTGGGAAGTCCTCGTGTTGCACGCCACTTTTCAATTTTTTTTGCTCCGGTTAGCGTTGACAAGATACTTTATCCACCACATTTCTATTATCGAATCCCACGGCAACTTGGGCAAGACAACTTCGCTTCACGTGGAGGCCGAGCACGCAAACCGAGGATGAAGGGCTTATGAGCAAGTCTCCGTCGCTCCGGGACCCATAACTTATGATCCGTAAAGAGTTACATGGTGCACAGCATACTGTTGGAAAGCTCTCCGAGAGCTCTACGACGGGGGCAGCCAGCTTGCTCGTTGTGCCCTTTTTTGGAGCCCAAAATTGAACATTTTCATCAGTTTCGGGCCATTTTTCTAATTTAGCTCTATTTTTCCGTCCCGGATCGTACGTCGTGAGCTGTTAAAAGGACAACAACCTTACTCGCGGGACATTAGAGGGCCTTACAACTCATTGAAATCTCGTCTTGTGAATATGCTGGGTTGTTGAAGCGGATGGGTTGTCGTTAAGCCCATTGGGCCTTCTTAATGGGCCATCTCTCTAGGCTGGGACTGTGAACCATTAACACATAAAGGAATTGTGCAGTCAACAAGACGGGTGCGATCATACCAGCACTAATGCACCGGATCCCATCAGAACTCCGAAATTAAGCGTGCTTAGGCGAGAGTAGTACTAGGATGGGTGACCCCTTGAGAAGTACTCGTGTTGCAGCCCCCTTTTCAATTTTTTTTGCTCCGGTTATGGTTCCCAAGATACTTTATCCACCACATTTCGATTATCGAATCCCACGGTACATTGGGCAAGACAACTTCGCTTCACGTGCAGGCCGGCCTCGCAAACCGAGGGCGTAGGGATTGTGAGCTGGTCTCCGTCGATCCGGTGCCCATTACTTTTGATCCGTAATGAGTTACGCGGCACACAGCATACTGTTGGAAAGCTCTCCTGGACCTCTACAACAGGGGCAGCTAGCTTGCTCGCTTTGCCCTTTTTTAGACCCCAAAATCAAACGTTTTCAACAGTTTCGGGCCACTTTTCTGGTTTAGCTATATTTTTTTGTCCCGGATCGTACGTCGTGAGCTGTTAAAAGGACAACAACCTAACTCGCGGGACATTAGAGGGCCCTACAACGCATTGAAATCTGGTCTTGCGAGTATGCTGGGTTGTTGAAGCGGATGGGTTGTTGTTAACCCCATTGGGCCTTCTTAATGGGCCATCTCTCTAGGCTGGAACTATGAACCATTAACACATAAAGGAATTGTGCCGTCAACATGACGGGTGCGATCATACCAGCACTAATGCACCGGATCCCATCAGAACTGCGAAGTTAAGCGTGCTTGGGCGAGAGTAGTACTAGGATGGGTGACCCCCTCGGAAGTCCTCGTGCTGCATCCCCCTTTTCAATTTTTTTTGCTCCGGTTAGGGTTGCCAAGATACTTTATCCACCACATTTCTATTATCGAATCCCACGGCACCTTGGGCAAGACAACTTCGCTTCACGTGGAGGACAGGCCCACAAACCTAGGGCATAGGGCTTGTGAGCAGGTCTCCGTCGCTCCGGTGCCCATAACTTTTGATCCGTAAGGAGTTATGCGGCGCGCAGCATATTGTTGGAAAGATCTCCGAGAGCTCTACGACAGGGGCAGCTAGCTTGCTCGCTGTGCCCTTTTTTGGAGCCCAAAATCGAACGTTTTCATCAGTTTTGAGCCACTTTTCTGGTTTAGCTCTATTTTTCCGTCCCGGATCGTACGTCGTGAGCTGTTAAAAGAACAACAACCTTACTCACGAGATAATAGAGGGCCCTACAACGCATTGAAATCTCGTCTTGTGAGTATGCTGGGTTGTTGCAGCGGATGGGTTGTCGTTAAGCCCATTGGGCCTTCTTAATGGGCCATCTCTCTAGGCTGGGATTGTGAACCATTAACACATAAAGGAATGGTGCCATCAACATGACGGGTGCGATCATACCAGCACTAATGCACCGGATCCCATCAGAACTCCGAAGTTAAGCGTGCTTGGGCGAGAGTAGTACTAGGATGGGTGACCCCTTGGGAAGTCCTCGTGTTGCACCCCCCTTTTCAATTTTTTTTGCTCCGGTTAGGGTTGCCAAGATACTTTATCCACCGCATTTCTATTATCGAATGCCACGGCACCTTGGGCAAGACAACATCGCTTCACGTGGAGGCCGGGCCTACAAACCGAGGGCGTAGGGCTTGTGAGCAGGTCTCCGTCGCTCCGGTGCCCATAACTTTTGATCCGTAAGGAGTTACGCGGCGCACAGTATACTCTTGGAAAGATCTTCGAGAGCTCTATGACAGGGGCAGCCAGCTTGCTCGTTGTTCCCTTTTTTGGAACCCAAAATTGAATGTTTTCATCAGTTTCGGGCCACTTTACTATTTTAGCTCTATTTTTTCGTCCCGGATCATACGTCGTGAGCTGTTAAAAGGACAACAACCTTACTCGCGAGACATTAGAAGGCCGTAAAACGCATTGAAATCTCGTCTTGCGAGGATGCTGGGTTGTTGAAGCGGATGGGTTGTTGTTAAGCCCATTGGACCTTCTTAATGGGCCATCTCTCTAGGCTGGGACTGTGAACCATTAACACATAAGGGAATTGTGCCGCCAACATGACGGGTACGATCATACCAGCACTAATGCACCGGATCCCATCAGAACTCCGAAGTTAAGCGTGCTTGGGCGAGAATAGTACTAGGATGGGTGACCCCTTGGGAAGTCCTCGTGTTGTACCCCCCTTTTCAATTTTTTTTGCTCCGGTTAGGGTTGCCAAGATACTTTATCCACCACATTTCTATTATCGAATCCCACGGCACCTTGGGCAAGACAACTTCGCTTCACGTGGAGGCCGGGCCCGCAAACCGAGGGCGTAGGGCTTGTGAGGAGGTCTCCGTCGCTCCGGTGCCCATAACTTTTGATCCGTAAGGAGTTACGCGGCGCACAACATACTGTTGGAAAGCTCTCCGAGAGCTCTACGACAAGGGTAGCTAGCTTGCTCGCTGTACCCTTTTTTGGAGCCCAAAATCGAACGTTTTCATCAGTTTCGGGCCACTTTTCTAGTTTAGCTCTATTTTTCCGTCCCGGATCGTACGTCGTGAGCTGTTAAAAGGACAACAACCTTACTCGCGGGACATTAGAGGGCCCTACAATGCATTGAAATCTCGTCTTGCGAGTATGCTGGGTTGTTGAAGCGGATGGGTTGTCGTTAAGCCCATTGGGCCTTCTTAATGGGCCATCTCTCTAGGCTGGGACTGTGAACCATTAACACATAAAGGAATTGTGCCGTCAACATGACGGGTGCGATCATACCAGCACTAATGCACCGGATCCCATCAGAACTCCGAAGTTAAGCGTGCTTGGGCGAGAGTAGTACTAGGATGGGTGACCCCTTGGGAAGTCCTCGTGTTGCACCCCCCTTTTCAATTTTTTTTGCTCCGGTTAGGGTTGCCAAGATACTTTATCCACCACATTTCTATTATCGAATCCCACGGCACCTTGGGCAAGACAACTTCGCTTCACGTGGAGGCCGGGCCCGCAAAGCGAGGGTGTAGGGCTTGTGAGCACGTCTCCGTCGCTACGGTGCCCATAACTTTTGATCCGTAAGGAGTTACGCGGCGCACAGCATACTATTGGAAAGCTCTCTGAGAGCTCTACGACAGGGGAAGCTAGCTTGCTCACTTTGCCCTTTTTTGGTCCGCAAAATCGAACGTTTTCATCAGTTTCGGGCCACTTTTCTAGTTTAGCTCTATTTTTCCGTCCCGGATCGTACGTCGTGAGCTGTTAAAAGGACAACAACCGTACTCGCGGGACATTAGAGAGCCCTACAACGCATTGAAATCTCGTCTTGCGAGTATGCTGGGTTGTTGAAGCGGATGGGTTGTCGTTAAGCCCATTGGGCCTTCTTAATGGGCCATCTCTCTAGGCTGGGATTGTGAACCATCAACACATAAAGGAATTGTGCCCTCAACATGACGGGTGCGATCATACAAGCCCTAATGCACCGGGTCCCATCAGAGCTCCGAAGTTCAGCATGCTTGGGCGAGAGTAGTACTAGGATAGATGACCCCCTGGGAAGTCCTCGTTTGCACCCCCATTTTCAATTTTTTTTGCTCCGGTTAGGGTTGCCAAGATACTTTATCCACCGCATTTCAATTATCGAATACCATGGCACCTTGGGCAAGACAATTTCGCTTCACGTGGGGGCCAGGCCCGCAAACCGAGGGCGTAGGGCTTGTGAGCAGGTCTCCATCGCTCCGGTGCCCATAACTTTTGATCCGTAAGGAGTTACGCGGCGCACAGCATACTGTTGGAAAGCTCTCCGAGAGCTCTACGACAAGGGCAGCTAGCTTGCTCGCTGTGCCCTTTTTTGGAGCCCAAAATCGAACGTTTTCATCAGTTTCGGGCCACTTTTCTAGTTTAGCTCTATTTTTCCGTCCCGGATCGTACGTCGTGAACTGTTAAAAGGACAACAACCTTACTCGCGGGACATTAGAGGGCCCTACAATGCATTGAAATCTCGTCTTGCGAGTATGCTGGGTTGTTGAAGCGGATGGGTTGTCGTTAAGCCCATTGGGCCTTCTTAATGGGCCATCTCTCTAGGCTGGGACTGTGAACCATTAACACATAAAGGAATTGTGCCGTCAACATGACGGGTGCGATCATACCAGCACTAATGCACCGGATCCCATCAGAACTCCGAAGTTAAGCGTGCTTGGGCGAGAGTAGTACTAGGATGGGTGACCCCCTGGGAAGTCCTCGTGTTGCACCCCCCTTTTCAATTTTTTTTGCTCCGGTTAGGGTTGCCAAGATACTTTATCCACCACATTTTTATTATCGAATCTCATGGCACCTTGGGCCAGACAACTTCACTTCACGTGGAGGCCGGTCCTGCAAACCGTGGGTGTAGGGCTTGTGAGCAGGTCTCCGTCGCTCCGGTGCCAATAACTTTTTATCCGTAAGGAGTTACGCGGCGCACAACATACTGTTGGAAAGCTCTCCGAGAGCTCTACGACAGGGGCAGCTAGATTGCTCGCTATGCACTTTTTTGGAGCCAAAATCGAACGTTTTCATCAGTTTCGGGCCACTTTTCTAGTTTAGCTCTATATTTCCGTCGCGGATCGTACGTCGTGAGCTGTTAAAAGTACAACAACCTTACTCGCGGGACAGTAGAGGGCCCTACAACGCATTGAAATCTCGTCTTGCGAGTATGCTGGGTTGTTGAAGCGGATGGGTTGTCGTTAAGCCCATTGGGCCTTCTTAATGGGCCATCTCTCTAGGCTGGGATTGTGAACCATTAACACATAAAGGAATTGTGCCCTCAACATGACGGGTGCGATCATACCAGCACTAATGCACCGGATCCCATCAGAACTCCGAAGTTAAGCGTGCTTGGGCGAGAGTAGTACTAGGATGGTTGACCCCCTGGGAAGTCCTCGTGTTGCACCCCCCTTTTCAATTTTTTTTGCTTTGGTTAGGGTTGCCAAGATACTTTATCCACCACATTTCTATTATCGAATCCCACGGCACCTTGGGCAAGACAACTTCGCTTCACGTGGAGGCCGGGCCCGCAAACCGAGGGCGTAGGGCTTGTGAGCAGGTCTCCGTCGCTCCGGTGCCCATAACTTTTGATCCGTAAGGAGTTACGCGGCGCACAGCATACTGTTGGAAAGCTCTCCGAGAGCTCTACGACAGAGGCAGCTAGCTTGCTCGTTGTGCCCTTTTTTGGAGCCCAAAATCGAACGTTTTCATCAGTTTCGGGCCACTTTTCTAGTTTGGCTCAATTTTTCCATCCCGGATCGTACGTCTTGAGCTATTAAATGGACCACAACCTTACTCGCTGGACATTAGAGGGCCCTACAACACATTGAAATCTCCTCTCGCGAGTATGCTGGGTTGTTGAAGCGGATGGGTTGTCGTTAAGCCCATTGGGCCTTCTTAATGGGCCATCTCTCTAGGCTGGGACTGTGAACCATTAACACATAAAAGAATTGTGCCATCAATTTGACGGGTGTGATCATACCAGCACTAATGCACCGGATCCTATCAGAACTCCGAAATTAAGCGTGCTTGGGCGAGAGTAGTACTAGGATGGGTGACCCCCTAGCAAGTCCTCGTGTTGCACCCCCCTTTTCAATTTTTTTTTGCTCCGGTTAGGGTTGCCAAGATACTTTATCCACCACATTTCTATTATTGAATCCCACGGCACCTTGGGCAAGACAACTTCGCTTCACGTGGAGGTCGGCCCCGCAAACCGAGGGCGTAGGGCTTGTGAGCAGGTCTCCGTCGCTCCGGTGCCCATAAATTTTGATCCGTAAGGAGTTACGTGGCGCACAGCATACTGTTGGAAAGCACCCTGATAGCTCTACGACAGGGGCAGCTAGGTTGCTCGCTGTGCCCTTTTTCGGAGCCCAAAATCGAACGTTTTCATCAGTTTCGGGCCACTTTTCTAATTTAGCTCTATTTTTCCGTCCCGGATCGTACGTCGTGAGCTGTTAAAAGGACAACAACCTTACTCAAGGGACATTAGAGGGCTCTACAACGCATTCAAATCTCGTCTTGCGAGTATGCTGGGTTGTTGAAGCGGATGCGTTGTCGTTAAGCCCATTGGGCCCCCTTAATGGGCCATCTCTCAAGGCTGGGACTGTGAACCATTAACACATAAAGGAATTGTGCCCTCAACATGACGGTTGCGATCATACCAGCTCTAATGCACTTGATCCCATCAGAACTCCAAAGTTAAGCGTACTTGGGCTAGAGTAGTACTAGGATGGGTGACCCCCTGGGAAGTCCTCATGTTGCACCCCCCTTTTCAATTTTTTTTGCTCCGGTTAGGGTTGCCAAGAATCTTTATCCACCACATTTCTATTATCGAATCCCACGACACCTTGGGCAAGACAACTTCGCTTCACGTGGAGGCCGGGCCCGCAAACCGAGGGCGTAGGGCTTGTGAGCAGGTCTCCGTCGCTCCGGTGCCCATAACTTTTGATCCATAAGGAGTTACGCGGAGCACAGCATACTGTTGGAAAGCTCTCTGAGAGCTCTACGACAAGGGTAGCTAGCTTGCTCGTTGTGCCCTTTTTTGGAGCCCCAAAATCGAACGTTTTCATCAGTTTCGGGCCACATTTCTAGTTTAGCTCCATTTTTCCGTCCCGGATCGTACGTTGTAAGCTGTTGAAAGTACAACAACCTTACTCGCGGGACATTACAGGGCCCTACAACGCATTGAAATCTCGTCTTGCGAGTATGCTGGGTTGTTGAAGCGGATGGGTTGTCGTTAAGCCCATTGGGCCTTCTTAATGGGCCATCTCTCTAGGCTGGGACTGTGAACCATTAACACATAAAGGAATTGTGCCCTCAACATGACGGGTACGATCATACCAGCACTAATGCACCGGATCCCATCAGAACTCTGAAGTTGAGCGTGCTTGGGCGAGAGTAGTACTAGGATGGGTGACCCCATGGGAAGTCCTCGTGTTGTACCCCCCTTTTCAATTTTTTTTGCTCCGGTTAGGGTTGCCAAGATACTTTATCCACCACATTTCTATTATTGAATCCCCCGGCACCTTGGGCAAGACAACTTCGCTTCACGTGGAGGCCGGGCCCGCAAACCGAGGGCGTAGGGCTTGTGAATAGGTCTCCGTCGCTCCGGCGCCCATAACTTTTTATCCGTAAGGAGTTACGCGGTGCACAGCATACTGTTGGAAAGCTCTACGACAGCTCTACGACAGGGGCAGCTAGCTTGGTCGCTGTGCCCTTTTTTGGAGCCCAAAATTGAACGTTTTCATCAGTTTCGGGCCACTTTTCTAATTTAGCTCTATTTTTCCGTCCCGGATCGTACGTCGTGAGCTGTTAGAAGGACAACAACCTTACTCGCGGGACATTAGAGGGCCCTACAACGCATTGAAATCTCGTCTTGCGAGTATGCTGGGTTGTTGAAGCGGATGGGTTGTCGTTAAGCCCATTGGGCCTTCTTAATGGGCCATCTCTCTAGGCTGGGACTGTGAACCATTAACACATAAAGGAATTGTGCCCTCAACATGACGGGTGCGATCATACCAGCATTAATGCACCGGATCTCATCAGAACTCCGAAGTTAAGCGTGCTTGGGTGAGAGTAGTACTAGGATGGGTTACCCCCTGGGAAGTCCTCGTGTTGCACCCCCCTTTTCAATTTTTTTTGCTCCGGTTAGGGTTGCCAAGATACTTCATCCACCACATTTCTATTATCGAATCGCATGGCACCTTGGGCAAGAAAACTTCGCTTCACGTGGAGGCCGGGCCCGCATACCGAGGGCGTAGGGCTTGTGAGCAGGACTCCGTCGCTTCGGTATCCATAACTTTTGATCTGTAAGGAGTTACGCGGCGCACAACATACTGTTGGAAAGCTCTCCGAGACCTCTACGACAGGGGCAGCTAGCTTGCTCGCTGTTCCATTTTTTGCAGCCCAAAATCGAACGTTTTCATCAGTTTCGGGCCACTTCTCTAGTTTAGCTCTATTTTTTCGTCCCAGATCGTATGTCGTGAGCTGTTAAAAGTACAACAACCTTACTCGCGGGACATTAGAGGGCCCTACAACGCATTGAAATCTCGTCTTGCGAGTATGTTGGGTTGTTGAAGCGGATGGGTTGTCATTATGCCCATTGGGCCTTCTTAATTGGCCATCTCTCTAGGCTGGGACTGTGAACCATTAACACATAAAGGAATTGTGCCCTCAACATGACGGGTGCGATCATACCAGCACTAATGCACCGGATCCCATCAGAACTCCGAAGTTAAGCGTGCTTGGGCGAGAGTAGTACTAGGATGGGTGACCCCTAGGGAAGTCCTCGTGTTGCACCCCCCTTTTCAATTTTTGTTGCTCAGGTTAGGGTTGCCAAGATACTTTATCCATCACATTTCTATTATCGAATCCCACGGCACCTTGGGCAAGACAACTTCGCTTCACGTGGATGCCGGGCCCGCAAACCGAGGGCGTAGGGCTTGTGACCATGTCTCCGTCGCTCCGGTGCCCATAACTTTTGATCTGTAAGGAGTTACGCGGTGCATAGCATACTGTTGGAAAGCTCTCCGAGAGCTCTATGACAGGGGCAGCTAGCTTGCTCGCTGTTCCCATTTTTGGAGCCCAAAATCGAACATTTTCATCTGTTTCGGGCCACTTTTCTTGTTTAGCTCTATTTTTCCATCCCGGATCGTACGTCGTGAGTTGTTAAAAGGACAACAACCTTACTCACGGGACATTAAAGGGCCCTACAACGCATTGAAATCTCGTCTTTCGAGTATACTGGGTTGTTGAAGCGGATGGGTTGTCGTTAAGCCCATTGGGCCTTCTTAATGGGCCATCTCTCTAGGCTGGGACTTTGAACCATTAACACATAAAGGAATTGTGCCCTCAACTTGATGGGTGCGATCATACCAGCACTAATGCTCCGGATCCCATCAGAACTCCGAAGTTAAGCGTGCTTGGGCGAGAGTAGTACTAGGATGGGTGACCTCCTTGGAAGTCCTCGCGTTGCACCCCCTTTTCAATTTTTTTTTACTCCGGTTAGGGTTGTCAAGATACTTTATCCACCACATTTCTATTATCGAATCCCACGGCACCTTGGGCAAGACAACTTCGCTTCACGTGGAGGCCGGGCCCGCAAACCGAGGGCGTAGGGCTTGTGAGCAGGTCTCCGTCGCTCTGGTGCCCATAACTTTTGATCCGTAAGGAGTTACGCGGCGCACAGCATACTGTTGGAAAGCACTTGGAGAGCTCTACGACAGGGGCAGCTAGCTTGCTTGTTGTGCCCTTTTTTGGAGCCCAAAATCGAACGTTTTCATCAGTTTCGGGCCACTTTTCTAGTTTAGCTCTATTTTTCCGTCCCGGATCGTACGTCGTGAGCTGTTAAAAGGACAACAACCTTACTCGCGGGACATTAGAGGGCCTTAAAACGCATTGAAATCTTGTCTTGCGAGTATGCTGGGTTGTTGAAGCGGATGGGTTGTCGTTAAGCCCATTGGGCCTTCTTAATGGGCCATCTCTCTAGGCTGGGACTATGAACCATTAACAAATAAAGGAATTGTGCAGTCAACATGATGGGTGCGATCATGCCAGCACTAATGCACCGGATCCCATCAGAACTCCGAAGTTAAGCGTGCTTGGGCGAGAGTAGTACTATGATGGGTGACCCCCTAGGAAGTCCTCGTGTTGCACCCCCCTTTTCAATTTTTTTTGCTCCCGTTAGGGTTGCCAAGATACTTTATCCACCACATTTCTATTATCGAATCCCACGGCACCTTGGGCAAGCCAACTTCGCTTCACGTGGAGGCCGGGCCCGCAAACCGAGGGCGTAGGGCTTGTGAGCAGGTCTCCGTCGCTCCGGCGCCCATAACTTTTGATCCGTAAGGAGTTACGCGGCGCACAGCATACTGTTGGAAAGCTCTACGAGAGCTCTACGACGGGGGCAGCCAGCTTGCTCGCTCTGCCCTTTTTTGGAGACCAAAATTGAACGTTTTCATTAGTTTCGGGCCACTTTTATAATTTAGCTCTATTTTTCCGCCCCGGATCGTACGTCGTTAGCTGTTAAAAGTACGACAACCTTACTCGCGGGACATTAGAGGGCCCTACAACACATTGAAATCTCGTCTTGCGAGTATGCTGGGTTGTTGAAGCGGATGGGTTGTCGTTAAGCCCATTGGGCCTTCTTAATGGGCCATCTCTCTAGGCTGGGACTGTGAACCATTAATTTGACGCCCGAGATTTAGCCAATTACTGTTGCATCCCTTGTTTGCGCTTTTACTTCTGTACTTTACTAACTGACTTCTGTAGCTACTATTCACTCCGTTTTCAAACTACATTCTATTAGTGAATTAACATTTTTATTAAATCGTATTAATTGTTAAAGGAGTGAGAAAAATGTGCAATTGAACTAGAAGCGATAGGAACGCTCGTTTAGAAAATGATTTTCGTAGTTCAATGAATAGTGTTACGTAACATAACTTAGAGATTTAATTAGCTAGCCTATGTTTCACACCTTAGGCTCGTTTTAAAGTTAACAATGCTCATTTTAGTAACCCATTTAATCACCCAACTTAGCCATTTAGTATATCTACTCAACACATGACCATTTAGCTCATAAAAACAAAAAAGAGAGAGCAAATGCTGAAAAATCACTGTAGCAAATCCGAGAATAGTGTAGGAGGAGAATGAGAAGATTTTGCTCATCAAATCTTCAAGCCAAGCCAAGCCAAGCTAGGAGCAAGTAGTTTAGGGTGTTTGCTAGCCTCCCGAGAGTTCCTACGCGCAATTGGTGAGGGTTTTCATGACATCTTATGCATATCTAAAATGTTACATTTTTCTTGATTTGTTGAAAATGTTATCAAATGCTATTGCAAAGCTTATATATGCTATTATACCTTGTATATAAGTGCTAGATAACACATTTGAGCTATTAGTTCGCATTTTAAACTGTTGGAATCGTCATTTGAATTTATGAGGTAAATAGTGACATTTTTCTAGGGTTTTGTGTAATTGCACATATTAGCTTGATTCAACACTCCTAATAGATGCCTTAGGTGCTAATGAAGGTTGTCTAATAGCCCCGTGCACTTGAATTGCTCTAGAATCACATAAAACGTGAAATAGCCGACTTTAACAAAGGGGTTTCGGGGTTCATACGAATCCGGGTGGGTTCGGGCTTCACTTATAGTATTCTTAGGCTACCTAGGTGCTATAGAAGCTTTGATAACCCTTGTTTGAAGCCCGGATAAGGTATGTGTAGTTTAAAGCCATAAGAGGGAATTTGGGGCTTTCGGGGTAATGGCGAGCGTTTAAATGAGTTAGAGGGTTGAGAGGGTACCTTGATGGTTAGTTAGAAGGTTGGGAGAGTTTCCCTTGAAAATGGAATCATTAACCTTTGTTTGGAAGAGAAATAGTTTGAAAAATAAAGGGGTTTAGGTGCAATTTCGGTTGACTCACACTTCTAAACCCATGGCATGACTTCTTGAGTGTTTATATGTAGTTTCAAGTTGATTTGGAGCTTTTGGTATGATTCTATGCTTATTTTGTAAAACTGCTTATTAGCTTATATAATTGCTTCTATTCTAACTGCCTCGAGGTCAACCTACTTTGTTGATCCTCCTATGTGTTAATGCTTATATTATTGCTATTAACTTGTCATTGTTAAGTGCATTGCATAGTGGTTGCGCGACCATAGTGTCAGGGGCGGATGTGTTGAATATCGGCTGGGCGGCAGAGGGCTTGCCAGTGGATATTCAAACTCCGTGCCCTAGGCCCTCATTCGCCTGGTCTAGAGATTGCCAGGGAATGTTGGGTCGTAGGATTATCGGGGTACATCTGGAGTACACCCACTGGAGTGTTTGGGTTTATGCCAACTTATCGTGATCGAGATCGTGGTTCGAGGATCGTGAATGAAGACCAGTGAAGATTGGTGTATAGGGGTTATGAGAAATGTATCCTTTCAAATATGTGGTTATTTAAGCTATCATTGTTTCTTGATTTGCTCAATTGTTATTGTTGTTAACTGTATTACTTGTCACATTGCACACCCCGGGACCTTATCCCTCACTGGGCAACAGTGGTTGCTCATACCTCGCTAACATGTTTCAGGTGGCGCAGTTGGAGGAGTTGCATTAGTTGCTGTGTCTAGTTGCTTGAGGTGGACTATGTTCTTGTTGATGAGAGTAGAACTTGTTTTCTTTACTTTATGTTCTATTTTGAAACCTAAGTGATATGTGTATATTATATAGTTTGTAAATTGAGGGATAGATGTTGTAGTGGTAGATTTAGAACCATGGCATGTAATAACTTATATTTCTGCTATTAGCTGCTTCGCATGCTTGGGAGTGAATGACTGGTTGTTTTCAATTTCTAAGAATACTTAAAAGCTATCATGGAGTGGCATGATAAGCGGTTTTGTAAAGAGTTAAGTTATGAATGCATGCTTGTCTATATCTAAACTGTTTGTATGTCTTAAGGCTCGGATGGCCTTAAAGCTAAGATCTTTAGTTATAAATGAATGTGTTGTTATGTTGTGGCTTTATTGAGTGTTTATGGGTTTTCAGAATGTCCACGGTACAGGGAAGACTCTGTCCGTGTGTCGGGTTCGGACTTAACCATTAGGAAAAATTTTGTGACCGGGCTTGGTATTGGGTTGAGAATAGCATGGTTATTAGAGCCTCCGGTCTCGTGAGGGATTAGGGCATTACAGGTGGTATCAGAGCTTAGTTAGCTCTAAGCCGGGACAAGGTTCTCGGCCTGTCGGGTAGTAACCCTTATGTGTGTGCTTGTTAAGAGTGTGTCTTGAAAGTATATGCCTGCATGCGTGATTATGTGTCTTGTATTGAATGTGTGCACCTATGTGATATAATTATGTGTTACGTGCTAAATGTGTGCTAAGTGAAGTAAAGTGGCTGGTTATGCATCAAATTGACCTCGTGAATTGTTAATTGCTTGAACTGTTGCTTGTAATGTGTGCATTTGAAAGTCTTTGATTGAGTTGTGTTATGATGGACTTGATTGTCGTGCTTGAATGACTTTGATGATTACACTGTTTCATAAACTCTTATATAAACATGTTTGCATAATAGTTTAAAACATATATGTGTAAATGTGATATCTTGGCATTCATACATGTCCCGTTGAAATGGTAAGAAAGACTTCTTCCTCCCCCTGAAGAGAAGTGATTAGCAACAAGCCCTCCAAGTTGTGTGGATTAGCGGGAATGAGAATGTTGTAAGCGGAGCTCAGTTATTGGGATTTCTTCCAAGGCATTCTTCTACGCTCAGTAGTCAGAAATGAATGGCTTCCTTTGGGATTTCTATATGACCGTTCTCTCGATTTTCTTATTGAGTATTCTTCTAGTATTTTCTTGCTGGTATTACTCGGAAGACTTAGTTTGGGATTCTAATCAGCCTTATTATATGGAATTATCTTCTGTATTTGTACTCTAAATTCTTATTGGTATTTTCTCGCCACTGTTAGTTGGGATTCTATTCTTCTATGGTATTCGTGCCAGCGGGATTCTTATTTGGATTTCGAAGTAGCATCTCTATTGGAGCCTTTATTTGGCCTTATTACGTGAGGTTCGTAGGCAATACTACTGGGATTTCTTAATGAGCTCCCACGAGAGTTCGTATATGGTATTCTTGCTTAGCAACTGATGACGAGTAATCGGAGTTGGTTTTCAGTTGTTGTGGAGTTCCCTTGTGAAGAAGAATTGCGTGGACGCAATTAGTTTAAAGGGGAGAGGATGTGACGCCCGAGATTTAGCCATGCATTCAATTACTGTTGCATCCCTTGTTTGCGCATTTACTTCTGTACTTTACTAACTGACTTCTGTAGCTACTATTCACTCCGTTTTCAAACTACATTCTATTAGTGAATTAACATTTTTATTAAATCATATTAATTGTTAAAGGAGTGAGAAAAATGTGCAATTGAACTAGAAGCGATAGGAGCGCTCGTTTAGAAAATGATTTTCGTAGTTCAATGAATAGTATTACGTAACATAACTTAGAGATTTAATTAGCTAGCCTATGTTTCACACCTTAGGCTCGTTTTAAAGTTAACAACGCTCATTTTAGTAACCCATTTAATTACCCAACTTAGCCATTTAGTATATCTACTCAACACATGACCATTTAGCTCATAAAAACAAAAACAAAAAAAGAGAGCAAATGCTGAAAAATCACTGTAGCAAATCCGAGAATAGTGTAGGAGGAAAATGAGAGGATTTTGCTCATCAAATCTTCAAGCCAAGCCAAGCCAAGCTAGGAGCAAGTTGTTTAGGGTGTTTGCTAGCCTCCCGAGAGTTCCTACGCGCAATTGGTGAGGGTTTTCATGACTTTTTATGCATATCTAAAATGTTACATTTTTCTTGATTTGTTGAAAATATTATCAAATGCTATTGCAAAGCTTATCTATACTATTATACCTTGTATATAAGTGCTAGAGAACACATTTGAGCTATTAGTTCGCATTTTAAACGGTTGGAATCGTCATTTGAATTTATGAGGTGAATAGTGATGTTTTTCTAGGGTTTTGTGTAATTGCACATATTAGCTTGATTCAACACTCCTAATAGATGCCTTAGGTGCTAATGAAGGTAGTCTAATAGCCCCATGCACTTGAATTGCTCTAGAATCGCATAAAACGTGAAATAGCCGACTTTAACAAAGGGGTTTCGGGGTTCATGCGAATCCGGGTGGATTCGGGCTTCACTTCTAGTATTCTTAGGCTACCTAGGTGCTATAGAAGCTTTGATAACCCTTGTTTGAAGCCCGGATAAGGTATGTGTAGTTTAAAGCCATAAGAGGGAATTTGGGGCTTTCGGGGTAATCGCGGGCGTTTGAATGAGTTAGAGGGTTGAGAGGGTACCTTGAGGGTTAGTTAGAAGGTTGTGAGAGTTTCCCTTGAAAATGGAATCATTAACCTTGGTTTGGAAGAGAAATAGTTTGAAAAATAAAGGGGTTTAGGTGCAATTTCGGTTGACTCACACTTCTAAACCCATGGCATGACTTCTTGAGTGTTTATATGTGGTTTCAAGTTGATTTGGAGCTTTTGGTATGATTCTATGCTTATTTTGTAAAACTGCTTATTAGCTTATATAATTGCTTCTATTCTAACTGCCTCGAGGTCAACCTACTTTGTTGATCCTCCTATGTGTTAATGCTTATATTATTGCTATTAACTTGCCATTGTTAAGTGCATTGCGTAGTGGTTGCGCAACCATAGCGTCAGGGGCGGATGTGTTGAATATCGACTGGGCGGCAGAGGGCTTGCCGGTGGATATTCAAACTCTGTGCCCTAGTCCCTCATTCGCCTAGTCTGGAGATTGCCAGGGAATGTTGGGTCGTAGGATTATCAAGGTACATCCGGAGTACACCCACTGGAGTGTTTGGGGATTATGCCGGCTTATCGTGATCGTGCTCGTGGTTCGTGGATCGTGAATGAAGACCAGTGAAGATTGGTGTATAGGGGTTTTGTGAAATGTATCCTTTCAAATATGTGGTTATTTAAGCTATCATTGTTTCTTGATTTGCTCAATTGTTATTGTTGTTAACTGTATTACTTGTCACATTGAACACCCCAGGACCTTATCCCTCACTGGACAACAGTGGTTGCTCATAGCTCGCTAACATGTTTCAGGTGGCGCAGTTGGAGGAGTTGCATTAGTTGCTGTGTCTAGTTGCTTGAGGTGGACTATGTTCTTGTTGATGAGAGTAGAACTTGTTTTCTTTACTTTATGTTCTATTTTGTAACCTAAGTGATATGTGTATATTATATAGTTTGCAAATTGAGGGATAGATGTTGTAGTGGTAGATTTAGAACGATGGCATGTAATAACTTATATTTCTGCTATTAGCTGCTTCGCATGCTTGGGAGTGAATGACTGGTTGTTTTCAAATTCTAAGAATACTTAAAAGCTATCATGGAGTGGCATGATAAGCGGTTTTGTAAAGAGTTAAGTTATGAATGCATGCTTGTCTGTATCTAAACTGTTTGTATGTCTTAAGGCTCGGATGGCCTTAAAGCTAAGATCTTTAGTTATAAATGAATGTCTTGTTATGTTGTGGCTTTATTGAGTGTTTACAGGTTTTCAGAATGTCCACGGTACAGGGACGACTCTGTTCGTGTGTCGGGTCCGGACTTAACCATTAGGAAAAATTTTGTGACCGGGCTTGGTATTGGGTTGAGAATAGCATGGTTATTAGAGCCTCCGGTCTCGTGAGGGATCAGGGCGTTACAATTAACACATAAAGGAATTGTGCCGTCAACATGACGGGTGCGATCATACCAGCACTAATGCACCGGATCCCATCAGAACTCTGAAGTTAAGCGTGCTTCGGCGAGAGTAGTACTAGGATGGGTCACCCCCTGGGAAGTCCTGGTGTTGCACCCCCCTTTTCAATTTTTTTTTCTCCGGTTAGGGTTGCCAAGATACTTTATCCACCACATTTCTATTATCGAATCCCACGGCACCTTGAGCAAGACAACTACGCTTCACGTGGAGGCCGGGCCCGCAAACCGAGGGCGTAGGGCTTGTGAGCAGGTCTCCGTCGCTCCGGTGCCCATAACTTTTGATCCGTAAGGAGTTACGCGGCGCACATCATACTGTTGGAAAGCTCTCCGAGAGCTCTACGACAGGGGCAGCTAGCTTGCTCGCTGTGCCCTTTTTTGGAGCCCAAAATCGAACGTTTTCATCAGTTTCGGGCCACTTTTCTAGTTTAGCTCTATTTTTCCGTCCTGGATCGTACGTCGTGAGCTGTTAAAAGTACAACAACCTTACTCGCGGGACATTAGAGGGCCCTACAATGCATTGAAATCTCGTCTTGCGAGTATGCTGGGTTGTTTAAGAGGATGGGTTGTCGTTAAGTCCATTGGGCCTTCTTAATGGGCCATCTCTCTAGGCTGGGACTGTGAACCATTAACACATAAAGGAATTGTGCCCTCAACATGACGGGTGCGATCATACCAACACTAATGCACCGGATCCCATCAGAACTCCAAAGTTAAGCGTGTTTGGGCGAGAGTAGTACTAGGATGGGTGACCCCCTGGGAAGTCCTCGTGTTGCACCCCCCTTTTCAATTTTTTTTGCTCCGGTTAGCGTTGCCAAGATACTTTATCCACCATATTTCTATTATCGAATCCCACGGCACCTTGGGCATGACAACTTCACTTCACGTGGTGGCCGGGCCCGCAAATCGAGGGCGTAGGGCTTGTGAGCAGGTCTCCGTCGCTTCGGTGCCCATAACTTTTGATCCGTAAGGAGTTACGCTGTGCACAGCATACTGTTTGAAAGCTCTCTGAGAGCTCTACGACAAGGGAAGCTAGCTTGCTCACTCTGCCTTTTTTTGGAGCCCAAAATCGAACGTTTTCATCAGTTTCGGGCCACTTTTCTAATTTAGCTCTATTTTTCCGTCCCGGATCGTACGTCGTGAGCTGTTAAAAGTACAACATCCTTACTCGCGGTACATTAGAGGGGCCTACAACGCATTGAAATCTCGTCTTGTGAGTATGCTGGGTTGTTGAAGCGGATGGGTTGTCGTTAAGCCCATTGGGCCTTCTTAATGGGCCATCTCTCTAGGCTGGGACTGTGAACCATTAACACATAAAGGAATTGTGCCCTCAACATGACGGGTGCGATCATACCAGCACTAATGCACCAGATCCCATCAGAACTCCGAAGTTAAGCGTGCTTGGGTGAGAGTAGTACTAGGATGGGTGACCCCTTGGGAAGTCCTCGTGTTGCACCCCCCTTTTCAATTTTTTTTGCTCCGGTTAGGGTTGCCAAGATACTTTATCCACCACATTTCTATTATCGAATCCCACGGTACCTTGGGCAAGACAACTTCGCTTCACGTGGAGGTCGGGCCCGCAAACCGAGGGCGTAGGGCTTGTGAGCAGGTCTCCGTTGCTCCGGTGCCCATAACTTTTGATCCGTAAGGAGTTACGCGGCGCACAGCATACTGTTGGAAAGCTCTCCGAGAGCTCTACGACAGGGGCAGCTAGCTTGCTCGCTATGCCCTTTTTTGGAGCCCAAAATCGAATGTTTTCATCAGTTTCGGGCCACTTTTCTAGTTTAGCTCTATTTTTCTATCCCGGATCGTACGTCCTGAGCTGTTAAAAGGGCAACAACATTACTCGCGGAACATTAGAGGGCCCTACAATGCATAGAAATCTCATCTTGCGAGTATGCTGGGTTTTTAAAGCGGATGGGTTGTCGTTAAGCTCATTGGGCCTTCTTAATGGGCCATCTCTCTAGGCTGGGACTGTGAACCATTAACACATAAAGGAATTGTGCCCTCAACATGACGGGTATGATCATACCAGCACTAATGCACGGGATCCCATCAAAACTCCGAAGTGAAGCTTGCTTGGGTGAGAGTAGTACTAGGATGGGTGACCCCCTGGGAAGTCCTCGTGTTGCACCCGCCTTTTCATTTTTTTTGCTCCGGTTAGGATTGCCAAGATACTTTATCCACCACATTTCTATTATCAAATCCCACGGCAGCTTGGGCAAGAGAACTTCGCTTCACGTGGAGGCCGGGCCCGCAAACCGAGGGCGTTAGGCTTGTGAGCATGTCTCCGTCGCTCCGGTGCCTATAACTTTTGATCCGTAAGGAGTTACGCGGCGCACAACATACTGTTGGAAAGCTCTCCGAGAGCTCTACGGCAGGGGCACCTAGCTTGCTCACTGTGTCATTTTTTGGAGCCTAAAATTGAACGTTTTCATTGGTTTCGGGCCACTTTTCAAGTTTAGCTCTATTTTTTCGTCCCGGATCGTACCTCGTGAACTGTTAAAAGGACAACAACCTTACTCGCGGGACATTAGATGGCCCTACAACGCATTGAAATCTTGTCTTGCGAGTATGCTGGGTTGTTGAAGCGGATGGGTTCTCGTTAAGCCCATTGGGCCTTCTTAATAGGCCATCTCTCTAGGCTGGGACTGTGAACCATTAACCCATAAAGGAATTGTGCCGTCAACATGACGGGTGCGATCATACCAACACTAATGCACCGGATCCCATCAGAACTACGAAGTTAAGCGTGCTTGGGCGAGAGTAGTACTAGGATGGGTGACCCCCTGGGAAGTCCTCGTGTTGCACCCCCCTTTTAAATTTTTTTTGCTCCGGTTAGGGTTGCCAAGATACTTTATCCACCACATTTCTATTATCGAATCCCATGGCACCTTGGGCAAGACAACTTCGCTTCACGTGGAGGGCGGGCCCGCAAACCGAGGGCGTAGGTCTTGTGAGCAGGGCTCCGCCGCTCAGGTGCCCATAACTTTTGATCCGTAAGGAGTTACGCGCCGCATGGCATACTGTTGGAAAGCTCTCCAAGACCTCTACGACAGGGGCAGCAAGCTTGCTCACCGTGCCCTTTTTTGGAGCCCAAAATCGAACGTTTTCATCAGTTTTGGGCAACTTTTCTAGTTTAGCTGTATTTTTTCATTCCGGATCGTAGGTCGTGAGCTGTTAAAAGGACAACAACCTAACTCGCGGGACATTAGAGGGCCCTACAACGCATTGAAATCTCGTCTTGCGAGGATGCTGGGTTGTTGAAGCAAATGGGTTGTCGTTAAGCCCATTGGGCCTTCTTAATGGGCCATCTCTCTAGGCTGGGACTGTGAACCATTAACACATAAAGGAATTGTGCCCCCAACATGACGGTGCGATCATACCAGCACTAATGCACCAGATCCCATTAGAAATCTGAAGTTAAGCGTGCTTGGGCGAGAGTAGTACTAGGATGGGTGACCCCCTGGGAAGTCCTCAAGTTGCACCCCCCTTTTCAATTTTTTTTTCTCCGGTTATGGTTGCCAAGATACTTTATCCACCACATTTCTATAATCGAATCCCACGGCACCTTGGGCAAGAAAACTTCACTTCACGTGGAGGCCAGGCCCGCAAACCGAGGGCGTAGGGCTTGTGAACAGGTCTCCGTCGCTACGGTGCCTATAACTTTTGATCCGTAAGGAGTTACGCGGCTCACAGCATACTGTTGGAAAGCTCTCCGAGACCTCTACGACAGGGGCAGCAAGCTTGCTCGCTGTGCCCTTTTTTGGACCCCAAAATAGAACATTTTCATCAATTTCGGACAACTTTTCTAATTTGGCTCTATTTTTTCGTCCCGGATCGTACGTCGTGAGCTGTTAAAAGTACAACAACCTTACTCGCGGGACATTAGAGGGCCCTACAACGCATTGAAATCTCGTCTTGCGAGTATGCTGGGTTGTTGAAGCAGATGGGTTGTCGTTAAGCCCATTGGGCCTTCTTAATGGACCATCTCTCTAGGCTGGGACTGTGAACCGTTAACACATAAAGGAATTGTGCCATCAACATGACGGGAGTGATCATACCAGTACTAATGCACCGTATCCCATCAGAACTCCGAAGTTAAGCGTGCTTGGGCGAGAGTAGTGCTAGGATGGGTGACCCCTTAGGAAGTCCTTGGTTGCACCCCTCTTTTCAATTTTTTTTGCACCGGTTAGGGTTGCCAAGATACTTTATCCACCGCATTTCAATTATCGAATCCCACGGCACCTTGGGCAAGACAACTTCGCTTCACGTGGAGGCCGGGCCCGCAAACCGAGGGCGTAGGGCTTGTGAGCAGGTCTCCGTCGCTCCGGTGCCCATAACTTTTGATCCGTAAGGAGTTACGCGGCGTACAGCATATTGTTGGAAAGCTCTCCGAGAGCTCTACGACATAGGCAGCTAGCTTGCTCGCTGTGCTATTTTTTGGAGCCCAAAATCGAACGTTTTCATCAGTTTCGGGCCACTTTTCTAGTTTAGCTCTATTTTTTCGTCCCGGATCGTACGTCGTGAGCAGTTAAATGGACAACAACCTTACTCGCTGGACATTAGAGGGCCCTACAACGCATTGAAATCTCGTCTTGCGAGTATGCTAGGTTGTTGAAGCGGATGGGTTGTCGTTAAGCCCATTGGGCCTTCTTAAAGGGCCATCTCTCTAGGCTGGGACTGTGAACCATTAACACATAAAGGAATTGTGCCCTCAACATGACGGGTGCGATCATACCAGCACTAATGCACCGGATCCCATCAGAACTCCGAAGTTAAGCGTGCTTGGGCGAGAGTAGTACTAGGATGGGTAACCCCCGGGGAAGTCCTCGTGTTGCAGCCCCCTTTTCAATTTTTTTTGCTCTGGTTAGGGTTGCCAAGATACTTTATCCACCACATTTCTATTATTGAATCCCACGGCACCTTGGGCAGACAACTTCGCTTCACGTGGAGGCCGGGCCCGCAAACCGAGGGCGTAGGCCTTGTGAGCAGGTCTCCGTCGCTCCGGTGCCCATAACTTTTGATCCGTAAGGAGTTACACGGTGCACAGCATATTTTAGAAAGCTCTCCGAGACCTCTACGACAGGGGCAGCTAGCTTGCTTGTTGTGCCCTTTTTTGGAGCACAAAATTGAAAGTTTTCATCAGTTTAAGGCCACTTTTCTAATTTAGCTCTATTTTTTCATCCCGGATCGTAGGTCATGAGCTGGTAAAAGGACAACAACCTTACTCGCGCGACATTAGTGGGCCCTACAACGCGTTGAAATCTCGTCTTGCGAGTATGCTAGGTTGTTGTAGCGGATGGGTTGTCGTTAAGCCCATTGGGCCTTCTTAAAGGGCCCTCTCTAGGCTGGGACGGTGAACCATTAACACATAAAGAAATTGTGCCCTCAACATGACAGGTACGATCATACCAGCACTAATGCACCGGCTCCCATCAGAACTCCGAAGTTAAGCGTGCTTGGGCTAGAGTAGTACTAGGATGGGAGACCCTCTGGGAACTCCTCGTGTTGCACCCCCTTTTCAATTTTTTTTGCTCCGGTTAGGGTTGCCAAGATACTTTATCCACCACATTTCTATTATCGAATCCCATGGAACCTTGGGCAAGACAACTTCGCTTCACGTGGAGGCCGGGCCCGCAAACCGAGGGCGTAGGGCTTGTGAGCAGGTCTCCGTCGCTCCGGTGCCTATAACTTTTGATCCGTAAGGAGTTACGCGGCTCACAGCATACTGTTGGAAAGCTCTCCGAGACCTCTACGACAGGGGCAGCAAGCTTGCTCGCTGTGCCCTTTTTTGGACCCCAAAATCGAACGTTTTCATCAGTTTCAGACTACTTTTCTAATTTGGCTCTATTTTTCTGTCCTGGATCGTATGTCATGAGCAGTTAAAAGTACAACAACCTTACTCGCGGGACATTAGAGGGACCTACAATGCATTGAAATCTCGTCTTTCTAGTATGCTGGGTTGTTGAAGTGGATGGGTTGTCGTTAAGCCCATTGGGCCTTCTTAATGGGCCATCTCTCTAGGCTAGGACTGTGAACCATTAACACCTAAAGGAATTGTGCCGTCAACATGATAGGTTCTATCACACCAGCACTAATGCACCGGATCCCGTCAGAACTACGAAGTAAAGCGTGCTTGGGTTAGAGTAGTAATAGGATAGGTGACCGCCTGGGAAGTCCTCGTGTTGCACCCCCCTTTTCAATTTTTTTTGCTCCGGTTAGGGTTGGCAAGATACTTTATCCACCACATTTCTATTATCGAATCCCACAGCAACTTGGGCAAGACAACTTCCCTTCACGTGGAGGCCGAGCCCGCAAACCGAGGGCATAGGGCTTGTGAGCAAGTCTCCGTCGCTCCGGTACCCATAACTTTTGATCCGTAAGGAGTTACGCGGCGCACAGCATACTGTTGGAAAGCTCTCCGAGAGCTCTACGACGTGTGTAGCTAGCTTTCTCTCAGTGTCCTTTTTTGGACACCAAAATCGAACGTTTTATCAGTTTTAGCCTACTTTTCTAGTTTAGCTCTATTTTTCCGTCCCGGATCGTACGTCGTGAGCTGTTAAAAGAACAACAACCTTACTCGCCGGACATTAGAGGGCCCTACAACACATTGAAATCTCATCTTGCGAGTATGCTTGGTTGTTGAAGCGGATGGGTTTTCGTTAAGCCCATTGGGCCTTCTTAATGGGCCATCTCTCTAGGCTGGAACTGTGAACCATTAACACATAAAGGATTTATGCCCTTAACAAGACGGGTGCGATCATACCAGCACTAATGCACCGGATCCCATCAGAACTCCGAAGTTAAGCGATGTTGGGCGAGAGTAGTACTAGGAATGGTGACCCCCTGGGAAGTCCTCGTGTTGCACCCCCCTTTTCAATTTTTTTTGCTCCGGTTAGGGTTGCCAAGATACTTTATCCACCACATTTCTCTTATCGAATCCCACGGCACCTTGGGCAAGACAACTTCGCTTCACGTGGTGTCCGGGCCCACAAACCGAGGGCGTAGGGCTTGTGAGTAGGTCTCCGTCGCTCCGGCGCCCATAACTTTTGATCCGTAAGGATTTAAGCAGCGCACAACATACTTTTGGAAAGCTCTTCGAGAGCTCTACGACATGGGAAACCAGCTTGTTCGATGTGCCCTTTTTTGGAGCCCAAAATTGAACGTTTTTATCAGTTTTGGGCCACTTTTCTAGTTTAGCACAAATTTGACGTCCCGGATCGTACGTCTTGAGCTGTTAAAAGGACAACAACCTAACTCGCGGAACATTGGAGGGCCCTACAATGCATAGAAATCTCGCCCTGCAAGAATGCTTGGTTGTTGAAGCGGATGGGTTGTCGTTAAGCCTATTGGGCCTTCTGAATGGGCCATCTCTCTAGGCTGGGACTGTGAACCATTAACACAGAAAGGAATCGTGCCGTCAACATGACGGGTGCGATCATACCAGCACTAATGCACCGGATCCCATTAGAACTCCGAAGTTAAGCGTGATTGGGCGAGAGTGGTACTAGGATGGGTGACCCCCTGGGAAGTCCTCGTGTTGCTCCCCGCTTTTCAATTTTTTTTTCTCCGGTTAGGGTTGCCAAGATACTTTATCCACCACATTTCTATTATCGAATCCCACGGCACCTTGGGCAAGACAACTTCGCTTCACGTGGAGGCCGGGCCCGCAAACCGAGGGCGTAGGGCTTGTGAGTAGGTCTCCGTCGCTCCGGTGCCCATAACTTTTGATCCGTAAGGATTTATGCGGCGCACAGCATACTGTTGGAAAGCTCTCCGAGAGGTCTACGACAGGGGCAGCTAGCTTGTTCACTTTACCCTTTTTTGGAGCCCAAAATTGAACGTTTTCATCAGTTTCGGACCACTTTTCTAATTTAGCTCTATTTTTTCATTCCGGATCGTACGTCATGAGCTGTTAAAAAGACAACAACCCTACTCGCGGGACATTAGAGGGCCCTACAATGCATTGAAATCTTGTCTTGCGAGGATGCTCAGTTGTTGAAGCGGATGGGTTGTCGTTAAGCCCATTGGGCCTTTTGAATGGGCCATCTCTCTAGGCTGGAAATGTGAACCACTAACACATAAAGGAATTGTGTCGTCAACATGACGGGTGCGATCATACCAGTACTAATGCACCGGATCCCATCAGAACTCCGAAGTTAAGCGTGCTTGGGCAAGAGTGGTACTAGGATGGGTGACCCCCTGGGAAGTCCTCGTGTTGCACCCCCTTTTTCAATTTTTTTTGCTCCGGTTAGGGTGGCCAAGATACTTTATCCCCCACATTTCTATTATCGAATCCCACGGCACCTTAGGCAAGACAACTTCGCTTCACGTGGAGGCCGGGCCTACAAACCGAGGGCGTAGGGCTTGTGAGCAGGTCTCCGTCGCTCCGGTGCCCATAACTTTTGATCCGTAAGGAGTTACGCTGCGAACAACATACTGTTGGAAAGCTCTACGAGAGCTCTATGACAGGGGAAGCTAGCTTGCTCGCCGTGCCCTTTTTTGGAGCCCAAAATCGAACGTTTTCATCAGTTTCGGGCCACTTTTCTAGTTTAGCTCTATTTTTCCGTACCGGATCGTACGTCGTGAGTAGTTAGAAGGACAACAACCTTACTCGCGGGACATTAGAGGGCCCTACAACGCATTGAAATCTCGTCTTGCGAGTATGCTGGGTTGTTGAATAGGATGGGTTATCGTTAAGCCCATTGGGCCTTCTTACTGGGCCGTCTCTCTAGGCTGGGACTGTGAACCATTATCACATAAAGGAATTATGCCGTCAACATGACGGGTGCGATCATACCAGCACTAATGCACTAGATCCCATCAGAACTCCGAAGTTGAGCGTGCTTGGGCGAGAGTCGTACTAGGATGGGTGACCCCCTGGGAAGTGCTTGTGTTGCACCCCCCCTTTTTTATTTTTTTTGCTCCGGTTAGGGTTGCCAAGATACTTTATCCACCACATTTCTATTATCGAATGCCACAGCACCTTGGGCCAGACAACTTCGCTTCACGTGGATGTCGGGCCTGCAAACCGAGGGCATAGGGCTTGTGAGCAGGTCTCTGTCGCTCCGGTGCCCATAACTTTTGATCCGTAAGGAGTTACGAGGCGCACAGCATACTGTTGGAAAGCTGTCCGAGGCCTATACGACAGGGGCAGCTAGCTTGCCCCCTGCGCCCTTTTTTGGACCCCAAATTCGAACCTTTCTATCTTTTTCGGGCTACTTTTCTGGTTTAGCTCTATTTTTTCGTCTTGGATCGTACGTCGTGAGCTGTTAAAAGTACAACAACCTTAGTTGCGGGATATTAGAGGGCCCTACAACGCATTGAAATCTCATCTTGCGAGTATACTGGGTTGTTGAAGCGGATGGGTTGTCGTTAAGTCCATTGGGCCTTCTTAATGGGCCATCTCTCTAGGTTGGGACTGTGAACCATTAACACATAAAGGAATTGTGCCGTCAACAAGACGGGTGCGATGATACCAGCACTAATGCACCGGATCCCATCAGAACTCCGAAGTTAAGCGTGTTTGGGCGAGAGTAGTACTAGGATGGGTGACCCCCTGGGAAGTCCTCTTGTTGCACCCCCATTTTTTAATTTTTTTTTCTCCGGTTAGGGTTGCCAAGATACTTTATCCACCACATTTCTATTATCGAATCCAACGGCACCTTGGGCAAAACAACTTCGCTTCACATGGAGGATGGGCCCGCAAACCGAGGGCGTAGGGCTTGTGAGCAGGTCTCCGTCGCTCCGGTGCCCATAACTTTTGATCCGTAAGGAATTACGCGGTGCACAGCATACTGTTGGAAAGCTCTACGAGAGCTCTACGATAGAGGCAGCTAGCTTGCTCGCTGTGCCCTTTTTTGGAGCGCAAAATCGAAAGTTTTCATCAGTTTCGAGCCACTTTTCTAGTTTAGCTCTATTTTTTCGTCCCGGATCATACGTCGTGAACTGTTAAAAGGATAACAACCTTACTCGCGGGATATTAGAGGGCCCTACAATGCATTGAATTCTCGTCTTGCGAGTATGCTGGGTTGTTGAAGCGGATGGGTTGCCGTTAAGCCCATTGGGCCTCCTTAATGGGCCATCTCTTTAGGCTGGGACTGTGAACCATTAACACGTAAAGGAATTGTGCCCTCAACATGACGGGTGCGATCATACCAGTACTAATGCACCGGATACCATTAGAACTCCGAAGTTAAGCGTGCTTGGGCGAGAGTAGTACTAGGATGGGTGACCCCCTGGGAAGTCCTCGTGTTGCACCCCTTTTTCAATTTTTTTTGCTACGGTTAGGGTTGCCAAGATACTTTATCCATCACATTTCTATTATCGAATCCCACGGCACCGTGGGCAAGACAACTTCGCTTCACGTGGAGGCCGGGCCCGCAAACCGAGGGCATAGGGTTTGTGAGCAGGTCTCCGTCGCTCCGGTGCCTATAACTTTTGATCCATAAGGAGTTACGCAGCGCACAGCATACTTTTGGAAAGCTCTCTGAGACCTCTACATAAGGGGTAGCTAGCTTGCTCACTGTGCCCTTTTTTGGAGCCCAAAATCGAACGTTTTCATCAGTTTCGGATCACTTTTCTAGTTTAGCTCTATTTTTCCGTCCCGGATCGTAAGTCGTGAGCTGTTAACAGGACAACAACTTTACTCGCGGGACATTAGAGGGCCCTACAACGCATTGAAATCTCGTCTTGCGAGTATGCTGGGTTGTTGAAGTCGATGGGTTGTCGTTAAGCCCATTGGGCCTTCTTAATGGGCCATCTCTCTACGCTGGGACTGTGAACCATCAACACATAAAGGAATTGTGCCCTCAACATGACGGGTGCGATCATACCAGCACTAATGCACCGGATCCCATCAGAACTCTGAAGTTAAGCGTGCTTGGGCGAGAGTAGTACTAGGATGGGTGAACCCCTGGGAACTCCTCGTGTTGCACCCCATTTTCAATTTTTTTTGCTCCGGTTAGGTTTGCCAAGATACTTTATCCACCACATTTCTATTATCGAATCCCACGGCACCTTGGGCAAGACAACTTCGCTTCACGTGGAGGCCGGGCCCGCAAACCGAGGGCGTAGGGCTTGTGAGCAGGTCTCCGTCGCTTCGGTGCCCATAACTTTTGATCCGTAAGGGGTTACGCGGAGCACAACATACTGTTGGAAAGCTCTCCGAGAGCTCTACGACAGGGGCAACTAGCTTGCTCGCCGTGCTCTTTTTTGGACCCCAAAATCAAACGTTTTCATCAGTTTTGGGCCACTTTTCTAGTTTAGCTCTATTTTTCCGCCTCGGATCGTACGTCGTGAGTAGTTAAAAGGACAACAACCTTACTCGCCGGACATTAGAGGGCCCTACAACACATTGAAATCTCATCTTGCGAGTATGCTGGGTTGTTGAAGAGGATGGGTTGTCGTTAAGCCAATTGGGCCATCTTAATGGGCCAACTCTCTAGGCTGGGACTGTCAACAATTAACACATAAAGGAATTGTGCCGTTACCATGACGGGTGCGATCATACCAGCACTAATGCACCGGATCCGATCAGAACTCCGGAGTTAAGCGTGCTTGGGCGAGAGTAGTACTAGGATGGGTGACCCCCTGGGAAGTCCTCGTGTTGCACCCCCCTTTTCAATTTTTTTTGCTCCGGTTAGGGTTGCCAAGATACTTTATCCACCACATTTCTATTATCGAATCCCACGGCACCTTGGGCAAGACAACTTCGCTTCACGTGGAGGCCGGGCCTGCAAACCGAGGGCGTAGGGCTTATGAGCAGGTCTCCGTCGCTCCGGTGCCCATAACTTTTGATCCGTAAGGAGTTACGCGGCGCACAACATACTGTTGGAAAGCTCTACGAGAGCTCTACGATAGGGGCAGCTAGCTTGCTCGCTGTGCCCTTTTTTGGAGCCCAAAATTGAACGTTTTCATCAGTTTCGGACCACTTTTCTACTTTAGCTCAATTTATTCGTCCCGGATCGTACGTCTTGAGCTGTTAAAAGGACAACAACCTTACTCGGGGTACATTGGAGGGCCCTACAACGCATTGAAATCTCGTCATGCGAGTATGCTTGGTTGTTGAAGCGGATGGGTTGTCGTTAAGCCCATTGGGCCTTCTGAATGGGCCATCTCTCTTGTCTGGGACTGTGAACCATTAACACATAAAGGAATTGTGCCCTCAACATGATAGGTGCGATCGTACTAGCACTAATGCACCGGATCCCTTCAGAACTCCTAAGTTAAGCGTGCTTGGGCGAGAGTAGTACTAGGATGGGTGACCCTCTGGGAAGTCCTCGTGTTGCACCCCCCTTTTCAATTTTTTTTGCTCCGGTTAGGGTTGCCAAGATACTTTATCCACCACATTTCTATTATCGAATCCCACGGCACCTTGGGCAAGACAACTTCGCTTCACGTGGAGGCCGGGCCCGCAAACTGAGGGCGTAGGGCTTGTGAGCAGGTCTCCGTCGCTACGGTGCCCATAACTTTTGATCCGTAAGGAGTTACGCTGCGCACAGCATAACTGTTGGAAAGCTCTCCGAGACCTCTACGATAGGGGAATCTAGCTTGCTCGCTTTGCCCTTTTTTGGAGCCCAAAATCGAACGTTTTCATCAGTTTCGGGCCACTTTCCTAAGTTAGCACTATTTTTCAGTCTCGGATCATACGTCGTGAGTTGTTAAAAGGAAAACAACCTTACTCGCGGGACATTAGAGGGCCCTACAACGCATTGAAATCTCGTCTTGCGAGTATGCTGGGTTGTTGAACCGGATGGGTTGTCGTTAAGCCCATTGGGCCTTCTTAATGGGCCATCTCTCTAGGTTTGGACTGTGAACCATTAACACATAAAGGAATTGTGCCCTCAACATGACGGGTGCGATCGTACCAACACTAATGCACCGGATCCCATCAGAACTCCGAAGTTAAGCGTGCTTGGGCGAGAGTAGTACTAAGATGGGTGACCCCCTGGGAAGTCCTCGTGTTGCTCCCCCCTTTTCAAATTTTTTTTTCTCCGGTTAGGGTTGCCAAGATACTTTATCCACCACATTTCTATTATCGAATCCCACGGCACCTTGGGCAAGACAACTTCGCTTCACGTGGAGGGCGGGCCCGCAAACCGAGGGCGTAGGGCTTGTGAGCAGGTCTCCGTCGCTCCGGTGCCCATAACTTTTGATCCGTAAGGAGTTACGCGGCGCACAGCATACTGTTGGAAAGCTCTCCGAGAGCTCTACGATAGGGGCAGCTAGCTTGCTCACTGTGCCCTTTTTTGGAGCCCAAAATCGAACATTTTCATCAGTTTCGGGCCACTTTTCTAGTTTAGCTCTATTTTTCCGTCCCGGATCGTACGTCGTGAGCTGTTAAAAGGACAACAACCTTACTCGTGGGACATTAGAGGGCCCTACAACGCATTTAAATCTCGTCTTGCGAGTATGCTGGGTTGTTGAAGTGGATGGATTGTCGTTAAGCCCATTTGGCCTTCTTAATGGGCCATCTCTCTACGCTGCGACTGTGAACCTTTAACACATAAAGGAATTGTGCCGTCAACATGACGGGTGAGATCATACCAGCACTAATGCACCGGATCCCATCAGAACTCTGAAGTTAAGCATGCTTGGGCGAGAGTAGTACTAGGATGGGTGACCCCCTGGGAAGTCCTCGTGTTGTACCCCCATTTTCAATTTTTTTTGCTCCGGTTAGGGTTGCCAAGATACTTTATCCACCACATTTCTATTATCGAATCCCACGGCACCTTGGGCAAGACAACTTCGCTTTACGTGGAGGCCGGGCCCGCAAACCGAGGGCGTAGGGCTTGTGAGCAGGTCTCCGTCGCTCCGGTGCCCTTAACTTTTGATCCGTAAGGAGTTACGCGGCGCACAGCATACTGTTGAAAAGCTCTCCGAGACCTCTATGACAAGGGAAGCTAGCATGCTCACTGTGCCCTTTTTTGGACCCCAAAATCGAACGTTTTCATCAGTTTCGGATCACTTTTCTTGTTTAGCTCTATTTTTTCGTCCCGGATCGTACGTCGTGAGTTGTTAAAAGTACAACAACCATACTCGCGGGACATTAGAGGGTCCTACAACGCATTGAAATCTCATCTTGCGAGTATGCTGGGTTGTTGAAGCGGATGGGTTGTCGTTAAGCCCATTGGGCCTTTTTAATAGGTCATCTCTCTAGGCTGGGACTGTGAACCATTAACACATAAAGTAATTGTGCCCTCAACATGACGGGTGCGACATTACCAGCACTAATGCACCGGATCCCATCAGAACTCCGAAGTTAAGCATGCTTGGGCGGGAGTAGTGCTAGGATGGGTGACCCGCTGGGAAGTCCTCGTGTTGCACCCCCCTTTTCAATTTTTTTTGCTCCGGTTAGGTTTGCCAAAATACTTTATCCACCCCATTTCTATTATCGAATCCCACGGCACATTGGGCAAGACAACTTCGCTTCACATTGAGGCCGGGCCCGCAAACCGAGGGCGTAGGGTTTGTGAGCGGGTCTCCGTCGCTCCAGTGCCCATAACTTTTGATCCGTAAGGAGTTACGCAGCGCACAACATACTGTTGGAAAGCTCTCTGAGACCTCTACGACAGGGGTAGCTAGCTTACTCACTTCGCCCTTTTTTGGAGCCCAAAATCGAACGTTTTCATCAGTTTCGGGCCACTTTTCTGGTTTAGCACTATTTTTCCGTCCCGGATCGTACGTCGTGAGCTGTTAAAAGGACAACAACCTAACTCGCGGGACATTAGAGGGCCTTACAACACATTTAAATCTCGTCTTGCGAGTATGCTGGGTTGTTGAAGCGGATGGGTTGTCGTTAAGCCCATTGGGCCTTCTTAATGGGCCATCTCTCTAGGCTGGGAGTGTGAACCATTAACACATAAAGGAATTGTGCCGTCAACATGACGGGTGCGATCATACCAGCACTAATGCACCGGATCCCATCAGAACTCCGAAGTTAAGCGTGCTTGGGTGAGAGTAGTACTAGGATGGGTGACCCCCTGGGAAGTCCTCGTGTTGCACCCCCCTTTTCAATTTTTTTTGCCCTGGTTAGGGTTGCCAAGATACTTTATCCACCACATTTCTATTATCGAATCCCATGGCACCTTGGGCAAGACAACTTCACTTCACGTGGAGGCCGGGCCCGCAAACCAAGGGCGTAGGGCTTGTGAGCAGGTCTCCGTCGCTCCGGTGCCAATAACTTTTGATCCGTAAGGAGTTACGCGGCACACAGCATACTGTTGGAAAGCTCTCCGAGAGCTCTACGACAGGGGCAGCAAGCTTGCTCGTCGTGCCCTTTTTTGGACCCCAAAATTGAACGTTTTCATCAGTTTCGAGCCACTTTTCTGGTTTAGTTCTATTTTTCCATCTCGGATCGTACGTCGTGAGCTGTTAAAAGGACAACAACCTTACTCGCCGGACATTAAAGGACCCTACAACACAATGAAATCTCATCTTGCGAGTATGCTGGGTTGTTGAAGATGATGGGTTGTCGTTAAGCCAATTGGGCCTTCTTAATGGGCCAACTCTCTAGGCTGCGACTGTGAACAATTAACACATAAACGAATTGTGCCGTTAACATGACGGGTGCGATCATACCATCACTAATGCACCGGATCCCATCAGAACTCCGAAGTTAAGCGTGCTTGGGCGAGAGTAGTGTTAGGATGGGTGACCCCCTGGGAAGTCCTCGTGTTGCACCCCCCTTTTCAATTTTTTTTACTCCGGTTAGGGTTGCCAAGAGACTTTATCCACCACATTTCTATTATCGAATCCCAAGGCACCTTGGGCAAGACAACTTCGGTTCACGTGGAGGCCGAGCCTGCAAACCGAGGGTGTAGGGTTTATAAGCAGGTCTCCGTCGCTCCGGTGCCCATAACTTTTGATCCGTAAGGAGTTATGCAGCGCACAACATACTGTTGGAAAGCTCTCTGGGAGCTCTACGACAGGGGCAGCTAGCTTGCTCGCTGTACCCTTTTTTGGACACCAAAATCGAACGTTTTCATCAGTTTTGGGCCACTTTTCTAGTTTAGCCCAATTTTTCTGTCCCTGATCGTACGTCTTGAGCTGTTAAAAGGACAACAACCTAACTCGCGGGACATTGCAGGGCCCTACAACGTATTGAAATCTCGTCTTGCGAGTATGCTTGGTTGTTGAAGCGGATGGGTTGTCGTTAAGCCCATTGGGCCTTCTGAATGGGCCATCTCTGTAGTCTGGGACTGTGAACCATTAACACATAAAGGAATTGTGCCCTCAACATGATAGGTGCGATCATACTAGCACTAATGCACCGGATCCAGTCAGAACTCCGAAGTTATGCGTGCATTGGCGAGAGTAGTACTAGGATGTGTGACCCCCTGGGAAGTCCTCGTGTTGCTCCCCCCTTTTAAATTTTTTTTGCTCCGGTTAGGGTTGCCAAGATACTTTATCCACCACATTTCTATTATAGAATCCCACGACACCTTGGGCAAGAAAAACTTCGCTTCACGTGGAGGCCGGACCCGCAAACCGAGGGCGTAGGGCTTGTGAGCAGGTCTACGTCGCTCCAGTGCACATAACTTTTGATCCGTAAGGAGTTACGTGGCGCACAACATACTGTTGGAAAGCTCTACGAGAGCTCTACGACAAGGGCAGCTAGCTTGCTCGCTGTGCCATTTTTTGGAGCCCAAAATTGAACGTTTTCATCACTTTCGGGCCACTTTTCTAGTTTAGTTCTATTTTTTCATCCCGGATCGTATGTCGTGAGCTGTTAAAAGGACAACAACCTTACTCGCGGGACATTAGAGGGCCCTACAACGCATTGAAATCTCGTCTTGCGAGTATGCTGGGTTGTTGAAGCGGATGGGTTGTCGTTAAGCCTATTGGGCCTTCTTAATGGGCCATCTCTCTAGGCTGGGATTGTGAACCATTAACACATAAAGGAATTGTGCCGTCAACATGACGGGTGCGATCATACCAGCACTAATGCACCGGATCCCATCAGAACTCCGAAGTTAAGCGTGCTTGGGCGAGAGTAGTACTAGGATGGGTGACCCCCTGGGAAGTCCTCGTGTTGCTCCCCCTTTTTCAATTTTTTTTGCTCCGGTTAGGGTTACCAAGATAATTTATCCACCACATTTCTATTATCGAATCCCACTGCACCTTGGGCAAGAAAACTTCGCTTCACGTGGAGGCCGGGCCTGCAAACAACGGGCGTAGGGCTTGTGAGTAGGTCTCCGTTGCTCCGGTGCCCATAACTTTTGATCCGTAAGGAGTTACGCGGTGCACAACATACTGTTGGAAAGCTCTACGAGAGCTCTATGACTGGGGCAGCTAGCTTGCTCGCTGTGCCCTTTTTTGGAGCCCAAAATCGAACGTTTTCATCAGTTTCGGGCCACTTTTCTAGTTTAGCTCAGTTTTTCCGTCCCGTATCGTACGTCGTGAGCTGTTAAAAGGACAACAACCTTACTCACGGGACATTAGAGGGCCCAACAACGCATTGAAATCTCGTCTTGCAAGTATGCTGAGTTGTTGAAGCGGATGGGTTGTCGTTAAGCCCATTGGGCCTTCTGAATGGGCCATCTCTCTAGGCTGGGACTGTGAACCATTAACACATAAAGGAATTGTGCCCTCAACATGACGGGTGTGATCATACCAACACTAATGCACCGGATCCCATCAGAACTCCAAAGTTAAGCGTGCTTGGGCGAGAGTAGTACTAGGATGGGTGACCCCCTGGGAAGTCCTCGTGTTGCTCCCCCATTTTCAATTTTTTTTGCTCCGGTTAGGGTTGCCAAGATACTTTATCCACCACATTTCTATTATCGAATCCCATGGCACCTTGGGCAAGACAACTTCGCTTCACGTGGAGGCCCGGCCCGCAAACCGATGGGGTAGGGCTTGTGAGCAGGTCTCCGTCGCTCCGGTGCCCATAACTTTTGATCCGTAAGGAGTTACGCGGCGCACAACATACTGTTGGAAATCTCTCCTAGACCTCTACGACAGGGGCAGCTAGTTTGCTCGCTATGCCATTTTTTGGACCCCAAAATCGAACATTTTCATCAATTTTGGGCCAGTTTTCTAGTTTAGCTCTATTTTTCCGTCCCGGATCGTACGTCATGAGCTGTTAAAAGTACAACAACCTTACTCGCGGGACATTAGAGGGCCCTACAACGTATAGAAATCTCGTCTTGCAAGTATGCTGGGTTGTTGAAGCGGATGGGTTGTCGTTAAGCCCATTGGGCCTTCTTAATGGGCCATCTCTCTAGGCTGGGACTGTGAACCATTAACACATAAAGGAATTGTGCCCTCAACATGACAGGTGCGACATTACCAGCACTAATGCACCAGATCCCATCAGAACTCCGAAGTTAAGCATGCTTGGGCGAGAGTAGTGCTAGGATGGGTGACCCGCTGGGAAGTCCTCGTGTTGCACCCCCCTTTTCAATTTTTTTTGCTCCGGTTAGGATTGCCAAAATACTTTATCCTCCACATTTCTATTATCGAATCCCACGGCACCTTGGGCAAGACAACTTCGCTTCACGTGGAGGCCGGGCCCGAAAATCGAGGGCGTAGGGTTTGTGAGCGGGTCTCCGTCGATCCAGTGCCCATAACTTTTGATCTGTTAGGAGTTACGCGGCGTACAACATACTGTTGGAAAGCTCTTTGAGACCTCTACGACAAGGGTAGCTAGCTTGCTCACTGTGCCCTTTTTTGGGTCCTAAAATCGAACGTTTTCATCAGTTTCGGGCCACTTTTCTACTTTAGCTCTATTTTTCAGTCCCGGATCGTACGTCGTGATCTGTTAAAAGGACAACAACCTAACTCGCGGGACATTAGAGGGCCCTACAACGCATTTAAATCTCATCTTGCGAGTATGCTGGGTTGTTGAAGCGGATGGGTTGTCGTTAAGCTCATTGGGCCTTCTGAATGGGCCATCTCTCTAGGCTGGGTCTGTGAACAGTTAACACATAAAGGAATTGTGCCCTCAACATGACGGGTGCGATCATACCAGCACTAATGCACCGGATCCCATCAGAACTCCGAAGTTAAGCATCCTTGGGAGAGAGTAGTGCTAGGATGGGTGACTCCCTGGGAAGTCCTCGTGTTGCAACCCCTTTTCAATTTTTTTTGCTCCGGTTAGGGTTGCCAAGATACATTATCCTGCAGATTTCTATTATCTAATCCCACGGTACCTTACGCAAGACAACTTCGCTTCACGTGGTGGCCGGGCCCGCAAACCGAGGGCGTAGGGCATGTGAGCAGGTTTTCGTCGCTCCGTCGCCGATAACTTTTGATCCGTAAGGAGTTACGCGGCGCACAGCATACTGTTGGAAAGCTCTCTGAGAGCTCTACGACGGGGGAAGCAAGCTTGCTCGTTGTGCCCTTTTTTGGAGCCCAAAATCGAACGTTTTCATCAGTTTCGAGCCACTTTTCTGGTTTAGTTCTATTTTTTCGTCTCGGATCGTACGTCGTGAGCTGTTAAAAGGACAACAACCTTACTCGCCGGACATTAGAGGGCCCTACAACACAATGAAATCTCATCTTGCGAGTATGCTGGGTTGTTGAAGATGATGGGTTGTCGTTAAGCCAATTGGGCCTTCTTAATGGGCCAACTCTCTAGGCTTGGACTGTGAACAATTAACACGTAAACGAATTGTGCCGTTAACATGACGGGTGCGATCATACCAGCACTAATGCACCGGATACCATCAGAACTCCGAAGTTAAGCGTGCTTGGGCGAGAGTAGTACTAGGATGGGTGACCCCCTGCGAAGTCCTCGTGTTGCACCCCACTTTTCAATTTTTTTTTCTCCGGTTAGGGTTGCCAAGATACTTTATCCACCACATTTCTATTATCGAATCCCACGGCACCTTGGGCAAGACAACTTCGCTTCACGTGGAGGCCGGGCACGCAAACCTAGGGCGTAGGGCTTGTGAGCAGGTCTCCGTCGCTCCGGTTCCCATAACTTTTGATCCGTAAGAAGTTACACTACGCACAACATACTGTTGGAAAGCTCTACGAGAGCTCTACGATAGGAGCAGCTGGCTTGCTCGCATTAACCTTTTTTGGAGCCCAAAATCGAACATTTTCATCAGTTTAGCTCAATTTTTTCGTCCCGGATCGTACGTCTTGAGCTGTTAAAAGGACAACAACCTTACTCGCGGGACATTGCAGGGCCCTACAACGTATTGAAATCTCGTCTTGCGAGTATGCTTGGTTGTTGAAGCGGATGGGTTGTCGTTAAGCCCATTGGGCCTTCTGAATGGGCCATCTCTGTAGTCTGGGACTGTGAACCATTAACACATAAAGGAATTGTGGCCTCAACATGATAGGTGCGATCATACTAGCACTAATGCACCAGATCCCATCAGAACTACGAAGTTAAGCGTGCTTGGGCGAGAGTAGTACTAGGATGGGTGAACCCCTGGGAAGTCCTCGTGTTGCTCCCTCCTTTTCAATTTTTTTTTCTCCGGTTAGGGTTGCCAAGATACTTTATCCACCACATTTCTATTATCGAATCCCACGGCACCTTGGGCAAGACAACTTCGCTTCACGTGGAGGCCGGGCCCGCAAACCGAGGGCGTAGGGCTTGTGAGCAGGTCTACGTCGCTCCGGTGCCCATAACTTTTGATCCGTAAGGAGTTACGCGGCGCACAGCATATGTTGGAAAGCTCTCAGAGACCTCTACGACAGGGGCAGCTAGCTCGCTCGTTGTGCCCTTTTTTGGAGCCCAAAATCGTACGTTTTTATCAGTTTCGGGCTACTTTTCTAGTTTAGCTCTATTTTTTCCTCCCGGATCGTACGTCGTGAGCTGTTAAAAGAACAACAACCTTACTCGCGGGACATTAGAGGGCTCTACAACGCATTGAAATCTCGTCTTGCGAGTATGCTGGGTTGTTGAAGCGGATGGGTTGTTGTTAAGCCCATTGCGCATTCTTATTGGGCCATCTCTCTAGGCTGGACTGTGAACCATTAACACATAAAGGAATTGTGCCGTCAACATGACGGGTGCAATCATACCAGCACTAATGCACCGGATCCCATCAGAACTCCGAAGTTAAGCGTGCTTGGGCGAGAGTAGTACTAGGATGGGTGACCCGCTGGGAAGTCCTCGTGTTGCACCCCCCTTTTCAATTTTTTTTGCTCCGGTTAGGGTTGCCAAGATACTTTATCCACCACATTTCTATTATCGAATCCCACAGTACCTTGGGCAAGATAACTTCGCTTCACGTGGAGGCCGGGCCTGCAACCCGAGGGCGTAGGGCTTGTGAGCAGGTCTCCATCGCTCTGGCGCCCATAACTTTTCATCTGTAAGGAGTTACGCGGTGCACAACATGCTGTTGGAAAGCTCTCCGAGAGCTCTACGGCAGGGGCAGCGAGCTCGCTCGCTGTGCCCTTTTTTGGAGCCCAAAATCGAACGTTTTCATCAGTTTCGGCCACTTTTCTAATTTAGCTCTATTTTTCCGTCCCGGACCGTACGTCGTGAGCTGTAAAAAAAACAACAACGTTACTCGCGGGACATTAGAGGGCCCTACAACGCATTGAAATCTCGTCTTGTAACGATGCTGGGTTGTTGAAGCGGATGGGTTGTCGTTAAGCCCATTTTGCCTTCTGAATGTGCCATCTCTCTAGGTTGGGACTGTGAACCGTTAACACATAAAGGAATTGTGCCCTTAATATCACGGGTGCGATCATGCCAGCACTAATGCACCGGATCCCATCAGAACTCCAAAGTTAAGCGTGCTTGGGCGAGAGTAGTACTAGGATGGGTGACCCCCTGGGAAGTCCTCGTGTTGCTCCCCCATTTTCAATTTTTTTTGCTCCGGTTAGGGTTGCCAAGATACTTTATCCACCACATTTCTATTATCGAATCCCATGGCACCTTGGGCAAGACAACTTCGCTTCACGTGGGGGCCAGGCCCGCCAACCGAGGGCGTAGGGCTTGTGAGCAGGTCTCCGTCGCTCCGGTGCCCATAACTTTTGATCCGTAAGGAGTTACGCGGCGTACAGCATACCGTTGAAAGCTCTCCAAGAGCTCTACGACAGGGGCAGCTAGCTTGCTCACTATGCCCTTTTTTGGAGCCCAAAATCGAACGTTTTCTTCAGTTTCGGGCCACTTTTCTAGTTTAGCTCTATTTTTCAGTCCCGGATCGTACGTCGTGAGCTGTTAAAAGGACAACAAACTTACTCGCGGGACATTAGAGGGCCCTACAACACATTTAAATCTCGTCTTGCGAGTATGCTAGGTTGTTGAAGCAGATGGGTTGTCGTTAATCCCATTGGGCCTTCTTAATGGGCCATCTCTCTAGGCTGGGACTGTGAACCATTAACACATAAAGTAATTGTGCCCTCAACATGACGGGTGCGATCATACCAGCACTAATGCACCGGATCCCATCAGAACTCCGAAGTTAAGCATGCTTGGGCGAGAGTAGTACTAGGATGGGTGACCCCCTGGGAAGTCCTCGTGCTGCACCCCCATTTTCAATTTTTTTTGCTCCGGTTAGGGTTGCCAAGATACTTTCTCCACCACATTTCTATTATCGAATCCCACGGCACCTTGGGCAAGACAACTTCGCTTCACGTAAAGGCCGGGCCCATAAACCGAGGGTGTAGGGCTTGTGAGTAGGTCTCCGTCGCTCCGGTGCCCATAACTTTTGATCCGTAAGGAGTTACGCGGCGCGCAACATACTGTTGGAAAGCACTCCGAGACCTCTACGACAAGGGCAGCTAGCTTGCTCCCTTTGCCATTTTTTGGACCCCAAAATCGAACGTTTTCATCAGTTTTGGGCCACTTTTCTAGTTTAGCTCTATTTTTTCGTCCCGGATCGTACGTCGTGAGCTGTTAAAAGTACAACAACCTTACTCGCGGGACATTAGAGGGCCCTACAACGCATAGAAATCTCGTCTTGCGAGTATGCTAGGTTGTTGAAGCTGATGGGTTGTCGTTAAGCCCATTGGGCCTTCTTAATGGGCCATCTCTCTAGGCTGGGACTGTGAACCATTAACACATAAAGTAATTGTGCCCTCAACATGACGGGTGCGATCATACCAGCACTAATGCACCGGATCCCATCAGAACTCCGAAGTTAAGCATGCTTGGGCGAGAGTAGTACTAGGATGGGTGACCCGCTGGGAAGTCCTCGTGTTGCACCCCCCTTTTCAATTTTTTTTGCTCCGGTTAGGGTTGCCAAGATACTTTATCCACCACATTTCTATTATCGAATCCCACGGCACCTTGGGCAAGACAACTTCGATTCACGTGGAGGCCGGGCCCGCAAACCGAGGGCGTAGGGCTTGTGAGCAGGTCTCCGTCGCTCCGGTGCCCATAACTTTTGATCCGTAAGGAGTTACGCGGTGCACAGCATACTGTTGGAAAGCTCTCCGAGAGCTCTACGACGGGGGCAGCTCTGCCGTGCCCTTTTTTGGAGCCCAAAATCGAACGTTTTCATCAGTTTCAAGCCACTTTCTAATTTAGCTCTATTTTTTCGTCACGGATCGTACGTCGTGAGCTGTTAAAAGGATGACAACCTTACTCGCGGGACATTAGTGGGCCGTACAACGCTTCGATATCTCGTCTTGCGAGGATACAGGGTTGTTGAAGCGGATGGGTTGTCGTTAAGCCCATTGGGCCATCTCTCTAGGCTGGGACTGTGGACCATTAACACATAAAGTAATTGTGCCCTCAACATGACGGGTGCGATCATACCAGCACTAATGCACCGGATCCCATAAGAACTCCGAAGTTAAGCGTGCTTGGGCGAGAGTAGTACTAGGATGGGTGACCCGCTGGGAAGTCCTCGTGTTGCACCCCCCTTTTCAATTTTTTTTGCTCCGGTTAGGGTTGCCAAGATACTTTATCCACCACATTTCTATTATCAAATCCCACGGCACCTTGGGCAAGACAACTTCGCTTCACGTGGAGGCCAGGCCCCAAACCGAGGGCGTAGGGCTTGTGAGCAGGTCTCCGTCGCTCCGGTGCCCATAACTTTTGATCTGTAAGAAGTTACGCGGCGCACAGCATACTGTTGGAAAGCTCTCCGAGACCTCTACGACAGGGGCAACTAAATTGCTCGCTGTGCCCTTTTTTGGAGCCAAAAATCGAACGTTTTCATCAGTTTCGGGCCACTTTTCTGGTTTAGCTCTATTTTTCCGTCCCGGATCGTACGTCGTGAGCTGTTAAAAGGACAACAACCTTACTCGCGGGACATTAGAGGGCCCTACAACTCATTGAAATCTCGTCTTGCGAGTATGCTGGGATGTTGAAGCGGATTGGTTGTCGTTAAGCTCATTAGGCCTTCTTAATTGGCCATCTCTATAGGTTGGGACTGTGAACCATTAACACATAAAGGAATTGTACCCTCAACATGACGGGTGCGATCATACCAGCACTAATGCACCGGATCCCATCAGAACTCCGAAGTAAAGCGTGCTTGGGAGAGAGTAGTACTAGGATGGGTGACCTCCTGGGAAGTCCTCGTGTTACACCCCCCTTTTCAATTTTTTTTGCTCCGGTTAGGGTTGCCAAGATACTTTATCCGCCAAATTTCTATTTTCGAATCCCACGCCACCTTGGGCAAGACAACTTCGCTTCACGTGGTGGCCGAGCCAGCAAACTGAGGGCGTAGGGCTTGTGAGCAAGTCTCCGTCGCTCCGGTGCCCATAACTTTTGATCCATAAGGAGTTACGCGGTGCACTGCATACTGTTGGAAAGCTCTCCGAGAGCTCGACAACAGGGGCAGCTAGCTTTCTCGCCGTGCCCCTTTTTGGACCCCAAAATCGAACGTTTTCATTAGTTCGGGCCACATTTCTAGTTTAGCTCTATTTTTCCCCCTCGGGTCGTACGTCGTGAGTAGTTAAAAGGACAACAACCTTACTCGCCGGACATTAGAGGGCCCTCCAACACATTGAAATCTCATCTTGCGAGTATGCTGGGTTGTTGAAGAGGATGGGTTGTCGTTAAGCCAATTGGGGCATCTTAATGGGCCATCTCTCTAGGCTGGGATTGTGAACCATTAACACATAAAGGAATTGTGCCGTCAACAAGACGGGTGCTATCATACCAGCAATAATGCACTGAATCCCATCAGATCTCCGATCTAAGTGTGCTTGAGATAGAGTAGTACTAGGATGGGTGACCCTCTGGGAAGTCCTCGTGTTGCACCCCCTTGTCAATTTTTTTTGCTCCGGTTAGGGTTGCCAAGATACTTTATCCACCACATTTCTATTATCGAATCCCCGGGCACCATGGGCAAGACAAATTTGCTTCACGTGGAGGCCGGGCCCGTAAACCGAGTGCATAAGGCTTGTGAGCAGGTCTTAGTCGCTCCGGCGCCCATAACTTTTGATCCGTAAGGAGTTACGCGGTGCACAACATACTGTTGGAAAGCTATCCCAGACCTCTAAGACAGGGGCAGCAAGCTTGCTTACTTTGCCCTTTTTTTGAGCCCAAAATCGAACGTTTTCATCAGTTTCGGGCCACTTTTCTAGTTTAGCTCTATTTTTTCGTCTCGGATCGTACGTCGTGAGCTGTTAAAAGGACAACAACCTTACTCGCGGGACATTAGAGGGTCCTACAACGCATAGAAATCACGTCTTGCGAGTATGCTAGGTTGTTGAAGCGGATGGGTTGTCGTTAAGCCTATTGGGCCTTCTTAATGGGCCATCTCTCTAGGCTGGGACTGTGAACCATTAACACATAAAGGAATTGTGCCGTCAACATGACGGGTGCGATCATACCAGCACTAATGCACCGGATCCCATCAGAACTCCGAAGTTAAGCGTGCTTGGGCGAGAGTAGTACTAGGATGGGTGACCCCCTGGGAAGTCCTCGTGTTGCACCCCCCTTTTCAATTTTTTTTGCTCCGGTTAGGGTTGCCAAGATACTTTATCCACCACATTTCTATTATCGAATCCCACGGCACCTTGGGCAAGACAACTTCGCTTCACGTGGAGGCCGGGCCTGCAAACCGAGGGCGTAGGGCTTGTGAGCAGGTCTCCGTCGCTCCGGTGCCCATAACTTTTGATCCGTAAGGAGTTACGCGGTGCACAACATACTGTTGGAAAGCTCTACGAGAGCTCTATGACAGGGGCAGCTAGCTTGCTCGCTGTGCCCTTTTTTGGAGACCAAAATCGAACGTTTTCATCAATTTTGGGCCACTTTTCTGGTTTAGCTCAGTTTTTTCGTCATGGATCGTACGTCGTGAGCTGTTAAAAGGACAACAACCTTACTCGCGGGACATTAGAGGGCCCTACAACGCATTGAAATCTCGTCTTGCGAGTATGCTGGGTTGTTGAAGCGGATGGGTTGTCGTTAAGCCCATTGGGCCTTCTGAATGGGCCATCTCTCTAGGCTGGAACTGTGAACCATTAACACAAAAAGGAATTGTGCCCTCAACATTACGGGTGCGATCATACCAGCACTAATGCACCGGATCCCATCAGAACTCCGAAGTTAAGCGTGCTTGGGCGAGAGTAGTACTAGGATGGGTGACCCCCTAGGAAGTCCTCGTGTTGCTTCCCCCTTTTCAATTTTTTTTCTCCGGTTAGGGTTGCCAAGATACTTTATCCACCATATTTCTATTATCGAATCCCACGGCACCTTGGGCAAGACAACTTCTCTTCGCGTGGAGGCCGGGCCCGCAAACCGAGGGCGTAGGGCTTGTGAGCAAGTCTCTGTCGCTCCGGTGTCCATAACTTTTGATTCGTAAGGAGTTACGTGGTGCACAACATACTGTTGGAAAGCTCTCCAAGAGCTCTAGGATAGGGGCAACCAGTTTGCTCGCTGTACCCTTTTTTGGAGCCCAAAATCGAACATTTTCATTAGTTTCGGGCCACTTTTCTGGTTTAGCTCTATTTTTTCGTCCCGGATCGTACGTCGTGAGATGTTAAAAGGACAACAACCATACTCGCGGGACATTAGAGGGCCCTACAACGCATTGAAATTTCGTCTTGCCAGTATGCTAGGTTGTTGAAGCGGATGGGTTGTCGTTAAGCCCATTGGGCCTTCTTAATGGGCCATCTCTCTAGGCTGGGACTGTGAACCATTAACACATAAAGGAATTGTGCCGTCAACATGACGGGTGCGATCATACCAGCACTAATGCACCGGATCCCATCAGAACTCCGAAGTTAAGCATGCTTGGGCGAGAGTAGTACTAGGATGGGTGACCCCCTGGGAAGTCCTCGTGTTGCACCCCCTTTTCAATTTTTTTTTCTCCGGTTAGGGTAGCCAAGATACTTTATCCACCACATTTCTATTATCGAATCCCATGGCACCTTGGGCAAGACAACTTCGCTTCACGTCGAGGCCGGGCCCGCATACCGAGGACGTAGGGCTTGTGAGCAGGTCTCCGTCGCTCCGGTGGCCATAACTTTTGATCCGTAAGGAGTTACGCGGCGCACAACTTACTGTTGGAAAGCTCTCCAAGAGCTCTACAACAGGGGCAGCTAGCTTTCTCGCTGTACCCTTTTTTGGAGCCAAAAATCGTACGTTTTCATCAGTTTCAGGCCACTTTTCTAGTTTAGCTCTATTTTTCCGTCCTGGATCGTACGTCGTGAGCTGTTAAAAGGACAACAACCTTACTCGCGGGACATTAGAGGGCCCTACAACGCATTGAAATCTCGTCTTACGAGTATGCTGGGTTGTTGAAGCGGATGGGTTGTCGTTAAGTCCATTGGGCCTTCTTAATGGGCCATCTCTCTAGGCTGGGACTGTGAACCATTAACACATAAAGGAATTGTGCCGTCAACATGACGGGTGCGATCATACCAGCACTAATGCACCGGATCCCATCAGAACTCCGAAGTTAAGCGTGCTTGGGCGAGAGTAGTACTAGGATGGGTGACCCCCTGGGAAGTCCTCGTGTTGCACCCCCTTTTCAATTTTTTTTGCTCCGGTTAGGGTTGCCAAGATACTTTATCCACCACATTTCTATTATCGAATCCCACGGCACCTTGGGAAAGACAACTTCGCTTCACGTGGAGCCTGAGCCCGCAAACCGAGGGCGTAGGGCTCGTGAGCAGGTCTCCGTCGCTCCGGTGCCCATAACTTTTGATCCGTAAGGAGTTACGCGGCGTACATCATACTGTTGGAAAGCTCTACGAGAGCTCTACGACAGGGGCAGCTAGCTTGCTAGCTGTGCCCTTTTTTAGAGCGAAAAATCGAACCTTTCCATCAGTTTCGGGCCACTTTTCTAGTTTAGCTCTATTTTTCCGTCCCGGATCGTACGTCATGAACTGGTAAAAGGATAACAACCTTACTCGCGGGACATTAGAGGGCCCTACATTGCATTTAAATCTCGTCTTGCGAGTATGCTGGGTTGTTCAAGCGGATGGGTTGTCGTTAAGCCCATTGGGCCTCCTTAATGGGCCATCACTCTAGGCTGGGACTGTGAACCATTAACACATAATGGAATTGTGCCCTCAACATGACGGGTGCGATCATACAAGCACTAATGCACCAGATACCAATAGAACTCCGAAGTTAAGCGTGCTTGGGCGAGAGTAGTGCTAGGATGGGTGACCCCCTGGGAAGTCCTCGTGTTGCACACCCCATTTCAATTTTTTTTTCTTCGGTTAGGGTTGCCAAGATACTTTATCCACCACATTTTTATTATCGAATCCCACGGCACCTTGGGCAAGACAACTTCGCTTCACGTGGAAGACGGGCCCGCAAACCGAGGGCGTATGGCTTTTGAGCAGGTCTCCATCGCTCCGGTGCCCATAACTTTTGATCCGTAGGGAGTTACACAGTGCACAGCATACTGTTGGAAAGCTCTCTGAGAGCTCTACGACCGGGGCAGCTAGCTTGCTCGCTGTGCCCTTTTTTGAAGCCTAAAATGGAACGTTTTCATCAGTTTTGGGCCACTTTTCTAGTTTAGTTCTATATTTTCATCCCGGATCGTACGTCGTGAGCTGTTAAAAGAATGACAACCTTACTCGCGGGACATTAGAGGGCCCTACAACGCATTGAAATCTCGTCTTGCGAGTATGCTGGGTTGTTGAAGCGGATGGGTTGTCGTTAAGCCCATTGGGCCTCCTTAATGGGCCATCTCTCTAGGCTGGGACTGTGAACCATTAACACATAAAGGAATTGTGCCCTCAACATGACGGGTGCGATCATACCAGCACTAATGCACCGGATCCCATCAGAACTCCGAAGTTAAGCGTGCTTGGGTGAGAGTAGTACTAGGATGGGTGACCCCCTGGGAAGTCCTCGTGTTGCACCCCCATTTTCAATTTTTTTTGCTCCGGTTAGGGTTGCCAAGATACTTTATCCACCACATTTCTATTATCGAATCCCACGGCACCTTGGGCAAGACAACTTCGCTTCACGTGGAGGCCGGGCCCGCAAACCGAGGGCGTAGGGCTTGTGAGCAGGTCTCCGTCACTCCGGTGCCCATAACTTTTGATCCGTAAGGAGTTACGCGGCGCACAACATACTGTTGGAAAGCTCTCCGAGAGCTCTACGGCAGGGGCAGCTAGCTTGCTCGCTGTGCCATTTTTTGGAGCCCAAAAATCGAATGTTTTCATCAGTTTCAGGCCACTTTTCTAGTTTAGCTCTATTTTTGCATCCCGGATCGTACGTCGTGAGCTGTTAAAAGAACAAAAAACGTACTCGAAGGACATTAGAGGGCTCTACAATGCATTGAAATCTCGTCTTGCAAGTATGCTGGGTTGTTGAAGCAGATGGGTTGTCGTTAAGCCCATTGGGCCTTCTTAATGGGCCATCTCTCTAGGCTGGGACTGTGAACCATTAACACATAAAGGAATTGTGCCCTCAACATGACGGGTGCGATCATACCAGCACGAATGCACTGGATCCCATCAGAACTCCTAAGTTAAGCGTGCTTGGGCGAGAGTAGTACTAGGATGGGTGACCCCCTGGGAAGTCCTCGTGTTACACCACCCTTTTCAATTTCTTTTGCTCCGGTTAGGGTTGCCAAGATACTTTATCCACCGCATTTCAATTATCGAATCCCACGGCACCTTTGCCAAGACAACTTCGCTTCACGTTGAGGCCGGGCCCGCAAACCGAGGGCGTAGGGCTTGTGAGCAGGTCTCCGTCGCTCCGGTGTCCATAACTTTTGATCCGTAAGGAGTTATGCGGCGAACAGCATACTGTTGGAAATCTCTCTGAGAGCTCTACGACAGGGGCAGCTAGCTTGCTCGATATGCCCTTTTTTGGAGCCCAAAATCGAATGTTTTCATCAGTTTCGGACCACTTTTCTAGTTTAGCTCTATTTTTCCGTCCTGGATCGTACATCGTGAGCTGTTAAAAGCACAACAACCTTACTCGCGGGACATTAGAGGGCCCTACAACGCATTGACATCACGTCTTACGAGTATGCTGGGTTGTTGAAGCGGATGGGTTATCGTTAAGCCCATTGGGCCACCTTAATGGTCCATGTCTCTAGGCTGGGACTGTGAACCATTAACACATAAAGGAATTGTGCCCTCAATATGACGGGTGCGATCATACCATCTCTAATGCACCGGATACCATTAGAACTCCGAAGTTAAACGTGCTTGGACGAGAGTAGTACTAGGATGGGTGACCCTCTGGGAAGTCCTCGTGTTGCACCCCCCTTTTCAATTTTTTTTGCAACGGTTAGGGTTGCCAAGATACTTTATCCATCATATTTCTATTATCGAATCCCACGGCACCTTGGGCAAGACAACTTCGCTTTACGTGGAGGCCGGGCCCGCAAACCGAGGGCGTAGGGCTTGTGAGCAGGTCTCCGTCGCTCCAGTGCCCATAACTTTTGATCCGTATGTAGTTACGTGGTGCACAGCATACTGTTGGAAAGCTCTCCGAGAGCTCTACAACAGGGGCAGCTAGCTTGCTCGCTGTGCCCTTTTTTGGTGACCAAAATCGAACGTTTTCATCAGTTTTGGGCCACTTTTCTAGTTTAGCTCTATTTTTCTGTCCCAGTTCGTACGTCGTGAGTTGTTAAAAGGACAACAACCTTACTCGCGGGACATTAGAGGGCCCTACAACGCATTGAAATCTCGTCTTGCGAGTATGCTGGGTTGGTGAAGTGGATGGGTTGTCGTTAAGTCCATTGGGCCTTCTTAAGGGGCCATCTCTCTAGGCTGGGACTGTGAACCGTTAACACAAAACGGAATTGTGCCCTCAACATGATGGGTACAATCATACCAACACTAATGCACCGGATCCCATCCAAACTCCGAAGTTAAGCGTGCTTGGGCGAGAGTAGTACTCGGATGGCTGACCCACTTGGAAGTCCTCGTGTTGCATCCCTTTTCAATTTTTTTTGCCCTGGTTAGGGTTGCCAAGATACTTTATCCACCAGATTTCTATTACCGAATCCCACGGCCCTTGGGCAAGACAACTTCGCTTCAAGCGGATGTCGGGCCCGCAAGTCGAGGGCGTAGGGCTTGTGAGCAGGTCTCCGTCGCTCCGGTGCCCATAACTTTTGATCCGTAAGGAGTTACGCGGCGCACAACATACTGTTGGAAAGCTCTCCGAGAGCTCTACAACAGGGGCAGCTAGCTTGCTCACTGTGCCCTTTTTTGGAGCCCAAAATCGAAAGTTTTCATCAGTTTCAGGCAATTTTTCTACTTTAACTCTATTTTTCTATCCCGGATCGTACGTCGTAAGCTGTTAAAAGGACAACAACCTTACTCGCGAGACATTAGAGTGCCCTACAATTCATTGAAATCTCGTCTTCCGAGTATGCTGGGTTGTTGAAGCGGATGGGTTGTAGTTAAGCCCATTGGGCCTTCTTAATGGGCCATCTCACTAGGTTGGGACTGTGAACCATTAACACATAAAGGAATTGTGCCCTCAACATGACGGGTGCGATCATACCATCTCTAATGCACCGGATACCATTAGAACTCCGAAGTTAAACGTGCTTGGACGAGTGTAGTACTAGGATGGGTGACCCTCTGGGAAGTCCTCGTATTGTACCCCCCTTTTCAATTTTTTTTTCTCCGGTTAGGGTTGCCAAGATACTTTATCCACCACATTTCTATTATCGAATCCCACGGCACCTTGGGCAAGACAACTTCGCTTCACGTGGAGGCCGGGCCCGCAAACCGAGGGCGTAGGGTTTGTGAGCAGGTCTCCGTCGCTCCGGTGCCCATAACTTTTGATCCGTAAGGAGTTACGCGGCGCACAGCATACTGTTGGAAAGCTCTCCGAGAGCTCTACGACAGGGGCAGCTAGCTTGCTCATTTTGCCCTTTTTTGGAGCCCCAAAATCGAACGTTTTCATCAGTTTCTTACCACTTTTCTAGTTTAGCTCCATTTTTCCGTCCCGGATCGTACGTCGTGAGCTGTTAAAAGTACAACAACCTTACTTGCGGGACATTAGAGGGACCTACAACGCATTGAAATCTCGTCTTGCGAGTATGCTGGGTTGTTGAAGCTGATGGGTTGTCGTTAAGCCCATTGGGCCTCCTTAATGGGCCATCTCTCTAGGCTGGGACTATGAACCATTAACACATAAAGGAATTGTGCCCTCAACATGACGGGTGCGATCATACCAGCACTAATGCACCGGATACCATCAGAACTCCGAAGTTAAGCGTGCTTGGGCGAGAGTAGTACTAGGATGGGTGACCCCCTCGGAAGTCCTTGTGTTGCACCACCCTTTTCAATTTTTCTTGCTCCGGTTAGGGTTGCTAAGATACTTTATCCACCACATTTCTATTATCGAATCCCACGGCACCTTGGGCAAGACAACTTCGCTTCACGTGGAGGCCGGGCCCGCAAACCGAGGGCGTAGGGCTTGTGAGCAGGTCTCCGTCGCTCCAGTACCCATAACTTTTGATCCGTAAGGAGTTACGCGGCGCACAGCATACTGTTGGAAAGCTCTCTGAGAGCTCTACGACAGGGGCAGCCAGCTTGCTCACTTTGTCCTTTTTTGGAGCCCAAAATCGAACGTTTTCATCAGTTTCGGGCCACTTTTCTAGTATAGCCATATTTTTTCGTCCCGGATCGTACGTCGTGAGCTGTTAAAAGGACAACAACCTTACTCGCGGGACATTAGAGGGCCCTCCAACGCATTGAAATCACGTCTTGCGAGTATGCTGGGTTGTTGAAGCGGATGGGTTGTTGCTAAGTCCATTGGGCCTTCTTAAGGGGCCATCTCTCTTGGTTGGGACTGTGAACCATTAACACATAAAGGAATTGTGCCGTCAACATGACGGGTGGGATCTTACCAGCACTAATGCACCGGATCCCATCAGAACTTCAAAGTTAAGCGTGCTTGGGCGAGAGTAGTACTAGGATGGGTGACCCCTTGGGAAGTCCTCGTGTTGCACCCCCCTTTTCAATTTTTTTTTCTCCGGTTAGGGTTGCCAAGATACTTTATCCACCACATTTCTATTATCGAATCCCACGGCACCTTGGGCAAGACAACTTCGCTTCACGTGGAGGCCGGGCCCGCAAACCGAGGGCGTAGGGCTTGTGAGCAGGTCTCCGTCGCTCCGGTGCCCATAACTTTTGATCCGTAAGGAGTTACACGGCGCACAGCATACTGTTGGAAAGCTCTCCGAGAGCTCTACGACAGGGGCAGCTAGCTTGCTCGCTATGCCCTTTTTTGGAGCCCAAAATCGAACGTTTTCATCAGTTTCGGGCCACTTTTCTAGTTTAGATCAATTTTTCCATCCCGGATCGTACGTCGTGAGCTGTTAAAAGGACAACAACCTTACTCGCGGGACATTAGAGGGCCCTACAATGCATTGAAATCTCGTCTTGTGAGTATGCTGGGTTGTTGAAGCGGATGGGTTGTCGTTAAGCCCATTGGGCCTTCTTAATGGGCCATCTCTCTAGGCTGGGACTGTGAACCATTAACACATAAAGGAATTGTGCCCTCAACATGACGGGTGCGATCATACCAACACTAATGCACCGGATCCCATCAGAACTCCGAAGTTAAGCGTGCTTGGGCGAGAGTAGTACTAGGATGGGTGACCCCCTGGGAAGTCCTCGTGTTGCACCCCCCTTTTCAATTTTTTTTGCTCCGGTTAGGGTTGCCAAGATACTTTATCCACCATATTTCTATTATCGAATCCCACGGCACCTTGGGCAAGACAACTTCGCTTCACGTGGAGGCCGGGCCCGCAAACCGAGGGCGTAGGGCTTGTGAGCAGGTCTCCGTCGCTCCGGTGCCCATAACTTTTGATCTGTAAGGAGTTACGTGGCGCACAACATACTGTTGGAAAGCTCTCCGAGAGCTCTACAAAAGGGGCAGCTAGCTTGCTCGCTGTACCCTTTTTTGGAGCCCAAAATCGAACGTTTTCATCAGTTTCGTGCCACTTTTCTAGTTTAGCTCTATTTTTCCGTCCCGGATCGTACGTCATGAGCTGTTAAAAGAACAACAACCTTACTCGCGGGACATTAGAGGGCCCTACAACGAATTGAAATCTTGTCTTGCGAGTATGCTGGGTTGTTGAAGCGGATAGGTTGTCGTTAAGCCCATTGGGCCTTCTTAATGGGCCTTCTCGCTTGGCTGGGACTGTGAACCATTAACATATAAAGGAATTGTGCCCTCAACATGACGGGTGCGATCATACCAGCTCTAATGCACCGGATACCATTAGAACTCCGAAGTTAAGCGTGCTTGGGCGAGAGTAGTACTAGGATGGGTGACCCCTGGGAAGTCCTCGTGTTCGGCCCCCCATTTTTAATCTTTTTTGCACCGGTTAGGGTTGCCAAGATACTTTATCCACCACATTTCTATTATCGAATCCCATGGCACCTTGGGGAAGACAAATTCGCATCACTTGGAGGCCGGTCCAGCAAACTGGCGGCGTAGGGCTTGTGAGCAGGGCTCCGTTGCTCCGGTGTCCATAACTGTTGATCTGTAAGGAGTTACGCGGCGCACAGAATACTGTTGGAAAGCTCTCCGACAGCTCTACGACACGGGCAGCTAGCTTGCTCGCTGTGCCCTTTTTTGGAGCCCAAAATCGAACGTTATCATCAGTTTTGGGCCACTTTTCTAGTTTAGCTCTATTTTTCCGTCCAGGATCGTATGTCGTGAGCCGTTAAAAGAACAACAACCTTACTCACGGGACATTAGAGGGCCCTACAACGCATTGAAATCTCGTCTTGCGAGTATGCTGGGTTGTTGAAGCGGATGGGTTGTTGCTAAGTCCATTGGGCCTTCTTAAGGGGCCATCTCTCTTGGTTGGGACTGTGAACCATTAACACATAAAGGAATTGTGCCGTCAACATGACGGGTGGGATCATACCAGCACTAATGCACCGGATCCCATCAGAACTTCGAAGTTAAGCTTGCTTGTGCGAGAGTAGTACTAGGATGGGTGACCCCTTGGGAAGTCCTCGTGTTGCACCCCCCTTTTCAATTTTTTTTGTTCCGGTTAGGGTTGCCAAGATACTTTATCCACCACATTTCTATTATCGAATCCCACGGCACCTTGGGCAAGACAACTTCGCTTCACGTGGAGGCCGGGCCCGCAAACCGAGGGCGTAGGGCTTGTGAGCAAGTCTCCGTCGCTCCGGTGCCCATAACTTTTGATCCGTAAGGAGTTACGCGGCGCACAGCATACTGTTGGAAAGCTCTCCGAGAGCTCTATGACAGGGGCATCAAGCTTGCTCACTATGCCCTTTTTTGTAGCCCAAAATCGAATGTTTTCATCAGTTTCGGGCCACTTTTCTAGTTTAGCTCTATTTTTCAGTCCCGGATCGTACGTCGTGAGCTGTTAAAAGGACAAAAACCTTAGTCGTGGGACAATAGAGGGACCTACAACGCATTGAAATCTCGTCTTGCGAGTATGCTGGGTTGTTGAAGCGGATGGGTTGTCATTAAGCCCATTGGGCCTTCTTAATGGGCCATCTCTCTAGGCTGGGACTGTGAACCATTAACACATAAAGGAATTGAGCTCTCAACATGACGGGTGCGATCATACCAGCACGAATGCACCTGATCCCATCAAAACTCCGTAGTTGAGCGTGCTTGGGCGAGAGTAGTACGAGGATGGGTGACCCCCTGGGAAGTCCTCGTGTTGCACCCCCCTTTTCAATTTTTTTTGCTCCGGTTAGGGTTGCCAAGATACTTTATCCACCACATTTCTATTATCGAATCCCACGGCACCTTGGGCAAGACAACTTCGCTTCACGTGGAGGCCGGGCCCACAAACCGAGGGCGTAGGGCATGTGAGCAGGTCTCCGTCGCTCCGGTGCCCATAACTTTTGATCCGTAAGGAGTTACGTGGCGCACAGCATACTGTTGGAAAGCTCTCCGAGAGCTCTACGACAAGGGCAGCTAGCTTGCTCACTGTGCCCTTTTTTGGAGCCCAAAATCGAACGTTTTCATCAGTTTCGGACCACTTTTCTAATTTAGCTCTATTTTTCCATCCCGGATCGCACGTCGTGAGCAGTTAAAAGGACAACAACCTTACTCGCCGGACATTAGAGGGCCTTACAACGCATTGAAATCTCATCTTGCGAGTATGCTGGGTTGTTGAAGCGGATGGGTTGTCGCTAAGTCCATTGGGCCTTCTTACGGGGCCATCTCTCTAGGTTGGGACTCTGAACCATTAACACGTAAAGGAATTGTTCCGTCAACATGACGGGTGCGATCATACCAGCACTAATGCACCGGATCCCATCAGAACTCCGAAGTTAAGCTTGCTTGTGCGAGAGTAGTACTAGGATGGGTGACCTCTTGGGAAGTCCTCGTGTTGCACCCCCCTTTTTAATTTTTTTTGTTCCGGTTAGGGTTGCCAAGATACTTTATCCACCATATTTCTATTATCGAATCCCACGGCACCTTGGGCAAGACAACTTCGCTTCACGTGGAGGCCGGGCCCGCAAACCGAGGGCATAGGGCTTGTGGGCAGGTCTCAGTCGCTCTGGCACCCATAACTTTTGATCCGTAAGGAGTTACACGGCGCACAGCATACTGTTGGAAAGCTTTCCTAGAGCTCTACGACGGGGGCAGCAAGCGTGCTTGCTATGCCCGTTTTTGGAGCCCAAAATCGAACTTTTTCATTAGTTTCGGCCCACATTTCTAATTTAGCTCTATTTTCCATCCCGGATCGTACGTCGTGAGCTGTTAAAAGGACTACAACCTTACTCGCGGGACAATAGAGGGCCCAACAATGCATTCAAATATCGTCTTGCGAGTATGCTGGGTTGTTGAATCGGATGGGTTGTCGTTAAGCCCATTGGGCCTTCTTAATGGGCCATCTCTCTAGGCGGGGACTGTGAACCATTAACACTTAAAGGAATTGTGCCCTCAACATGACGGGTGCGATCAGACCAGCACTAAAGCACCGGATCCCATCAGAACTCCAAAGTTAAGCGTGCTTGGAAGAGAGTAGTCCTATGATGGGTGACCCCATGGGAAGTCCTCGTGCTGCACCCCCCTTTTCAATTTTTTTTTCTCCGATTAGGGTTGCCAAGATACTTTATCCACCACATTTCTATTATCGAATCCCACGGCACGTTGGGCCAGACAGCTTCGCTTCACGTGGAGGCCGGGCCTGCAAACCGAGGGCGTAGGGCTTGTGAGCAGGTCTTCGTCGCTCCGGTGCCCATAACTTTTGATTCGTAAGGAGTTACGCGGCGCACAACATACTGTTGGAAAGCTCTCTGAGAGCTCTACGACAGGGGCAGCTAGCTTGCTCCATGTGCCCTTTTTTAGAGCCCAAAATCAAACATTTTCATCAATTTCGGGCCACTTTTCTAGTTTAGATCAAATTTTCCATCCCGGATCGTACGTCGTGAGCTGTTAAAAGGACAACAACCTTACTCGTGGGACATTAGAGGGCCTTACTACGCATTGAAATATCGTATTACGAGTATGCTGGGTTGTTGAAGCGGATGGGATGTCGTTAAGCCCATTGGGCCTTCTTAATGGGCCATCTCTCTAGGCTGGGAATGTGAACCATTAACACATAAAGGAATTGTGCCCTCAACATGACGGGTGCAATCATACCAGCTCTAATGCACCGGATACCATTAGAACTCCGAAGTTAAGCGTGCTTGGGCGAGAGTAGTACTAGGACGGGTGACCTCCTGAGAAGTCCTCGTGTTGCACCCCCCTTTTCAATTTTTTTTGCTCCGGTCAGGGTTGCCAAGATACTTTATCCACCGCAATTCAATTATCGAATCCCTCGGCACCTTGGGCAAGACAACTTCGCTTCACGTGGAGGCCGGGCCCGCAAACCGAGTGCATAGGGCTTGTGAGCAGGTCTCCGTCGCTCCGGTGGCCATAACTTTTGATCTGTAAGGAGTTACGTGGCGCAAAGCATAATGTTGGAATGCTCTCTGAGAGCTCTACGACAAGGGCAGCTAGCTTGCTCGCTGTGCCCTTTTTTGGAGCCCAAAATCGAACATTTTCTTCAGTTTCGGACCACTTTTCTAGTTTAGCTCTATATTTTCTTCCCGGATCGTACGTTGTGAGCTGTTAAATGGACAACAACCTTACCCGCGGGACATTAGAGGGCCCTACAACGCCTTGAAATCTCGTCTTGCGAGTATGCTGGGTTGTTGAAGCGGATGGGTTGTCGCTAAGTCCATTGGGCCTTCTTAATGGGCCATCTCTCTAGGTTGGGACTGTGAACCATTAACACATAAAGGAATTGTGCCGTCAACATGACGGGTACGATCATACCAGCACTAATGCACCGGATCCCATCAGAACTCCGAAGTTAAGCTTGCTTGGGCGAGAGTAGTACTAGGATGGGTGACCCCCTGGGAAGTCCTCGTGTTGCACCCCCCTTTTCAATTTTTTTTGTTCCGGTTAGGGTTGCCAAGATACTTTATCCACCACATTTCTATTATCGAATCCCACGGCACCTTGGTAAAGACAACTTCGCTTCACGTGGAGGTCGGGCTCGCAAACCGAGGGCGTAGGGCTTGTGAGCATGTCTCCATCGCTCCGGTGCCCATAACTTTTGATCCGTAAGGAGTTACACGGTACACAACATACAGTTGGAAAGCTCTCCGAGAGCTCTACGACAGGGGCAGGTAGCTCGCTCGCTGTGCCCTTTTTTGGAGCCCAAAATCGAACGTTTTCATCAGTTTCGGGCCACTTTTCTAGTTTAGATCAATTTTTCCATCTAGGATCGTACGTCGTGAGCTGTTAAAAGGACAACAACCTTACTCGCGGGACATTAGAGGGCCCAACAATGCATTGAAATATCGTCTAGCGAGTATGCTGGGTTGTTGAATCGGATGGGTTGTCGTTAAGCCCATTGGGCCTTCTTAATGGGCCATCTCTCTAGGCTGGGACTGTGAACCATTAACACATAAAGGAATTGTGCCCTCAACATGACAGATGCTATCATACCAGTACTAATGCACCGGATCCCATCAGAACTCCGAAGTTAAGCGTGCTTGGGCGAGAGTAGTACTAGGATGGGTGACCCCCTTGGAAGTCCTCGTGTTGCACCCCCCTTTTCAATTTTTTTTGCTACGGTTAGGGTTGCCAAGATACTTTATCCACCACATTTCTATTATCGAATCCCACGGCACCTTGGGCAAGACAACTTCGCTTCACGTGGAAGCCAGGCCCGCAAACCGAGGGAGTAGGACTTGTGAGCAGGTCTCCATCGCTCCGGTGCCCATAACTTTTGATCCGTAAGTAGTTACACGGCGCACAACATACTGTTGGAAAGCTCTCCGAGAGCTCTAAGACAGGGGCATCTAGCTTGCTCGTTGTTCCCTTTTTTGGAGCCCAAATTGAACGTTTTCCTCAGTTTCGGGCGACTTTTCTAGTTTAGCTCTATTTTCCATCCCGGATCGTACGTCGTGAGCTGTTAAAAGGACAACAACCTTACTCGCGGGACATTAGAGGGCCCTACAACGCATTGAAATCTCGTCTTGCGAGTATGCTGGGTTGTTGAAGCGGATGGGTTGTCGTTAAGCCCATTGGGCCTTCTTAATGGGCCATCTCTCTAGGCTGGGACTGTGAACCATTAACACATAAAGGAATTGTACCCTCAACATGACGGGTGCGATCATACCAGCTCTAATGCACCGGATACCATTAGAACTCCGAAGTTAAGCGTGCTTGGGCGAGAGTAGTACTAGGATGGGTGACCCCCTGGGAAGTCCTCGTGTTGCACCCCCCTTTTCAATTTTTTTTGCTCCGGTTAGGGTTGCCAAGATACTTTATCCACCACATTTCTATTATCGAATCCCACGGCACCTTGGGCAAGACAACTTCGCTTCACGTGGAGGCCGGGCCAGCAAACCGAGGGCGTAGGGCTTGTGAGCAGGTCTCCGTCGCTCCGGTGCCCATAACTTTTGATCCGTAAGGAGTTACGCGGCGCACAGCATACTGTTGGAAAGCTCTCCGAGAGCTCTACGACAGGGGCAGCTAGCTTGCTCGCTGTGCCCTTTTTTGGAGCCCAAAATCGAACATTTTCATCAGTTTTGGGCCACTTTTCTAGTTTAGCTCTATTTTTCCGTCCCGGATCGTACGTCGTGAGCTGTTAAAAGAACAACAACCTTACTCGCGGGACATTAGAGGGCCCTACAACGCATTGAAATCTCGTCTTGCGAGTATGCTGGGTTGTTGAAGCGCATGGGCTGTCGTTAAGCCCATTGGGCCTTCTAAATGGGCCATCACTCTAGGCTGGAACTGTGAACCATTAACACATAAATGAATTGTGCCCCCAACATGACGGGTGCGATCATACCAGCACTAATGCACCGGATCCCACCAGAACTCCGAAGTTAAGCGTGCTTGGGCGAGAGTAGTACTAGGATGGGTGACCCCCTGGGAAGTCCTCGTGTTGCACCCCCTTTTTCAATTTTTTTTTGCTCTGGTTAGGGTTGCCAAGATACTTTATCCACCGCATTTCAATTATCGAATCCCACGGCACCTTGGGCAAGACAACTTCACTTCACGTGGAGGTCGGGCCCGCAAACCGAGGGCGTAGGGCTTGTGAGCAGGTCTCTGTCGCTCCGGTGCCCATAACTTTTGTTCCGTAAGAAGTTACGCGGCGTACAACATACGGTTGGAAAGCTCTCCGAGTGCTCTACGACGGGGGCCGCCAGCTTGCTCGTTGTGCCCCTTTTTTGAGCCCAAAATCGAACATTTTCATCAGTTTCGGGCCACTTTTCTAATTTAGCCCTATTTTTTCATCCCGGATCGTACGTCGTGAGCAGTTAAAAAGACAACAACCTTACTCGTGGGACATTAGAGGGCCCTACAACGCATTGAAATCTCGTCTTGCGAGTATGCTTGGTTGTTGAAGCGGATGGGTTGTCGCTAAGTCCATTGGGCCTTCTTAAGGGGCCATCTCTCTTGGTTGGGACTTTGAACCATTAACACATAAAGGAATTGGGCCGTCAACATGACAGGTGCCATCGTACCAGCACAAATGCACCGGATCCCATCAGAACTTCTATGTTAAGCGTGCTTGGGCGAGAGTAGTACTAGGATGGGTGACCCCCTGGGAAGTCCTCGTGTTGCACCCCTTTTCAATTTTTTTTGCTCCGGTTACGGTTGCCAAGATACTTTATCTACCACATTTCTATTATCGAATCCCACGGCACCTTGGGCAAGACAACTTCGCTTCACGTGGAGGCTGGGCCCGCAAACCGAGGGCGTAGGGCTTGTGAGCAGGTCTCCGTCGCTCCGGTGCCCATAACTTTTGATCCGTAAGGAGCTACACGGCGCACAGCATACTGTCAAAAAGCTCTCTGAGAGCTCTACGAAATGGGCATCTAGCTTGCTCGCTGTTCCCTTTTCTGGAGCCCCAAATCGAACGTTTTCCTCAGTTTCGGACCACTTTTCTGGTTTAGCTCTATTTTTCCATCCCGGATCGTACGTCATGAGCTGTTAAAAGGACAACAACGTTACTCGCGGGACATTAGAGGGCCCTACAACGCATTGAAATCTCGTCTTGCGAGTATGCTGCGTTGTTGAAGCAGATGGGTTGTCGTTAAGCCCACTGGGCCTTCTGAAGGGGCCAGCTCTCTAGGCTGGGGCTGTGAACGAGTAACACATAAAGAAATTGTACCATCAACATGACGGGTGCGATCATACCAGCTCTAATACACCGGATACCATTAGAACTCCGAAGTTAAGCATGCTTGGGCGAGAGTAGTACTTGGATGGGTGACCGCCTGGGAAGTCCTCATGTTGCACCCCCCTTTTCAATTTTTTTTGCTCCGGTTAGGGTTGCCAAGATACTTTATCCACCACATTTCTATTATCGAATCCCACGGCACCTTGGGCAAGACAACTTCGCTTCACGTGGAGGCCGGGCCAGCAAACCGAGGGCGTAGGGCATGTGAGCAGGGCTCCGTCGCACCGGGGCCCATAACTTTTGATTTGTAAGGAGTTACGCGGCGTACAACATACTGTTGGAAAGCTCTCCGAGAGCTCTACGACAGAGGCAGCTAGCTTGCTTGCTGTGCCATTTTTTACAGCCCAAAATCGAACGTTTTCAACTGTTTCGGGACAATTTTCTAGTTTAGCTATATTTTTTCGTTCCGTATCGTACGTCGTGAGCTGTTAAAAGGACAACAACCTTACTCGCGGGACATTAGAGGGCCCTACAACGCATTGACATCTCGTCTTGCGAGTATGCTGGGTTGTTGAAGCGGATGGGTTGTCGTTAAGCCCATTGGGCCTTCTTAATGGGCCATCTCTCTAGGCTGAGACTGTGAACCATTAACACATAAAAGAATTGCGCCATCAACATGACGGGTACGATCATACCAGCACTAATGCACCGGATCCCATCAGAACTCCGAAGTTAAGCGTGCTTGGGCGAGAGTAGTGCTAGGATGGGTGACCCCCTAGGAAGTCCTCGTGTTGTACCCCCCTTTTCAATTTTTTTTGCTCCGGTTAGGGTTGCCAAGATACTTTATCCACCACATTTCTATTATCGAATCCCACAGCACCTTGGGCAAGACAACTTCGCTTCACGTGGAGGCCGGGCCCGCAAACCGAGGGCGTAGGGCTTGTGAGCAGGTCTCCGTCGCTTCGGTGCCCATAACTTTTGATCCGTAAGGAGTTACGCGGCGAACAACATACTGTTGGAAAGCTCTCCGATAGCTCTACGACAGGGACAGCTAGCTTGCACGCTGTGCCCTTTTTTGGAGACCAAAATCAAACGTTTTCATCAGTTTCGGGCCACTTTTCTAGTTTAACTCTATTTTTTCATACCGGATCAGACGACGTGAGCTGTTAAAAGGACAACAACCTTACTCACGGGACATCAGAGGACCCTACAACGCATTGAAATCTCATCTTGCGAGTATGCTTGGTTGTTGAAGCGGATGGGTTGTCGCTAAGTCCATTGGGCCTTCTTAAGGGGCCATCTCTCTTGGTTGGGACTTTGAACCATTAACACATAAAGAAATTGTTCCCTCAACATTACGGGTGCGATCATACTAGCACTAATGCACCGGATCCCATTAGAACTTCTAAGTTAAGCGTGCTTGTGCGAGAGTAGTACTAGGTCCGGTGACCCCTTGGGAAGTCCTCGTGTTGCACCCTCCTTTTCAATTTTTTTTGCTCCGGTTAGGGTTGCCAAGATACTTTATCTACCACATTTCTATTATCGAATCCCACGGCACCTTGGGCAAGACAACTTCGCTTCACGTGGAGGCCGGGCCCGCAAACCGAGGGCGTAGGGCTTGTGAGCAGGTCTCCGTCGCTCCGGTGCCCATAACTTTTGATCCGTAAGGAGTTACGCGGCGCACAACATACTGTTGGAAAGCTCTCCGAGACCTCTACGACAGGGGCATCTAGCTTGCTAGTTGTGCCCTTTTTTGGAGCCCAAAATAAAACGTTTTCATCAGTTTCAGGCCACTTTTCTAGTTTAGCTCTATTTTTCTATCCCGGATCGTACGTCGTGAGCTGTTAAAAGGACAACAACCTTACTCGTGGGACATTAGAGGGTCCTACAACGCATTGAAATCTTGTCTTGTGAGTATGCTGGGTTGTTGAAGCGGATGGGTTGTCGTTAAGCCCATTGGGCCTTCTTAATAGGCCATCTCTCTAGGCTGGGACTGTGAACCATTAACACATAAAGGAATTGTGCCCTCAACATGACGGGTGCGATCATACCAGCACTAATGCACCGGATCCCGTCAGAACTACGAAGTAAAGCGTGCTTGGGTTAGAGTAGTAATAGGATAGGTGACCGCCTGGGAAGTCCTCGTGTTGCACCCCCCTTTTCAATTTTTTTTGCTCCGGTTAGGGTTGGCAAGATACTTTATCCACCACATTTCTATTATCGAATCCCACGGCACCTTGGGCAAGACAACTTCGCTTCACGTGGAGGATGGGCAGCAAACCGAGGGCGTAGGGCTTGTGACCAGGTCTCCCTCGCTCCGATGCCCATAACTTTTGATCCGTAAGGAGTTACACGGCGCACAACATACTGTTGTGAAGCTCTCCGAGAGCTCTACGACAGGGGCAGCTAGCATGCTCGATGTACACTTTTTTGGAACCCAAAATCGAACGTTTTCATCCGTTTCGAGCCACTTTTCTAGTTTAGATCAAATTTTCCATCCCGGATCGTACGTCGTGAGCTGTTAAAAGGACAACAACCTTACTCGCAGGACATTAGAGGGCCCTACAACTCATTGAAATCTCATCTTGCAAGTATGCTAGGTTGTTGAAGCGGATGGGTTGTCGTTAAGCCCATTGGGCCTTCTTAATAGGCCATCTCTCTAGGCTGGGACTGTGAACCATTAACACATTAAGTAATTGTGCCTTCAACATGACGGGTGCGATCATACCAGCACTAATGCACCGGATCCCATCAGAACTCCGAAGTTAAGCGTGCTTGGGCGAGAGTTGTACTAAGATGGGTGACCCCCTGGGAAGTCCTCGTGTTGCACCCCCCTTTTCAATTTTTTTTGCTCCGGTTGGGGTTGCCAAGATACTTTATCCACCACATTTCTATTATCGAATCCCACGGCACCTTGGGCAAGACAACTTCGCTTCACGTGGAGGCCGGTCCCGCATACCAAGGGCATAGGGCTTGTGAGCAGGTCTCCGTCGCTCCGGTGGCCATAACTTTTGATCCGTAAGGAGTTACACGGCGCACAACATACTGTTTTAAAGCTCTCCGAGAGCTCTACGACAGGGGCAGCTAGCATGCTCGATGTACCATTTTTTGGAACCCAAAATTGAACGTTTTAATCCGTTTCGAGCCACTTTTCTAGTTTAGATCAATTTTTCCATCCCAGATCGTACGTCGTGAGCTGTTAAAAGTACGACAACCTTACTCGTGGGACATTAGAGGGCCCTACAACGCATTGAAATCTTGTCTTACGAGTATGCTGGGTTGTTGATGCGGATGGGTTGTCGTTAAGCGCATTGGGCCTTCTTAAGGGGCCATCTCTCTAGGCTAGGACTGTGAACCATTAACACATAAAGGAATTGTGCCCTCAACATGACGGGTGTGATCATACCAGCACTAATGCACCGGATCCCATCAGAACTCCGAAGTTAAGCGTGCTTGGGCGAGAGTAATACTAGGATGGGTGACCCCATCGGAAGTCCTCGTGTTGCACCCCCCTTTACAATTTTTTTTGCTCCGGTTAGGGTTGCCAAGATACTTTATCCACCACATTTCTATTATCGAATCCCACGGCACCATGGGCAAGACAACTTCGCTTCACGTGGAGGCCGGGACCACAAACCGAGGGCGTAGGGCTTGTGAGCAGGACTCCGTCGCTCCGGTGCCCACAACTTTTGATCAGTCTGGAGTTACGCAGCGCACATCATACTGTTGGAAAGCTCTCCGAGAGCTCTACGAGTAGGGCAGCTAGCTTGCTCGCTGTGACCTATTTTGGAGCCCAAAATCGAACGTTTTCATCAGTTTCGGACCACTTTTCTAATTTAGCTCTATTTTTCCATCACGAATCGTACGTCGTGAGCTGTTTAAAGGACAACATCCTTACTCGCGAGACATTAGAGGGCCTTACAACACATTGAAATCTCGTCTTGCGAGGATGCTGCATTGTTGAAGCGGATGGGTTGTCGTTAAGCCTATTGGGCCTTTTGAATGGGCCATCTCTGTAGGCTAGGACTGTGAACCGTTAACAAATAAAGGAGTTGTGCCCTCAACATGATGGGTGCGATCATACCAGCACTAATGCACCGGATCCCATTAGAACTCCGAAGTTTATCGTGCTTGGGCGAGAGTAGTACTAGGATATGTGACCATCGGGGAAGTCCTCGTGTTGCATCCCATTTTCAATATTTTTTGCTCCGGTTTGGGTTGCCAAGATACTTTATCCACAACATTTCTATTATCGAATCCCACGGCACCTTGGGAAAGACAACTTCACTTCACGTGAAGGCCGGGCAAGCAAATAGAGGGCGTAGGGATTGTGAGCAGGTCTCCGTTGCTCTGGTGCCCATAACTTTTGATCCGTAAGGAGTTACGCGGCGCATATCATACTGTTGGAAAGCTCTCTGAGAGCTCTACGACGTGGGCAACTAGCTTGCTTGATGTGCCCTTTTTTGGAGCCTAAAATCGAACGTTTTCATTAGTTTCGGGCCACTTTTTTAATTTAGCTCTATTTTTCCGTCCCGGATCGTACGTCGTGAGCTGTTAAAAGAACAACAACCTTACTCGCGGGACATTAGAGGGCTCTACAAGCATTGAAATCTCATCTTGCGAGTATGCTGGGTTGTTGAAGCGGATGGGTTGTCGTTAAGACCATTGGGCCTTCTTAATGGGCCATCTCTCTAGGTTGGGACTGTGAACCATTAACACATAAAGGAATTGTGCCCTCAACATGACGGGTGCGATCATACCAGCACTAATGCACCGGATCCCATCAGAACTCCGAAGTTTTGCGTGCTTGGGCGAGAGTAGTACTAGGATGGGTGACCCCCTGGGAAGTCCTCGTGTTGCACCCCCTTTTCAATTTTTTTTGCTCCGGTTAGGGTTGCCAAGATACTTTATCCACCACATTTGTATTATCGAATCCCACGGCACGTTGGGCAAGACAACTTCGCTTCACGTGGAGGCCGGGCCTTTCAAACCGAGGGCGTGGGGCTTGTGAGCAGGTCTCCGTCGCTCCGGTGCCCATAACTTTTGATCCGTAAGGAGTTACGCAGCGCACAGCATACTGTTGGAAATCTCTCCGAGAGTTCTACGACAGGGGCAGCTAGCTTGCTCACTGTGCCCTTTTTTGGAGCCCAAAATCGAACGTTTTCATCAGTTTCGGGCCACTTTTCCAGTTTACCTCTATTTTTCCGTCCCGGATCGTACGTCGTCAGCTGTTAAAAGGACAACAACCTTACTCGCGGGACATTAGAGGGCCCTACAACCCTTTGAAATCTCGTCTTGCGAGTATGCTGGGTTGTTGAAGTGGATGGGTTGTCGTTAAGTCCATTGGGCCTTCTTAATGGGCCATCTCTCTAGGCTGGGACTGTGAACCATTAACACATAAAGGAATTGTGCCCTCAACATGACGGGTGCGATCATACCAGCACTAATGCACCGGATCCCATCAGAACTTCGAAGTTAAGCGTGCTTGGGCGAGAGTAGTACTAGGATGGGTGACCCCCTGGGAAGTCCTCGTGTTGCACCCCCCTTTTCAATTTTTTTTGCTCCGGTTAAGGTTGCCAAGATACTTTATCCTCCACATTTCTATTATCGAATCCCACGGCACCTTCAGCAAGACAACTTCGCTTCACGTGGAGGCCGGGCTAGCAAACCGAGGGCGTAGGGCTTGTGATCAGGTCTCCGTCGCTCCGATGCCATAACTTTTGATCCGTAAGGAGTTACACGGCGCACAGCATACTGTTGGAAAGCTCTCCGAGACCTCTACGACAGGGGCAGCGAGCTTGCTCGCTGTGCCCTTTTTTGTAGCCCAAAATCAAACGTTTTCATTAGTTTCGGTCCACTTTTCTGGTTTAGCTATATTTTTCCTTCCCGGATCGTACGTCGTGAGCTGTTAAAAGGACAACAACCTTACTCGCGGGACATTATAGGGCCCTACAACGCATTGAAATCTCGTCTTGCGAGTATGCTGGGTTGTTGAAGCGGATGGATTGTCGTTAAGCCCATTGCGCCTTCTGAATGGGCCGGCCATCTCTCTAGGCTGGGTCTGTGAACCGTTAACACATAAAGGAATTGTGCCCTCAACATGACGGGTGCGATCATACCAGCACTAATGCACCGGATCCCATCAGAACTCTGAAGTTAAGCGTGCTTGGGCGAGAGTAGTACTAGGATGGGTGACCCCCAAGGAAGTCCTCGTGTTGCGCCTCCTTTTCAATTTTTTTTGCTCCGGTTAGGGTTGCCAAGATACTTTATCCACCACATTTCTATTATCGAATCCCATGGCACCTTGGGCAAGACAACTTCGCTTCACATGGAGGCTGGTCCCGCAAACCGATGGCGTAGGGCTTGTGAGCAGGTCTCCGTCGCTCCGGTGCCCATAACTTTTTATCTGTAAGGCGTTACGCGGCGCACAGCATACTGTTGGAAAGCTCTCCGAGAGCTCTACGACAGGGGCAGCAAGCTTGCTCGCTTTTCCCTTTGTTGGAGCCCAAAATCGAACATTTTCATCAGTTTCGGGCCACTTTTCTAGTTTAGCTCTATTTTTTCGTCCCGGATCGTACGTCGTGAGTTGTTAAAAGAACAACAACCTTACTCGCGGGACATTAGAGGGCTCTACCACGCATTGAAATCTCGTCTTGCGAGTATGCTGGGTTGTTGAAGCGGATGGGTTATCGTTAAGCCCATTGAGCCTTCTTAATCCGCCATCTCTCTTCGCTGGGACTGCGAACCATTAACACATAAAGGAATTGTGCCCTCAACATGACGGGTGCGATCATACAAGCACTAATGCACCGGATCCCATCAGAACTCCGAAGTTAAGCGTGCTTGGGCGAGAGTAGTACTAGGATGCGTGACCCCCTGGAAAGTCCTCGTGTTGCACCCCCCTTTTCAATTTTTTTTGCTTCGGTTAGGGTTGCCAAGATACTTTATCCTCCACATTTCTATTATCGAATCCCACGGCACCTTGGGCAAGACAACTTCGCTTCACGTCGAGGCCTGCAAACTGGTGGTGTAGGGCTTGTGAGCAGGTCTCCGTCGCTCCGGTACCCATGACTTTTGATCCGTAAGGACTTACGCGTCGTGCAGCATACTGTTGGAACGCTCTCTGAGAGCTCTACGACGAGGGCAGCGAGCTTGCTCGCTGTGCCCTTTTTTGGAGCCCAAAATCGAACGTTTTCAACAGTTTCGGGCCACTTTTCTTGTTTAGCTCAATTTTTCCGTCCCGGATCGTACGTCGTGAACTGTTAAAAGGACAACAACCTTACTTGCGGGACAGTAGAGGGCCCTACAACGCATTGAAATCTCGTCTGGAGAATATGCTAGGTTGTTGAAGCGGATGGGTTGTCTTTAAGTCTATTGGGCCTTCTTAATGGGACTTCTCTCTAGGCTGGGACTATGAACCATTAACACATAAAGGAATTGTGCCCTCAACATGACGGGCGCGATCATCCCTGTACTAATGCTCCGGATCCCACCAGAACTGCGAAGTTAAGCGTGCTTGGGCGAGAGTAGTACTAGGATGGGTGACCCCCTGGGAAGTCCTTTGTGTTACACCCCCCTTTTCAATTTTTTTTGCTCCGGTTAAGGTTGCTAAGATACTTTATCCACCACATTTCTATTATCGAATCCCACGGCACCTTGGGCAAGAAAACTTCGCTTCACGTGGAGGCCGGGCCCGCAAACCGAGGACGTGGGGCTTGTGAGCAGGTCTCCGTCGCTCCGGTGCCCATAACTTTTGATCTGTAAGGCGTTACGCGACGCACAGCATACTGTTGGAAAGCTTTCCGATAGCTCTACGATAGGGGCAGCTAGCTTGGTCTCTGTGCCCTTTTTTGGAGCCCAAAATGGAATATTTTCATCAGTTTCGGGCCACTTTTCTAGTTTAGCTCTATTTTTCCGTCCCGGATCGTACGTCGTGAGCTGTTAAAAGGACAAAAACCATACTCGCGGGACATTAGAGGGCCCTACAACGCATTGAAATCTCATCTTGCGAGTATGCTAGGTTGTTGAAGCGGATGGGTTGTCGTTAAGCCCATTCGGCCTTCTTAATGGGCCATCTCTCTAGGCTGGGACTGTGAACCATTTACACATAAAGGAATTGTGCCCTCAACATGACGGGTGCGATCATACCAGCACTAATGCACCGGATCGAATCAGAACTCCGAAGTTAAGCGTGCTTGGGCGAGAGTAGTACTAGGATGGGTGACCCCCTGGGAAGTCCTCGTGTTGCACCCCCTTTTCAATTTTTTTTGCTCCGGTTAGGGATGCCAAGATACTTTATCCACCACATTTCTATTATCGAATCCCACGGCACCTTGGGCAAGACAACTTCGCTTCACTTGGAGGCTGGGCCCGTAAACCGAGGGCGTATGGCTTGTGACCATGTCTCCGTCGCTCTGATGCCCATAACTATTGAACCGTAAGGAGTTACGCGGCGCACAGCATACTGCTGGAAAGCTCTTCGAGAGCTCTACGATGGGGGCAGCTAGCTTGCTCGTTTTGCCCTTTTTTGTAGCCCAAAATCGAACGTTTTCATCTGTTTCTGGCCACTTTTCTAGTTTAGCTCAATTTTTACATCCCGGATCGTACGTCGTGAGTTGTTAAAAGGACAACAACCTTACTCGCGGGACATTAGAGGTCCCTACAACGTATTGAAATCTCGTCTTGCAAAGATGCTGGGTTGTTGAAGCGGATGGGTTGTCGTTAAGTCTATTGGGCCATCTGAATGGGCTATCTCTCTATTCTGGGTCTGTGAACCGTTAACACATAAAGGAATTGTGCCCTCAACATGACGGGTGCGATCATACCAGCACTAATGCACCGGATCCCATCAGAACTCCGAAGTTAAGCGTGCTTGGGCGAGAGTAGTACTCGGATGGGTGACCCTCTGGGAAGTCCTCGTGTTGCACCCCCTTTTCAATTTTTTTTGCTTCGGTTAGGGCTGCCAAGATACTTTATCCACCACTTTTCTATTATTGAATCCCACGGCACCTTGAGCAAGACAACTTCACTTCACGTGGAGGCTGGGCCTGCAAACTGACGACGTAGGGCTTGTGAGCAGGTCTCCGTTGTTCCCGTGCCCATAACTTTTGATGCGTAAGGATTTACGCGGCGCACAGCATACTATTGGAAAGCTCTCCGAGAGCTCTACGACAGGTGCTGCAAGCATGCTCGCTGTGCCCTTTTTTGGAGCCCAAAATAGAACGTTTTCATCCGTTTCGGGCCACTTTTCTTGTTTAGCTCTATTTTTTCATCCCGGATCGTACGTCGTGAGCTGTTAAAAGAACAACAACCTTACTCGCGGGACATTAGAGGGCCCTACAATGCATTGAAATCTCGTCTTGCGAGTATGCTGGGTTGTTGAAGCGGATGGGTTGTCGTTAAGCCCATTGGGCCTTCTTAATGGGCCATCTCTCTAGGCTGGGACTGTGAACCATTAACACATAAAAGAATTGTGCCCTCAACATGACGGGTGCGATCATACCAGCACTAATGCACCGGATCCCATCAGAACTCCGAAGTTAAGCGTGCTTGGGCGAGAGTAGTACTAGGATGGGTGACCCCCTGGGAAGTCCTCGTGTTGCACCCCCCTTTTCAATTTTTTTTGCTCCGGTTAGGGTTGCCAAGATACTTTATCCACCACATTTCTATTATCGAATCCCACGGCACCTTGGGCAAGACAACTTCGCTTCACGTTGAGGTCGGGACAGCAACCGAAGGCGTAGGGCTTGTGAGCAGGTCTCCGTCGCTCCGGTGCCCATAACTTTTGATCCGTAAGGAGTTACGCGGTGCACAGCATACTGTTGGAAAGCTCTCCGAGAGCTCTACGACAGGGGCAGCTAGCTTATTCGATGTGCCCTTTTTTGGAGCCCAAAATCGAACGTTTTCATCAGTTGCGGGCAACTTTTCTAGTTTAGCTCTATTTTTCCGTCCCGGATCGTACGTCGTGAGCAGTTAAAAGAACAACAACCTTACTCGCGGGACATTAGAGGGCCCTACAACGCATTGAAATCTCGTCTTGCGAGTATGCTGGGTTGTTGAAGCGGATGGGTTGTCGTTAAGCCCATTGGGCCTTCTTAATGGGCCATCTCTCTAGGCTGGGACTGTGAACCATTAACACATAAAGGAATTGTGCCCTCAACATGACGGGTGCGATCATACCATCACTAATGCACCGAATCCCATCAGAACTCCAAAGTTGAGCATGCTTGGGCGAGAGTAGTACTAGGATGGGTGACCCCCTGTGAAGTCCTCGTGTTGCACCCCCGTTTTCAATTTTTTTTGCTCCGGTTAGGGTTGCCAAGATACTTTATCCACCACATTTCTATTATCGAATCCCACGGCACCTTGGGCAAGACAACTTCGCTTCACGAGGAGGCCGGACCCGCAAATCGAGGGCGTAGGGCTTGTGAGCAGCTCTCTGTCGCTCCGGTGCCCATAACTTTTGATCCGTAAGGAGTTACGCGGTGCACAGCGTACTGTTGGAATGCTCTCTGAGAGCTCTACAACAGGGGCAGCTAGCTTGCTCGCTGTGCCCTTTTTTGGAGCCCAAAATTGAACATTTTCATCAGTTTCGGGTCACTTTTCTAGTTTAGCTCTATTTTCCCGTCCCTGATCGTACGTCGTGAGTTGTTAAAAGAACAACAACCTTACTCGCCGGACATTAGAGGGCCCTACAACGCATCGAAATCTCATCTTGCGAGTATGCTGGGTTGTTCAAGCGGATGGGTTGTCGTTAAACCCATTGGGCCTTCTTAATGGGCCATCTCTCTAGGCTGGGACTGTGAACCATTAACACATAAAGAAATTGTGCCCTCAACATGACGGGTACGATCATACCAGCACTAATGCACCGGATCCCATTAGAACTCCAAAGTTAAGCGTGCTTGGGCGAGAGTAGTACAAGGATGGGTGACCCCTTGCGAAGTCCTCGTGTTGCACCCACCTTTTCAATTTTTTTTGCTCCGGTTAGGGTTGCTAGGATACTTTATCCACCACATTTCTATTATCGAATCCCACGACACCTTGGGCAAGGAAACTTCGCTTCACGAGGAGGCCGGGCCCGCAAACCGAGGTCGTAGGGCTGGTGAGCAGGTCTCCGTCGCTCCGGTGCCCATAACTTTTGATCCGTAAGGAGTTACGCGGCGCACAACATACTGTTGGAAAGCTCTCCGAGAGCTCTACGACAGGGGCAGCTAGCTTGCTCGCTATGCCCTTTTTTGGAGCCCAAAATCAAACGTTTTCATCAGTTTCGGGCCACTTTTCTAATTTAGCTCTATTTTTCCGTCCCGGATCGTACGTCGTGAGCTGTTAAAAGGACAACAACCTTACTCGCGGGACATTAGAGGGCCCTACAACGCATTGAAATCTCGTCTTGCGAGTATGCTGGGTTGTTGAAGCGGATGGGTTGTCGTTAAGCCCATTGGGCCTTCTTAATGGGCCATCTCTCTAGGCTGGGATTGTGAACCATTAACACATAAAGGAATTGTGCCCTCAACATGACGGGTGCGATCATACCAGCACTAATGCACCGGATCCCATCAGAACTCCGAAGTTAAGCGTGCTTGGGCGAGAGTAGTACTAGGATGGGTGACCCCCTTGGAAGTCCTTATGTTGCACCCATCTTTTCAATTGTTTTTGCTCCGGTTATGGTTGCCAAGATACTTTATCCACCACATTTCTATTATCGAATCCCACGGCACCTTGGGAAGACAACTTCGCTTCACGTGGAGGCCGGGCCCGCAAACCGAGGGCGTAGGGATTATGAGCAGGTCTCCATCGCTCAGGTGCCCATAAGTTTTGATCCGTAAGGAGTGACGCGGCGCACAACATACTGTTGGGAAGCTCTCCGAGACCTCTACGACAGGGGCCTCTAGCTTGCTCGTTGTACTCTTTTTTGGAGCCCAAAATCGAACGTTTTCATCAGTTTCGGGCCACTTTTCTAGTTTAGCTCTATTTTTCCGTCCCGGATCGTACGTCGTGAGCTGTTAAAAGAACCACAACCTTATTCGCGGGATATTAGAGGGTCCTACAACGCATTGAATTCTCGTCTTGCGAGTATGATGTGTTGTTGAAGCGGATGGGTTGTCGTTTAGCCCATTGGGCCTTCTTAATGGGCCATCTTTCTAGGATGCGACTGCGAACCATTAACACATAAAGGAATTGTGCCGTCAACAAGACGCGTGCGATCATACCAGCACTAATGCATCGGATCCCATCAGAACTCCGAAGTTAAGCGTGCTTGGGCGAGAGTAGTACTAGGATGGGTGACCCCCTGGGAAGTCCTCGTGTTGCACCCCCCTTTTCAATTTTTTTTTCTCCGGTTAGGGTTGCCAAGATACTTTATCCACCACATTTCTATTATCGAATCCCATGGCACCTTGGGCAAGACAACTTCACTTCACGTGGATGCCGGGCCCGCAAACCGAGGGCGTAGGGCTTGTGAGCAGGTCTCCGTCGCTCTGGTGCCCATAACTTTTGATCCGTAAGGAGTTACGCGGCGCACAACATACTGTTTGAAAGCTCACCGAGAGCTCTACGACAAGCGCATCTAGCTTGCTCGTTGTACCCTTTTTTGGAGCCCAAAATCGAACGTTTTCATCAGTTTCGGGCCACTTTTCTAGTTTAGCTCTATTTTTCCATCGCGGATCGTACGTCGTGAGCTGTTAAAAGGACAACAACCTTACTCGCGGGACATTAGAAGGCCCTACAACGCATTGAAATCTCGTCTTGCGAGTATGTTGTGTTGTTGAAGAGGATGGGTTGTCGTTTAGCCCATTGGGCCTTCTTAATGGGCCATCTTTCTAGGATGCGACTGCGAACCATTAACACATAAAGGAATTGTGCCGTCAACAAGACGCGTGCGATCATACCAGCACTAATGCACCGGATCCCATCAGAACTCCGAAGTTAAGCGTGCTTGGGCGAGAGTAGTACTAGGATGGGTGACCCCCAGGGATTTCCTCGTGTTGCACCCCTCTTTTCAATTTTTTTTGCACCGGTTAGCGTTGCCAATATACTTTATCCACCACATTTCTATTATCGAATCCCATGGCACCTTGGGCAAGACAAATTCACTTCACGTGGAGGCCAGGCCCGCAAACCGAGGGCGTAGGGCTTGTGAGCAGGTCTTCGTCGCTCCGGTGCCCATAACTTTTGATCCGTAAGGAGTTACACGGCGTACATCATACTGTTGGAAAGCTCTCCGAGATCTCTACGACAAGGGCAACTAACGTGCTCAATGTGCCCATTTTTGGAGCCCAAAATCGAACATTTTCATCAGTTTCGAGCCTCTTTTTTAGTTTAGATCAATTTCTCCATCCCGGATCGTACGTCGTGAGCTGTTAAAAGGACAAAAACCTTACTCGCGGGACATTTGAGGGCCCTACAACGCATTGAAATCTCGTCTTGCGAGTATGCTGGGTTGTTGAAGCGGATGGGTTGTCATTAAGCCCATTGCGCCTTCTTAATGGGCCATCTCGCTAGGCTGGGACTGTGAACCATCAACACATAAGGGATTTGTGTCCTCAATATGACGGGTGCGATCATACCAGCACTAATGCACCGGATCCCATCAGAATTCCGAAGTTAAGAGTGCTTGGGCGAGAGTAGTACTAGGATTGGTGACCCCCTGGGAAGTCCTCGTGTTGTACCTCCCTTTTCAATTCTTTTTTCTCCGGTTAGGGTTGCCAAGATACTTGATCCACCATATTTCTAATATCGAATCCCACGGCACCTTCGGCAAGACAACTTCGCCTCACAGGGAGGCCGGGCCCGCAAACCGAGGGAGTAGGACTTGTGAGCAGGTCTCCGTCGCTCCGGTGCCCATAACTTTTGATCCGTAAGGAGTTACGCGGCGCACAACATACTGTTGGAAAGCTCTCTGAGAGCTCTACGACATGGGTAGCTAGCTTGCTCCCTTTGCCCTTTTCTGGAGCCCAAAATCGAACGTTTTCATCAGTTTCGGGCCACATTTCTAGTTTAGCTTTACTTTTCCGTCACGGATCGTACGTCATGAGCTGTTAAAAGAACAACAACCTTATTTGCGGAACATTAGAGGGCCCTACAACGCATTGAAATCTCGTCTTGCGAGTATGCTGGGTTGTTGAAGCTGATGGGTTGTCGTTAAGCCCATTTGGCCTTCTTAATGGGCCATCTCTCTAGGCTGGGACTGTGAACCTTTAACACATAAAGGAATTGTGCCCTCAACATGACGGGTGCGATCATACCAACACTAATGCACCGGATCCCGTCAGAACTCTGAAGTTAAGCGTGCTTGGGCGAGAGTAGTACTTGGATGGGTGACCCCCTGGGAAGTCCTCGTGTTGCACCCCTTTTTTTCATTTTTTTTGCTCCGCTTAGGGTTGCCAAGATACTTTATCCACCACATTTCTATTATAAAATACCACGGCACCTTGGGCAATACAACTTCGCTTCACGTGGAGGCCGGACCCGCAAACCGAGGGAGTAGGGCTTGTGAGCAGGTCTCCGTCGCTCCGGTGCCCATAACTTTTGATCCGTAAGGAGTTACGCAGCGCACAACATACTGTTGGAAAGCTCTACGAGAGCTCTACGAAATGGGTATCTAGCTTGCTTGCTGTTCCCTTTTTTCGAGCCCTAAATCGAATATTTTCCTCAGTTTCGCGACACTTTTCTAGTTTTGCTCTATTTTTACATCCCGGATCGTACGTCGTGAGCTGTTAAAAGGACAATAACCTTACCCACGGGACATTAGAGGGCCCTACAACGCATTGAAATCTCGTCTTGCGAGTATACTGGGTTGTTGAAGCGGATGGGTTGTCGTTAAGCCCATCGGGCCTTCTTAATGGGCCATCTCTCTAGGCTGGGGCTGTGAACCATTAACACATAAAGGAATTGTGCCCTCAACTTGACGGGTGCTATCATACCAGCTCTAATGCACCAGATACCTTTAGAACGCCGAAGTTAAGCGTGCTTGGGCGAGAGTAGTACTAGGATGGGTGACCCCCTGGGAAGTCCTCGTGTTGCACACCCTATTTCAATTTTTTTTTTCTCCTGTTAGGGTGGCCAAGATACTTTATCCACCACATTTCTATTATCGAATCCCACGGCACCTTGGGCAAGACAACTTCCCTTCACGTGGAGGCCGGGCCTGCAAATCGAGGGCGTAGGGCTTGTGAGCAGGTCTCCGTCGCTCCGGTGCCCATAACTTTTGATCCGTAAGGAGTTACGCGGCGCACAGCATACTGTTGGAAAGCTCTCCGAGAGCTCTACGACAGGGGCAACTAGCTTGCTCGTTGTGCCCTTTTTTGGAGCCCAAAATCGAACGTTTTCATCAGTTTCGGGCCACTTTTCTAGTTTAGCTCTATTTTTCCGTCCCGGATCGTACGTCGTGAGCTGTTAAAAGGACAACAACCTTACTCGCGGGACATTAGAGGGCCCTACAACGCATTGAAATCTCGTCTTGCGAGTATGCTGGGTTGTTGAAGCGGATGGGTTGTCGTTAAGCCCATTGGACCTTCTTAATGGGCCATCTCTCTAGGCTGGGACTGTGAACCATTAACACATAAAGGAATTGTGCCCTCAACATGACGGGTGCGATCATACCAGCACTAATGCACCGGATACCATCAGAACTCCGAAGTTAAGCGTGCTTGGGCGAGAGTAGTACTAGGATGGGTGACCCCCTGGGAAGTCCTCGTGTTGCAACCCCCTTTTCAATTTTTTTTGCTCCGGTTAGGGTTGCCAAGATACTTTATCCACCACATTTCTATTATCGAATCCCACGGCACCTTGGGCAAGACAACTTCGCTTCACGTGGAGGCCGGGCCCACAAACCGAGGGCGTAGGGCTTGTGACCAGGTCTCCGTCGCTCCGGTGCCCATAACTTTTGATCCGTAAGGAGTTACGCGACACACAGCATACCTTTGGAAAGCTCTCCGAGAGCTCTACGACGGGGGCAGCCAGCTTGCTCTCTGTGCCCGTTTATGTAGCACAAAATCGAACGTTTTCATCTGTTTTGGGCCACTTTTCTAATTTAGTTCTATTTTTCCGTCTCGGATCGTACGTCGTGAGCTGTTAAAAGGACAACAACCTTACTCGCGGGACAATAGAGGGCCCTACAACGCATCGAAATCTCATCTTGCGAGTATATTGGGTTGTTGAAGCGAATGGGTTGTCGTTAAGCCCATTGGGCCTCCTTAATGGGCCATCTTTCTAGGCTGGGACTGTGAACCATTAACACATAAAGGAATTGAGCCCTCGACATGACGGGTGCGATCATACCAGCTCTAATGCACCGGATACCATCAGAACTCCGAAGTTAAGCGTGCTTGGGCGAGAGTAGTACTAGGATGGGCGACCCCCTGGGGAGTCCTCGTGTTGCACCCCCCTTTTCAATTTTTTTTGCTCCGTTTAGGGTTGCTAAAATACTTTATCCACCACATTTCTATTATCAAATCCCACGGCACCTTGGCCAATACAACTTCGCTTCACGTGGAGGCCGGGCCCACAAACCGACGGCAAAGGGCTTGTGAGCAGGTCTCCGTCACTCAAGTGCCCATTACTTTTGATCCGTAAGGAGTTACGCGGCGCACAGCATACTGTTGGAAAGCTCTCCAAGAGCTCTACGATAGGGGCAGCTAGATTGCTCGCTGTGTCCTTTTTTGGAGCCCAAAATCGAACGTTTTCATCTGTTTTGGGCCACTTTTCTAATTTAGCTCTTTTTTTTTGCCCCGGATCATACGTCGTGAGCTATTAAAAGGACAACAACCTTACTCGCGGGACATTAGAGGGCCCTACAATGCATTGAAATCTCATCTTGCGAGTATACTGGGTTGTTCAAGTGGATGGGTTGTTGAAGATGATGGGTTGTCGTTAAGCCCATTGGGCCTTCTTAATGGGCCATCTCTCTAGGCTGGGACTGTGAACCATTGACACATAAAAAAATTGTGCCCTCAACATGACGGGTGCGATCATACCAGCACTAATGCAATGGATCCCATCAGAACTCCGAAGTTAAGTGTGCTTGGGCGAGAGTAGTACTAGGATGGGTGACCCCCTGGGAAGTCCTCGTGTTGTACCCCCCTTTTCAATTTTTTTTGCTCCGGTTAGGGTTGCCAAGATACTTTATCCACCACATTTCTATTATCGAATCCCATGGCACCTTGGGCAAGACAACTTCGCTTCACGTGGAGGCCGGGCCCGCAAACCGAGGGCGTAGGGCTTGTGAGCAGGCCTCCGTCGCTCCGGTGCCCATAACTTTTGATCCGTAAGGAGTTACGCGGCGCACAGCATACTGTTGGAAAGCTCTCCGAGAGCTCTACGACAGGGGCAGCTAGCTTGCTCGATGTGCCCTTTTTTGGAGCCCAATATCGAACGTTTTCATCAGTTTCAGACCACTTTTCTAGTTTAGCTCTATTTTTTCGTCCCGGATCGTACGTCGTGAGCTGTTAAAAGGACAATAACCATACTCGCGGGACATTAGAGGGCCCTACAATGCATTGAAATTTCGTCTTGCAAGTATGCTCGGTTGTTGAAGCGGATGTGTTGTCGCTAAGTCAATTGGGCCTTCTTAAGGGGCCATCTCTCTTGGTTGGGACTGTGAACCATTAGCACATAAAGGAATTGTGCCGTCAACATGACGGGTGCGATCATACCAGCACTAATGCACCGGATCCCATCAGAACTTCGAAGTTAAGCGGGCTTGTGCGAGAGTAGTACTAGGATGGGTGACCCCTTGGGAAGTCCTCGTGTTGCACCCCCCTTTTCAATTTTTTTTGTTCCGGTTAGGGTTGCCAAGATACTTTATCCACCACATTTCTATTATCGAATCCCACGGCACCTTGGCCATGACAACTTCGCTTCACGTGGAGGCCGGGCCCGCAAACCGAGCGCGTAGCGCTTATAAGCAGGGCTCTGTCGCTCCGGTGCCCATAAGTTTTGATCTGAAAGGAGTTACACGGCGCACAGCATACTGTTGGAAAGCCCTCCAAGACCTCGACAACAGGGGCATCTAGCTTGCTCGTTGTGCCCTTTTTTGTAGCCCAAAATCGAACGTTTTCATCATTTTCAGGCCACTTTTCTAGTTTAGATCAATTTTTCCATCTAGGATCGTACGTCGTGAGCTGTTAAAAGGACAACAACCTTACTCGCGGGACATTAGAGGGCCCTACAATGCATTGAAATCTCGTCTTGCGAGTATGCTGGGTTGTTGAAGCGGATGGGTTGTCGTTAAGCCCATTGGGCCTTCTTAATGGGCCATCTCTCTAGGTTGGGACTGTGAACCATTAACACATAAAGGAATTGTGCCCTCAACATGACGGGTGCGATCATACCAGCACTAATGCACCGGATCCCATCAGAACTCCGAAGTTAAGCGTGCTTGGGCGAGAGTAGTACTAGGATGGGTGACCCCCTGGGAAGTCCTCGTGTTGCACCCCCCTTTTCAATTTTTTTTGCTCCGGTTAGGGTTGCCAAGATACTTTATCCACCACATTTCTATTATCGAATCCCACGGCACCTTGGGCAAGACAACTTCGCTTCACGTGGAGGCCAGGCCCGCAAACCGAGGGCGTAGGGCTTGTGAGCAGGTCTCCGTCGCTCCGGTGCCCATAACTTTTGATCCGTAAGTAGTTACGCGGCGCACAGCATACTGTTGGAAAGCTCTCCGAGAGCTCTACGACAGGGGCAGCTAGCTTGCTCGTTGTGCCCTTTTTTGGAGCCCAAAATCGAACGTTTTCATCAGTTTCGAGCCACTTTTCTAGTTTAGCTCTATTTTTCCATCCCGGATCGTACGTCGTGAGCTGTTAAAAGAACAAAAACCTTACTCGTGGGACATTAGAGGGCCCTACAACTCATTGAAATCTCGTCTTGCGAGTATGCTGGGTTGTTGAAGCGGATGGGTCATCGTTAACCCCATTGGGCCTTCTTAATGAGCCATCTCTCTAGGCTGGGACTGTGAACCATTAACACATAAAGGAATTGTGCCCTCAACATGACGGATGCAATCATACCAGTACTAATGCACCGGATACCATCAGAACTCTGAAGTTAAGCGTGCTTGGGCGAGAGTAGTACTAGGATGGGTGACCCCCTGGGAAGTCCTCGTGTTGCACCCCCCTTTTCAATTTTTTTTGCTCCGGTTAGGGTTGCCAAGATACTTTATCCACCACATTTCTATTATCGAATCCCACGGCACCTTGGGCAAGACAACTTCGCTTCACGTGGAGCCCGGGCCCGCAAACCGAGGGCGTAGGGCTTGTGAGCAGGTCTCCGTCGCTCCGGTGCCCATAACTTTTGATCCGTAAGGAGTTACGCGGTGCACAGCATACTGTTGGAAAGCTCTCCGAGAGCTCTACGACAGGGGGAGCTAGCTTGAACGATGTGCCATTTTTTGGAGCCCAATATCTAACGTTTTCATCAGTTTCGGACTAATTTTCTAGTTTAGCTATATTTTTTCGTCTCAGATCGTACGTCGTGAGCTGTTAAAAGGACAACAACCTTACTCGCGGGACATTAGAGGGCCCTACAACGCATTGAAATCACGTCTTGCGAGTATGCTGGGTTGTTGAAGCGGATGGGTTGTTGCTAAGTCCATTGGGCCTTCTTAAGGGGCCATCTCTCTTGGTTGGGACTTTGAACCATTAACACATAAAGGAATTGGGCCGTCAACATGACAGGTGCGATCATACCAGCACTAATGCACCGGATCCCATCAGAACTTCGAAGTTAAGCGGGCTTGTGCGAGAGTAGTACTAGGATGGGTGACCCCTTGGGAAGTCCTCGTGTTGCACCCCCTTTTCAATTTTTTTTGCTCCGGTTAGGGTTGCCAAGATACTTTATCCACCACATTTCTATTATCGAATCCCACGGCACCTTGGGCAAGACAACTTCGCTTCACGTGGAGGCCGGGACCGCAAACCGAGGGCGTAGGGCTTGTGAGCAGGTCTCCGTCGCTACGGTGCCCATAACTTTTGATCCGCAAGGAGTTACACGGCGCACATCATACTGTTGGAAAGCTTTCCGAGACCTCTACGACAGGGGCATCTAGCTTGCTCACCGTGCCCATTTTTGGAGCTGAAAATCGAACGTTTTCATCAGTTTCGGGCCACTTTTCTAGTTTTGCCCTATTTTTCCGTCACGGATCGTACGTCGTGAGCTGTTAAAAGGACAACAACCTTACTCGCGGGACATTAGAGGGCCTTACAACGCATTGAAATCTCGTCTTGCGAGTATGCTGGGTTGTTGAAGCGGATGGGTTGTCGTTAAGCCCATTGGGCCTTCTTAATGGGCCATCTCTCTAGGCTGGGACTGTGGACCATTAACAGACAAAGAAATTGGGCCCTCAACATGACGGGTGCGATCAGACCAGCACTAAGGCACCGGATCCCATCAGAACTCCGAAGTTAAGCGTGGTTGCGCGAGAGTAGTACTAGGATGGGTGACCCCATGGGAAGTCCTCGTGTTGCACCCCCCTTTTCAATTTTTTTTGCTCCGGTTAGGGTTGCCAAGATACTTTATCCACCACATTTCTGTTATCGAATCCCACGACACCTTGGGCAAGACAACTTCGCTTCACGTGGAGGCCGGGCCCGCAAACCGAGGGCGTAGGGATTGTGAGCAGGTCTCCGTCACTCCGGTGCCCTATAACTTTTGATCCGTTAGGAGTTACGCGGCACACAGCATACTGTTGGAAAGCTCTCTGAGACCTCTACGACAGGGGCATCTAGCTTGCTTGATGTGCCCTTTTTTGGCACCCAAAATCAAACCTTTTCATCAGTTTCGGGCCACTTTTCTGGTTTAGCTCTATTTTTCTGTCCCGGATCGTACGTCGTGAGCTATTAAAAGAACAACAACCTTACTCGCAGGACATTAGAGGGCTTTACAACGCATTGAAATCTCGTCTTGCGAGTATACTGGGTTGTTGAAGCGGATGGGTTGTCGTTAAGCCCATTGAGCCTTCTTAATGGGCCATCTCTCTTCGCTGGGACTGCGAACCATTAACAGATAAAGGAATTGTGCCCTTAACATGACGGTTGCGATCATACCAGCAGTAATGCACCGGATACCATCAGAACTCCGAAGTTAAGCGTGCTTGGGCGAGAGTAGTACTAGGATGGGTGACCCCCTGGGAAGTCCTTGTGTTGCACCCCCCTTTTCAATTTTTTTTGCTCCGGTTAGGGTTGCCAAGATACTTTATCCGCCACATTTCTATTATCGAATCCCACGGCACGTTGGGCAAGACAACTTCGCTTCACGTGGAGGCCGGGCCCGCAAACTGAGGGCGTAGGGCTTGTGAGCAGGTCTCCGTCGCTCCGGTGCCCATAACTTTTGATCCGTAAGGAGTTACTTGGCACACAACATACTGTTGGAAAGCACTCCGAGAGCTCTACGACAGGGGCAGCTAGCATGCTCGTTGTGCCCTTTTTTTGGGCACAAAATTGAACGTTTTCATCAGTTTCGGGCCACTTTACTAGTTTAGCTCTATTTTTCCGTCCCGGATCGTACGTCCTGAGCTATTAAAAGAACAACAACTTTACTCGCGGGACATTAGAGGGCCCTACAACGCATTGAAATCTCATCTTGCGAGTATGCAGTGTTGTTGAAGCGGATGGGTTGTCGTTAAGCCCATTGGGCCTTCTTAATGGGCCATCTCGCTAGGCTGGGACTGTGAACCATTAACACATAAAGGAATTGTGCCATCAACATGAAGGGTGCGATCATACCAGTACTAATGCACCAGATCCCATCAGAACTCCAAAGTTTAGTGTGCTTGGGCGAGAGTAGTACTAGGATGGGTGTCCCCCTGGGAAGTCCTTCGTGTTGCACCCCCCTTTTCAATTTTTTTTGCTCCGGTTAAGGTTGCCAAGATACTTTATCCTCCACATTTCTATTATCGAATCCCACGGCACGTTGGGCAAGACAACTTCGCTACACGTGGAGGCCGGGCCCGCAAACCGAGGACGTGGGGCTTGTGAGCAGGTCTCCGTCGTTCCGGTGCCCATAACTTTTGATCCGGAAGGAGGTACGCGGCGAACAACATACTGTTGGAAAGCTCTCCGAGACATCTACGACAGGGGCAGGTTGCTTGGTCGCGGTGCGCTTTTTTGTAGCCCAAAACCGAACGTTTTCATGAATTTCGGTCCACTTTTCTAGTTTAGCTCTATTTTTCCGTCCCGGATCGTACGTCGTGAGCTGTTAAAAGGACAAAAACCTTAGTCGCAGGACATTAGAGGGCCCTACAACGCATTGTAATCTCGTCTTCCGAGTATGCTGGGTTGTTGAAGCGGATGGGTTGTCGTTAAGCCCATTGGGCCTTCTTAATGGGCAATCTCTCTATGCTGGGACTGTGAACCATTAACACATAAAGGAATTGTGCCCTCAACATGACGGGTGCAATCATACCAGTACTAATGCACCGGATCCCATCAGAACTCCGAAGTTAAGCGTGCTTGGGCGAGAGTAGTACTAGGATGGGTGACCCCCTAGGAAGTCCTCGTGTTGCACCCCCCTTTTTAATTTTTTTTGCTCCGGTTAGGGTTGCTAAGATACATTATCCACCACATTTCTATTATCGAATCCCACACCACCTTGGGCAAGACAACTTCGCTTCACGCGGAGGCCGGGCCCGCAAACCGAGGGCGTAGGGCTTGTGAGCAGGTATCCGTTGCTCCGGTGCCCATAACTTTTGATTCGTAAGGAGTTGCGCGGCGCACAGCATACTGTTGCAAAGCTCTCCGAGAGCTCTACGACAGGGGCAGCAAGCTTCCTCGTTGTGCCCTTTTTTGTAGCCCAAAATCGAACGTTTTCATCAGTTTCGGGCCACTTTTCTAGTTTAGCTCTATTTTTCCGTCCCGGATCGTACGTCGTGAGCTGTTAAAAGAACAACAACCTTACTCGCGGGGCATTAGAGGGCTCTACAACGCATTGAAATCACGTCTTGCGAGTATGTTGGGTTGTTGAAGCGGATGGGTTGTCGTTAAGCCCATTGGGCCTTCTTAATGGGCCATCTCTCTAGGTTGGGACTGTGAACCGTTAACACAAAAAGGAATTGTGCCCTCAACATGACGGGTGCGATCATACCAGCACTAACGCATCGGATCCCATCAGAACTCAGAAGTTAAGCGTGCTTGGGCGAGAGTAGTACTAGGATGTGTGACCCCCTGGGAAGTCCTCGTGTTGCACCCCCCTTTTCAATTTTTTTTGCTCCGGTTAGGGTTGCCAAGATACTTTATCCTCCACATTTCTATTATCGAATCCCACGGCACATTGGGCAAGACAACTTCGCTTCACGTGGAGGCCGAGCCCGCAAACCGAGGGCGTAGGTCTTGTGAGCAGGTCTACGTCGCTCCAGTGCACATAACTTTTGATCCGTAAGGAGTTACGAGGCGCACAGCATACTGTTGGAAAGCTCTCCGAGAGCTCTAAGACAAGGGCAGCTAGCTTGCTCGCTGTGCCCTTTTTTGTAGACCAAAAACAAACGTCTTTATCAGTTTCGAACAACTTTACTATTTTAGCATTATTTTTCCGTCCCAGATCGTACGTCGTCAGCTGTTAAAAGAACAACATCCTTACTCGCGGGACATTAGAGGGCCCTACAACCCATTGAAATCTCGTCTTGCGAGTATGCTGGGTTGTTGAAGTGGATGGGTTGTCGTTAAGTCTATTGGGCCTTCTTAATGGGCCATCTCTCTAGGCTGGGACTATGAACCATTAACACATAAAGGAATTGTGCCCTCAACATGACGGGCGCGATCATACCAGAACTAATGCATCGGATCCCATCAGAACTCCAAAGTTAAGCGTGCTTGGGCGAGAGTAGTACTAGGATGGGTGACCCCCTGGGAAGTCCTCTTGTTGCACCCCCCTTTTCAATTTTTTTTGCTCCGGTTAGGGTTGCCAAGATACTTTATCCACCACATTTCTATTATTGAATCCCACAGCACCTTGGGCAAGACAACTTCACTTCACCTAGAGGCCGGGCCCGCAAACCGTGGGCGTGGGGCTTGTGAGCAGGTCTCCGTCGCTCCGGTGCCCATAACTTTTGATCCGTAACTAGTTACACAGCGCACAGCATACTGTTTGAAAGCTCTCCGAGAGCTCTAAGAAAGGGGCAGCAAGCTTGCTCTCCGTGCCCTTTTTTGGAGTACAAAATTGAACGTTTTCATCAGTTTCGGGCCACTTTTCTAGTTTAGCTCTAATTTTCCGTCCCGGATCGTACGTCGTAAGCTGTTAAAAGGACAACAACCTTACTCGCAGGACATTAGAGGGCCCTACAACGCATTGAAATCTCGTCTTGCGAGTATGCTGGGTTGTTGAAGCGGATGGATTGTCGTTAAGCCCATTGGGCCTTCTTAATGGGCCATCTCTCTAGGCTGGGACTGTGAACCATTAACACATAAAGTAATTGTGCCCTTAACATGACGGGTGCGATCATACCAGCACTAATGCACCGGATCCCATCAGAACTCTGAAGTTAAGCGTGCTTGGGCGAGAGTAGTACTAGGATGGGTGACCCCCTGGGAAGTCCTCGTGTTGCACCCCCTTTTCAATTTTTTTTGCTCCGGTTAGGGTTGCCAAGATACTTTATCCACCACATTTCTATTATCGAATCCCAAGGCACCTTGGGCAAGACAACTTCGCTTCACGTGGAGGCCAGGCCCGCAAACCGAGGGCGTAGGGATTGTGAGCAGGTCTTCGTCGCTCCGGTGCCCATAACTTTTGATCCGTAAGGAGTTACGCGGCGCACAGCATACTGTTGGAAAGCGCTCCAAGACCTCTACGATAGGGGCAACTAGCTTGCTCGCTGTGCCCTTTTTTGAAGTCCAAAATCGAACGTTTTCATCAATTTCGAGCCACTTTTCTAGTTTAGCTCTATGTTTGCGTCCCGGATCGTACGTCGTGAGCTGTTAAAAGAACAACAACCTTACTCGCGGGACATTAGAGGGCTCTACAACGCATTGAAATCTCGTCTTGCGAGTATGCTGGGTTGTTGAATCGGATGGGTTGTCGTTAAGCCCATTGGGCATTCTTAATGGGCCATCTCTCTGGGCTGGGACTGTGAACCATTAACACAAAAAAGAATTGTGCCCTTAACATTGCGGGTGCGATCATACCAGCACTAATGCACCGGATCCCATCAGAACTCCGAAGTTAAGCGTGCTTGGGCGAGAGTAGTACTAGGATGGGTGACCCCCTGGGAAGTCCTCGTGTTGCACCCCGCTTTTCAATTTTTTTTGCTCCGGTTAGGGTTGCCAAGATACTTTATCCCCCGCATTTCTATTATCGAATCCCACGGCACCTTGGGCAAGACAACTTCGCTTCACGTGGAGGCCGGGCCCGCAAACCGAGGGCGTAGGGCTTGTGAGCAGGTCTCCGTCGCTCCGGTGCCCATAACTTTTGATCCGTAAGGAGTTACGCGGCTCACAGCATACTGTTGGAAAGCTCTCCGAGAGCTCTACGACAGGGGAAGCTAGCTTGCTCGTTTTGCCCTTTTTTGTAGCCCAAAATCGAACGTTTTCATCAGTTTCGGGCCACTTTTCTAGTTTAGCTCTATTTTTCCGTCCCGGATCGTACGTCGTGAGCTGTTAAAAGAACAACAACCTTACTCGCGGGACATTAGAGGGCCCTACAACGCATTGAAATCTCGTCTTGCGAGTATGCTGGGTTGTTGAAGCGGATGGGTTGTCGTTAAGCCCATTGGGCCTTCTTAATGGGCCATCTCTCTAGGCTGGGACTGTGAACCATTAACACATAAAAGAATTGTGCCCTCAACATGACGGGTGCGATCATACCAGCACTAATGCACCGGATCCCATCAGAACTCCGAAGTTAAGCGTGCTTGGGCGAGAGTAGTACTAGGATGGGTGACCCTCTGGGAAGTCCTCGTGTTGCACCCCCTTTTCAATTTTTTTTGCTCCGGTTAGGGCTGCCAAGATACTTTATCCACCACATTTCTATTATCGAATCCCACGGCACCTTGGGCAAGACAACTTCGCTTCACGTGGAGGCCGGGCCCGCAAACCGAGGGCGTAGGGCTTGTGAGCAGGTCTCCGTCGCTCCGGTGCCCATAACTTTTGATCCGTAAGGAGTTATGCGGCGCACAGCATACTGTTGGAAAGCTCTCCGAGAGCTCTACGACAGGGGCAGCAAGCTTGCTCCCTGTGCCCTTTTTTGAAGCCCAAAATTGAACGTTTTCATCAGTTTCGGGCCACTTTTCTACTTTAGCTCTATTTTTCCGTCCCGGATCGTACGTCGTGAGCTGTTAAAAGAACAACAACCTTACTCGCGGGACATTAGATGGCCCTACAATGCATTGAAATCTCGTCTTGCGAGTATCCTGGGTTGTTGAAGCGGATGGGTTGTCCTTAAGCCATTGGGCCTTTTTAATGGGCCATCTCTCTAGGCTGGGACTGTGAACAATTAACACATAAAACAATTGTGCCGTCAACATGACGGATGCGATCATACCAGCACTAATGCACCGGATCCCATCAGAACTCCGAAGTTAAGCGTGCTTGGGCGAGAGTAGTACTAGGATGGGTGACCCCCAGGGAAGTCCTCGTGTTGCACCCCCCTTTTCAAATTTTTTTTGCTCCGGTTAGGGTTGCCAAGACACTTTATCCACCACATTTCTATTATCGAATCCCACGGCACCTTGGGCAAGACAACTTCGATTCACGTGGAGGCCTGGCCCGCATACCGAGGGCGTAGGGCTTGTGAGCAGGTCTCCGTCGCTCCGGTGCCCGTAACTTTTAATCCGTAAGGAATTAGTCGGCGCACAGCATACTGTTGGAAAGCTCACTGAGACCTCTACGACAGGGGCAGCTAGCTTGCTCGCTGTGCCCATTTTTGGAGCCCAAAATCGAACCTTTTCATCAGTTTCGGGTAACTTTTCTGGTTTAGCTCTATTTTTCCGTCCCGGATCGTACGTCGTGAGCTGTTAAAAGAACAACAACCTTACTAGAGGGACATTAGAGGGCCCTACAACGCATTGAAATCTCGTCTTGCGAGTATGCTGGGTTGTTGAAGCGGATGGGTTGTCGTTAAGTCCATTGGGCCTTCTTAATGGGCCATCTCTCTAGGCTGGGACTGTGAACCATTAACACATAAAGGAATTGTGCCCTCAACATGACGGGTGCGATCATACCAGCACTAATGCACCGAATCCCATCAGAACTCCGAAGTTAAGCGTGCTTGGGCGAGAGTAGTACTAGGATGGGGGACTCTCTGGGAAGTCCTCGTGTTGTACCCACCTTTTCAATTTTTTTTGCTCCGGTTAGGGTTGCTAAGATACTTTATCCACCACATTTCTAATATCGATTCCCACGGCACCTTGGGCAAGACAACTTCGCTTCACGAGGAGGCCGGGCCCGCAAATCGAGGGCGTAGGGCTTGTGAGCAGCTCTCTGTCGCTCCGGTGCCCATAACTTTTGATCCGTAAGGAGTTACGCGGTGCACAGCGTACTGTTGGAATGCTCTCTGAGAGCTCTACAACAGGGGCAGCTAGCTTGCTCGCTGTGCCCTTTTTTGGGTCCAAAAATCGAACGTTTTCATCAGTTTCGTGCCACTTTTCTAGTTTAGCTCTATTTTTCCGTCCCGGATCGTACGTCTTGAGCTGTTATAAGAACAACAACCTTACTGGCGGGACATTAGAGGGCCCTACAACGCATTGAAATCTCGTCTTGTGAGTATGCTGGGGTGTTAAAGCGGATGGGTGGTCGTTAAGCCCATTGGGCTTTCTTAATGGGCCATCTCTCTAGGCTGGGACTGTGAACCATTAACACATAAAGGAATTGTGGCCACAACATGACGGGTGCGATCATACCAGCACTAATGCACCAGATCCCATTAGAACTCCAAAGTTAAGCGTGCTTGGGCGAGAGTAGTACAAGGATGGGTGACCCCTTGCGAAGTCCTCGTGTTGCACCCACCTTTTCAATTTTTTTTGCTCCGGTTAGGGTTGCCGAGATACTTTATCCACCACATTTCTATTATCGAATCCCACAACACCTTGGGCAAGACAACTTCGCTTCATGTGGAGGCCGGGCTCGCAAACCGAGGGCGTAGGGCTTGTGAGCAGGTGTCCGTCACTCCGGTGCCCATAACTTTTGATCCGTAAGGAGTTACGCGGCGCACATCATACTGTTGGAAAGCTCTCCGAGAGCTCTACGACAGGGGCAGCTAGCTTGCTCGCTGTGCCCTTTTTTGGAGCCCAAAATCAAACGTTTTCATCAGTTTCGGGCCACTTTTCTAATTTAGCTCTATTTCTCCGTCCCGGATCGTACGTCGTGAGCTGTTAAAAGGACAACAACCTTACTCGCGGGACATTAGAGGGCCCTACAACGCATTGAAATCTCGTCTTGCGAGTATGCTGGGTTGTTGAAGCGGATGGGTTGTCGTTAAGCCCATTGGGCCTTCTTAATGGGCCATCTCTCTAGGCTGGGATTGTGAACCATTAACACATAAAGGAATTGTGCCCTCAACATGACGGGTGCGATCATACCAGCACTAATGCACCGGATCCCATCAGAACTCCGAAGTTAAGCGTGCTTGGGCGAGAGTAGTACTAGGATGGGTGACCCCCTGGGAAGTCCTCGTGTTGCACTCCATTTTCAATTTTTTTTTCTCCGGTTAGGGTTGGCAAGATACTTTATCCACCACATTTCTATTATCGAATCCCATGGCACCTTGGGCAAGATAACTTCGCTTCACGTGGAGGCCGGGCCCGCAAACCGAGGGCGTAGGGCTTATGAGCAGGTCTCCGTCGCTCCGGTGCCCATAAGTTTTGATCCGTAAGGAGTGACGCGGCGCACAACATACTGTTGGGAAGCTCTCCGAGACCTCTACGACAGGGGCCTCTAGCTTGCTCGTTGTGCTCTTTTTTGGAGCCCAAAATCGAACGTTTTCATCAGTTTCGGGCAACTTTTCTAGTTTAGCTCTATTTTTCCTTCTCGGATCGTACGTCGTGAGCTGTTAAAAGAACCACAACCTTACTCGCGGGACATTAGAGGGTCCTACAATGCATTGAATTCTCGTCTTGCGAGTATGTTGTGTTGTTGAAGCGGATGGGTTATCGTTTAGCCCATTGGGCCTTCTTAATGGGCCATCTTTCTAGGATGCGACTGCGAACCATTAACACATAAAGGAATTGTGCCGTCAACAAGACGCGTGCGATCATACCAGCACTAATGCACCGGATCCCATCAGAACACCGAAGTTAAGCGTGCTTGGGCGAGAGTAGTACTAGGATGGGTGACCCCCAGGGATTTCCTCGTGTCGCACCCCCCATTTCAATTTTTTTTGATCCAGTTAGCGTTGCCAAGATACTTTATCCTCCACATTTTTATTATCGAATCCCAGGGCACCTTGGGCAAGACAACTTCGCTTCACGTGGAGGCCGGGCCCGTAAACCGAGGGGGTAGGGCTTGTGAGCAGGTCTCCGTCGCTCCGGTGCCCATAACTTTTGATCCGTAAGGAGTTACACGGCGCACAACATACTGTTGGAAAGCTCTCCGAGAGCTCTACGACAGGGGAAGCTAACTTGCTCCATGTGCCCTTTTTTGGAGCCCAAAATCAAAGGTTTTCATCAGTTTCGGGCCACTTTTCTAGTTTAGATCAATTTTTCCATCCCGAATCATACGTCGTGAGCTGTTAAAAGGGCAACAACCTTACTCGCGGGACATTAGAGGGCCCTACAACGCATTGAAATTTCGTCTTGCGAGTATGCTGGGTTGTTGAAGCGGATGGGTTGTCGTTAAGCCCATTGGGCCTTCTTAATGGGCCATCTCGCTAGGCTGGGACTGTGAACCATTAACACATAAAGGAATTGTGCCCTCAACATGACGGGTGCGATCATACCAGCACTAATGCACCGGATCCCATCAGAACTCCGAAGTTAAGCGTGCTTGGGCGAGAGTAGTACTAGGATGGGTGACCCCCTGGGAAGTCCTCGTGTTGCACCCCCCTTTTCAATTTTTTTTTCTCCGGTTAGGGTTGCCAAGATACTTTATCCACCACATTTCTATTATCGAATCCCACGGCACCTTGGGCAAGACAACTTCGCTTCACGTGGAGGCCGGGCCCGCAAACCGAGGGCGTAGGGCTTGTGAGCAGGTCTCCATCGCTCCGGTGCCCATAACTTTTGATCCGTAAGGAGTTACGCGGCGCACAGCATACTGTTGGAAAGCTCTCTGAGAGCTCTACGACATGGGAAGCTAGCTTGCTCGCTATGCCCTTTTTTGGAGCCCAAAATCGAACGTTTTCATCAGTTTCGTGTCACTTTTCAAGTTTAGCTCTATTTTTCCATCCCGGATCGTACGTCGTGAGCTGTTAAAAGGACAACAACCTTACTCGCGGGACATTAGAGGGCCCTACAACGCATTGAAATCTCGTCTTGCGAGTATGCTGGGTTGTTGAAGCTGATGGGTTGTCGTTAAGCCCATTTGGCCTTCTTAATGGGCCATCTCTCTAGGCTGGGACTGTGAACCTTTAACACATAAAGGAATTGTGCCCTCAACATGACGGGTGCGATCTTACCAGCACTAATGCACCGGTTCCCAACAGAACTCCAAAGTTAAGCGTGCTTGGGGGAGAGTAGTACTTGGATGGGTGACCCCCTTGGAAGTCCTCGTGTTGCAGCCCCTTTTTCAATTTTTTTTTCCCCGGTTAGGCCTGCCAATGTGCTTTATCTGCCACATTTCTATTACCGAATCACACTGCACCTTGGGCAAGACGACTTCGCTTCATGTGGAAGCCGGGCCCGCAAACCGAGGGCGTAGGGCTTGTGAGCAGGTCTCCGTCGCTCCGGTGCCCATAACTTTTGATCCGTAAGGAGTTACACGGCGCACAACATACTGTTGGAAAGCTCTCCGAGAGCTCTACGAAATGGGTATCTAGCTTGCTCGTTGTTCCCTTTTTTTGAGCCCTAAATCGAATATTTTCCTCAGTTTCGCGACACTTTTCTAGTTTTGCTCTATTTTTACATCCCGGATCGTACGTCGTGAGCTGTTAAAAGGACAATAACCTTACTCGCGGGACATTAGAGGACCCTACAACGCATTGAAATCCCGTCTTGCAAGTATGCTGGGTTGTTGAAGCGGATGGGTTGTCGTTAAGCCCATCGGGCCTTCTTAATGGGCCATCTCTCTAGGCTGGGGCTGTGAACCATTAACACATAAAGGAATTGTGCCCTCAACTTGACGGGTGCTATCATACCAGCTCTAATGCACCAGATACCTTTAGAACTCCGAAGTTAAGCGTTCTTGGGTGAGAGTAGTATTAGGATGGGTGATCCCCTGGGAAGTCCTCGTGTTACACCCACCGTTTCAATTTTTTTTGCTTTGGTTAGGGTTGCCAAGATACTTTATCCACCACATTTCTATTATCGAATCCCACGGCATCTCTGGCAAGACAACTTCGCTTAACTTGGAGGTCGGACCTGCAAACCGAGAGCGTAGGGCTTGTAAGTAGGTCTCCATCGCTCCGGTATCCATAGCTTTTGATCCGTAATGAGTTACGCGGCGCACAACATACTGTTGGAAAGCTCTCCGAGAGCTCTACGACAGGGGCAGCTAGCTTGCTCGCTGTGCCCTTTTTTGGAGCCCAAAATCGAACGTTTTCATCAGTTTCGAGCCACTTTTCTAGTTTAGCTCTATTTTTCCGTCCCGGATCGTACGTCGTGAGCTGTTAAAAGGACAACAACCTTACTCGCGGGACATTAGAAGGCCCTACAACGCATTGAAATCTCGTCTTGCGAGTATGCTGGGTTGTTGAAGCGGATGGGTTGTCGTTAAGCCCATTGGGCCTTCTTAATGGGCCATCTCTCTAGGCTGGGACTGTGAACCATTAACACATAAAGGAATTGTGCCGTCAACATGACGGGTGTGATCGTACCAGCACTAATACACCGAATCCCATCAGAACTCCGAAGTTTAGCGTGCTTGGGCAAGAGTAGTACTATGATGGGTGACCCCTTGGGAAGTCCTCGTGTTGCACCCCCATTTTCAATTTATTTTGCTCCGGTTAGGGTTGCCAAGATACTTTATCCACCACATTTCTATTATCGCATCCCACGGCACCTTGGGCAAGACAACTTCGCTTCACGTGGAGGCCGGGCCCACAAACCGAGGGCGTAGGGCTTGGGAGCAGGTCTCCGTCACTCCGATGCCCATAACTTTTGATCCGCAAGGAGTTACGCGGCACACAGCATACTATTGGAAAGATCTCCGAGATCTCTACGACAGGGGCAGCAAGCTTGCTTGCCGTGCCCTTTTTTGGAGCCCAAAATCGAACGTTTTCATCAGTTTCGGGCCACTTTTCTAGTTTAGCTCTATTTTTTTTCCCGGATCGTACGTCGTGAGCTGTTAAAGAACAAAAACCTTACTCACGGGACATTAGAGGGCCCTACAACGCATTGAAATCTCGTCTTGCGAGTATGTTGGGTTGTTGAAGCGGATGGGTTGTCGTTAAGCCCATTGGGCCTCCTTAATGGGCCATCTCTCTAGGCTGGGACTGTGAACCATTAACACATAAAGGAATTGTGCCCTCAACATGACGGGTGCGATCATACCAGCACTAATGCACCGGATACCATCAGAACTCCGAAGTTAAGCGTGCTTGGGCGAGAGTAGTACTAGGATGGGTGACCCCCTGGGAAGTCCTCGTGTTGCACCCCCCTTTTCAATTTTTTTTGCTCCGGTTAGGGTTGCCAAGATACTTTATCCACCACATTTCTATTATCGAATCCCACGGCACCTTGGGCAAGACAACTTCGCTTCACGTGGAGGCCGGGTCCGCAAACCGAGGGCGTAGGGCTTGTGAGCAGGTCTCCGTCGCTCCGGTGCCCATAACTTTTGATCCGTAAGGAGTTACACGGCGCACAGCATACTGTTGGAAAGCTCTCCGAGAGCTCTACGACAGGGGCAGCTAGCTTGCTCGCTGTGCCCTTTTTTGGAGCCCAAAATCGAACGTTTTCATCAATTTCGAGCCACTTTTCTAGTTTAGCTCTATTTTTCCGTCCCGTATCGTACGTCGTGAGCTATTAAAAGAACAAAAAACGTACTCGAAGGACATTAGAGGGCCCTACAATGCATTGAAATCTCATCTTGCGAGTATGCTGGGTTGTTGAAGCGGATGGGTTGTCGTTAAGCCCATTGGGCCTTCTTAATGGGCCATCTCTCTAGGCTGGGACTGTGAACCATTAACACATAAAGGAATTGTGCCCTCAACATGACGGGTGCGATCATACCAGCACTAATGCACCGGATCCCATCAGAACTCAAAAGTTAAGCGTGCTTGGGCGAGAGTAGTACTAGGATGGGTGACCCCCTGGGAAGTCCTCGTGTTGCACCCCCCTTTTCAATTTTTTTTGCTCCGGTTAGGGTTGCCAAGATACTTTATCCACCACATTTCTATTATCGAATCCCACGGCACCTTGGGCAAGACAACTTCGCTTCACGTGGAGGCCGGGCCCGCAAACCGAGGTCGTAGGGCTTGTGAGCAGGTCTCCGTCGCTCCGGTGCCCATAACTTTTGATCCGTAAGGAGTTACGCGGTGCACAGCATACTGTTGGAAAGCTCTACGAGAGTTCTACAATAGGGGCAGCTAGCTTGCACGATGTTCCCTTTTTTGGAGCCAAATATCGAACGTTTTCATCAGTTTCGGTCCAGTTTTCTAGTTTAGCTATATTTTTTCGTCTCAGATCGTACGTCGTGAGCTATTAAAAGAACAACAACCTTACTTGCGGGACATTAGAGGCCCTACAACGCATTGAAATCTCGTCTTGCGAGTATGCTGGGTTGTTGAAGCGGATGGGTTGTCGCTAAGTCCATTGGGCCTTCTTAAGGGGCCATCTCTCTTGGTTGGGACTTTGAACCATTAACACATAAAGGAATTGGGCCGTCAACATGACAGGTGCCATCGTACCAGCACAAATGCACCGGATCCCATCAGAACTTCGAAGTTAAGCGTGCTTGTGCGATAGTAGTACTAGGATGGGTGACCCCTTGGGAAGTCCTCGTGTTGCACCCCTTTTTTCAATTTTTTTTGCTCCGGTTAGGGTTGCAAAGATACATTATCCACCACATTTCTATTATCGAATCCCACGGCACCTTGGGCATGACAACTTCGCTTCACGTGGAGGCCGGGCCCGCAAACCGAGGGCGTAGGGCTTGTGAGGAGGTCTCTGTCGCTCCAGTGCCAATAACTTTTGATCCGTAAGGAATTACATGGCGCACAGCATAACGTTGCAAAGCTCTCCGAGCGCCCTACAACAGGGGCAGCCAGCTTGCTCGTTGTGCGCTTTGTTGTAGCCCAAAATCGAATGTTTTCATCAATTTCGAGCCACTTTTGTAATTCAGATCAATTTTTCCATCTAGGATAGTACGTCGTGAGCTGTTAAAAGGACAACAACCATACTCACGGGACATTAGAGGGCCCAACAATCTATTGAAATTTTGTCTTGCGAGTATTCTGGGTTGTTGAAGCGGATGGGTTGTCGTTAAGCCCATTGGGCCTTCTTAATGGGCCATCTCTCTAGGTTGGGACTGTGAACCATTAACACATAAAGGAATTGTGCCCTCAACATGACGGGTGCGATCATACCAGCACTAATGCACCGGATCCCATCAGAACTCCGAAGTTAAGCGTGCTTGGGCGAGAGTAGTACTAGGATGGGTGACCCCCTGGGAAGTCCTCGTGTTGCACCCCCCTTTTCAATTTTTTTTGCTCCGGTTAGGGTTGCCAAGATACTTTATCCACCGCATTTCAATTATCGAATCCCACGGCACCTTGGGCAAAACAACTTCGCTTCACGTGGAGGCCAGGTCCGCAAACCGAAGGCGTAGGGCTTGTGAGCAGGTCTCCGTCGCTCCGGTGCCAATAACTTTTAATCCGTAAGTAGTTACACGGCGCACAACATACTGTTGGAAAGCTCTCGGAGAGCTCTACGACGGGGACAGCTAGCTTGCTCACTGAGCCCTTTTTTCGAGCCCAAAATCGAACGTTTTCATCAGTTTCAGGCCACTTTTCTAATTTAGCTCTATTTTTTCATCCCGGATCGTACGTCGTGAGCTGTTAAAAGAACAAAAAACGTACTCGAAGGACATTAGAGGGCTCTACAATGCATTGAAATCTCGTCTTGCGAGTATGTTGGGTTGTTGAAGCGGATGGGTTGTCGTTAAGCCCATTGGGCCTTCTTAATGGGCCATCTCTCTAGGCTGGGACTGTGAACCATTAACACATAAAGGAATTGTGCCCTCAACATGACGGGTGCGATCATACCAGCACTAATGCACCGGATACCATCAGAACTCTGAAGTTAAGCGTGCTTGGGCGAGAGTAGTACTAGGATGGGTGACCCCCTGGGAAGTCCTCGTGTTGCACCCCCCTTTTCAATTTTTTTTGCTCCGGTTAGGGTTGCCAAGATACTTTATCCACCACATTTCTATTATCGAATCCCACGGCACCTTGGGCAAGACAACTTCGCTTCACGTGGAGGCCGGGCTGGCAAACCGAGGGCGTAGGGCTTGTGAGCAGGCCTCCGTCGCTCCGGTGCCCATAACTTTTGATCCGTAAGGAGTTACGCGGCGCACAGCATACTGTTGGAAAGCTCTCCGAGAGCTCTACAATAGGGGCAGCTAGCTTGCACGATGTTCCCTTTTTTGGAGCCAAATATCGAACGTTTTCATCAGTTTCGGACCACTTTTCTAGTTTAGCTCTATTTTTTCATCCCGAATCGTACGTAGTGAGCAGTTAAAAGGACAACAACCTTACTCACGGGACATTAGAGGGCCCTACAACGCATTGAAATCTCATCTTGCGAGTATGCTTGGTTGTTGAAGCGGATGGGTTGTCGCTAAGTCCATTGGGCCTTCTTAAGGGGCCATCTCTCTTGGTTGGGACTTTGAACCATTAACACATAAAGGAATTGGGCCGTCAACATGACAGGTGCCATCGTACCAGCACAAATGCACCGGATCCCATCAGAACTTCGAAGTTAAGCGTGCTTGTGCGAGAGTAGTACTAGGATGGGTGACCCCTTGGGAAGTCCTCGTGTTGCACCCCCCTTTTCCATTTTTTTTACTCCGGTTAGGGTTGCCAAGATACATTATCCACCACATTTCTATTATCGAATCCCACGGCACCTTGGGCAAGACAACTTCGCTTCACGTGGAGGCCCGGCACGCAAACCGAGGGCGTAGGGCTTGTGAGCAGGTCTCTGTCACTCCAGTGCCTATAACTTTTGATCCGTAAGGAGTTACAAGGCGCACAGCATACTGTTCGAAAGCTCTCTGAGAGTTCTACGACAGAGGCAGCTAACGTGCTCGATGTGCCATTTTTTGGAGACCAAAATCGAACGTTTTCATCAATTTCGGGCCACTTTTCTAGTTTAGATCAAATTTTCCATCTCGGATCGTACGTCGTGAGCAGTTAAAAGGACAACAACATTACTCGCGGGACATTAGAGGGCCATACAATGCATTGAAATCTCGTCTTGCGAGTATGCTGGGTTGTTGAAGCGGATGGGTTGTCATTAAGCCCATTGGGCCTTCTTAATGGGCCATCTCTCTATGCTGGGACTGTGAACCATTAACACATAAAGGAATTGTGCCCTCAACATGACGGGTGCGATCATACCAGCACTAATGCACCGGATCCCATCAGAACTCCGAAGTTAAGCGTGGTTGGGCGAGAGTAGTACTTGGATGGGTGACCCCTTGGGAAGTCCTCATGTTGCACCCCCCTTTTCAATTTTTTTTTCTCCGGTTAAGGTTACCAAGATACTTTATCCACCACATTTCTATTATCGAATCCCATAGCACATTGGGCAAGACAACTTCGCTTCACGTGGAGGCCGGGCCCGCAAACCGAGGGTATAGGGCTTGCGACCAGGTCTCCGTCGCTCCCGTGCATATAACTTTTGATCCGTAAGGCGTTACGCGGTGCACACTATACTGTTGGAAAGCTCTCCGAGAGCTCTACGATGGGGGAAGCGAGCTTGCTCGCTGTGCCCTTTTTTGGAGCCCAAAATCAAACTTTTTCATCAGTTTCGGCCCACTTTTCTAGTTTAGCTTTATTTTTCTGTCCCGGATCGTACGTCGTGAGCCGTTAAAAGGACAACAACATAACTCGTGGGTCATTAGAGGGCCCTACAACGCATTGAAATCTCGTCTTGCGAGGATGCTGGGTTGTTGAAGCGGATGAGTTGTCGTTAAGCCCATTGGGCCTTCTTAATGGGCCATCTCTCTAGGCTGGGACTGTGAACCATTAACACATAAAGGAATTGTGTCGTCAACATGACGGGAGCGATCATACCTGCACTAATGCACGAGATCCCATCAGATCTCCGAAGTTAAGCGTGCTTGGGCGAGAGTAGTACTAGGATGGGTGACCCCCTGGGAAGTCCTCGTGTTGCACCCCCCTTTTCAATTTTTTTTGCTCCGGTTAGGGTTGCCAAGATATTTTATCCACCCCATTTATATTATCGAATCCCACAGCACCTTGGGCAAGACAACTTCGTTTCACGTGAAGGCCGGGCCCACAAACCGAGGGCATAGGGCTTGTGAGTAGGTCTCCGTAGCTCCGGTGCCCATAACTTTTGATCCATAAGGAGTTACACGGCGTACAATATACTGTTGGAAAGCTCTCCGAGAGCTCTACGATAGGGGCAGCTAGCTTGCTCGTTGTGCCCTTTTTTGGAACCCAAAATCGAACGTTTTCATCAGTTTCGGGACACTTTTCTAGTTTAGCTCTATTTTTCCATCCCGGATCGTACGTCGTGAGCTTTTAAAAGGACAACAACCTTACTCGCGAGACATTAGAGGGCCCTACAATGCATTGAAATCTCGTCTTGCGAGTATGCTTGGTTGTTGAAGCGGATGTGTTGTCGTTAAGCCCATTGGGCCTTCTTAATGGGCCATCTCTCTAGGCTGTGACTGTGAACCATTAACACATAAAGGAATTGTGCCCTCAACATGACGGGTGCGATCATACCAGCACTAATGCACCGGATCCCATCAGAACTCCGAAGTTAAGCGTGCTTGGGCGAGAGTAGTACTAGGATGGGTGACCCCTAGGAAGTCCTCGTGTTGCACCACCCTTTACAATTTTTTTTGCTCCGGTTAGGGTTGCCAAGATACTTTATCCACCACATTTCTATTATCGAATCCCACGGCACCTTGGGCAAGACAACTTCGCTTCACGTGGAGGCCGGGCCCGCAAACCGAGGGCGTAGGGCTTGTGAGCAGGGCTCCGTCGCTCCGGTGCCCATAACTTTTGATCCGTAAGGAGTTTCGCGGCGCACAGCATACTGTTGGAAAGCTCTCCGAGAGCTCTACGACAGGGGCAGCTAGCTTGCTCGCTGTGCCCTTTTTTGGACTCCAAAATCGAACATTTTCATCAGTTTCAGGCCACTTTTCTAGTTTAGCTTTATTTTTTCGTCCCGGATCGTACGTCGTGAGCTGTTAAAAGGACAACAATCTTACTCGCGGGACATTAGAGGGCCCTACAACGCATTGAAATCTCGTCTTGCGAGTATGCTGGGTTGTTGAAGTGGATGGGTTGTCGTTAAGTCCATTGGGCCTTATGAATGGGCCATCTCTCTAGGCTGGAAATGTGAACCACTAACACATAAAGGAATTGTGCTCTCAACATGACCGGTGCGATCATACCAGCACTAATGCACCGGATCCCATCAGAACTCTGAAGTTAAGCGTGCTTGGGCGAGAGTAGTACTTGGATGGGTGACCCTTCTGGGAAGTCCTTGTGTTGCACCCCCCTTTTCAATTTTTTTTGCTCCGGTTAGCGTTGCCAAGATACTTTATCCACCACATTTCTATTATAAAATCCCACGGCACCTTGGGCAAGACAACTTCGCTTCACGTAAAGGCCGGGCCGCAAACCGAGGGCGTAGGGGTTTTGAGCAGGTCTTCGTCGCTCCGGCGCCCATAACTTTTGATCTGTAAGGAGTTACTTGGCGCACAGCATACTGTTGGAAAGCTCTGCGACAGCTCTACGACAAGGGAAGCTAGCTTGCTCGCTCTGCCCTTTTTTGGATCCCAAAATCGAACGTTTTCATCAGTTTCGGGCCACTTTTCTAGTTTAGATCAATTTTTCCATCCTGGATCGTACGTCGTGAGCTGTTAAAAGGACAACAACCTTACTCGCGGGACATTAGAGGGCCCTACAACGCATTGGAATCTCATCTTGCGAGTATGCTGGGTTGTTGAAGCGGATGGGTTGTTGTTAAGCCCATTGGGCCTTCTTAATGGGCCATCTCGCTAGGCTGGGACTGTGAACCATTAACACATAAAGGAATTGTGCCCTCAACATGAAAGTTGCGATCATACCAGCACTAATTCACCGGATCCCATCAGAACTCCGAAGTTAAGCGTGCTTGGGCGAGAGTAGTACTAGGATGGGTGACCCCCTGGGAAGTCCTCTTGTTGCACCCTCCTTTTCAATTCTTTTTTTCTCCGGTTAGGGTTGCCAAGATACTTTATCCACCACATTTCTATTATCGAATCCCACGGCACAGTGGGCAAGACAACTTCGCTTCATGTGGAGGCCGGGCCCGCAAACCGAGGGCGTAGGGCTTGGGAGCAGGTCTCCGTCACTTCGGTGCCCACAACTTTTGATCAGTAAGGAGTTACGCGGCGCACAGCATACTGTTGGAAAGCTCTCCGAGATCTCTACGATGGGGGCAGCTAGCTTTCTCGTTGTGCCCTTTTTTGGAGCCCAAAATCGAACATTTTCATCAATTTCTGGCACTTTTATGGTTTAGCCCTATTTTTCCGTCCCGGATCGTACGTCGTGACCTGTTAAAAGAACACCAACCTTACCCGCGGGACATTACAGGGCCCTACAACGCATTGAAATCTCGTCTTGCGAGTATGCTGGGTTGTTAAAGCGGATGGGTTGTCGTTAAGTCCATTGGACCTTCTTAATGGGCCATCTCTCTGGGCTGGGACTGTGAACCATTAACACGTAAAGGAATTGTGACGTCAACATGACGGGTGCGATCATACCACCACTAATGCACCGGATCCCATCAGAACTCCGAAGTTAAGCGTGCTTGGGCGAGAGTAGTGCTAGGATGGGTGACTCCTTGGGAAGTCCTCGTGTTGCACCCCCCCTTTTCGATTTTTTTTGCTCCGGTTAAGGTTGCCAAGATACTTTATCCACCACATTTCTATTATCGAATCCCACGGCACCTTGGGCAAGACAACTTCGCTTCACGTGGAGGCCGGGCCCGCAAGCCGAGGGCATAGGGCTTGTGAGCAGGTCTCCGTCCCTCCGGTGCCCATAACTTTTTATCTTTAAGGAGTTACGTGGCGCACAGCATACTATTGGAAAGCTCTCCGAGAGCTCTACGACAGGTGCTGCAAGCATGCTCGCTGTGCCCTTTTTTGGAGCCCAAAATAGAACGTTTTCATCAGTTTCGGGCCATTTTTCTAGTTTAACTCTATTTTTCCGTCTCGGATGGTACGTCGTGAGCTGTTAAAAGGACAACAACCTTACTCGCGGGACATTAGAGGGCCCTACAATGCATTGAAATCTCGTCTTGCAAGTATGCTGGGTTGTTGAAGCGGATGGGTTGTCGTTAAGCCCTTTGGGCCTTCTTAATGGGCCATCTCTCTAGGCTGGGCCTGTGAACCATTAACACATAAAGGAATTGTGCCCTCAACATGACGGGTGCAATAATACCAGCACTAATGCACCGGATCCCATCAGAACTCCGCAGTTAAGCGTGCTTGGGCGAGAGTAGTACTAGGATGGGTGACCGCATAGGAAGTCCTCGTGTTGCACCCCCCTTTTCAATTTTTTTTGCTCCGGTTAGGGTTGCCAAGATACTTTATCCACCACATTTCTATTATCGAATCCAACGTCACCTTGGGCAAGACAACTTCGCTTCATGTTAAGGCCGGGCCAGCAAACCGAGGGCGTAGGGCTTGTGAGCAGGTCTCCGTCGCTAAGGTGCCCATAACTATTGATCCGTAAGGAGTTACACGGCGCACAGCATACTGTTGGAAAGCTCTCCGAGAGCTCTACGACAAGGGCAGCTAGCATGCTCGCTATGCCCATTTTTGAGCCCAAAATTGAACATTTTCATCAGTTTGGGGCCACTTTTCTAGTTTAGATCAATTTTTCCATCCCGGATCGTACGTCGGGAGCTGTTAAAAGGACAACAACCTTACTTGCGGGACATTAGGGGGCCCTACAACGCATTGAAATCTCGTCTTGTGAGTATGCTGGGTTGTTGAAGCGGATGGGTTGTCGTTAAGCCTATTGGGCCTTCTTAATGGGCCATCTCTCTAGGCTGGGACTCTGAACCATTAACACATAAAGGAATTGTGCCCTCAACATGACGGGTGCGATCATACCAGCAGTAATGCACCGGATCCCATTAAAACTCCGAAGTTAAGCGTGCTTGGGCGAGAGTAGTACTCGGATGGGTGACACCTTGGGAAGTCCTCGTGTTGCACCCCCCTTTTCAATTTTTTTTGCTCCGGTTATGGTTGCCAAGATACTTTATGCACCGCATTTCTATTATCGAATCCCACGGCACCTTGGGCAAGACAACTTTGCTTCACGTGGAGGCCGAGCCTGCAAACTGAGGGCATACGGCTTGTGAGCAGGTCTCCGTCGCTCCGGTGCCCATAACTTTTGATCAGTAAGGAGTTACGCGGCGCACAGCATACTGTTGGAAAGCTCTCCGAGAGCTCTACGATGGGGGCAGCCAGCTTGCTCGCTGTGCCCTTTTTTGGAGCCCAAAATCGAACATTTTCATCAGTTTCGGGCCACTTTTCTGGTTTAGCTCTATTTTTCCGTCCCGGATCGTACGTCGTGAGCTGTTAAAAGGACAACAACCTTACTCGCGGGACATTAGAGGGCCCTACAACGCATTGAAATCTCGTCTTGCGAGTATGCTGGGTTGTTGAAGCGGATGGGTTGTCGTTAAGCCCATTGGGCCTCCTTAATGGGCCATCTCTCTAGGCTGGGACTGTGAACCATTAACACATAAAGGAATTGTGCCCTCAACATGACGGGTGCGATCATACCAGCTCTAATGCACCGGATACCATTAGAACTCCGAAGTTAAGCGTGCTTGGGCGAGAGTAGTACTAGGATGGGTGACCCCCTGGGAAGTCCTCGTGTTGCACCCCCCTTTTCAATTTTTTTTTCTCCGGTTAGGGTTGCCAAGATACTTTATCCACCACATTTCTATTATCGAATCCCACGGCACCTTGGGCAAGACAACTTCGCTTCACGTGGAGGCCGGGCCCGCAAACCGAGGGCGTAGGGCTTGTGAGCAGGTCTCCGTCGCTCCGGTGCCCATAACTTTTGATCCGTAAGGAGTTACGCGGCGCACAGCATACTGTTGGAAAGCTCTCCGAGACCTCTACGACAGGGGCAGCTAGCTTGCTCGCTGTGCCCTTTTTTGGAGCCCAAAATCAAACGTTTTCATCAGTTTCGGGCCACTTTTCTAGTTTAGCTCTATTTTTCCGTCCCGGATCGTACGTCGTGAGCTGTTAAAAGAACAACAACCTTACTCGCGGGACATTAGAGGGCCCTACAACGCATTGAAATCTCGTCTTGCGAGTATGCTGGGTTGTTGAAGCGGATGGGTTGTCGTTAAGCTTATTAGGCCTTCTTAATTGGCCATCTCTCTAGGTTGGAAATGTGAACCATTAACACATAAAGAAATTGTGCCCTCAACATGATGGGTACGATCATACCAGCACTAATGCACCGGATCCCATCAATACTCCGAAGTTAAACGTGCTTGGGCGAGAGTAGTACTAGGATGGGTGACCCCTTGGGAAGTCCTCGTGTTGCACCCCGCCTTTTCAATTTTTTTTGCTCCTGTTAGGATTGCCAAGATACTTTATCCACCACAATTCTATTATCGAATCCCTCGGCACCTTGGGCAAGACAACTTTGCTTCACGTGGAGACTGAGCCCGCAAACCGAGGGCGTAAGGCTTGTGACCAGGTCTCCGTCGCTCCGGTGACCATAACTTTTGATCCGTAAGGAGTTACGTGGCGCATAGCATACCGTTGCAAAGCTCTACGAGAGCTCTACGTCAGGGGCACCAAGCTTGCTCACTGTGCCCTTTTTTGGAGCACAAAATCAAACATTTTCATCAGTTTCGGGCCATTTTTCTAATTTAACTCTATTTTTCCGTCCGGGATCGTACGTCGTGAGCTGTTAAAAGGACAACAACCTTACTCGCGGGACATTAGATTGCCCTACAACGCATTGAAATCTCGTCTTGCGAGTATGCTGGGTTGTTGAAGCGGATGGGTTGTCGTTAAGCCCATTGGGCCTTCTTAATGGGCCATCTTTCTAGGCTGGGACTGTGAACCATTAACACATAAAGGAATTGTGCCCTCAACATGACGGGTGCGATCATACCAGCACTAATGCACCGGATCCCATCAGAACTCCGAAGTTAAGCGTGCTTGGGTGAGAGTATTACTAGGATGGGTGACCCCCTGGGAAGTCCTCGTGTTGCACCCCCCTTTTCAATTTTTTTTGCTCCGGTTAGGGTTGCCAAGATACTTTATCCACCACATTTCTATTATCGAATCCCACGGCACCTTGGGCAAGACAACTTCGCTTCACGTGGAGGCCGGGCCCGCAAACCGAGGGCATAGGGCTTGTGAGCAGGTCTCCGTCGCTCCGGTGCCCATAACTTTTGATCCGTAAGGAGTTACACGGTGCACAACATACTGTTGGAAAGCTCTCCGAGAGCTCTACGACAGGGGCAGCTAGCTTGCTCGCTGTGCCCTTTTTTGGAGCCCAAAATCAAACGTTTTCATCAGTTTTGGTCCACTTTTCTAGTTTAGCTCTATTTTTCCGTCCCGGATCGTACGTCGTGAGCTGTTAAAAGGACAACAACCTTACTCGCGGGACATTAGAGGGCCCTACAACGCATTGAAATCTCGTCTTGCGAGTATGCTGGGTTGTTGAAGTGGATGGGTTGTCGTTAAGCCCATTGGGCCTTCTTAATAGGCCATCTCTCTAGGCTGGGACTGTGAACCATTAACACATAAAGGAATAGTGCCGTCAACATGACGGGTGCGATCATACCTGCACTAATGCACGAGATCCCATCAGATCTCCGAAGTTAAGCGTGCTTGGGGGAGAGTAGTACTAGGATGGGTGACCCCCTGGGAAGTCCTCGTGTTGCACCCCCCTTTTCAATTTTTTTTGCTCCGGTTAGGGTTGCCAAGATACTTTATCCACCACATTTCTATTATCGAATCCCACGGCTAATTGGGCAAGACAACTTCGCTTCACGTGGAGGCCGGGCCCGCAAACCGAGGGCATAGGGCTTGTGAGCAGGTCTCCGTCGCTCCGGTTCCTACAACTTTTGATCCGTAAGGAGTTACACGGCGCACAGCATAATGTTGGAAAGCTCTCCGAGAGCTCTACGACATGGGCAGCTAACTTGCTCGATGTGCCCCTTTTTTTGGAGCCCAAAATCGAGCGTTTCCGTCAATTTCGGGCCACTTTTCTAGTTTAGATCAATTTTTCCATTCCGGATCGTACGTCGTGATCTGTTAAAAGGACAACAACCTTACTCGTGGGACATTAGAGGGCCCTACAATGCATTGAAATCACGTCTCGCGAGTATGCTGGGTTGGTGAAGCGGATGGGTTGTCCTTAAGCCCATTGGGCCTTCTTAATGGGCCACCTCTCTAGGCTGAGACTGTGAACAATTAGCACATAAAGGAATTGTGCCCTCAACATGACGGGTGCGATCATACCAGTACTAAGGCAACGGATCCCATCAGATCTCCAAAGTTAAGCGTGCTTGGGCGAGAGTAGTTCTAGGATGGGTGACCCCCTGGGAAGTCCTCGTGTTGGACCCCTCTTTTCAATTTTTTTTGCCCCGGTTAGGGTTGCCAAGATACTTTATCCACCACATTTCTATTATCGAATCCCACGGCACCATGGGCAAGACAACTTCGCTTCACGTGGAGGCCGGGCCCGCAAAACGAGGGCGTAGGGCTTGTGAGCAGGGCTCCGTCGCTCCGGTGCCAATAAATTTTGATCTGTAAGGAGTTTCGCGGCGCACAGCACACTGTTGGAAAGCTCTCCGAGAGCTCTACGAAAAGGGCAGATAGCTTGCTTGTTGTGCCCTTTTTTGGAGCCCAAAATTGAACGTTTTCATCAGTTTCAGACCGATTTTCTGATTTAGCTTTATTTTTTCGTCCCGGGTCGTACGTCGTGAGCTGTTAAAAGGACAACAACCTTACTCGCGGGACATTTGAGGGCCCTACAACGCATTGAATTCTCGTCTTACGAGTATGCTGGGTTGTTGAATTGGATGGGTTGTCGTTAAGTCCATTGGGCTTTCTTAATGGGCCATCTCTCTAGGCTAGGACTGTGAACCGTTAACACATAAAGGAATTGTGCACTCAACATGACGGGTGCGATCATACCAGCACTAATGCACCGGACCCCTTCAGAACTTCGAAGTTAAGCGTGCTTGGGCGAGAGTAATACTAGGATGGTGACCCTGTAGGAAGTCCTCGTGTTGCACCCGCTTTTTCAATTTTTTTTTCTCCGGTTAGTGTTGCCAAGATACTTTATCCACCGTATTTCTATTATCGAATCCCACGGCACCTTGGGCAAGACAACTTCGCTTCACGTAGAGGCCGGGCCCAAAACCGAGGGCGTAGGGCTTGTGAGCAAGTCTCTGTCACTTCGGTGTCCATAACTTTTGATCCGTAAGGAGTTCCACGGCACACAGCATACTGTTGGGAAGCTCTCCGAGAGCTCTACGACAGGGGCAACTAACTTGCTCGATGTGCCCTTTTTTCGAGCCCAAAATCGAATGTTTTCATCAATTTCGGGCCACTCTTCTAGTTTAGATCAATTTTTTCATCCCGGATCGTACGTCGTGAGCTGTTAAAAGGACAACAACATTACTCGCGGGCATTAGAGGGCCCTACAACGCATTGAAATCTCGTCTTGTGCGTATGCTGGGTTGTTGAAGCGGATAGGTTGTCGTTAAACCCATTGGGCCTTCTTAATGGGCCTTCTCGCTAGGCTGGGACTGTGAACCATTAACACATAAAGGAATTGTGCCCTCAACATGACGGGTGCGATCATACCAGCACTAATGCACCGGATCCCATCAGAACTCCGAAGTTAAGCGTGCTTGGGCGACATTAGTACTAGGATTGGTGACCTCCTGGGAAGTCCTCGTGTTGCACCCCCTATTTTCAATTTTTTTTTCTCCGGTTGGTATTGCCATGATACTTTATCCACCACATTTCTATTACCGAATCCATGGCATCATGGGCAAGACAACTTCGCTTCACATGGAGGCTGGGCTCGCAAACCGAGGGCGTAGGGCTTGTGAGCTGGTCTCCGTCGCTTCAGTGCCCATAACTTTTATTCCGAAAGGAGTTACGCGGCGCACAGCATACTGTTGGAAAGCTCTCTGAGAGATCTACGACGGGGGCAGCCAGCTTTCTCGCGGTGCCCTTTTTTTGAGCCCAAAATCGAACATTTTCATCAATTTCTGGCACTTTTCTCATTTAGCTCTATTTTTCCGTCCCGGATCGTACGTCGTGAGCTGTTAAAAGGACAACAACCATACTTGCAGGACATTAGAGGGCCCTACAATGCATTGAAATCTCGTCTTGCGAGTATGCTGGGTTGTTGAAGCAGATGGGTTGTCGTTAAGCCCATTGGGCCTCCTTAATGGGCCATCTCTCTAGGCTGGGACTGTGAACCATTAACACATAAAGGAATTGTGCCCTCAACATGACGGGTGCGATCATACCAGCTCTAATGCACCGGATACCATTAGAACTCCGAAGTTAAGCGTGCTTGGGCGAGAGTAGTACTAGGATGGGTGACCCCCTGCGAAGTCCTCGTGTTGCACCCCCCTTTTCAATTTTTTTTTCTCCGGTTAGGGTTGCCAAGATACTTTATCCACCACATTTCTATTATCGAATCCCACGGCACCTTGGTCAAGACAACTTCACTTCACGTGGAGGCCGGGCCCACAAACCGAGGGCGTAGGGCTTGTGAGCAGGTCTCCGTCGCTCCGGTGCCCATAACTTTTGATCCATAAGGAGTTACGCGGCGCACAGCATACTGTTGGAAAGCTCTCCGAGAGCTCTACGACAGGGGCAGCTAGCTTGCTCGCTGTGCCCTTTTTTGGAGCCCAAAATCGAACGTTTTCATCAGTTTCGGGCCACTTTTCTAGTTTAGCTCTATTTTTCCGTCCCGGATCGTACGTCGTGAGCTGTTAAAAGAACAACAACCTTACTCGCGGGACATTAGAGGGCCCTACAACGCATTGAAATCTCGTCTTGCGAGTATGCTGGGTTGTTGAAGCGGATGGGTTGTCGTTAAGCCCATTGGGCCTTCTTAATGGGCCATCTCTCTAGGCTGGGACTGTGAACCATTAACACATAAAGGAATTGTGCCGTCAACATGACGGGTGCGATCATACCAGCACTAATGCACCGGATCCCATCAAAACTCCGAAGTTAAGCGTGCTTGGACGAGAGTAGTGCTAGGATGGGTGACCCCTTGGGAAGTCCTCGTGTTGCACCCCGGTTTTCAATTTTTTTTGCTCCTGTTAGGGTTGCCAAGATACTTTATCCACCACATTTCTATTATCGAATCCCACGGCACCTTGGGCAAGACAACTTCGCTTCACGTGGAGGCCGGGCCCGCAAACCGAGGGCGTAGGGCTTGTGAGCAGGTCTCCGTCGCTCCGGTGCCCATAACTTTTGATCCGTAAGGAGTTACGCGGCGCACAACATACTGTTGGAAAGCTCTCCGAGAGCTCTACGACAAGGGCAGCTATCTTGCTCGCTGTGCCCTTTTTTGGAGACCAAAATCAAACGTTTTCATCAGTTTCGGGCCACTTTTCTAGTTTAACTCTATTTTTCCGTCCCGGATCGTACGTCGTGAGATGTTAAAAAGACAACAACCATACTCGCGGGACATTATAGGGCCCTACAACACATTGAAATCTCGTCTTACGAGTATGCTGGGTTGTTGAAACGAATGGGTTGCCGTTAAGCCCATTGGGCCTTCTTAAAGGGCCATCTATCTCGGCCGGGACTGGGAACCATTAATACATAAAGGAATTGTGCCCTCAACATGACGGGTGCGATCGTACCAGCACTAATGCACCGGATCCCATCAGAACTCCGAAGTTAAGCGTGCTTGGGCGAGAGTAGTACTAGGATGGGTGACCCCCTAGGAAGTCCTCATGTTGCACCCCCCTTTTCAATTTTTTTTGCTCCGGTTAGGGTTGCCAAGATACTTTATCCACCACATTTCTATTATCGAATCCCACGGCACCTTGGGCAAGACAACTTCGCTTCACGTGGAGGCCGGGCCCGCAAACCGAGGGCGTAGGGCTTGTGAGTAGGTCTCCGTCGCTCCGGTGCCCATAACTTTTGATCCGTAAGGAGTTACGCGGCGCACAGCATACTGTTGGAAAGCTCTCCGAGAGCTCTACGACAGGGGCAGCTAGCTTGCTCGCTGTGCCCTTTTTTGGAGCCCAAAATCGAACGTTTTCATCAGTTTCGGGCCACTTTTCTAGTTTAGCTCTATTTTTCCGTCCCGGATCGTACGTCGTGAGCTGTTAAAAGGACAACAACCTTACTCGCGGGACATTAGAGGGCCCTACAACGCATTGAAATCTCGTCTTGCGAGTATGCTGGGTTGTTGAAGCGGATGGGTTGTCGTTAAGCCCATTGGGCCTTCTTAATGGGCCATCTCTCTAGGCTGGGACTGTGAACCATTAACACATAAAGGAATTGTGCCGTCAACATGACGGGTGCGATCATACCAGCACTAATGCATCGGATCCCATCAGAACTCCGAAGTTAAGCGTGCTTGGGCGAGAGTAGTACTAGGATGGGTGACCCCCTGGGAAGTCCTCGTGTTGCACCCCCCTTTTCAATTTTTTTTGCTCCGGTTAGGGTTGCCAAGATACTTTATCCACCACATTTCTATTATCGAATCCCACGGCACCTTGGGCAAGACAACTTCGCTTCACGTGGAGGCCGGGCCTGCAAACCGAGGGCATAGGGCTTGTGAGCAGGTCTCCGTCGCTCCGGTGCCCATAACTTTTGATCCGTAAGGAGTTACGCGGCGCACAACATACTGTTGGAAAGCTCTCCGAGACCTCTACGACAGGGGCAGCTAGCTTGCTCGCTGTGCCCTTTTTTGGAGCCCAAAATCGAACGTTTTCATCAGTTTCGGGCCACTTTTCTAGTTTAGCTCTATTTTTTCGTCCCGGATCGTACGTCGTGAGCTGTTAAAAGAACAACAACCTTACTCGCGGGACATTAGAGGGCCCTACAACGCATTGAAATCTCGTCTTGCGAGTATGCTTGGTTGTTGAAGCGGATGGGTTGTCGTTAAGCCCATTGGGCCTTCTTAATGGGCCATCTCTCTAGGCTGGGACTGTGAACCATTAACACATAAAGGAATTGTGCCCTCAACATGACGGGTGCGATCATACCAGTACTAATGCACCGGATCCCATTAGAACTACGAAGTTAAGCATGCTTGGGCGAGAGTAGTACTAGGATGGGAGACCCCCTTGGAAGTCCTCGTGTTGCACCCCCCTTTTCAATTTTTTTTGCTCCGGTTAGGGTTGCCAAGATACTTTATCCACCACATTTCTATTATCGAATCCCACGGCACCTTGGGCAAGACAACTTCGCTTCACGTGGAGGCCGGGCCCGCAAACCGAGGGTGTAGGGCTTGTGAGCAGGTCTCCGTCGCTCCGATGCCCATAACTTTTGATCCGTAAGGAGTTACGCGACGAACAGCATACTGTTGGAAAGCTCTACGTGAGCTTTACGATAGGGGCAGGTAGCTTGCACGTTGTGCCCTTTTTTCCAATGCAAAATCGAAGTTTTCATCAGTTTCGGACAACTTTTCTAGTTTAGCTCTATTTTTCCGTCCCGGATCGTACGTCGTGAGCTGTTAAAAGGACAACAACCTTACTCGCGGGACATTAGAGGGCCCTACAACGCATTGAAATCTCGTCTTGCGAGTATGCTTGGTTGTTGAAGCGGATGGGTTATCGTTAAGCCCATTGGGCCTCCTTAATGGGCCATCTCTCTAGGCTGGGACTGTGAACCATTAACACATGAAGGAATTGTGCCCTCAACATTACGGGTGCGATCATACCTGCACTAATGCACAGGATAGCATTAGAACTCCCAAGTTAAGCGTGCTTGGGCGAGAGTAGTACTAGGATGGGTGACCCCCTGGGAAGTCCTCGTGCTGCAACCCCTTTTCAATTTTTTTTGCTCTGGTTAGGGTTGCCAAGATACTTTATCCACCACATTTCTATTATCGAATCCCACGGCACCTTGGGCAAGACAACTTTGCTTCACGTGGAGGGCGTGCCCGCAAACCGAGGGCGTAGGGCTTGTGAGCAGGTCTCCGTCGCTCCGGTGCCCATAACTTTTGATCCGCAAGGAGTTACGCGGCGCACAGCATACTTCTGGGAAGCTCTCCGAGAGTTCTACGACATGGGCAGCTAGCTTGCTCTCTGTGCCCTTTTTTGGAGCCCAAAATCGAACGTTTTCATTAGTTTCGGGCCACTTTTCTAGTTCAGCTCTATTTTTCCGTCCCGGATCGTACGTCGTGAGCTGTTAAAAGAACAACAACCTTACTCGCGGGACATTAGAGGGCCCTACAACGCATCAAAATCTCATCTTGCGAGGATGTTAGGTTGTTGAAGTGAATGGGTTGTCGTTAAGCCCATTGGGCCTTCTAAATGGGCCATCTCGATAGGTTGGGAATGTGAACCATTAACACATAAAGGAATTGTGCCCTCAACATGACGGGTGCGATCATACCAGCACTAATGCACCGAATCCCATCAGAACTCCGAAGTTAAGCGTGCTTGGGCGAGAGTAGTACTAGGATGGGTGACCCCCTGGGAAGTCCTCGTGTTGTACCCCCCTTTTCAAATTTTTTTGCTCCAGTTAGGGTTACCAAGATACTTTATCCACCACATTTCTATTATCGAATCGCTCGGCATCGTGGGCAAGACAACTTCGCTTCACGTGGAGGCTGGGCCCGCAAACCGAGGGCGTAGGGCTTGTGAGCAGGTCTCCGTTGCTCCGGTGCCCATAACTTTTGATCCGTAAGGAGTTACGCGGCGCACAGCATACTGTTGGAAAGCTCTCCGAGAGCTCTATGACATGGGCAGCAAGCTTGCTCGCTGTGCCCCTTTTTGAAGCCCAAAATCGAACGTTTTCATCAGTTTCGGGCCACTTTTCTAGTTTAGCTCTATTTTTCCGTCCCGGATCGTACATCGTGAGCTGTTAAAAGGACAACAACCTTACTCGTGGGACATTAGAGGGCCCTACAACGCATTGAAATCTCATCTTGCGAGTATGCTGGGTTGTTGAAGCGGATGGGTTGTCGTTAAGCCCATTGGGCCTTCTTAATGGGCCATCTCTCTAGGCTGGGACTGTGAACCATTAACACATAAAGGAATTGTGCCGTCAACATGACGGGTGCGATCATACCAGCACTAATGCACTGGATCCCATCAGAACTCTGAAGTTAAGCGTGCTTGGCCGAGAGTAGTACTAGGATGGGTGACCTGCTGGGAAGTCCTTGTGTTGCACCCCCCTTTTAAATTTTTTTTTCCTCGGTTAGGGTTGCCAAGATACTTTATCCACCACATTTCTATTATCGAATCCCACGGCACCTTGGGCAAGACAACTTCGCTTCACGTGGAGGCCGGGCCCGCAAACCGAGGGTGTAGGGCTTGTGAGCAGGTCTCCGTCGCTCCGGTGCCCATAACTTTTGATCCGTAAGGAGTTACGCGGCGCACAGCATACTGTTGGAAAGCTCTCCGAGAGTTCTACGACAGGGGCAGCTAGCTTGCTCGCTGTGCCCCTTTTTGGAGCCCAAAATCGAACGTTTTCATCAGTTTCGGGCCACTTTTCTAGTTTAGCTCTATTTTTCCGTCACGGATCGTACGTCGTGAGCTGTTAAAAGGACAACAACCTTACTCGCGGGACATTAGAGGGCCCTACAACGCATTGAAATCTCGTCTTGCGAGTATGCTGGGTTGTTGAAGCGGATGGGTTGTCGTTAAGCCCATTGGGCCTTCTTAATGGGCCATCTTTCTATGCTAGGACAGTGAACCATTAAAACAAAAAGTAATTGTGCCGTCAACATGGCGGGTGCGACCATACCAGCACTAATGCACCGGATCCCATCAGAACTCCGAAGTTAAGCGTGCTTGGGCGAGAGTAGTACTAGGATGGGTGACCCCGTGGGAAGTCCTCGTGTTGCACCCCCCTTTTCAATTTTTTTTTCTCCGGTTAGGGTTGCCAAGATACTTTATCCACGACATTTCTATTATCAAATCCCACGGCACCTTGGGCACGACAACTTCGCTTCACGTGGAGGCTGGGCCCGCAAACCGAGGGCGTCGGGCTTGTGAGCATGTCTCCGTCGCTCCGGTGCCCATAACTTTTGATCGGTAAGGAGTTACGCGGCGCACAGCATACTGTTAGAAAGCTCTCCGAGAGCTCTACGACAGGGGTAGCTAGCTTTCTCGCTGTGCCCTTTTTTACAGCCCAAAATCGAACGTTTTCATCAGTTTCGGGCCCTTTTTCTAGTTTAGATCTATTTTTCTGTCTCGGATCGTATGTCGTGAATTGTTAAATGGACAACAACCTTACTCGCGGGACATTAGAGGGCCCTACAACGCATTGAAATCTCATCTTGTGAGTATGCTGGGTTGTTGAAGCGGATGGGTTGTCGTTAAGCCTATTGGGCCTTCTTAATGGTCCATCTCTCTAGGCTGGGACTGTGAACCATTAACACATAAAGGAATTGTGCCTCAACATGACGGGTGCGATCATACCAGCACTAATGCATTGGATCCCATTAGAACTCCGAAGTTTAGCGTGCTTGGGCGAGAGTAGTACTAGGATAGGTGACCCCCTGAGAATTCCTCGTGTTGCACCCCCATTTTCAATTTCTTTTGCTCCGGTTAGGGTTGCCAAGATACTTTATCCACCACATTTCTATTATCGAATTCTAAGTCACCTTGGGCAAGACAACTTCGCTTCACGTGGAGGCCGGGCCCGCAAACCGAGGGCGTAGGGCTTGTGAGCAGGTCTCCTTAGCTCCGGTGCCCATAACTTTTGATCCGTAAGGAGTTACGCGGCGCACAGCATACTGTTGGAAAGCTCTCCGAGAGCTCTACGACAAAGGCAGATAGCTTGCTCGCAGTGCCCTTTTTTGGAGCTCAAAATCGAACGTTTTCATCAGTTTCGGGCCACTTTTCTAGTTTAGATCTATTTTTTCGTCCCGGATCATACGTCGTGAGCTGTTAAAAGGACAAAAACCCTACTTACGGGACATTAGAGAGCCCTACAACGCGTTGAAATCTCGTCATGCGAGTATGCTGGGTTGTTGAAGCGGATGGGTTGTCGTTAAGCCCATTGGGCCTTCTTAATGGGCCATCTCTCTAGGCTGGGACTGTGAACCATTAACACATAAAGGAATTGTGCCCTCAACATGACGGGTGCGATCATACCAGTACTAATGTACCAGATCCCTTCAGAACTGCGAAGTTATGCGTGCTTGGGCGAGAGTAGTACTAGGATGGGTGACCCCCTGGGAAGTCCTCGTGTTGCACCCCGCTTTTCAATTTTTTTTGCTCCGGTTAGGGTTCCCAAGATACTTTATCCACCACATTTCTATTATCGAATCCCACGGCACCTTGGGCAAGACAACTTCGCTTCACGTGGAGACCGGGCCAGCAAACCGAGGGCGTAGGGTTTATGGGCAGGTCTCCGTCACTCCGGTGCCCATAACTTTTGATCCATAAGGAGTTACGTGGCGCACAGCATACTGTTGGAAAGTTCTCCGAGAGCTCTACTACAGGGGCAACTAGCTTGCTCACTGTGCCCTTTTTTGGAGCCCAAAATCTAACGTTTACTTTAGTTTCGGGCCACTTTTCTAGTTTAGCTCTATTTTTCCATCCTGGATCGTACGTCGTGAGTTGTTAAAATGACAACAACCTTACTCGCGGGACATTAGAGGGCCCTACAACGCATTGAAATCTCGTCTTGCGAGTATGCTGGGTTGTTGAAGCTGATGGGTTGTCGTTAAGCCTATTGGGCCTTCTCAATGGGCCATCTCTCTAGGCTGGGACTGTGAACCATTAACACATAAAGGATTTGTGCCCTCAACATGACGGGTGCGATCATACCAGTACTAATGCATCAAATTCCATCAGAACTCCGATGGTAATCGTGCTTGGGAGATAGTGGTACTATGATGGATGACCCCCTGGGAAGTCCTTGTGTTCCACCCCCCTTTTCAATTTTTTTTGCCCCGGCTAGGCTTGCCAAGATGCTTTATCCACCATATTTCTATTATTGAATCCCATGGCACCTTGGGCAGGACAACTTCGCTTCACGTGGAGGCCGGGCCCGCAAACCGAGGGCGTAGGGCTTGTGAGTAGGTCTCCGTCGCTCCGGTGCCCATAACTTTTGATCCGTAAGGAGTTACGCGGCGCACAGCATACTGTTGGAAAGCTCTCCGAGAGCTCTACGACAAGGGTAGCTAGCTTGCTCACTGTGCCCTTTTTTGGAGCCCAAAATCGAACGTTTTCATCAGTTTCGGGCCACTTTTCTAGTTTAGCTCTATTTTTCCGTCCCGGATCGTACGTCGTGAGCTGTTAAAAGGACAACAACCTTACTCACGGGACATTAGAGGGCCCTACAACGCATTGAAATCTCGTCTTGCGAGTATGCTGGGTTGTTGAAGCGGATGGGTTGTCGTTAAGCCCATTGGGCCTTCTTAATGGGCCATCTCTCTAGGCTAGGACTGTGAACCATTAACACATAAAGGAATTGTGCCCTTAACATGACGGGTGCGATCATACCAGTACTAATACACCGGATCCCATCAGAACACCGAAGTTAAGCGTGCTTGGGCTAGAGTAGTACTAGGATGGGTGATCCCCTAGGAAGTCCTCGTGTTGCACCCCCCTTTTCAATTTTTTTTGCTCCGGTTAGGGTTGCCAAGATACTTTATCCACCACATTTCTATTATCGAATCCCACGGCACCTTGGGCAAGACAACTTCGCTTCACGTGGAGGCCGGGCCCGCAAACCGAGGGCGTAGGGCTTGTGAGCAGGTCTCTGTCGCTCCGGTGCCCATAACTTTTGATCCGTAAGGAGTTACGCGGCGCACAGCATACTGTTGGAAAGCTCTCCGAGAGCTCTACGACAGGGGCAGCTAGCTTGCTCGCTGTGCCCTTTTTTGGAGCCCAAAATCGAACGTTTTCATCAGTTTCGGGCCACTTTTCTAGTTTAGCTCTATTTTTTCGTCCCGGATCGTACGTCTTGAGCTGTTAAATGGACAACAACCTTACTCGCGGGACATTAGAGGGCCCTACAACGCATTGAAATCTCGTCTCGCGAGTATGCTGGGTTGTTGAAGCGGATGGGTTGTCGTTAAGCCCATTGGGCCTTCTTAATGGGCCATCTCTCTAGGCTGGGACTGTGAACCATTAACACATAAAGGAATTGTGCCCTCAACATGACGGGTGCGATCATACCAGTACTAATGCACCGGATCCCATCAGAACTCCGAAGTTAAGCGTGCTTGGGCGAGAGTAGTACTAGGATGGGTGACCCCCTGGGAAGTCCTCGTGTTGCACCCCCCTTTTCAATTTTTTTTGCTCCGGTTAGGGTTGCCAAGATACTTTGTCCACCACATTTCTATTATCGAATCCCACGGCACCTTGGGCAAGACAACTTCGCTTCACGTGGAGGCCGGGCTCGCAAACCGAGGGCGTAGGGCTTGTGAGCAGGTCTCCGTCGCTCCGGTGCCCATAACTTTTGATCCGTAAGGAGTTACGCGGCGCACAGCATACTGTTGGAAAGCTCTCCGAGAGCTCTACGACAGGGGCAACTAGCTTGCTCGCTGTGCCCTTTTTTGGAGTCCAAAATCGAACGTTTTCATCAGTTTCGAGCCACTTTTCTAGTTTAGCTCTAATTTTTCGTCCCGGATCGTACGTCTTGAGCTGTTATATGGACAACATCCTTACTCGCTGGACATTAGAGGGCCCTACAACGCATTGAAATCTCATCTCGCGAGTATGCTTGGTTGTTAAAGCGGATGGGTTATCGTTTAAGCCCATTGGGCCTTCTTAATGGGCCACCTCTCTAGGCTGGGACTGTGAACCGTTAACACATAAAGGAATTGTGCCCTCAACATGACGGGTGCGATCATACCAGCACTAATGCACCGGATCCCATCAGAACTCCGAAGTTCAGCGTGCTTGGGCGAGAGTAGTACTAGGATGGGTGACCCCCTGGAAAGTCCTCGTGTTGCACCCCCATTTCAATTTTTTTTGCTCCAGTTAGGGTTGCCAAGATACTTTATCCACCACATTTCTATTATCGAATTCCAAGGCACCTTGGGCAATACAACTTCGCTTCACGTGGAGGGCGGGCCTGTAAACCGAGGGCGTAGGGCTTGTGAGCAAGTCTCCGTTGCTCTGGCGCCCATAACTTTTGATCCATACGGAGTTACGCGACGCGCAACATACTGTTGGAAAGCTCTACGGGAGCTCTACGATAGGAGAACCTAGCTTGCTCGCTCTGCCCTTTTTTGGAGCCCAAAATCATACGTTTTCATCAGTTTCGGGACACTTTTCTAATTTAGATCTATTTTTTCATCCCGGATCGTACGTCATGAGCTGTTAAATGGACAACAACCTTACTCGCGGGACATTAGAGGGCCCTACAACGCATTGAAATCTCATCTCGCGAGTATGCTTGGTTGTTAAAGCGGATGGGTTATCGTTAACCCTATTGGGCCTTCTTAATGGGCCATCTCTCTAGGCTGGGACTGTGAACTATTAACATATAAAGGAATTGTGCCGTCAACATGACGGGTTCGATCATACCAGCACTAATGCACCGGATCCCATCAGAACTCCGAAGTTAAGCTTGCTTGGGCGAGAGTAGTACTAGGATGGGTGACCCCCTGGGAAGTCCTCGTGTTGCATCACCCATTTCAATTTTTTTTCTCCGGTTAGGGTTGCCAAGATACTTTATCCACCACATTTCTATTATCGAATCCCACGGTACCTTGGCCAATACAACTTCGCTTCACGTGGAAGCCGGGCCCACAAACCGAGGGCGTAGGGCTTGTGAGTAGGTCTCCGTCGCTCCGGTGCCCATAACTTTTGATCCATAAGGAGTTACACGGCGCACAACATACTGTTGGAAAGCTCTCCGAGAGCTCTACGACAAGGGTAGCTAGCTTGCTCACTGTGCCCTTTTTTGGAGCCCAAAATCGAACGTTTTCATCAGTTTCGGGTCACTTTTCTAGTTTAACTCAATTTTACCGTCCCGTATCGTAAGTCGTGCGCTTTTAAAAGGACAACAACCTTACTCGCTGGACATCAGAGGGCCCTACAATGCATTGAAATCTCGTCTTGCCAGTATGCTAGGTTGTTGAAGCGGATGGGTTGTCGTTAAGCCCATTGGGCCTTCTTAATGGGCCATCTCTCTAGGCTAGGACTGTGAACCATTAACACATAAAGGAGTTGTGCCCTCAACATGACGGGTGCGATCTTACCAGTACTAATGCACCAGACCCCATCAGAACTCGGAAGTTAAGCGTGCTTGGGCGAGAGTAGTACTAGGATGGGTGACCCCCTGGGAAGTCCTCGTGTTGCACCCCCCTTTTCAATTTTTTTTGCTCCGGTTAGGGTTGCCAAGATACTTTATCCACCACATTTCTATTATCGAATCCCACGGCACCTTGGGCAAGACAACTTCGCTTCACGTGGAGGCCGGGCCCGCAAACCGAGGGCGTAGGGCTTGTGAGCAGGTCTCCGTCGCTCCGGTGCCCATAACTTTTGATCCGTAAGGAGTTACGCGGCGCACAGCATACTGTTGGAAAGCACTCCGAGAGCTCTACGACAGGGGCAGCTAGCTTGCTCGCTGTGCCCTTTTTTGGAGCCCAAAATTGAACGTTTTCATCAGTTTCGGGCCACTTTTCTAGTTTAGCTCTATTTTTCCGTCCCGGATCGTACGTCGTGAGCTGTTAAAAGGACAACAACCTTACTCGCGGGACATTAGAGGGCCCTACAACGCATTGAAATCTCGTCTTACGAGTATGCTGGGTTGTTGAAGCGGATGGGTTGTCGTTAAGCCCATTGGGCCTTCTTAATGGGCCATCTCTCTAGGCTGGGACTGTGAACCATTAACACATAAAGGAATTGTGCCGTCAACATGACGGGTGCGATCATACCAGCACTAATGCACCGGATCCCATCAGAACACCGAAGTTAAGCGCGCTTGGGGGAGAGTATTACTAGGATGGGTGACCCCCTAGGAAGTCCTCATGTTGCACCCCCCTTTTCAATTTTTTTTTCTCCATTTAGGGTTGCCAAGATACTTTATCAACCACATTTCTATTATCGAATCCCACGGCAACTTGGGCAAGACAACTTCGTTTCACGTGGAGGTCGGGCCCGCAAACCGAGGTCGTATGGCCTGTGAGCAGGTCTCCGTCGCTCCGGTGCCCATAACTTTTGATACGTAAGGAGTTACGCGGCGCACAGCATACTGTTGGAAAGCACTCCGAGAGCTCTACGACAGGGGTAGCTAGCTTGCTTGTTGTGCCCTTTTTTGGAGCCCAAAATTGAACGTTTTCATCAGTTTCGGGCCACTTTTCTAGTTTAGCTCTATTTTTTCGTCCCGGATCGTACGTCGTGAGCTGTTAAAAGGACAACAACCTTACTCGCGGGACATTAGAGGGCCCTACAACGCATTGAAATCTCGTCTTGCGAGTATGCTGGGTTGTTGAAGCGGATGGGTTGTCGTTAAGCCCATTGGGCCTTCTTAATGGGCCATCTCTCTAGGCTGGGACTGTGAACCATTAACATATAAAGGAATTGTTCCCTCAACATGACGGGTGCGATCATACCAGCCCTAATGTACCAAATCCCATCAGAACTCCGAAGTTAAGCGTGCTTGGGCGAGAGTAGTACTAGGATGGTTGACCGCCTGGGAAGTCCTCGTGTTGCACTCCCCCTTTCAATTTTTTTTTGCTCCGGTTAGGGTTGCCAAGATACTTTATCCACCACATTTCTATTATCGAATCCCACGGCACCATGGGAAAGAAAACTTCACTTCACGTGGAGGCTGGGCCCGCAAACTGGAGGCGTAGGGCTTCTGACCCGGTCTCCGTCGCTCCAGTGCCCATAACTTTTGATCCGTAATGAGTTTCGCGGCGCACAGCATACTGTTGGAAAGCTCTCCGAGAGCTCTACCAAGGGGGCAGCGAGCATGCTCGCTATGCCCTTTTTTTAATCCCAAAATCGAACGTTTTCATCAGTTTCGGGCCACTTTTCTAGTTTAGCTCTATTTTTTCGTCCAGGATCGTACGTCGTGAGCTGTTAAAAGGACAACAACCTTACTCGCGGGACATTAGAGGGCCCTACAATGCATTGAAATCTCGTCTTGCGAGTATGCTAGGTTGTTGAAGCGGATGGGTTGTCGTTAAGCCCATTGGGCCTTCTTAATGGGCCATCTCTCTAGGCTGGGACTGTGAACCATTAACACATAAAGGAATTGTGCCCTCAACATGACGGGTGTGATCATACCAGCACTAATGCACCGGATCCCATCAGAACTCCGAAGTTAAGCGTGCTTGGGCGAGAGTAGTACTAGGATGGGTGACCCCCTGGGAAGTCCTCGTGTTGCACCCCCCTTTTCAATTTTTTTTGCTCCGGTTAGGGTTGCCAAGATACTTTATCCACCACATTTCTATTATCGAATCCCAAGGCACCTTGGGCAAGACAACTTCGCTTCACGTGGAGGCCGGGCCCGCAAACCGAGGGCGTAGGGCTTGTGAGCAGGTCTCCGTCGCTCCGGTGCCCATAACTTTTGATCCGTAAGGAGTTACGCGGCGCACAACATACTGTTGGAAAGCTCTCCGAGAGCTCTACGACAGGGCCAGCTAGATTGCTCGTTGTGCCCTTTTTTGGAGCCCAAAATTGAACGTTTTCATCAGTTTCAGGCCACTTTTCTAGTATAGCTCTCTTTTTCCGTCCCGGACCGTAAGTCGTGAGCTGTTAAAAGGACAACAACCTTACTCGCGGGACATTAGAGGGCCCTACAACGCATTGAAATCTCGTCTTGCGAGTATGCTGCGTTGTTGAAGCGGATGGGTTGTCGTTAAGCCCATTGGGCCTTCTTAATGGGCCATCTCTCTAGGCTGGGACTGTGAACCATTAACACATAAAGGAATTGTGCCGTCAACATGACGGGTGCGATCATACCAGCACTAATGCACCCGATCCCATCAGAAATCCGAAGTTAAGCATGCTTGGACGAGAGTAGTACTAGGATGGGTAACCCCCTGGGAAGTCCTCGAGTTGCACCCCCGTTTTCAATTTTTTTTGCTCCGGTTAGGGTTGCCAAGATACTTTATCCACTACATTTCTATTATCGAATCCCATGGCACCTTGGGCAAGACAACTTCGCTTCACGTGGAGGCTGGGCTCGCAAACCGAGGGCGTAGGGCTTGTGAGCAGGTCTCCGTCGCTCCGGTGCCCATAACTTTTGATCCGTAAGGAGTTACGCGGCGCACAGCATACTGTTGGAAAGCTCTCCGAGAGCTCTACGACAGGGGTAGCTAGCTTGCTCGCTGTGCCCTTTTTTGGAGCCCAAAATCGAACGTTTTCATCAGTTTCGGACCACTTTTCTAGTTTAGCTCTATTTTTTCGTCCCGGATCGTACGTCGTGAGCTGTTAAAAAGACAATAACCTTACTCGCGGGACATTAGAGGGCCCTACAACGCATTGAAATCTCGTCTTGCGAGTATGCTGGGTTGTTGAAGCGGATGGGTTGTCGTTAAGCCTATTGGGTCTTCTTAATGGGCCATCCCTCTAGGCTGGGACTGTGAACCATTAACATATAAAGGAATTGTGCCGTCAACATGACGGGTGCGATCATACCATTAGTAATGCATCGGATCCCATCAAACCTTTGAAGTTAAGCGTGCTTGGGCGAGAGTAGTACTAGGATGGGTGACCCCCTGGGAAGTCCTCGTGTTGCACCCCCCTTTTCAATTTTTTTTGCTCCGGTTAGGTTTGCCAAGATACTTTATCCACCACATTTCTATTATCGAATCCCACGGCACCTTGGGCAAGACAACTTCGCTTCACGTGGAGGCCGGGCCCGCAAACCGAGGGCGTAGGGCTTTTGAGCAGTTCTCCGTCGCTCCGATGCCCAGAAATTTTGATCCGTAAGGAGTGACGCGGCGCACAGCATACTTTTCGAAAGCTCTACGAGAGCTCTACGACGGGGGCAGGTAGATTGCTCGCTGTGCCCTTTTTTGGAGCCCAAAATCGAACATTTTCATTTATTTCAGGCCACTTTTCTAGTTTAGCTCTATTTTTCGATCCCGGATCTTACGTCGTGAGCTGTTAAAAGAACAACAACCTTACTCGCGGGACATTAGAAGGCCCTACAACGCATTGAAATCTCGTCTTGCGAGTATGCTAGGTTGTTGAAGCGGATGGGTTGTCGTTAAGCCCATTGGGCCTTCTTAATGGGCCATCTCTCTAGGCTGGGACTGTGAACCATTAACACATAAAGGAATTGTGCCGTCAACATGACGGGTGCGATCATACCAGCACTAATGGACCAGATCCCATCAGAACTCCAAAGTTAAGCGTGCTTGGGCGAGAGTAGTACTAGGATGGGTGAGCCCCTGTGAAGTCCTCGTGTTGCACCCCCCTGTTCAATTTTTTTTGCTCCGGTTAGGGTTGCCAAGATACTTTATCTACCACATTTCTATTATCGAATCCCACGGCACCTTGGGCAAGACAACTTCGCTTCACGTGGAGGGCGGGCCCGCAAACCGAGGGCGTAGGGCTTGTAAGCAGGTCTCCGTCGCTCCGGTGCCCATAACGTTTGATCCGTAAGGAGTTACGCGGAGCAAAGCATAATGTTGGAAAGCTCACCGAGAGCACTACGATAGGGGCAGTGAGGTTGCTCACTTTGCCATTTTTTGGAGCACATAATCGAACGTTTTCATCAGTTTCGGCCCACTTTTCTAATTTAGCTCTAGTTTTCCGTACCGGATCGTAAGTCGTGAGCTGTTAAAAGGACAACAACCCAAATCGCGGGACATTAGAGGGCCCCACAATGCATTGAAATCTCGTCTTGCGAGGATGCTGGGTTGTTGAAGCGGATGGGTTGTCGTTAAGCCTATTGGGCCTTCTTAATGGGCCATCTCTCTAGGCTAGGACTGTGAACCATTAACACATAAAGTAATTTTGCCCTCAACATGACGGGTGCGATCATACTAGTACTAATGCACCGGATCTGATCAGAACTCCGAAGTTAAGCGTGCTTGGGCGAGAGTAGTACTAGGATGGGTGACCCCTGGGAAGTCCTCGTGTTGCACCCCCCTTTTCAATTTTTTTTGCTCCGGTTAGGGTTGCCAAGATACTTTATCCACCACATTTCTATTATTGAATCCCATGTAACCTTGGCCAAGACAACTTCGCCTCACGTGGAGGCTGGGCCAGCAAATCGAGGGTGTAGGGCTTATGAGCAGGTCTCCGTCGCTCCGGTGCCCATAACTTTTGATCCGTAAGGAGTTAGGCAGTGCACATCCTACTGTTGGAAAGCTCCCCGAGAGCTCTACGGCGAGTGTAGCTAGCTTGCTAGCTGTGCCCTTTTTTGGAGCGCAAAATCGAATGTTTTCATCAGTTTCGGGCCACTTTTCTATTTTAGCCCTATTTTTTCGTCCCGGATCGTACGTTGTGAGCTGTTAAAAGGACAACAACCTTACTCGCGGGACATTAGAGGGCCCTACAATGCATTGAAATCTCGTCTTGCGAGCATGCTCGGTTGTTGAAGCTCGTGGGTTGTCGTTAAGCCTATTGGGCCTTCTTATTGGGCCATCTCTCTAGGCTGGACTGTGAACCGTTAACACATAAAGGAATTGTGCCGTCAACATGACGGGTGTGATCATACCAGCACTAATGCACCAGATCCCATCAGAACTCCGAAGTTAAGCGTGCTTGGGCGAGAGCAGTACTAGGATGGGTGACCCCCTGGGAAGTCCTCGTGTTGCACCCCCTTTTTCAATTTTTTTTGCTCCGGTTAGGGTTGCCAAGATACTTTATCCACCAAATTTTTATCGAATCCCACGGCACCTTGGGCAAGACAACTTCGCTTCACGTGGAGGCCGGGCCCGCAAACCGAGGGCGTAGGGCTTGTGAGCAGGTCTCCGTCGCTACGGTGCCCATAACTTTTGATCCGTAAGGAGTTACGCGGCGCACAGCATACTGTTGGAAAGCTCTCCGAGAGCTCTACAACAGGAGTAGCTAGCTTGCTCGTTGTGGCCTTTCTTGGAGCCCAAAATCGAACGTTTTCATCAGTTTCGGGCCATTTTTCTAGTTTAGCTCAATTTTTCGGTCCCGGATCGTACGTCGTGAGCTGTTAGATGGACAACAACCTTACTCGCGGTACATTAGAGGGCCCTACAATGCATTAAAATCTCGTCTTGCGAGTATGCTAGGTAATTGAAGCGGATGGGTTGTCGTTAAGCCCATTGGGCCTTCTTCATGGGCCATCTCTCTAGGCTGGGACTGTGAACCATTAACACATAAAGGAATTGCGCCGTCAACATGACGGGTGCGATCATACGAGCACTATTTCATCGGATCCCATCAGAACTCCGAAGTTAAGCGTGCTTGGACGAGAATAGTACTAGGATGGGTGACCCCTGGGAAGTCCTCGTGTTGCACCCCCCTTTTCAATTTTTTTTGCTCCGGTTAGGGTTGCCAAGATACTTTATCCACCACATTTCTATTATCGAATCCCACGGCACCTTGGGCAAGACAACTTCGCTTCACGTGGAGGCCGGGCCCGCAAACCGAGGGCGTAGGGCTTGTGAGCAGGTCTCCGTCGCTCCGGTGCCCATAACTTTTGATCCGTAAGGAGTTACGCGGCGCACAGCATACTGTTGGAAAGCTCTCCGAGAGCTCTACGATAGGGGCAGCTAGCTTGCTCGCTGTGCCCTTTTTTGGAGCCCAAAATCGAACGTTTTCATCAGTTTCGGGCCACTTTTCTAGTTTAGCTCTATTTTTCCGTCCCGGATCGTACGTCGTGAGCTGTTAAAAGGACAACAACCTTACTCGCGAGAAATTAGAGGGCCCTACAACGCATTGAAATCTCGCCTTGCGAGTATGCTGGGTTGTTGAAGCGGATGGGTTGTCGTTAAGTCTATTGGGCCTTCTTAATGGGCCATCTCTCTAGTCTGGGACTGTGAACCATTAACACATAAAGGAATTGTGCCGTCAACATGACGGGTGCAATCATACCAGCACTAATGCACCGGATCCCATCAGAACTCCAAAGTTAAGCGTGCTTGGGCGAGAGTAGTACTAGGATGGATGACCCCCTGGGAAATCCTCGTGTTGCGCCTCCCTTTTCAATTTTTTTTGCTCCGGTTAGGGTCACCAGGATACTTTATCCACCACATTTCTATTATCGAATCCCACGGTACCTTGGGCAAGACAACTTCGCTTCACGTGGAGGCCCGGCCCACAAACCGAGGGTGTAGGGCTTGTGAGCAGGTCTCCGTCGCTCCGGTGCCCATAACTTTTGATCCGTAAGGAGTTACGCGGCGCACAGCATACTGTTGGAAAGCTCTCCGAGAGCTCTACGACAGGGGCAGCTAGCTTGCTCGCTATGCCCTTTTTTGGAGCCCAAAATCGAACATTTTCATCAGTTTCGGGCTACTTTTCTAGTTTAGCTCTATTTTTTCGTCCCAGATCATACGTCGTGAGCTGTTAAAAGGACAACAACCTTACTCGCGGGACATTAGAGGGCCCTACAACGCATTGAAATCTCGTCTCGCGAGTATGCTGGGTTGTTGAAGCGGATGGGTTGTCGTTAAGCCCATTGGGCCTTCTTAATGGGCCATCTCTCTAGGCTGGGACTGTGAACCATTAACACATAAAGGAATTGTGCCCTCAACATGACGGGTGCGATCATACCAGCACTAATGCACTGGATCCCATCAGAACTCCGAAGTTAAGCGTGTTTGGGTGAGAGTAGTACTAGGATGGGTGACCCCCTGGGAAGTCCTCGTGTTGCACCCCCCTTTTCAATTTTTTTTGCTCCGGTTAGGGTTGCCAAGATACTTTATCCACCACATTTCTATTATCGAATCCCACGGCACCTTGGCAAGACAACTTCGCTTCACGTGGAGGCCGGGCCCGCAAACCGAGGGCGTATGGCTTGTGAGCAGGTCTCCGTCGCTCAGGTGCCCATAACTTTTGATCCGTAAGGTTTTACGCGGTGCACATCATACTGTTGGAAAGCTCTCCGAGAGCTCTACGACAGGGGCAGCTAGCTTGCTCGTTGCGTCCTTTTTTGGAGCCCAAAATTGAACGTTTTCATCAGTTTCGGGCTACTTTTCTAGTTTAACTCTATTTTTCCGACCCGGATCGTACGCCATGAGCTGTTAAAAGAACAACAAACTTACTCGCGGGACATTAGAGGGCCCTACAACGCATTGAAATCTCGTCGTGCGAGTATGCTGGGTTGTTGAAGCGGATGGGTTGTCGTTAAGCCCATTGGGCCCTCTTAATGGGCCATTTCTCTCGGCTGGGACTGTGAATCATTAACACATAAAGGAATTGTGTCGTCAACATGACAGGTGCGATCATACCAGTACTAATGCACCGGATCCCATCAGAACTCCGAAGTTAAGCGTGCTTGGGCGAGAGTAGTACTAGGATGGGTGACCCGTTGGAAAGTCCTCGTGTTGCACCCCCCTTTTCAATTTTTTTTGCTTCGTTTAGGGTTGCCAAGATACTTTATCCACCACATTTCTATTATCGAATCCCACAGCACCCTGGGCAAGACAACTTCGCTTCACGTGGAGGCTGAGCCCGCAAACCGAGGGCGTAGGGCTTGTGAGTAGGTCTCTGTAGCTCCGGTGCCCATAACTTTTGATCCGTAAGGAGTTACGCAGCACACAATATACTGTTGGAAAGATCTCTGAGAGCTCTACGACATGGGCAACTAGCTTGCTCGTTGTGCCCTTTTTTGGAGCCCAAAATCGAACGTTTTCATCAGTTTCGGTCCATTTTTCTAGTGTAGCTCTATTTTTTCATCCCGGATCGTACGTCGTGAGCTGTTAAAAGGACAACAACCTTCCTCGCGGGACATTAGATGGCCCTACAACGCATTGAAATCTCGTCTTGCGAGTATGCTGGGTTGTTGAAGCGGATGGGTTGTCGTTAAGCCCATTGGGCCTTCTTAATGGGCCATCTCTCTAGGCTGGGACTGTGAACCATTAACACATAAAGGAATTGTGCCGTCAACATGACGGGTGCGATCATACTAGCACTAATGCACCGGATCCCATCAGAACTCCGAAGTTAAGCGTGCTTGGGCTAGAGTAGTACTAGGATGGGTGACCCCCTGGGAAGTCCTCGTGTTGCACCCCCCTTTTCAATTTTTTTTGCTCCGGTTAGGGTTGCCAAGATACTTTATCCACCACATTTCTATTATCGAATCCTACGGTACCTTGGCCAATACAACTTCACTTCACGTGGAGGCCGGGCCCGCAAACTGAGGGCGTAGGGCTTGAGAGCAGGTCTCCGTCACTCCGGTGCCCATAACTTTTGATCCGTAAGTAGTTACGCGGCGCACATCATACTGTCGGAAAGCTCTCCGAGAGCTCTACGGCAGGGGCAACTAGCTTGCTCGTTGTGCCCTTTTTGGAGCTCAAAATTGAACGTTTTCATCAGTTTCGGTCCACTTTTCTAGTTTAGCTCTAATTTTTCGTCCCGGATCGTACGTCTTGAGCTGTTATATGGACAACATCCTTACTCGCTGGACATTAGAGGGCCCTACAACGCATTGAAATCTCGTCCTGCGTGTATGCTGGGTTGTTGAAGCGGATGGGTTGTCGTTACGCCCATTGGACCTTCTTAATGGGCCATCTCTTTAGGCTGGGACTGTGAACCATTAACACATAAAGGAATTGTGCCCTCAACATGACGGGTGCGATCATACCAGTACTAATGCACCGGATCCCATCAGAACTCCGAAGTTAAGCGTGCTTGGGCGAGAGTAGTACTAGGATGGGTGACCCCCTGGGAAGTCCACGTGTTGCACCCCCCTTTTCAATTTTTTTTGCTCCGGTTAGGGTTGCCAAGATACTTTATCCACCATAATTCTATTATTGAATCCCACAGCACCTTGGGCTAGACAACTTCGCTTCATGTGGAGGCCGGGCCCGCAAACCGAGGGCGTAGGGCTTGTGAGCAGGTCTCCGTCGCTCCGGTGCGCATAACTTTTGATCCGTAAGGAGTTACGCAGCGCACATCATACTGTTGGAAAGCTCTCCCAGAGCGCTACGACAGGGGCAGCTAGCTTGCTCGCTGTGCCCTTTTTTGGAGCCCAAAATCGAATGTTTTCATCGGTTTCCGGACACTTTTCTAGTTTAGCTCTATTTCTCCGTCACGGATCGTACGTAGTGAGCTGTTAAAAGGACAACAACCTTACTCGCGGGACATCAGAGGGCCCTACAACGCATTGACATCTCATCGTGCGAGTATGCTGGGTTGTTGAAGCGGATGGGTTGTCGTTAAACCTATTGGGCCTTCTTAATGGGCCATCTCTCTAGGCTGGGACTGTGAACCTTTAACACATAAAGGAATTGTGCCGTCAACATGACGGGTGCCATCATACCAGCACTAATGCACCGGATTCCATCAGAACTCCGAAGTTAAGCGTGCTTGGGCGAGAGTAGTACTAGGATGGGTGACCCCCTGGGAAGTCCTCGTGTTGCACCCCCCTTTTCAATTTTTTTTGCTCCGGTTAGGGTTGCCAAGATACTTTATCCACCACATTTCTATTATCGAATCCCACGGCACCTTGGGAAAGACAACTTCGCTTCACGTGGAGGCCGGGCCCGCAAACCGAGGGCGTAGGGCTTGTGAGCAGGTCTCCGTCGCTCCGGTGCCCATAACTTTTGATCCGTAAGGAGTTACGCGGTGCACAGCATACTGTTGGAAAGCTCTCCGAGAGCTCTACGATAGAGGCAGCTAGCTTGCTCGCTGTGCCATTTTTTGGAGCCCAAAATCGGACGTTTTCATCAGTTTCGGGCCACTTTTCTTGTTTAGCTCTAATTTTCCGTCCCGGATCGTACGTCGTGAGTTGTTAAAAGGCAAACAACCTTACTCGCGGGACATTAGAGGGCCCTACAACACATTGAAATCTCGTCTTGCGAGTATGCTGGGTTGTTGAAGAGATGGGTTGCCGTTAAGCCTATTGGGTCTTCTTAATGGGCCATCTCTCTACGCTGGGACTGTGAACTGTTAACACATAAAGGAATTGTGTCCTCAACATGACGGGTGCGATCATACCAGCACTAATGCACCGAATCCCATCAGAACTCCGAGGTTAAGTATGCTTGGGCGAGAGTAGTACTAGGATGGGTGACCCCTTGGAAGTCCTCGTGTTGCACCCCCTTTTCAATTTTTTTTCCTCCGGTTAGGGTTGCCCAGATACTTTATCCACCACATTTCTATTATCGAATCCCAAGGAACATTGGGCAATACAACTTCGCTTCACGTGGACGGCAGGCCCGCAAACTGAGGGCGTAGGGCTTGTGAGCAGGTCTCCGTCGCTCCGGTGCCCATAACTTTTGATCCGTAAGGAGTTACGCGGCGCACAGCATACTGTTGGAAAGCTCTCCGAGAGCTCTACGACAGGGGCAGCTAGCTTGCTCGCTGTGCCCTTTTTTGGAGCCCAAAATCGAACGTTTTCATCAATTTCGGGCCACTTTTCTAGTTTAGCTCTATTTTTCCGTCCCGGATCGTACGTCGTGAGCTGTTAAAAGGACAACAACCTTACTCGCGGGACATTAGAGGGCCCTACAACGCATTGAAATCTCGTCTTGCGTGTATGCTGGGTTGTTGAAGCGGATGGGTTGTCGTTAAGCCCATTGGGCCTTCTTAATGGGCCATCTCTCTAGGCTGGGACTGTGAACCATTAACACATAAAGGAATTGTGCCGTCAACATGACGGGTGCGATCATACCAGCACTAATTCACCGGATCCCATCTGAACTCCGAAGTTAAGCGTGCTTGGGCGAGAGTAGTACTAGGATCGGTGACCCCCTAGGAAGTCCTCGTGTTGCACCCCCCCTTTTCAATTTTTTTTGCTCCAGTTAGGGTTGCTAAGATACTTTATCCACCACATTTCTATTATCGAATCCCACGGCACCTTGGGCAAGACAACTTCGTTTCACATGGAGGCCGGCCCCGCAAACAGAGGGCGTAGGGCTTATGAACAGGTCTCCGTCGCTCCGGTGCCCATAACTTTTGATCCGTAAGGAGTTACGCGGCGCACAGCATACTGTTGGAAAGCTCTCCGAGAGCTCTACGACAGGGGCAGCTAGCTTGCTCGCTGTGCCCTTTTTTGGAGCCCAAAATCGAACGTTTTCATCAGTTTCGGGCCACTTTTCTAGTTTAGCTCTATTTTTTCATCCCGGATCGTACGTCTTGAGCTGTTAAATGGACAACAACCTTACTCGCGGGACATTAGAGGGCCCTACAACACATTGAAATCTCGTCTCGCGAGTATGCTGGGTTGTTGAAGCGGATGGGTTGTCGTTAAGCCCATTGGGCCTTCTTAATGGGCCATCTCTCTAGGCTGGGACTGTGAACCATTAACACATAAAGGAATTGTGCCCTCAACATGACGGGTGCGATCATACCAGTACTAATGCACCGGATCCCATCAGAACTCCGAAGTTAAGCGTGCTTGGGCGAGAGTAGTACTAGGATGGGTGACCCCCTGGGAAGTCCTCGTGTTGCACCCCCCTTTTCAATTTTTTTTGCTCCGGTTAGGGTTGCCAAGATACTTTATCCACCACATTTCTATTATCGAATCCCACGGCACCTTGGGCAAGACAACTTCGCTTCACGTGGAGGCCGGGCCCGCAAACCGAGGGCGTAGGGCTTGTGAGCAGGTCTCCGTCGCTCCGGTGCCCATAACTTTTGATCCGTAAGGAGTTACGCGGCGCACAGCATACTGTTGGAAAGCTCTCCGAGAGCTCTACGACAGGGACAGCTAGCTTGCTCGTTGTGCCCTTTTTTGGAGCCCAAAATTGAACATTTTCATCAGTTTCGGGCCACTTTTCTAGTTTAGCTCTATTTTTCCATCCCGGATCGTACGTCGTGAGCTGTTAAAAGGACAACAACCTTACTCGCGGGACATTAGAGGGCCCTACAACGCATTGAAATCTCGTCTTGCGAGTATGCTGGGTTGTTGAAGCGGATGGGTTGTCGTTAAGCCCATTGGGCCATCTTAATGGGCCATCTCTCTAGGCTGGGACTGTGAACCATTAACACATAAAGGAATTGTGCCGTCAACATGACGGGTGCGATCATACCAACACTAATGCACCGGATCCCATCAGAACTCCGAAGTTTAGTGTGCTTGGGCAAGAGTAGTACTAGGATGGGTTACCCCCTGTGAAGTCCTCGTGTTGCACCCCCCTTTTCAATTGTTTTTGTTCTGGTTAGGGTTGCCAAGATACTTTATCCACCGCATTTCAATTATCGAATCCCACGGCACCTTGGGCAAGACAACTTCGTTTCACGTGGAGGCCGGGCCCGCAAACCGAGGGCGTAGGGCTTGTGAGCAGGTCTCCGTCGCTCCGGTGCCCATAACTTTTGATCCGTAAGGAGTTACGCGGCGCACATCATACTGTTGGAAAGCTCTCCGAGAGCTCTACAACAGGGGCAGCCAGCTTGCTCGCTGTGCCCTTTTTTCGATCCTAAAATCGAACGTTTTCATCAGTTTCGGGCCACTTTTCTAATTTAGCTCTATTTTTTCGTCCCGGATCGTACGTCGTGAGCTATTAAAAGGACAACAACCTTACTCGCGGGACATTAGAGGGCACTACAACGCATTGAAATCTCGTCTAGCGAGTATGCTGGGTTGTTGAAGCGGGTGGGTTGTCGTTAAGCCCATTGGGCCTTCTTAATGGGCCATCTCTCTAGGCTGGGACTGTGAACCATAAACACATAAAGGAATTGTGCCCTCAACATGACGGGTGCGATCATACCAGTACTAATGCACCGGATCCCATCAGAACTCCGAAGTTAAGCGTGCTTGGGCGAGAGTAGTACTATGATGGGTGATCCCCTGGGAAGTCCTCGTGTTGCACCCCCCTTTTCAATTTTTTTTGCTCCGGTTAGGGTTGCCAAGATACTTTATCCACCACATTTCTATTATCGAATCCCACGGCACCGTGGGCAAGACAACTTCGCTTCACGTGGAGGCCAGGCCCGCAAACCGAGGTCGTAGGGCTTGTGAGCAGGTCTCCGTCGCTCCGGCGCCCATAATTTTTGATCCGTAAGGAGTTACGCGGCGCACAGCATACTGTTGGAAAGCTCTCCGAGAGCTCTACGACAGGTGCAGCCAGCTTTCTCACTTTGCCCTTTTTTGGCACCCAAAATCGAACGTTTTCATCAGTTTCGGCCCACTTTTCTAATTTAGCTCTATTTTTCCGTCTCGGATCGTACGTCGTGAGCTGTTAAAAGGACAACAACCCTACTCGCGGGACATTAGAGGGCCCTACAACGCATTGAAATCTCGTCTTGCGAGTATGCTGGGTTGTTGAAGCGGATGGGTTGTCGTTAAGCCCAATAGGCCTTCTTAATGGGCCATCTCTCTAGGCTGGGACTGTGAACCATTAACACATAAAGTAATTGTGCCCTCAACATGACGGGTGCGATCGTACCAGTACTAATGCACCGGATCCCATCAGAACTCCGAAGTTAAGCGTGCTTGGGCGAGAGTAGTACTAGGATGGTGATCCCCTGGATAGTCCTCGTGTTGTGCCTCCATTTTCAATTTTTTTTGCTCCGGTTAGGGTTGCCAAGATACTTTATCCACCACATTTCTATTATCGAATCCCACGGCACCTTGGCGAATACAACTTCGCTTCACATGGAGGCCGGGCCCGCAAACCGAGGGCGTAGGGCTTGTGAGCAGGTCTCCGTCGCTCAGGTGCCCATAACTTTTGAACTGTAAGGAGTTACACGGTGCACAGCATACTGTTGGAAAGCTCTCCGAGAGCTCTACGACAGGGGCAGCTAGCTTGCTCACTATGCCTTTTTTTGGAGTCCAAAATCGAACGTTTTCATCAGTTTCGGCCCACTTTTCTAGTTTAGCTCTATTTTTCCGTCCCGGATCGTACGTCGTGAGCTGTTAAAAGGACAACAACCTTACTCGCGGGACATTAGAGGGCGCTACAACGCATTGAAATCTCGTCTTGCGAGTATGCCGGGTTGTTGAAGCGAATGGGTTGTCGTTAAGCCTATTGTGCCTTCTTAATGGGCCATCCCTCTAGGCTGGGACTGTGAATCATTAACACATAAAGGAATTGTGCCCTCAACATGACGAGTGCGATCATACCAGCACTAATGCACCGGATCCCATCAGAACTCCGAAGTTAAGCGTGCTTGGGCGAGAGTAGTACTAGGATGGGTGACCCCTGGGAAGTCCTTGTGTTGCACCCCTCTTTTCAATTTTTTTCGCTTCGGTTAGGGTTGCCAAGATACTTTATCCACCACATTTCTATTATCGAATCCCACGGCACCTTGGGTACACAACTTCGCTTCACGTGGAGGCCGGGCCAGCAAACCGAGGGCGTAGGGCTTGTGACCAGGTCTCCGTCGCTCCGGTGCCCATAACTTTTGATCTGTAAAGACTAACACGGTGCACAGCATACTGTTGGAAAGCTCTCCGAGACCTCTACGATAGGGGCAGCTAGCTTGCTCGCTGTGCCCTTTTTTGGAGCCCAAAATCAAACGTTTTCATTAGTTTCGGGCCATTTTTCTAGTTTAGCTCTATTTTTCGGTCCCGGATCCTATGTCGTGAGTTGGTAAAAGGACAACAACCTTACTCGCGGGACATTAGAGGGCCCTACAACGCATTGAAATCTCATCTTGTGAGTATGCTGGGTTGTTGAAGCGGATGGGTTATCGTTAAGCCTATTGGGCGTTCTTAATGGGTCATCTCTCTAGGCTGGGACTGTGAACCATTAACACATAAAGGAATTGTGCCCTCAACATGACGGGTGCGATCTTACCAGTCCTAATGCACCGGATCCCATCAGAACTCGAAAGTTAAGCGTGCTTGGGCGAGAGTAGTACTAGGATTGGTGACCCCCTGGGAAGTCCTCGTGTTGCACCCCCCTTTTCAATTTTTTTTGCTGCGCTTAGGGTTGCCAAGATACTTTATCCACCACATTTCCATTATCGAATCCCAAGGCACCTTGGGCTGGACAACTTCGCTTCACGTGGAGGCCGGGCCCGCAAACCGAGGGCGTAGGGCTTGTGAGCAGGTCTCCATCACTCCGGTGCCCATAACTTTTGATCCGTAAGGAGTTACGCGGCGCACAGCATACTGTTGGAAATCTCTCTGAGAGCTCTACGACAGGGGCAGCTAGCTTGCTCGCTATGCCCTTTTTTGGAGCCCAAAATCGAACGTTTTCATCAATTTCGGGGCAGTTTTCTATTTTAGCTCTATTTTCCCCTCCCAGATCGTACATCGTGAGCTGTTAAAAGGACAACAACCTTACTCACGGGACATTAGAGGGCCCTACAACGCATTGAAATCTCGTCTTGCGAGTATGCTGGGTTGTTGAAGCGGATGGGTTGTCGTTAAGCCTATTGGGCCTTCTTAATGGGCCATCTCTCTAGGCTGGGACTGTGAACCATTAACACATAAAGGATTTGTGCCGTCAACATGACGGGTGCGATCATACCAGCACTAATGCACCGGATCCCATCAGAACTCCGAAGTTAAGCGTGCTTGGGCGAGAGTAGTACTAGGATGGGTGACCCCCTGGGAAGTCCTCGTGTTGTACCCCCCTTTTCAATTTTTTTTGCTCCGGTTAGGGTTGCCAATATACTTTATCCACCACATTTCTATTATCGAATCCCACGGCACCTTGGGCAAGACAACTTCGCTTCACGTGGAGGCCGGGCCCGCAAACCGAGGGCGTAGGGCTTGTGAGCAGGTCTCCGTCGCTCCGGTGCCCATAACTTTTGATCCGTAAGGAGTTACGCGGCGCACAACATACTGTTGGAAAGCTCTCCGAGAGCTCTACGATAGGGGCAGCTAGCTTGCTCGCTGTGCCCTTTTTTGGAGCCCAAAATCGAACGTTTTCATCAATTTTGGGCCACTTTTCTAGTTTAGCTCTATTTTTCCGTCCCGGATCGTACGTCGTGAGCTGTTAAAAGGACAACAACCTTACTCGCGGGACATTAGAGGGCCCTACAATGCATTGAAATCTCGTCTTGCGAGTATGCTGGGTTGTTGAAGCGGATGGGTTGTCGTTAAGCCCATTGGGCCTTCTTAATGGGCCATCTCTCTAGGCTGGGACTGTGAACCATTAACACATAAAGGAATTGTGCCGTCAACATGACGGGTGCGATCATACCAGCACTAATGCACCGGATCCCATCAGAACTCCGAAGTTAAGCGTGCTTGGGTGAGAGTAGTACTACGATGGGGGACCCCCTGGGAAGTCATCGTGTTGCACCTCCCTTTTCAATTTTTTTTGCTCCGGTTAGGGTTGCCAAGATACTTTATCCACCACATTTCTATTATCGAATCCCACGGCACCTTGGGCAAGACAACTTCGCTTCACGTGGAGGCCAGGCCCGCAAACCGAGGGCGTAGGGCTTGTGAGCAGGTCTCCGTCGCTCCGATGCCCATAACTTTTGATCCGTAAGGAGTTACGCGGCGCACAACATACTGTTGGAAAGCTCTCCGAGAGCTCTACGACAGGGGCAGCTAGCTTGCTCGTTCTGCCCTTTTTTGGAGCCCAAAATCGAACGTTTTCATCAGTTTCGGGCCACTTTTCTAGTTTTGCTCAATTTTTCCATCCCGGATCGTACGTCTTGAGTTGTTAAATAGACAACAACCTTACTCGCGGGACATTAGTGGGCCCTACAACACATTGAAATCTCATCTCGCGAGTATGCTGGGTTGTTGAAGCGGATGGGTTGCGTTAAGCCCATTGGGCCTTCTTAATGGGCCACCTCTCTAGGCTGAGACTGTGAACCATTAACACATAAAGGAATTGTGCCCTCAACATGACGGGTGCGATCATACCAGTACTAAGGCACCGGATCCCATCAGAACTCCAAAGTTAAGCGTGCTTGGGCGAGAGTAGTACTAGGATGGGTGACCCCCTGGGAAGTCCTCGTGTTGCACCCCCCTTTTCAATTTTTTTTGCCCCGGTTAGGGTTGCCAAGATACTTTATCCACCACATTTCTATTATCGAATCCCACGGCACCTTGGGCAGACAACTTCGCTTCACGTGGAGGCCGGGCCCGCAAGCCCAGGGCGTAGGGCTTGTGAGCAGGTCTCCGTCGCTCCGGTGCCCATAACTTTTGATCCGTAAGGAGTTACGCGGCACACAGCATACTGTTGGAAAGCTCTCCGAGAGCTTTACGACAGGGGCAGCCAGATTGCTCGCTTTGCCCTTTTTTGGATCCCAAAATCGAACGTTTTCATCAGTTTCAGGCCACTTTTCTTGTTGAGCTCTATTTTTCCGTCCCGGATCGTATGTCGTGAGCTGTTAAAAGGACAACAACCTTACTCGCGGGACATTAGAGGGCCCTACAATGCATTGAAATCTCGTCTTGCGAGTATGATGGGTTGTTGAAGAAGATGGGTTGTCGTTAAGTCCATTGGGCGTTCTTAATGAGCCATCTCTCTAGGCTGGGACTGTGAACCTTTAACACATATAGGAATTGTGCCCTCAAATGATGGGTGCGATCATACCAGTACGAATGCACCGGATCCCATCAGAACTCCGAAGTTAAGCGTGCTTGGGCGAGAGTAGTGCTAGGATGGGTGACCCCTTGGGAAGTCCTCATGTTGTGCCACCATTTTCAATTTTTTTTGCTCCGGTTAGGGTTGCCAAGATACTTTGTCCACCACATTTCTATTATCGAATCCCATGGCACCTTCGGCAAGACAACTTCGCTTCACGTGGAGGCAGGGCCCGCAAATCGAGGGCGTAGGGCTTGTGAATAGGTCTGCGTCGCTCCGGTGCCCATAAATTTTGATCCGTAAGGAGTTACGCGGCGCACAGCATACTGTTGGAAAGCACTCCGAGAGCTCTACGACAGGGACAACTAGCTTGCTCTTTGTGCCCTTTTTTGAGCCCAAAATTGAACATTTTCATCAGTTTCGGGCCACTTTTCTAGTTTAGCTCTATTTTTCCATCCCGGACCGCACGTCATGAGCTGTTAAAAGGACAACAACCTTACTCGCGGGACATTAGAGGGCCCTACAACGCATTGAAATCTCGTCTTGCGAGTATGCTGGGTTGTTGAAGCGGATGGGTTGTCGTTAAGCCCATTGGGCCTTCTTAATGGGCCATCTCTCTAGGCTGGGACTGTGAACCATTAACACAAAGGAATTGTGCCGTCAACTTGACTGGTGCGATCATACCAGCACTAATGCATCGGATCCCATCAGAACTCCGAAGTTAAGCGTGCTTGGGCGAGAGTAGTACTAGGATGGGTGACCCCCTGGGAAGTCCTCGTGTTGCACCCCCCTTTTCAATTTTTTTTGCTCCGGTTAGGGTTGCCAAGATACTTTATCCACCACATTTCTATTATCGAATCCCACGGCATCTTGGCCAATATAGCTTCGCTTCACGTGGACGCCGGGCCCGCAAACCGAGGGCGTAGGGCTTGTGAGCAGGTCTCCGTCGCTCCGGTGCCCATAACTTTTGATCCGTAAGGAGTTACGCGGCTCACAACATACTGTTGGAAAGCTCTCAGAGAGCTCTACGACAGGGGCATCTAGCTTGCTCGCTTAGCCCTTTTTTGGAGCCCAAAATCGAACATTTTCATCAACTTCGGGCCACTTTTCTAGTTTAGCTCTATTTTTCCGTCACAGATCATACGTCGTGAGCTGTTAAATGGACAAGAACCTTACTCGCGGGACATTAGAGGGCCCTACAAAGCATTGAAATCTCGTCTTGCGAGTATGCTGCGTTGTTGAAGCGGATGGGTTGCCGTTAAGCCCATTGGGCCTTCTTAATGGGCCATCTCTCTAGGCTGGGACTGTGAACCATTAACACATAAAGGAATTGTGCCCTCAACATGACGGGTGTGATCATACCAGTACTAATGCACCAGATCCCATCAGAACACCGAAGTTAAGGGTGCTTGGGCGAGAGTAGTACTAGGATGGGTGACCTCCTGGGAAGTCCTCGTGTTGCACCCCCCTTTTCAATTTTTTTGCCCTAGTTAGGGTTGCCAAGTCACTTTATCCACCATATTTCTATTATCGAATCCCACGGCACCTTGGGCAAGACAACTTCGCTTCACGTGGAGGCCGGGCCCGTAAACCGAGGGCGTAGGGCTTGTGAGCAGGTCTCCGTCGCTCCGGTGCCCATAACTTTTGATCCGTAAGGAGTTACGCGGCGCACAGCATACTGTTGGAAAGCTCTCCGAGAGCTCTACGAAAGGGGCAGCCAGCTTGCTTATTGTGCCCTTTTTTGGAGGCCAAAATCAAACGTTTTCATCAGTGTCGGGCCACTTTTCTAGTTTAGCTCTATTTTTTCATCCCGGATCGTACGTTGTGAGAGGTTAAAAGGACAACAACCTTACTCACGGGACATTCGAGGGCCCTACAGCGCATTGAAATCTTGTCTTCCGAGTATATGCTGGGTTGTTGAAGCGGATGGGTTGTCGTTAAGCCCATTGGGCCTTCTTAATGGGCCATCTCTCTACGCTGGGACTGTGAACCATTAACACATAAAAGAATTGTGCCCTCAACATGACGGGTACGATCATACCAGCACTAATGCACTGGATCCCATCAGAACTCCGAAGTTAAGCGTGCTTGGGCGAGAGTAGTGCTAGGATGGGTGACCCCCTGGGAAGTCCTCGTGTTGTGCCTCAATTTTCAATTTTTTTTGCTCCGATTAGGGTTGCCAAGATACTTTATCCACCACATTTCTATTATCAAATCCCAAGGCACCTTGGGCAAGACAACTTCGCTTCACGTGGAGGCCGGGACCGCAAACCGAGGGCGTAGGGCTTGTGAGCAGGTCTCCGTCGCTCCGGTGCCCATAACTTTTGATCCGCAAGGAGTTACGCGGCGCACAACATACTGTTGGAAAGCTCTCCGAGAGCTCTACGACAGGGGCGGCTAGCTTGCTCGTTGTGCCCTTTTTTGGAGCCCAAAATCAAACGTTTTCATCAGTTTCGGGCCACTTTTCTAGTTTAGCTCTATTTTTCCGTCCCGGATCGTACGTCGTGAGATGTTAAAAGAACAACAACCATACTCGCGGGACATTAGAGGGCCCTACAATGCATTGAAATCTCGTCTTGCGAGTATGCTGGGTTGTTGAAGCGGATGGGTTGTCGTTAAGCCCATTTGGCCTTCTTAATGGGCCATCACTCTAGGCTGGGATTGTGAACCATTAACACATAAAGGAATTGTGCCCTCAACATGACGGGTGTGATCATACCAGCACTAATGCACCGGATCCTATCAGAACTCCGAACTTAAGTATGTATGGGCGAGAGTAGTACTAGGATGAGTGACCCCCTGGGAAGTCCTCGTGTTGCACCCCCTTTTTCAATTTTTTTTGCTCCGGTTAGGGTTGCCAAGATATTTTATCCACCACATTTCTATTATCGAATCCCAAGGCACCTTGGGCAAGACAACTTCACTTCACGTGGAGGACGGGCCCGCAAACCGAGGTCGTAGGGCTTGTGAGCAGGTCTCCGTCGCTCCGGTGTCCATAACATTTGATCCGTAGGGAGTTGCGCGGCGCACATCATACTGTTGGAAAGCTCTCCGAGAGCTCTATGACAGGGGCAGCTAGCTTGCTCGCTGTGCCCTTTTTTGGAGCCCAAAATCGAACGTTTTAATCAATTTCTGGCCACATTTCTATTTTAGATCTTTTTTTCCATCCTGGATCGTACGTTGTGAGCTGTTAAAAGGACAACAACCTTACTCCGGGACATTAGAAGGCCCTACAACGCATCAAAATCTCATCTTGCTAGGATGCTGGGTTGTTGAAGCGAATGGGTTGTCGTTAAGCCTATTGGGTCTTCTTAATGGGCCATCCCTCTAGGCTGGGACTGTGAACCATTAACACATAAAGGAATTGTGCCGTCAACATGACGGGTGCGATCATACCAGCACTAATGCACCGGATCCCATCAGATCTCCAAAATTAAGGGTGCTTGGGCGAGAGTAGTACTAGGATGGGTGACCCCCTGGCAAGTCCTCGTGTTGCTCCCTTCTTTTCAATTTTTTTTTTGCTCCGGTTAGGGTTGCCAAGATACTTTATCCACCACATTTCTATTATCGAATCCCACGGCACCTTGGGCAAGACAACTTAGCTTCACGTGGACGTCGGGCCCGCATACCAAGGGCGTAGGGCTTGTGAGCAAGTCTCCGTCGCTCCGATGCCCATAACTTTTGATCCGTGAGGAGTTACGCGGCGCACAGCATACTGTTGGAAAGTTCTCCGAGAGATCTACGATAGGGGCAGCAAGTTTGCTCGCTGTGCCCTTTTTTGGAGACCAAAATCGAACGTTTTCATCAGTTTCGGGCCACTTTTCTAGTTTAGCTCTATTTTTCTGTCCCGGTTCGTACGTCGTGAGCTGTTAAAAGGACAACAACCTTACTCGCAGGACATTAGAGGCCCCTACAATGCATTGAAATCTCGTCTTCCGAGTATACTGGGTTGTTGAAGTGGACGGGTTGTCGTTAATCCCATTGGGCCTTCTTACTGGGCCATCTCTCTAGGCTGGGACTGTGAACCATTAACACATAAAGTAATTGTGCCCTCAACATGACGGATGCGATCATACCAGCACTAATGCACCGGATCCCATCAGAACTCCGAAGTTAAGCGTGCTTGGGCGAGAGTAGTACTAGGATGGGTGACCCCCCGGGAAGTCCTCGTGTTGTGCCTCCATTTTCAAATTTTTTTGCTCGGGTTAGGGTTGCCAAGATACTTTATCCACCACATTTCTATTATCGAATCCCACGGCACCTTGGGCAAGACAACTTCGCTTCACGTGGTAGCCGGGCCCGCAAACCGAGGGCGTAGGGCTTGTGAGCAGGTCTCCGTCGCTCCGGTGCCCATAACTTTTGATCCGTAAGGAGTTACGCGGCGCACAACATACTGTTGGAAAGCTCTCCGAGAGCTCTACGACAGGGGCAGCTAGCTTGCTCATTGTGCCCTTTTTTGGAGCCCAAAATCGAACGTTTTCATCAGTTTCGGGCCACTTTTCTAGTTTAGCTCTATTTTTCCGTCCCGAATCGTACGTCATGAGCTGTTAAAAGAACAACAACCTTACTCACAGGACATTTGAGGGCCCTACAATGCATTGAAATCTCATCTTGCGAGTATGCTGGGTTGTTGAAGCGGATGGGTTGTCGTTAAGCCCATTGGGCCTTCTTAATGGGCCATCTCTCTAGGCTGGGACTGTGAACCATTAACACATAAAGGAATTGTGCCGTCAACATGACGGGTGCGATCATACCAGCACTAATGCACCGGATCCCATCAGAACTCCAAAGTTAAGCGTGCTTGGGCGAGAGTAGTACTAGGATGGGTGACCCCCTGGGAAGTCCTCGAGTTGCAGCCCCTTTTTCAATTTTTTTTGCTCCGGTTAGGGTTTCCAAGATACTTTATCTACCACATTTCAATTATCGAATCCCACGGCACCTTTGGCAAGACAACTTCGCTTCACGTGGAGGCCGGGCCCGCAAATCGAGGTCGTAGGGCTTGTGAGCAGGTCTCCTTTGCTCTGGTGCCCATAACTTTTGATCCGTAAGGAGTTACGCGGCGCACAGCATACTGTTGGAAAACTCTCTGAGAGCTCTACGACAGGGGCAGCTAGCTTGCTCGTTGTGCCCTTTTTTGGAGCCCAAAATCGTACGTTTTCATCAGTTTCGTGCCACTTTTCTGGTTTAGCTCTATTTTTTCGTCCCGGATCGTACGTTGTGAGCTGTTAAAAGAACAACAACCTTACTCGCGGGACATTAGAGTTCCCTACAACGCATTGAAATCTCGTCTTGCCAGTATGCTGGGTTGTTGAAGCGGATGGGTTGTCGTTAAGCCCATTGGGCCTTCTTAATGTGCCATCTCTCTAAGCTAGGACTGTGAACCATTTACACATACAGGAATTGTGCCGTCAACATGACGGGTGCGATCACACCAGCACTAATGCACCAGATCCCATCAGAACTCCGAAGTTAAGCGTGCTTGGGCGAGAGTAGTACTAGGATGGGTGACCCCCTGGGAAGTCCTCGTGTTGCACCCCACTTTTCAATTTTTTTTTTGCTCCGGTTAGGGTTGCCAAGATACTTTATCCACCACATTTCTATTATCGAATCCCACGGCACCTTGGGCAAGACAACTTCGCTTCACGTGGAGGCCGGGCCCGCAAACCGAGGGCGTAGGGCTTGTGAGCAGGTCTCCGTCGCTCCGGTGCCCATAACTTTTGATCCATAAGGAGTTACGCGGTGCACAGCATACTGTTGGAAAGCTCTCCGAGAGCTCTACGATAGGGGCAGCTAGCTTGCTCGCTGTGCCCTTTTTTGGAGCCCAAAATCGAACGTTTTCATCAGTTTCGGGCCACTTTTCTAGTTTAGCTCTATTTTTCCGTCCCGGATCGTACGTCGTGAGCTGTTAAAAGGACAACAACCTTACTCGCGGGACATTAGAGGGCCCTACAACGCATTGAAATCTCGTCTTGCGAGTATGCTGGGTTGTTGAAGCGGATGGGTTGTCGTTAAGCCCATTGGGCCTTATTAATGGGCCATCTCTCTAGGCTGGGACTGTGAACCATTAACACATAAAGGAATTGTGCCGTCAACATGAGGGGTGTGATCACACCAGAACTCCGAAGTTAAGCGTGTTTGGGCGAGAGTAGTACTAGGATGGGTGACCCCCTGGGAAGTCCTCGTGTTGCACCCCCCTTTTCAATTATTTTTGCTCCGGTTAGGGTTGCCAAGATACTTTATCCACCACATTTCTATTATCGAATCCCACGGCACCTTGGGCAAGACAACTTCGCTTCACGTGGAGGCCGGGCCTGCAAACCGAGGGCGTAGGGCTTGTGAGCAGGTCTCCGTCGCTCCGGTGCCCATAACTTTTGATCCGTAAGGAGTTACGCGGCGCACAGCATACTGTTGGAAAGCTCTCCGAGAGCTCTACGACAGGGGCATCAAGCTTGCTCGTTGTGCACTTTTTTAGAGCCCAAAATCGAATGTTTTCATCATTTTCGGGCCACTTTTCTAGTTTAACTCTTTTTTTCCGTCCCGGATCGTACATCGTGAGCTGTTAAAAGGACAACAACCTTACTCGCGGGACATTAGAGGGCCCTACAATGCATTGAAATCTCGTCTTGCGAGTATGCTGGGTTGTTGAAGCGGATGGGTTGTCGTTAAGCCCATTGGGCCTTCTTAATGGGCCATCTCTCTAGGCTGGGACTGTGAACCATTAACACATAAAGGAATTGTGCCTTCAACATGACGGGTGCGATCATACCAGCACTAATGCACCGGATCCCATCAGAACTCCGAAGTTAAGCGTGCTTGGGCGAGAGTAGTACTCGGATGGGTGACCCCCTGGGAAGTCCTCGTGTTGCAACCCCTTTTCAATTTTTTTTGATCCGGTTAGGGTTGCCAAGATACTTTATCCACAAAATTTCTGTTATCGAATCCCACGGCACCTTGGGCAAGACAACTTCGCTTCACGTGGAGGCCGGGCCCGCAAACAGAGGGCGTAGGGCTTGTGAGCAGGTCTCCGTCGCTCCGGTGCCCATAACTTTTGATCCGTAAGGAGTTACGCAGCGCACAACATACTGTTAGAAAGCTCTCCGAGAGCTCTACGACTGGGGTAGCAAGCTTGCTCGTTGTGCCCTTTTTTCGAGCAAAAAATCGAATGTTTTTATCAGTTTTGGGACACTTTTCTAGTTTAGCTCTATTTTCCATCCCGGATCGTACGTCGTGAGCTGTTAAAAAGACAACAACCTTACTCTCGGGACATTAGAGGGCCCTACTACGCATTGAAATCTCGTCTTGCGAGGATGCTGGGTTGTTGAAGCGGATGGGTTGTCGTTAAGACCATTGGGCCTTTTGATGGGCCATCTCTCTAGGTTGGGACTGTGAACCATTAAAAATTAAAGGAATTGTGCCGTCAACATGATGGGTGCTATCATACCAGCACTAATGCACCGGATCCCATCAGAACTCTGAAGTTGAGCGTGCTTGGGCGAGAGTAGTACTAGGATGGGTGACCCCATGGGAAGTCCTCGTGTTGTACCCCCCTTTTCAATTTTTTTTGCTCTGGTTAGGGTTGCCAAGATACTTTATCCACCACATTTCTATTATTGAATCACACGGCTCCTTGGGCCAGACAACTTCGCTTCACGTGGAGGTCAGGCCCGCAAACCGAGGGCATAGGGCTTGTGAGCAGGTCTCTGTCGCTCCGGTGCCGATAACTTTTGATCCGTAAGGAGTTACGCGGCCTACAGCATACTGTTGGAAAGCTCTCCGTGAGCTCTACGACAGGGGCAGCTAGCTTGCTCGCTGTGCCCTTTTTTGGAGCCCAAAATCGAACGTTTTCATCAGTTTCGGGCCATTTTTCTAGTTTAGCTCTATTTTTCCATCCCGGATCGTACGTCGTGAGCTGTTAAAAGGACAACAACCTTACTCGCGGGAAATTAGAGGGCCCTACAACGCATTGAAATCTCGTCTTGCGAGTATGCTGGGTTTTTGAAGCGGATGGGTTGTCGTTAAGCCTTTGGGTCTTCTTAATGGGCCATCTCTCTAGGCTGGGACTGTGAACCATTAACACATAAAGGAATTGTGCCGTCAACATGACGGGTGCGATCATACCAGCACTAATGCACCGGATCCCATCAGAACTCCGAAGTTAAGCGTGCTTGGGCGAGAGTAGTACTAGGATGGGTGACCCCTAGGAAGTCCTCGCGTTGCACCCCTCTTTTTCAATTTTTTTTGCTCCGGTTAGGGTTGCCAAGATACTTTATCCACCAAATTTCTATTATCGAATCCCGCGGCACCTTAGGTAGGACAACTTCGCTTCACGTGGAGGGCGGGCCCGCAAACCGATGGCGTAGGGCTTGTGAGCAGGTCTCCGTCGCTCTGGTGCCCATAACTTTTGATCCGTAAGGAGTTACGCATCGCACAACATACTGTTGGAAAGCTCTCCGAGAGCTATACGACAGGGGCAGCAAGCATGCTTGCTGTGCCCTTTTTTGGAGCCCAAAATTGAACGTTTTCATCAGTTTTGGGACATTTTTCTAGTTTAGCTATATTTTTCCGTCCCGGATCGTACGTCGTGAGCTGTTAAAAGGACAACAACCTTACTCGCGGGACATTAGAGGGCCCTACAATGCATTGAAATCTCGTCTTGCGAGTATTCTGGGTTGTTGAAGCAGATGGGTTGTCATTAAGCCCATTGGGCCTTCTTAATGGGCCATCTCTCTAGGCGGGGACTGTGAACCATTAACACATAAAGGAATTGTGCCGTCAACATGACGGGTGCGATCATACCAGCACTAATGCACCGGATCCCATCAGAACTCCGAAGTTAAGCGTGCTTGGGCGAGAGTAGTACTAGGATGGGTGACCCCCTAGGAAGTCCTCGTGTTGCACCCCCCTTTTCAATTTTTTTTGCTCCGGTTAGGGTTGCCAAGATACTTTATCCACCACATTTCTATTATCGAATCCCACGGCACCTTGGGCAAGACAACTTTGCTTCACGTGGAGGCCGGGCCCGCAAACCGAGGGCGTAGGGCTTGTGAGCAGGTCTCCGTCGCTCCGGTGCCCATAACTTTTGATCCGTAAGGAGTTACACGGTGCACAGCATACTGTTGGAAAGCTCTCCGAGAGCTCTACGATAGGGGCAGCTAGCTTGCTCGCTGTGCCCTTTTTTGGAGCCCAAAATCGAACGTTTTCATCAGTTTCGGGCCACTTTTCTAGTTTAGCTCTATTTTTCCGTCCCGGATCGTACGTCGTGAGCTGTTAAAAGGACAACAACCTTACTCGCGGGACATTAGAGGGCCCTACAACGCATTGAAATCTCGTCTTGCGAGTATGCTGGGTTGTTGAAGCGGATGGGTTGTCGTTAAGCCCATTGGGCCTTCTTAATGGGCCATCTCTCTAGGCTGGGACTGTGAACCATTAACACATAAAGGAATTGTGCCCTCAACATGACGGGTGCGATCATACCAGCACTAATGCACCGGATCCCATCAGAACTCCGAAGTTAAGCGTGCTTTGGTGAGAGTAGTATTAGGATGGGAGAACCCCTGGGAAGTCCTCGTTTTGCACCCCCCTTTTCAATTTTTTGTGCTCCGGTTAGGGTTGCCAAGATACTTTATCCACCACATTTCTATTATCGAATCCCACAGCACCTTGGGAAAGACGACTTCGCTTCACGCGGAGGCCGGGCCCGTAAACCGAGGGCGTAGGGCTTTTGAGCAGGTCTCCGTCGCTCCGGTGCCCATAACTTTTGATCCGTAGGGAGTTACGCGGCGCACAACATACTGTTGGAAAGCACTCCTAGAGCTCTATGATAGGGGCAGCTAGCTTACTCGCTGTGCCCATTTTTGGAGCCCAAAATCGAACGTTTTCATCAGTTTCAGCCCACTTTTCTAGTTTAGCTCTATTTTTTCGTCCCGGATCGTACGTCGTGAGCTGTTAAAAGGACAACAACCTTACTCGCGGGACATTAGAGGGCCCTACAACGCATTGAAATCTCGTCTTGCGAGTATGCTGGGTTGTTGAAGCGGATGGGTTGTCGTTAAGCCTATTGGGCTTTCTTAATGGGCCATCTCTCTAGGCTTGGACTGTGAACCATTAACACATAAAGGAATTGTGCCGTCAATATGACGGGTGCGATCATACCAGCACTAATGCACTGGATCCCATCAGAACTCCGAAGATAAGCGTGCTTGGGCGAGAGTAGTACTAGGATGGGTGATCCCTTGGGAAGTCCTCGTGTTGCACCCCCCTTTTCAATTTTTTTTGCTCCGGTTAGGGTTGCCAAGATACTTTATCCACCACATTTCTATTATCGAATCCCACGGTACCTTGGCCAATACAACTTCGCTTCACGTGGAGGCCGGGCCAACAAACCGAGGGGGTAGGACTTGTGAGCAGGTCTCCGTCACTCCGGTGCCCATAACTTTTGATTCGTAAGGAGTTACGCGGCGCACAACATACTGTTGGAAAGCTCTCCTAGAGTTCTACGACAGGGGCAGCTAGCTTGCTCACTTTGCACTTTTTTGGATAGCAAAATCGAACGTTTTCATCAGTTTCGGGCCACTTTTCTTGTTTAGCTCTATTTTTTCGTCCCGGATCGTACGTCTTGAGCTGTTAAATGGACAACAACCTTGCTCGCGGTACATTAGAGGGCCCTACAACGCATTGAAATTTCGTCCTGCGAGTATGCTGGGTTGTTGAAGCGGATGGGTTGTCGTTAAGCCTACTGGGCCTTCTTAATGGTCCATCTCTCTAGGCTGGGACTGTGAACCATTAACACATAAAGGAATTGTGCCATCAACATGACGGGTGCGATCATACCAACACTAATGCACCGGATCCCATCAGAACTTAGAAGTTAAGCGTGCTTGGGTGAGGGTTGTACTAGGATGGGTGACCCCATGGGAAGTCCACGTGTTGCACTTCAATTTTTTTCCCTCGGTTAGGGTTGCCAAGATACTTTATCCACCACAATTCTATTATCGAATCCCAAGGCACCTTGGGCAAGACAACTTCACTTCGCGTAGAGGCTCGACCCGTAAACTGAGGGCGTGGGGCCTGTTATTATGTCTCCGTCGCTCCAGTGCCCATAACTTTTGATCCGTAAGGAGTTATGCGACCCACAGCATACTGTTGAAAAGCACTTCGAGAGCTCTACTATGGGAGTAGCAAGCTTACTCGCTTTGCCCTTTTTTGTAGCCCAAAATCGAACGTTTTCATCAGTTTCGGGCCACTTTTCTAGTTTATCTCTATTTTTTCGTCCCGGATCGTACGTCGTGAGCTGTTAAAAGAACAACAACCTTACTCGCGGGATATTAGAGGGCCCTACAACGCATTGAAATCTCGTCTTGCGAGTATGCTGTGTTGTTGAAGCGGATGGGTTGTCGTTAAGGCCATTGGGCCTTCTTAATGGGCCATCTCTCTAGGCTGGGACTGTGAACCATTAACATATAAAGGAATTGTGCCGTCAACATGACGGGGGCGATCATACCAGCACTAATGCACCGGATCCCATCAGAACTCCGAAGTTAAGCGTGCTTGGGCGAGAGTAGTACTAGGATGGGTGACCCCCTGGGAAGTCCTCGTGTTGCACCCCCCTTTTCAATTTTTTTTGCTCCGGTTAAGGTTGCCAAGATACTTTATCCACCACATTTCTATTATCGAATCCCACGGCACCTTGGGCAAGACAACTTCGCTTCACGTGGAGGCCGGGCTAGCAAACCGAGGGCGTAGGGCTTGTGAGCAGGTCTCCGTCGCTCCGGTGCCCATAACTTTTGATCCGTAAGGAGTTACGCGGCGCACAGCATACTGTTGGAAAGCTCTCCGAGAGCTCTACGATAGGGGCAGCTAGCTTGCTCGCTGTGCCCTTTTTTGGAGCCCAAAATCGAACGTTTTCATCAATTTCAGGCCACTTTTCTAGTTTAGCTCTATTTTTCCGTCCCGGATCGTACGTCGTGAGCTGTTAAAAGGACAACAACCTTACTCGCGGGACATTAGAGGGCCCTACAACGCATTGAAATCTCGTCTTACGAGTATGCTGGGTTGTTGAAGCGGATGGGTTGTCGTTAAGCCCATTGGGCCTTCTTAATGGGCCATCTCTCTAGGCTGGGACTGTGAACCATTAACACATAAAGGAATTGTGCCCTCAACATGACGGGTGCGATCATACCAGTACTAATGCATCGGATCCCATCAGAACTCCGAAGTTAAGCGTGCTTGGGCGAGAGTAGTACTAGGATGGGTAACCCTCTGGGAAGTCCTCTCGTTGCACCCCACTTTTCAATTTTTTTTGCTCCGGTTCGGGTTGACAAGATACATTATCCACCGCATTTCTATTATCGAATCCCATGGCACCTTGGGCAAGATAACTTCGCTTCATGTGGAGGCCGGGCCCACAAACAGAGGGCGTAGGGCTTGTGAGCAGGTCTCCGTCACTTAGGTGCCCATAACTTTTGTTCCGTAAGGAGTTACATGGCGCACAACATACTGTTGGAAAGCTCTCCGAGAGCTCTACGACGGGGGCAGCTAGGTTGCTCGCTGTACCCTTTTTTTGAGCCCAAAATAGAACCTTTTCATCAGTTTCGGGCCACTTTTCAAGTTTAGCTCTATTTTTCCGTCCCGGATCGTACGTCTTGAGCTGTTAAATGGACAACAACCTTACTCGCGGGATATTAGAGGGCCCTACAACGCATTGAAATCTTGTCTCGCTAGTATGCTTGATTGTTGAAGCGGATGGGTTGTCGTTAAGCCCATTGGGCCTTCTTAATGGGCCATCTCTCTAGGCTGGGACTTCGAAGCAATAACACATAAAGGAATTGTGCCCTCAACATGACGGGTGCGATCATACCAGTACTAATGCACCGGATCCCATCAGAACTCCGAAGTTAAGCGTGCTTGGGCGAGAGTAGTACTAGGATGGGTGACCCCCTGGGAAGTCCTCGTGTTGCACCCCCCTTTTCAATTTTTTTTGCTCCGGTTAGGGTTGCCAAGATACTTTGTCCACCACATTTCTATTATCAAATCCCACGGCACCTTGGGCAAGACAACTTCGCTTCACGTGGAGGCCGGGCCCGCAAACCGAGGGCGTAGGGCTTGTGAGCAGGTCTCCGTCGCTCCGGTGCCCATAACTTTTGATCCGTAAGGAGTTACGCGGCGCACAACATACTGTTGGAAAGCTCTCCGAGAGCTCTACGACAGGGGCAGCTAGTTTGCTCGCTGTGCCCTTTTTTGGAGCCCAAAATCGAACGTTTTCATCAATTTTGGGCCAGTTTTCTATTTTGGCTCTATTTTTCCGTCCCGGATCATACGTCCTGAGCTGTTAAATGGACAACAACCTTACTCGTGGGACATTAGAGGGCGCTACAACGCATTGAAATCTCGTCTCGCGAGTATGCTGGGTTGTTGAAGCGGATGGGTTGTCGTTAAGCCCATTGGGCCTTCTTAATGGGCCATCTCTCTAGGCTGTGACTGTGAACCATTAACACATAAAGGAATTGTGCCCTCCACATGACGGGTACGATCATACCAGTACTAATGCACCGAATCCCATCAGAACTCCGAAGTTAAGCGTGCATGGGCGAGAGTACTACAAGGATGGGTGACCCCCTGGGAAGTCTTCGTGTTGCACCGCTTTTCATTTTTTTTTGCTCGGGTTAGCGGTGCCAAGATACTTTATCCACCACATTTCTATTATCAAATTTTACGGTACCTTTGGCAAAACAACTTCGCTTCACGCGGAGGCCGGGCCCGCAAACCGAGGGCGTAGGGCTTGTGACCAGGTCTCCGTCGCTTTGGAGCCCATAACTTTTGATCCTTAAGGCATTACGCGGCGTACAATATACTGTTGGAAAGCTCTCCGAGAGCTCTAAGACTAGAAGAGCGAGCTTGCTCGCTGTGCCTTTTTTTGGAGCCCAAAATTGAACGTTTTCATCAGTTTCGGGAAACTTTTCTAGTTTAGCTCTATTTTTCCGTCCCGGACCGTACGTCGTGAGCTGTTAAAAGGACAACAACCTTACTCGCGGGACATTAGTGGGCCCCACAATGCGTTGAAATCTCGTATTGCTTGTATGCTGGGTTGTTGAAGCGGATGGGTTGTCGTTAAGCCTATTGGGCCTTCTTAATGGGCCATCTCTCTAGGCTGGGACTGTGAACCGTTAACACATAAAGGAATTGTGCCCTCAACATGATGGGTGCGATCATACCAGCACTAATACACCGAATCCCATCAGAAATCCGAAGTGAAGCGTGCTTGGGCGAGAGTAGTACTAGGATTGGTGACCACCTGGGAAGTCCTCGTGTTGCTCCCCCCTTTTGAATTTTTTTTGCTCCGGTTAGGGTTGCCAAGATACTTTATCCACCACATTTCTATTATCGAATCCCACGGCACCTTGGGCAAGACAACTTCGCTTCACGTGGAGACCGGGCCAGCAAACCGAGTGCGTAGGGCTTGTGAGAAGGTCTCCGTCGCTCCGGTGCCCATAACTTTTGATCCGTAAGGAGTTACGCGGCGCACAGCATACTGTTGGAAAGCTCTCTGAGAGCTCCACCACAGGGGGAGGTAGCTTGCTCACTTTGCCCTTTTTTGGAGCCCAAAATCGAATGTTTTCATCAGTTTCGAGCCATTTTTCTAGTTTAGTTCTATTTTTCGGTCCCGGATTGTCCGTCGTGAGCTGTTAAAAGGACAACAACCTTACTCGCGGGACATTAGAGGGCCCTACAATGCATTGAAATCTCGTCTTGCGAGTATGCTAGGTTGTTGAAGCGGATGGGCTGTCGTTAATACCATTGGGCCTTCTTAATGGGCCATCTCTCTAAGCTAGGACTGTGAACCATTAAGACATTAAGGAATTGTGCCCTCAACATGACGAGTGCGATCATACCAGTAGTAATGCACCGGATCCCATCAGAACTCCGAAGTTAAGCGTGCTTGGGCGAGAGTAGTACTAGGATGGGTGACCCCCTGGGAAGTCCTCGTGTTGCACCCCCCTTTTCAATTTTTTTGCTCCGGTTAGGGTTGCCAAGATACTTTATCCACCACATTTCTATTATCGAATCCCACGGTACCTTGGCCAATACAACTTCGCTTCACGTGGAGGCCGAGCCCGCAAACCGAGGGCGTAGGGCTTGTGAGCAGGTCTCCATCGCTCCGGTACCCATAACTTTAGATCCGTAAGGAGTTATGCGGCGCACAGCATACTGTTGGAAAGCTCTCCGAGAGCTCTACGATAGGGGCAGCCAGCTTACTCGCTTTGCCCTTTTTTGGAGCCCAAAATCGAACGTTTTCATCAGTTTCGGGCCACTTTTCTAGTTTAGCTCTATTTTTCCATCCCGGATCGTACGTCAGGAGCTGTTAAAAGGACAACAACCTTACTCGCGAGACATTAGAGGGCCCTACAATGCATTGAAATCTCGTCTTGCGAGTATGCTGGGTTGTTGAAGCGGATGTGTTGTCGTTAAGCCCATTGGGCCTTCTGAATGGTCCATCTCTCTAGGCTGCGACTGTGAACCATTAACACATAAATGAATTGTACTCTCAACATGACGGGTGCGATCATACTAGCACTAATGCACTGGATCCCATTAGAACTCCGAAGTTAAGCGTGCTTGGACGAGAGTAGTACTAAGATGGGTGACCCCCTAGGAAGTCCTCGCGTTGCACCCCCCTTTTCAATTTTTTTTACTCCGGTTAGGGTTCCCAAGATACTTTGTCCACCACATTTCTATTATCGAATCCCACGGCACCTTGGGCAGGACAACTTCGCTTCACGTGGAGGCCGGGACCGCAAACCGAGAGCGTAGGGCTTCTGAGCAGGTCTCCGTCGCTCCGGTGCCCATAACTTTTGTTTCGTAAGGAGTTGCACTGTGCACAACATACTGTTGGAAAGCTCTCCGAGAGCTCTACGACGGGGGTAGCCATCTTGCTCACTGTGCCCTTTTTTCACGCCCAAAATCGAACGTTTTCATCAGTTTCGGGCCATATTTCTATTTTAGCTCTATTTTTTCGTCCCGGATCGTACGTCGTGAGCTGTTAAAAAGACAACAACCTTACTCGCGGGACATTAGAGGGCCCTACAACGCAATGAAATCTCGTCTCGCGAGTATGCTGGGTTGTTGAGGCGGATGGGTTGTCGTTAAGCCCATTGGGCCTTCTTAATGGGCCATCTCTCTAGGCTGGGTCTGTGAACCATTAACACATAAAGGAATTGTGCCCTTAACATGACGGGTGCGATCATACCAGCACTAATGCACCGGATCCCGTCAGACCTCCGAAGTTAAGAGTAGTTGGGCGAGAGTAGTACTAGTATGGGTAACCCCCTGGGAAGTCCTCGTGTTGTACCCCATTTTCAATTTTTTTTGCTTTGATTAGGGTTGCCAAGATACTTTATCCACCACATTTCTATTATTGAATTCAACGGCACCTTGGGCAAGACAACTTCGCTTCACGTGGAGGCCGGGCCCGCAAACCGAGGGCGTAGTGCTTATGAGCAGGTCTCCATCGCTCCGGTGCCCATAACTTTTGATCCGTAAAGAGTTACGCGGTGCACAGCATACTGTTGGAAAGCGGTCCGAGAGCTCTACGACAGGGGCAGCAAGCTAGCTCGCTGTGCCTTTTTTTGGAGCACAAAATCGAACCTTTTCATCAGTTTCGGGCCACTTTTCTAGTTTAGCTCTATTTTTCCGTCCCGGACCGTACGTCGTGAGCTGTTAAAAGGACAACAACCTTACTCGCTGGACATTAGAGGGCCCTACAACGCATTGAAATCTCATCTTGTGAGTATGCTGGGTTGTTGAAGCGGATGGGTTGTCGTTAAGCCCATTGGGCCTTCTTAATGGGCCATCTCTCTAGGCTGGGACTGTGAACCATTAACACATAAAGGAATTGTACCCTCAATATGACGGGTGCGATCATACCAGCACTAATGCACCGGATCCCATCAGAACTCCGAAGTTAAGCGTGCTTGGGCGAGAGTAGTACTAGGATGGGTGACCAGCTGGGAAGTCCTCGTGTTGCACCCCCCCTTTTTAATTTTTTTTTCTCCGGTTAGGGTTGCCAAGATACTTTATCCACCACATTTCTATTATCGAATCCCACGGCACCTTGGGCAAGACAACTTCGCTTCACGTGGAGGCCGGGCCCGCATACCGAGGGCGTAGGGCTTGTGAGCAGGTCTCTGTCGCTCCGGCGCCCACATCTATTGATCCCTAAGGAGTTACGTGACGCACAGCATACGGTTGGAAAGCACTCCGAGAGCTCTACAACAGGGGTAGCTAGCCTGCACGCTTTGCCCTTTTTTGGAGCCCAAAATCGAACGTTTTCATCAATTTCGGGCCACTTTTCTGGTTTAGCTCTATTTTTCCATCCCGGATCGTACTTCGTGAGCTGTTAAAAGGACAACAACCTTACTCGCTAGACATTAGAGGGCCCTACAACGCATTGAAATCTCGTCTTGCGAGGATGCTGGGTTGTTAAAGTGGATGGGTTGTCGTTAAGCCCATTGGGCCTTCTTAATGGGCCATCTCTGTAGGCTGGGACTGTGAACCATTAACACATATAGGAATTGTTCCCTCAACATGACGGGTGCGATCTTACCAGCACTAATGAACCGGATCCCATAAGAACTCCAAATTTAAGCGTGCTTGTGTGAGAATAGTACTAGAATGGGTGACACCCTAGGAAGTCCTCGTGTTGAACCCCCCATTTCAATTTTTTTTGCTCCGATTAGGGTTGCCAAGATACTTTATCCACCACATTTCTATTATCGAATCCCACGGCACCTTGGGCAAGACAACTTTGCTTCACGTGGAGGCCGGGCCCGCAAACCGAGGGCGTAGGGCTTGTGAGCAGGTCTCCGTCGTTCTGGCGCCCATAACTTTTGTTCCGTAAGGAGTTACGCGGTGCACAACATATTGTTGGAAAGCTCTCCGAGAGCTCTACGACGGGGGCAGCCAGCTTGCTTGCTGTACCCTTTTTTCGAGCCTAAAATCGAACGTTTTCATCAGTTTTGGGCCACCTTTCTGGTTTAGCTCCATTTTTTCATCCCGGATCGTACGTCATGAGCTGTTAAAAAGACAACAACCTTACTGGTGGGACATTAGAGGGCCCTACAACACATTGAAATCTCGTCTTGCGAGGATGCTGGGTTGTTGAAGCGGATGGGTTGTCGTTAAGCCCATTGGGCCTTCTTAATGGGCCATCTCTCTATGCTGGGACTGTGAACAATTAACACATAATGGAATTGTGCCCTCAACATGACGGGTGCGATCATACCAGTACTAATGCATCGGATCCCATCAGAACTCCGAAGTTAAGCGTGTTGGGCGAGAGTAGTACTAGGATGGGTGACCCCCTGGGAAGTCCTCGAGTTGCACCCCCCTTTTTAATTTTTTTTGCTCCGGTTAGGGTTGCCAAGATACTTTATCCACCACATTTCTATTATCGAATCCTACGGTACCTTGGCCAATACAACTTCGCTTCACGTGGAGGCCGGGCCCGCAAACCGTGGGCGTAGGGCTTCTGAGCAGGTCTCCGTCGCTCCGGTGCCCATAACTTTTGATCCGTAAGGAGTTATGCGGCGCACAACATACTGTTGGAAAGCTCTCCGAGAGCTCTACGATAGTGGCATCTACCTTGCTCGCTGTGCCCTTTGTTGGAGCCCAAAATCGAACGTTTTCAACAGTTTCGGGCCACTTTTCTAGTTTAGCTCTATTTTTCCGTCCCGGATTGTACGTCGTGAGCTTTTAAAAGGACAACAACCTTACTCGCTGGACATTAGAGGGCCCTACAACGCATTGAAATCTCGTCTTGCGAGTATGCTGGGTTGTTGAAGCGGATGGGTTGTCGTTAAGCCTATTGCGCCTTCTTAATGGGCTATCTCTCTAGGCTGGGACTGTGAACCATTAACACATAAAGGAATTGTGCCCTCAACATGAAGGGTGCGATCATACCAGTACTAATGCCCCGGATCCCATCAGAACTCCGAAGTTAAGTGTGCTTGTGCGAGAGTAGTACAAGGATGGGTGACCTCCTGGGAAGTCCTCGTGTTGTACCCTCCTTTTCAATTTTTTTTGCTCCGGTTAGGTTTGCCAAGATACTTTATCCACCACATTTCTATTATCGAATCTCATGGCACCGTGGGCAAGACAACTTCGCTTCACGTGGAGGCCGGGCCCGCAAACCGAGGGCGTAGGGCTAGTGAGCAGGTCTCCGTCGCTCCGGTGCCCATAACTTTTGATCCGTAAGGAGTTACGCGGCGCACATCATACTGTTGGAAAGCTCTCCGAGAGCTCTACGACATAGGCAGCTAGCTTGCTCGTTGTGTCCTTTTTTGGAGCCCAAAATTGAACGTTTTCATCAGTTTCGGGCCACTTTTCTAATTTGGCTCTATTTTTCCGTCCCGGATCATACGTCGTGAGCTATTAAAATGACAACAACCTTACTCGCGGGACATTAGAGGGCCCTACAACGCATTGAAATCTCATATTGCGAGTATGGTAGGTTGTTGAAGCGGATGGGATGTCTTTAAGTCCATTGGGCCTTCTTAATGGGCGATCTCTCTAGGCTGAGACTGTGAACCATTAACACATAAAAGAATTGTGCCGTCAACATGACGGGTGCGATTATACCAGCACTATTGCACCGGATCCCATCAGAACTCCGAAGTTAAGCGTTCTTGGGCGAGAGTAGTACTAGGATGTGTGACCCATTGGGAAGTCCTCATGTTGCACCCCTCTTTTCAATTTTTTTTGCTTCTGTTAGGGTTGGCAAGATACTTTATCCACCACATTTCTATTATCGAATCCCACGGCACCTTGGGAAGACAACTTCGCCTCACGTGGAGGCCGGGCCCGCAAATCGAGGGCGTAGGGCTTGTGAGCAGGTCTCCGTCGCTCCGGTGGCCATAACTTTTGATCTGTAAGGAGTTACGTGGCGCAAAGCATAATGTTGGAATGCTCTCTGAGAGCTCTACGACAAGGGCAGCTAGCTTGCACGCTCAGTCCTTTTTTGGAGCCCAAAATCGAACATTTTCATCAGTTTCGGGCCACTTTTCTAGTTTAGCTCTATTTTTTCGTCCCGGATCGTACGTCTTGAGCTGTTAAATGGACAAAAACCTTACTCGCGGGACATTAGAGGGCCCTACAACGCATTGAAATCTCGTCTCGCGAGTATGCTGGGTTGTTGAAGCGGATGGGTTGTCGTTAAGCCCATTGGGCCTTCTTAATGGGCCATCTCTCTAGGCTGGGACTGTGAACCATTAACACATAAAGGAATTGTGCCCTCAACATGACGGGTGCATCCATACCAGTACTAATGCACCGGATCCCATCAGAATTCGGAAGTTAAGAGTGTTTGGGCGAGAGTAGTACTAGGATGGGTGACCTCCTGGGAAGTCCTAGTGTTGCACCCCCCTTTTCAATTTTGTTTGCTCCGGTTAAGGTTGCCAAGATACTTTATCCACCACATTTCTATTAACGAATCCCACTGCACCTTAGGCAAGACAACTTCACTACACGTAGAGGCCGGCCCGTACACCTAGGGCGTAAGGCTTGTCACCAGGTCTCCGTCGCTCCGGTGCCCATAAATTTTGATCCGTGAAGAGTTACGCGGCGCACAACATACTGTTGGAAAGCTCTCCGAGAGCTCTACGACAGGGGCAGCCAGCTTGCTCACTGTGCCATTTTTTGGAGACCAAAATCGAACATTTTCATTAGTTTCATGCCACTTTTCTGATTTAGCTCTATTTTTTCATCCCGGATAGTACGTCGTGAGCTGTTAAAAAGACAACAACCTTACTCACGGGACATTAGACGGCCCTACAACGCATTGAAATCTCTTCTTGCGAGGATGCTGGGTTGTTAAAGTGGATGGGTTGTCGTTAAGCCCATTGGGCCTTCTTAATGGGCCATCTCTCTAGGCTGGGACTGTGACCCATTAACACGTAAATGAATTGTGCCCTCAACATGACGGGTGCGATCATACCAGTACTAATGCAGTTGATCCCATCAGAACTCCGAAGTTAAGCGTGCTTGGGCGAGAGTAGTACTAGGATGGGTGACCCCCTGGGAAGTCCTTCTGTTGCACCCCCCTTTTCAATTTTTTTTTCGCCGGCTAGCGTTGCCAAGATACTTTATCCGCCACATTTCTATTATCGAATCCCACGGCACCTTGGGCAAGACAACTTCGCTTCACGTGGAGGGCGGGACCGCAAACCGAGGGCGTAGGGCTTGTGAGCAGGTCTCCGTCGCTCCGGTGCCCATAACTTTTGATCCGTGAGGAGTTACACGGCGCACAGCATACTGTTGGAAAGCTCTCTGAGAGCTCTACGATAGGGGCAGCTAGCTTGCTTGCTGTGCCCTTTTTTGGAGCCCAAAATCGAACGTTTTCATCAGTTTCGGGCCACTTTTCTAGTTTAGATCTATTTTTCCGTCCCGGATCGTACGTCGTGAGCATTTAAAAGGACAACAACCTTACTCGCGGGACATTAGAGGGCCCTACAACGCATTGAAATCTTGTCTTGCGAGTATGCTGGGTTGTTGAAGCGGATGGGTTGTCGTTAAGCCTATTGGGCCTTCTTAATGGGCCATCTCTCTAGGCTGGGACTGTGAACCATTAACATATAAAGGAATTGTGCCCTCAACATGACGGGTGCGATCATACCAGCACTAATGCACCGGATCCCATCAGAACTCCGAAGTTAAGCGTGCTTGGGCGAGAGTAGTACTAGGCTGGGTAACCCCTTGGGAAGTCCTCGTGTTGCACCCCCCTTTTCAATTTTTTTTGCTCCGGCTAGGGATGCCAAGATACTTTATCCACCGCATTTCTTTTATCGAATCCCACGGCACCTTGGGCATGACAACTTCGCTTCACGTGGAGGCCGAGCCCGCAAACCGAGGGCGTAGGGCTTGTGAGCAGGTCTCCGTCGCTCCGGTGCCCATAACTTTTGATCCGTAAGGAGTTACGCGGCGCACAGCATACTATTGGAAAGCTCTCCGAGAGCTCTACGATAAGGGCAGCTATCTTGCTCGCTGTGCCCTTTTCTGGAGCCCAAAATCGAATGTTTTTATCAATTTTGGGCCACTTTTCTAGTTTAGCTCTATTTTTCCGTCCCGAATTGTACGTCGTGAGCTTTTAAAAGGACAACAACCTTACTCGCGGGACATTAGAGGGCCCTACAACGCATTGAAATCTCGTCTTGCGGGTATGCTGGGTTGTTGAAGCGGATGGGTTGTCGTTAAGCCTATTGGGTGTTCTTAATGGGCCATCTCTCTAGGCTGGGACTGTGAACCATTAACACATAAAGGAATTCTGCCGTCAACATGACGGGTGCGATCATACCCGCACTAATGCACCGTATCCGATCAGAACTCCGAAGTTAAGCGAGCTTGGGTGAGAGTAGTACTAGGATGGGGGACCCCCTAGGAAGTCCTCGTGTTGCACCTCCCTTTTCAATTTTTTTTGCTTCGGTTAGGGTTGCCAAGATACTTTATCCACCACATTTCTATTATCGAATCCCACGGCACCTTGGGCAAGACAACTTCGCTTCACGTGGAGGCCGAGCCCGCAAACCGAGGGCGTAGGGCTTGTGAGCAGGTCTTCGTCGCTCCGGTGCCCATAACTTTTGAACCGTAAGGAGTTACGCGGTGCACAACATACTGTTGGAAAGCTCTCCGAGAGCTTTATGAAAAGGGCAGCTAGCTTGCTCGCTGTGCCTTTTTTGGAATCCAAAATCGAACGTTTTCATCAGTTTCGGGCCACATTTCTAGTTTAGCTCTATTTTTCCGTCCCGGATCGTACGTCGTGAGCTGTTAAAAGGACAACAACCTTACTCGCGGGACATTAGAGGGCCCTACAACGCATTGAAATCTCGTCTTGCTAGTATGCTGGGTTGTTGAAGCGGATGGGTTGTCGTTAAGCCCATTGGGCCTTCTTAATGGGCCACCTCTCTAGGTTGGGACTGTGAACCATTAACACATAAAGGAATTGTGCCCTCAACATGACGGGTGCGATCATACCAGTACTAATGCACCGGATCCCATCAGAACTCCGAAGTTAAGCGTGCTTGGGCGAGAGTAGTACTAGGATGGGTGACCCCCTAGGAAGTCCTCGTGTTGCACCTCTCTTTTCAATATTTTTTGCTCTTGTTAGGGTTGCCAAGATACTTTATCCACCACATTTCTATTATCAAATCCCACGGCACCTTGGGCAAGACAACTTCGCTTCAGGTGGAAGCCGGGCCCGCAAACCGAGGGCGTAGGGCTTGTGAGCAGGTCTCCGTCGCTCCGGTGCCCATAACTTTTGATCCGTAAAGAGTTACGCGGCACACAGCATACTGTTGGAAAGCTCTCCGAGAGCTCTACGACATGGGAAACAAGCTTGTTGGCTGTGTCCTTTTTTGGAGCCCAAAATTGAACGTTTTCATCAGTTTCGGGCTACTTTTCTAGTTTAGCTCTATTTTTCCGTCCCGGATCGTACGTCGTGAGCTGTTAAAAGAACAACAACCTTACTCGCGGGACATTAGAGGGTCCTACAACGCATTGAAATCTCGTCTCGCGAGTATGCTTGGTTATTGAAGCGGATGGGTTGTCGTTAAGCCCATTGGACCTTCTTAATGGGCCATCTCTCTTGGCTGGGACTGTGAACCATTAACACATAAAGGAATTGTTCCCTCAACATAACGGGTGCAATCATACCAGTACTAATGCACCGGATCCCTTCAGAACTCCGAAGTTAAGTGTGCTTGGGCGAGAGTTGTACTAGGATGGGTGACCACCTGGGAAGTCCTCGTGTTGAACCCCCCTTTTCAATTTTTTTTGCTCCGGTTAGGGTTGCCAAGATACTTTATCCACCGCATTTCATTTATCGAATCCCACGGCACCTTGGGCAGTACAACTTCGCTTCACGTGGAGGCCGGGCCCGTAAACCTAGGGCGTAGGGCTTGTGAACAGGTCTCCATCGCTCCGGTGCCCATAACTTTTTTGCCATGAGGACTTACGCGGCGCACAACATACTGTTGGAATGCTCTCTGAGAGCTCTACGACAGGGGCAGCCAGCTTGCTCGCAGCGGCCTTTTTTGGAGGCCAAAATCGAACATTTTCATCAGTTTCAGGCCATTTTTCTAGTTTAGCTCAATTTTTCCGTCCCGGATCGTACGTCGTGAGCGGTTAAAATGACAACAACCTTACTCACGGGACATTAGAGGGCCCTACAACGCAGTGAAATCTCATCTTGCGAGTATGACGGGTTGCTGAAGCGGATGGGTTGTCGTTAAGCCCATTGGGCCTTCTTAATGGGCCATCTCCCAAGGTTGGGACTGTGAACCATTAACACATAAAGGAATTGTGCCCTCAACATGACGGGTGTGATCATACCACCACTAATGCACCGGATCCCATCAGAACTCCGAAGTTAAGCGTGCTTGGGCGAGAGTAGTACTAGGATGGGTGACCCCCTGGGAAGTCCTCGTGTTGCACCCCCTTTTCAATTTTTTTTGCTCCGGTTAGGGTTGCAAAGATACTTTATCCACCACATTTCTATTATCGAATCCCACGGCACCTTGGGCAAGACAACTTCGCTTCACGTGGAGGGCGGGCCCGCAAACCGAGGGCGTAGGGCTTGTGAGCAGGTCTCCGTCGCTCCGGTGCCTATAACTTTTGATCCGTAAGGAGTTACGCGGCGCACAACATACTGTTGGAAAGCTCTCCGAGAGCTCTACGGCAGGGGCACCTAGCTTGCTCACTGTGTCATTTTTTGGAGCCTAAAATTGAACGTTTTCATTGGTTTCGGGCCACTTTTCTAGTTTAGCTCTATTTTTTCGTCCCGGATCGTACGTCGTGAGCTGTTAAATGGACAACAAATTTACTCACGGGATATTAGAGGGCCCTACAACGCATTGAAATCTCGTCTTGCGAGTATGCTGGGTTGTTGAAGCGGATGGGTTATCGTTAAGCCCATTGGGCCTTCTTAATGGGCCATCTCTCTAGGCTGGGACTGTGAACCATTAACACATAAAGGAATTGTGCCCTCAAAAAGACGGGTGCAATCATACCAGCATTAATGCACCGGATCCCATCAGAACTCCGAAGTTAAGCGTGCTTGGGCGAGGGTAGTACTAGGATGGGAGACCCCCTAGGAAGTCATTGTGTTGCACCCCCCTTTTCAATTTTTTTTTGCTCCGGTTAGGGGTGCCAACATACTTTGTCCACCACATTTCTATTATCGAATCCCACAGTACCTTGGCCAATACAACTTCGCTTCACGTGGAGGCCTGGCCCGCAAACCGGGGCCGTAGGGCTTGTGACCAGGTCTCCGTCTCTCCGGTGCCCATAACTTTTGATCCGTAATGAGTTACGCGGTGCACAGTAGACTTTTGGAAAGCTCTCCGAGAGCTCTACGATGCGGGCAGCCAGCTTGTTCACTGTGCCTTTTTTTTTAGACCAAAATCGAACGTTTTCTTCAGTTTCGGGACACTTTTCTAGTTTAGCTCTATTTTTTCGTCCCGGATCGTACGTCGTGAGCTTTTAAAAGGACAACAACCTTACTCGCTGGGCATTAGAGGGCCCTACAACGCATTGAAATCTCGTCTTGCGAGTATGCTGGGTTGTTGAAGCGGATGGGTTGTCGTTAAGCCCATTGGGCCTTCTTAATGGGCCATCTCTCTAGGCTGGGACTGTGAGCCATTAACACATAAAGGAATTGTGCCCTCAACATGACGAGTGCGATCATACCAGTACTAATGCACTGGATCCCATCAGAACTCCGAAGTTAAGCGTGCTTGGGCGAGAGTAGTACTAGGATGGGTGACCCCCTGGGAAGTCCTCGTGTTGCACCCCCCTTTTCAATTTTTTTTGCTCCGGTTAGGGTTGCCAAGATACTTTATGCACCACATTTCAATTATCGAATCCCAAGGCACCTTGGGCAGGACAACTTCGCTTCATGTGGAGGCCGGGCCTGCAAACAGAGGGCGTAGGGCTTATTAGCAGGTCTCCGTCGCTCCGGCGCCCATAACTTTTGATCCGTAAGGAGTTGCGCGGCGCACAGCATACTGTTGGAAAGATCTCCGAGAGCTCTACGACAGGTGCAGCTAGATTGCTCGATGTTCCCTTTTTTGGAGCCCAAAATTGAACGTTTTCATCAATTTCGGCCCACTTTTCTAATTTAGCTCTATTTTTCCGTCTCGGATCGTACGTCGTGAGCTGTTAAAAGGACAACAACCTTACTCGCGGGACAGTAGAGGGCCCTACAACGCATTGAAATCTCGTCTTGCGAGTATGCTGGGTTGTTGAAGCGTATGGGTTGTCGTTAAGCCCATTGGGCCTTCTTAATGGGCCATCTCTCTAGGCTGGCACTGTGAACCATTAACACATAAAGGAATTGTGCCGTCAACATGACGGGTGTGATCATACCAGCACTAATGCACCGGATCCCATCAGAACTCCGAAGTTAAGTGTGCTTGGGCGAGAGTAGTACTAGGATGGTTGACCCCCTGGGAAGTCCTCGTGTTGCACCCCCCTTTTCAATTTTTTTTGCTCCGGTTAGGGTTGCCAAGATACTTTATCCACCACATTTCTATTATCGAATCCCACGGCACCTTGGGCAAGACAACTTCGCTTCACGTGGAGGCCGGGCCCGCAAACCGAGGGCGTAGGGCTTGTGAGCAGGTCTCCGTCGCTCCGGTGCCCATAACTTTTGATCCGTAAGGAGTTACGCGGTGCACAGCATACTGTTGGAAAGCTCTCCGAGAGCTCTACGATAGGTGTAGCTAGCTTGCTCGCTGTGCCCCTTTTTGGAGCCCAAAATCGAACATTTTCATCAATTTCGGGCCACTTTTCTAGTTTAGCTCTATTTTTCCGTCCCGGATCGTACGTCGTGAGCTGTTAAAAGGACAACAACCTTACTCGCGGGACATTAGAGGGCCCTACAACGCATTGAAATCTCGTCTTGCGAGTATGCTGGGTTGTTGAAGCGGATGGGTTGTCGTTAAGCCTATTGGGTCTTCTTAATGGGCCATCTCTCTAGGCTGGGACTGTGAACCATTAACACATAAAGGAATTGTGCCGTCAACATGATGGGTGCGATCATACCAGCACTAATGCACCGGATCCCATCAGAACTCCGAAGTTAAGCGTGCTTGGGCGAGAGTAGTACTAGGATGGGTGACCCTCTGGGAAGTCCTCGTGTTGCGGTTCCATTTTCAACTTTTTTTGCTCCGGTTAGGGTTGGCAAGATACTTTATCCACCACATTTCTATTATCGAATCTCAAGGCACCTTGGGCAAGAAAACTTCGCTTCACGTGGTGGCCGGGCCCGCAAACCTCGGGCGTAGGGCTTGTGAGCAAGTCTCCGTCGCTCCGGTGCCCATAACTTTTTACCCGTAAGGAGTTACGCGGCGCACAGCATACTGTTGGAAAGCTCTCCGAGAGCCCTACGACAGGGACAGCTAGCTTGCTCGCTGTACCCTTTTTTGGAACCCAAAATCGAACGTTTTCATCAGTTTCGGGCCACTTTTCTAGTTTAGCTCTATTTTTCCGTCCCGGATCGTACGTCGTGAGCTGTTAAAAGGACAACAACCTTACTCGCGGGACATTAGAGGGCCCTACAACGCATTGAAATCTCGTCTTGCGAGTATGCTGGGTTGTTGAAGCGGATGGGTTGTCGTTAAGCCCATTTGGCCTTCTTAATGGGCCATCTCTCTAGGCTGGGACTGTGAACCATTAACACATAAAGGAATTGTGCCGTCAACATGACGGGAGCGATCATACCAGCACTAATGCACCGGATCCCATCAGAACTCCGAAGTTAAGCGTGCTTGGGCGAGAGTAGTACTAGGATGGGTGACCCCCTGGGAAGTCCTCTTGTTGCACCCCCCTTTTCAATTTTTTTTTGCTCCGGTTAGGGTTGCCAAGATACTTTATCCACCACATTTCTATTATCGAATCCCACGGCACCTTGGCCAATACAAATTCGCTTCACGTGGAGGCCGGGCCCGCAAACCGAGGCCGTAGGGCTTATGAGCAAGTCTCCGTCGCTCCGGTGCCCATAACTTTTGATCCATAAGGAGTTACGCGGTGCACAACATACTATTGGAAAGCTCTCCGAGAGCTCTACGACAGGGGCATCTAGCTTGCTCGATGTGCCCTTTTTTGGATCCCAAAATTGAACATTTTCATCAGTTTCGGGCCACTTTTCTAGTTTAGCTCTATTTTACCGTCCCAGATCGTACATCGTGAGCTGTTAAAAGGACAACAACCTTACTCGCGGGACATTAGAGGGCCCTCCAACGCATTGAAATCTCGTCTTACGAGTATGCTGGGTTGTTGAAGCGGATGGGTTGTCGTTAAGCCTATTGGGCCATCTTAATGGGCCATCTCTCTAGGCTGGGACTGTGAACCATTAACACATAAAGGAATTGTGCCCTCAACATGACGGGTGCGATCATACCATTACTAATGCACCGGATCCCATCAGAACTCCGAAGTTAAGCGTGCTTGGGTGAGAGTAGTACTAGGATGGGTGACCCCCTGGGAAGTCCTCGTGTTGCACCCCCCTTTTCAATTTTTTTTTGCTCCGGTTAGCGTTGCCAAGATTCTTTATCCACCACATTTCTATTATCGAATCCCACAGCACCTTGGGCGAGACAACTTCGCTTCACGTGGATGAGGGGCTCGCAAACCGAGGGCGTGGGGCTTGTGAGCAGGTCTCCGTCACTCCGGCGCCCATAACTTTTGATCCGTAAGGAGTTACGCGGCGCACAACATACTGTTGGAAAGCTCTCCGAGAGCTCTACGATAGGGGCAGCTAGCTTGCTCACTGTGCCCTTTTTTGGAGCCCAAAATCGAACGTTTTCATCAGTTTCGGGCCAATTTTCTAGTTTAGCTCTATTTTTCCGTCCCGGATCGTACGTCGTGAGCTGTTAAAAGGACAACAACCTTACTCGCGGGACATTAGAGGGCCCTACAACGCAATGAAATCTCGTCTCGCGAGTATGCTGGGTTGTTGAGGCGGATAGGTTATCGTTAAGCCCATTGGGCCTTCTTAATGGGCCATCTCTCTAGGCTGGGACTGTGAACCATTAACACATAAAGGAATTGTGCCCTCAACATGACGGGTGCGATCATACCAGTACTAATGCACCGGATCCCATCAGAACTCTGAAGTTAAGCGTGCTTGGGCGAGAGTAGTACTAGGATGGGTGACCCCCTGGGAAGTCCTCGTGTTGCACCCCCCTTTTCAATTTTTTTTGCTCCGGTTAGGGTTTCCAAGATACTTTATCCACCACATTTCTATTATCGAATCCCACGGCACCTTGGGCAAGACAACTTCGCTTCACGTGGAGGCCGGGCCCGCAAACCGAGGGCGTAGGGCTTGTGAGCAGGTCTCCGTCGCTCCGGTGCCCATAACTTTTGATCCGTAAGGAGTTACGCGGCGCACAGCATACTGTTGGAAAGCTCTCCAAGAGCTCTACGACAGGGGCAGCTAGCTTGCTCGCTGTGCCCTTTTTTGGAGCCCAAAATCGAACGTTTTCATCAGTTTCGGGCCACTTTTCTAGTTTAGCTCTATTTTTCCGTCCCGGATCGTACGTCGTGAGCTGTTAAAAGGACAACAACCTTACTCGCGGGACATTAGAGGGCCCTACAACGCATTGAAATCTCATCTTGCGAGTATGCTGGGTTGTTGAAGCGGATGGGTTGTCGTTAAGCCTATTGGGCCTTCTTAATGGGCCATCTCTCTAGGCTGGGACTGTGAACCATTAACACATAAAGGAATTGTGCCGTCAACATGACGGGTGCGATCATACCAGCACTAATGCACCGGATCCCATCAGAACTCCGAAGTTAAGCGTGCTTGGGCGAGAGTAGTACTAGGATGGGTGACCCCCTGGGAAGTCCTTGTGTTGCACCCCCTTTTTCAATTTTTTTTGCTTCGGTTAGGGTTGCCAAGATACTTTATCCACCACATTTCTATTATCGAATCCCACGGTACCTTGGGCAAGACAACTTCGCTTCACGTGGAGGGCGAGCCCGTAAACCGAGGGCGTAGGGCTTGTGAGCAGGTCTCTGTCGCTTCGGCGCCCATAACTTTTGATCCGTAAGGAGTTACGCGGTGCACAGCATACTGTAGGAAAGATCTTCGAGAGCTCTACGAAGGGGGTAGCTAGCTTGCTCGCTGTACCCTTTTTTGGAGCCCAAAATCGAACATTTTCATCAATTTTGGCCCACTTTTCTAATTTAGCTCTATTTTTCCGTCCCGGATCGTACGTCGTGAGTTGTTAAAGGGACAACAACCGTACTCGCGGGACATTAGAGGGCCCCACAACGCATTGAAATCTCGTCTTGCGAGTATGCTGGGTTGTTGAAGCGGATGGGTTGTCGTTAAGCCTATTGGGTCTTCTTAATGGGCCATCTCTCTAGGCTGGGACTGTGAACCATTAACACATAAAGGAATTGTGCCGTCAACATGATGGTTGCGATCATACCAGCACTAATGCACCGGATACCATCAGAACTCCGAAGTTAAGCGTGCTTGGGCGAGAGTAGTACTAGGATGGGTGACCCTCTGGGAAGTCCTCGTGTTGCACCTCCCATTTCAATTTTTTTTGCTCCGGTTAGGGTTGCCAAGATACTTTATCCACCACATTTCTATTATCGAATCCCAAGGCACCTTGGGCAAGACAACTTCGCTTCACGTGGAGGCCGGGCCCGCAAACCGAGGGTGTAGGGCTTGTGGTCAGGTCTCCGTCGCTCCTGTGAAACTCCACTTTCTTGCTTATCTCGTTTTACGTGTTATACCTCGTTTTTCGTGCATATGATCTGTTTATGTGCTATAGGACCTAGAAAGTTATAATTTTGATGTCAATACTCCTAATACTTGCTAAATGTGCATTCATGAAATTTTCATCAAAAACGGAGTCAGAAATTTTATCGTCGATTTTTAGTGAATAGTGTTTTCAAAACACGTCCGCTATAATTTTGAAACTGGTCTTTTTAACCCTTCTAGACCTAGTCCACGGACTTTAATAGACCTGTGTTTGATGAAAATGGTTTTAAAATCGGCTTAAGAATTTATTAGGGTTTTTACACCGACTTTTGCGAAAATCGAGTTTTAAGCCGACTCGGGTGAAATTGTTGGATTGTAAAACTTCTTGTCACCTAAAAATAATCCACTTGAGATATCTTGGGGGTGGCATAATTATTTTTAACTTGGTGAGCACTAAAATGGAATAAAAGTCATTAAAAACACAAAAATACCTATTAAAACTAACTTTGACTTTGCATTTTTTTAATTGACCAAGCTTTTTATTATATAATGTCATCAACACAGACTCACACAACACAAAACACACTCCACAAACACACACAAGGCCGAGAGAAAAGAGGGAGAAAAAGAAAGAGAAAAACTCAAGCTTTTCAATCAATTTTTCAAAGAAAAACCTAGTTTTTGTCCGTAGAACTTCGCACCGACTTGGATTCTGCTTGTTGGGCACGCATAGCACGCATTCCTAGGCTTATATCGCATCAAAGGTGAGAGAAAAATTCTAGATCTCAAAATGTCATTTTTGTGTTTTTGCGTATAAATGAAGATTGAACCGTTAGAATTGAAATCTGATGTTAGATTATTGCTCCTTGCATGCTAGGGATCATTATATACTAATACTACGAGTTTCTGTCGGATATAGCATAATTTTTATTTTCCGGGTATTTAATTTTGATTAAAATGATCAAAGTTGAATTAAATGAGTTGTGTTGATCGAAATCGATTGCCGTCGATTTCTAAATACTTGATAATTACGTGTTAGCGCTGTTGTAATGCCGAATTTTCGATTACATTGTTTGTGTGAAAATCCGGAAAATCCAGCCATGACATCTTAGGATTTTAGGGTTATCGGGCATGATTTGGAGGTGTTATGGTGGATTTCCGAGAGGGCTAATGTAGTAGGTTGAATGGGTGAGTGATAGGAACTGATTTGGCAATGTTTGGATTAGTAGATTGTAAGTTATGAATTTTAGAAGTTTAGGTTGTCATTCTTTAATTTCTTGAACGATGCCTTTAGATGGTTGGGTAGTGTTCGAGTGATGAATGGTGAGTTGTTGTTGAGTAATTTAGAGTTTAATTATGTATATTATGCATGTCCGGTTAGATGGCCTACTTTGTCATCTAACTACGTTGTTTGTTGTTTAATTTAATATTGATGTTATATTGATGTTATTGATTGATTATTATTGAGTTCGGGAATCGGGCACTTTTGTTGCTGATCTCCCAATTGATTGATTGATGATTGATTGATTGATTGATGATTATGGAGTCTTGGTATGTGTGTGCCACCTCTCGGGCAGCGTCGGGCTGTCGGGTTGATAACGGCATGACTGCCATAGGCTACCCCCAGCTCGCATGACGGAGGTGTCATGGAGGGAGGGGCTAGTGAGGTACCTCGGGTGCGTGAGTAATGGGGAGTTATAAGAAGAACGGTTGAGATCGTGATGGCGTTTGGAGCAACACCAAATAGAGTATCCTTTATTGATTGGTTATATAGTTATGTGATGATAGCATTATTTATGTTGTTGTGTGTTTACTTGCTCAAAGGACTAAATCCAAGGAGCGTAGTGAATACTGTCGAGATCTATCGGATCCTCACTGGGCTTATGTATATAAGCTCACTCTCTATTATTGCATGTTTTCAGGTGTACTTTCACAAGATTACGGGTACGTGCCTCCTGAAGAGGAGAATGTGGAAAACGTGCCTTTCGTGGATGAGTCATATGTCCCTGAGTCTTATCCATGATTCTATGTTGTTAAACGTCATGTATATTAGCTTAATGGACTTTTATATGCTTTACGGTTCTTAGTGTAATAGTTGTTGAAAAGATGATGATCCAAATGATGTTAACTTAGTGGCTTCCTTTTGTCTACGGTTAAGTTGTTAGATGGGTCTCAACTTATTTTTGAAATGTATAATAAAGTTGAGGTATTGTATGTTATGTTGGAACGGAGGCAGATAACGAAGACTGATTATTGTATACTACGGTTAGGTTGTATGTTGTTATGCTGTTAAGGAGTTGTTGTATGTATGGTTATGGAATTTTGAATGTTTAATGTTATTAACGAGGTTGGTTTAGAACCTCGGTAATCTATTTACTGTCGTTACTGTCGAAATTCAGTTGCGTCCTGACTGATCGTAGGTGGGGTCGAGTTGGGGCGTGACAGTTTAAGTGGTATCAGAGCTCATGTTAGTTGTCAGCCGGGGTATTCTCGGAATGTGGGTAATGGTCTTAGCATGAAATATGTATGAAAGGAAAGAAAAATGAAATATGTATTGGTATGATTAATTGATTATGTGATTATGTGATTTAAGTGCTTATGTGATTATGTGATCAATTTGTTTATGTGTTTTATATGAGTTTGTTATTTATGTGTTAATAGTTGTTTATAACCTGTCTACGTGCTATAACTGTGCTAACTCTTTGATTAGTAGAATGGCCGGTCGACCGAGAACCAGAGGTAGGCCTGAGATGGCTGATGAGACTCCGAGTAACGTGGCACCGGGCCGTGACGGGGGTGATGACCGATTAGGAGCAGCTATGGAGCGGATTGCAGAGTTAGTGGCTAGTCAGGCACAGTTATTAGCAGGGCAGGCTGCCCAGAATCAGGCTATGCAGGCTCAGCTTCTGAATATTCAGGGTGGTAACCACGGGCGTGGTACCCTGAAGGAGTTTTTAGGATATCACCCACCGAGATTTCAGGGGGAGCCGGATGATAGGAAGGCGGAGGCATGGATTAGCAAGTTGGAGAAGATTTATGATCCACTTGGCTATACTGATGAGCAGAAAGTCTCTTTTGCCGTGTATTTGTTAGATGACGAGGCAGAGGAGTGGTGGCGCACGGTAAGGACTAGCTGGGCGGCACAGGGTATTCCTTATGTTTGGGGTACCTTTCTGATGGCTTTCCGAGCAAAGTATGTCCCGAGGATTTGCAGGGAACGGAGAGAGGCCGAGTTTCTAGCCTTGGTCCAGGGAGATGCTACAGTGGCTCAATATGAGGCCACATTTACTCGATTGTCCCGGTATGCACCGGAGTATGTGGCAGACGAGGAGCGGAGGACTCGCAGGTTTATGTTGGGGTTGCGGCCCGAGATTCAGGATGTGATGGCTCTGAATCGATATGATATTTTCACTGAGGCTTTTGAGGCAGCTTCTAGGTTAGAGAAGAGGAAAGGGGATCAGATTGTCTCCAGTCAGCCTAGTAAGAGGCCGTATCAGCCACAGGGCCAGCAGGTTATATATAGGCCTCCAGTACAGCAGGTTGTCTACAGGCCACCAGCCCAGCAGGGTTCTTATAGGCCACAGGGTCAGCAGAGTTACTATCGGCCTCAGTTTCAGCAGAGGCCATATCAGGTTCAGACTCAGTATAGGCCAGCCCAGTCTCAGGGTCAGTATAGGCCTAGTGTGGTGAGACCTCAGCAGCAGGCTGTATCAGCTGCTTCATCAGCTTCTGGTTATTCTAGGGGCAGTGTTAGTGCCACATCATCGCAGTGTAATTACTGCAAGCGCCCAGGGCATGTAGAGTCCGACTGCAGGGTAAAGGCAGGGACATGTTTGGGTTGTGGTAGCAGCGAGCATAGGGCGAAGGATTGCCCTAGATATGCGAAGACTGAGGGTCGAGCAGCGACTCAGGGTTACCAGGGTAGGCCTACGGGCAGTGTACCACAGCAGCAGCGGGTTCAGGCTCGGGCTTATGCAGTTGACTTAGAGGAGATGCCTGAGGAGACTGCAGTTGTGGAAGGTAACTTCCTTATACTTGATCAACTTGTTAAAGTATTGATTGATTCTGGTGCTACGCATTCTTTCATTACTCCTGCTTGTGTGCAACGTGTTAAAATGCAACCTGAAAGATTGCCTTATGTGGTTGAAATTAGTACCTCTTTGACTGATAAGTATGTTACTGGCTTAGTATGTAAGGATTGTATAATACATGTTAAGGGGCATAATTTTCCTTCGGACCTTATTTTATTTCCTATCCGGGGGTATGATGTTATCTTGGGTATGGATTGACTTTCTAAGTATGATGCCCAGTTAAACTGTAGAACCAAGGTAGTACAGTTTCGTTTGCCAGATCAGCCAGTAGTTGAGGTAGCGGGTAACCGGGGTGCTAAGACGAGTTTTGTTATCTCAGCAACTAAAGCCGTTAAGTTGGTGAGTAAGGGGTGTTCGGGTTATCTAGCTTATTTGATCAACAAGCCATCTGATAAGCTACAGCTAAAGGAAGTCCCTATTATCCGGGAATATCCTAATGTATTTCCCGAGGAGTTGCCAGGGTTGCCGCCTGAGAGGGATATAGAGTTTGTGATTAATCTTGTTCCCGGTACTCAACCTATTTCTAAATCGGCGTACCGGATGGCACCAGCTGAGTTGAAAGAGTTGAAGACTCAGTTACAGGAGTTGTTGGAGAAAGGATTTATTCAGCAGAGTTCTTCACCTTGGGGAGCTCCTGTTTTGTTCGTGAAAAAGAAGGATGGCACCTTGAGGTTATGTATAGATTATCGTGGGTTGAATCAGGTGACTATCAAGAATAAATATCCTTTGCCACTGATTGATGAGTTGTTTGATCAACTTCAGGGAGCCAAAGTCTATTCTAAATTTGATTTGAGGCAGGGGTATTATCAGCTTCGGATTCGCACAGACGATGTTCCGAAGTCTGCCTTCAGGACTCGGTATGGGCATTATGAGTTTGTTGTTATGCCCTTTGGATTGACTAATGCACCGGCAGCATTCATGGATCTTATGCATCGAGTCTTTCAGCCGTACTTGGACCAGTTCGTGGTGATTTTTATTGATGATATCTTGGTCTATTCTAAATCTGAATTGGAGCACGAGCAACATCTACGGCTTGTATTAGAGAAGTTGCAGGAGCATCAGTTGTTTGCCAAGTTCAGCAAATGTGAATTTTGGCTGCAACGGATTTCTTTTCTTGGCCATGTTATTACACAGAGTGGTATTTCTGTAGATCCCACTAAGATTGAATCGGTGATGTCTTGGAAGCGGCCAGAGAGTGTTACTGATGTCCGTAGCTTTCTTGGCTTGGCGGGTTATTACCGTAGGTTTGTCAAGGACTTCTCAAAGATTGCGGGGCCACTATCTAAGTTGACTCAGAAACGGACTATCTTTAATTGGGACGAGAAGTGTGAGAGTGGATTTCAGGAGTTGAAAAAGAGGTTAACTACCGCTCCAGTACTTGCTCTACCAGAGGGGACCGATAATATGGTCATTTACAGTGATGCATCAAAGGAGGGCTTGGGATGTGTTCTTATGCAGGATGGCCGAGTTATTGCCTATGCTTCCAGGAAGTTGAAGCCTTATGAGGTGAATTATCCGACTCATGATCTTGAGTTGGCAGCAGTTGTCTTCGCACTGAAAAAGTGGCGTCATTATCTGTGGGGCAGTAAGTTCGAGATTTTCACTGATCATAAGAGTCTAAAGTATTTATTCTCACAGAAGGAGTTGAATATGCGCCAGCGGAGGTGGATGGAGCTTCTTGGAGATTATAATTGTTCTATCAATTATCTGCCTGGAAAGGCAAATGTTGTGGCAGATGCTCTCAGCCGGAAGGCTAGTATTTCTTGTTTGGCTGTCAAGAAGTGGGAGGTTCTTGAGGAGTTTAGTTATTGGAGACCAGAGTTCACTCAGGTTGGGGTGATGTGTTCACATCTCCGTATTCAGCCTTTATTGTTGTCTCAGATCAGGGAAGCTCAGCAACTTGATGTTAAACTTCAGAAGATCAAGGATCAGATCACTGATGATCAGTCTGACTTCAAACTGCATAAGGATGGTATTCTTCGGTTTCGGAACAGGGTTTGTGTTCCCGATGAACCGGGCTTGAGACGAGGTATTCTGGAGGAAGCTCATAATTCTAAATATACTATTCATCCCGGTGGAACCAAGATGTATCGGGATTTGAAGCAACATTTCTGGTGGAACAACATGAAGAGAGAGGTTGCTCAGTTTGTATCTAGATGTTTGACTTGTCAGAGAGTGAAAGCCGAGCATCAACGACCTGCAGGGTTGCTTCAGCCGTTGGCTATACCAGAGTGGAAATGGGAGCATATTACGATGGACTTCGTCACTGGTTTGCCTAGAACACCGAGGGGTAATGATGCAGTTTGGGTTGTCGTGGATCGCTTGACGAAGACAGCTCATTTTATCTCGATGAGGATGGGAGATGAGGTTACAAAGTTGACGAATCTCTATCTGGATCAGATTGTTAGACTTCACGGGATTCCATCTAGTATTGTCTCTGATCGAGATCCTCGATTTACTTCTCGTTTGTGGGAGAAACTTCAGGAGACTTTGGGTACTCAGTTGAACTTCAGTACCGCGTATCATCCACAGACCGACGGTCAATCTGAGCGGACTATTCAGATTTTGGAAGATATGCTTAGGGCTTGTGTTCTGGACTTCGGGAAGAACTGGGAGAAACATCTACCACTTGCCGAGTTTGCCTATAACAATAGTTATCAAGCTACTATTGGAATGGCACCTTTTGCAGCTCTTTACGGTCGTAAGTGCCGTTCACCTTTATATTGGGACGAGGTAGGAGACATGAAAACTATTGACCCGACTATTATGCCAGAACTTCTTGAGAAGATCGAGAATGTTCAGTTGATCAGGCAGAGAATGCTTACGGCGCAGAGTAGATTCAAGAGTTATGCTGATAAGCGTCGTCGAGACTTGGAGTTTGCAGTTGGAGATCGGGTTTTCTTGAGATTGTCTCCTCGAAAGGGGTTTGTTCGTTATGGTAAAGGTGGTAAGCTGAGTCCGAGATTTGTTGGGCCGTTTGAAATTACTGGCAGGGTTGGTAAGTTGGCATATCGGTTGGCTTTACCGGAGAACTTCTCTAATGTCCACGATGTGTTTCACGTGTCTAATTTGCGGAAATATAATCCGGATCCTTCTCATATTCTTGAGCCAGAGCCGTTACAGCTTCGTGAGAATTTGACTTATGACGAGCGTCTGATTCGTATTCTAGATCAGATGGACCGAGAGTTGAGGTCGAAGAGGATTCCGATGGTTAAGGTGTTGTGGAAGCATCACGGCATTGAGGAAGCTACGTGGGAGAGACGAGATCAGATGCAGCAACAATACCCAGATCTATTCCGTACATCAAGTAAGAATTTCGAGGACGAAATTTCTATAAGGGGGGGAGAATGTGAAACCCCACTTTCTTGCTTATCTCGTTTTACGTGTTATACCTCGTTTTTCGTGCATATGATCTGTTTATGTGCTATAGGACCTAGAAAGTTATAATTTTGATGTCAATACTTCTAATACGTGCTAAATGTGCATTCATGAAATTTTCATCAAAAACAGAGTCAGAAATTTTATCGTCGATTTTTAGTGAATAGTGTTTTCAAAACAAGTCCGCTATAATTTTGAAACTGGTCTTTTTAACCCTTCTAGACCTAGTCCACGGACTTTAATAGACCTGTGTTTGATGAAAATGGTTTTAAAATCGGCTTAAGAATTTATTAGGGTTTTTACACCGACTTTTGCGAAAATCGAGTTTTAAGCCGACTCGGGTGAAATTGTTGGATTGTAAAACTTCTTGTCACCTAAAAATAATCCACTTGAGATATCTTGGGGGTGGCATAATTATTTTTAACTTGGTGAGCACTAAAATGCAATTAAAGTCATTAAAAACACAAAAATACCTATTAAAACTAACTTTGACTTTGCATTTTTTTAATTGACCAAGCTTTTTATTATATAATGTCATCAACACACACTCACACAACACAAAACACACTCCACAAACACACACAAGGCCGAGAGAAAAGAGGGAGAAAAAGAAAGAGAAAAACTCAAGCTTTTCAATCAATTTTTCAAAGAAAAACCTAGTTTTTGTCCGTAGAACTTCACACCGACTTGGATTCTGCTTGTTGGGCACGCATAGCACGCATTCCTAGGCTTATATCGCATCAAAGGTGAGAGAAAAATTCTAGATCTCAAAATGTCATTTTTGTGTTTTTGCGTATAAATGAAGATTGAACCGTTAGAATTGAAATCTGATGTTAGATTATTGCTCCTTGCATGCTAGGGATCATTATATACTAATACTACGAGTTTCTGTCGGATATAGCATAATTTTTATTTTCCGGGTATTTAATTTTGATTAAAATGATCAAAGTTGAATTAAATGAGTTGTGTTGATCGAAATCGATTGCCGTCGATTTCTAAATACTTGATAATTACGTGTTAGCGCTGTTGTAATGCCGAATTTTCGATTACATTGTTTGTGTGAAAATCCGGAAAATCCAGCCATGACATCTTAGGATTTTAGGGTTATCGGGCATGATTTGGAGGTGTTATGGTGGATTTCCGAGAGGGCTAATGTAGTAGGTTGAATGGGTGAGTGATAGGAACTGATTTGGCAATGTTTGGATTAGTAGATTGTAAGTTATGAATTTTAGAAGTTTAGGTTGTCATTCTTTAATTTCTTGAACGATGCCTTTAGATGGTTGGGTAGTGTTCGAGTGATGAATGGTGAGTTGTTGTTGAGTAATTTAGAGTTTAATTATGTATATTATGCATGTCCGGTTAGATGGCCTACTTTGTCATCTAACTACGTTGTTTGTTGTTTAATTTAATATTGATGTTATATTTATGTTATTGATTGATTATTATTGAGTTCGGGAATCGGGCACTTTTGTTGCTGATCTCCCAATTGATTGATTGATGATTGATTGATTGATTGATGATTATGGAGTCTTGGTATGTGTGTGCCACCTCTCGGGCAGCGTCGGGCTGTCGGGTTGATAACGGCATGACTGCCATAGGCTACCCCCAGCTCGCATGACGGAGGTGTCATGGAGGGAGGGGCTAGTGAGGTACCTCGGGTGCGTGAGTAATGGGGAGTTATAAGAAGAACGGTTGAGATCGTGATGGCGTTTGGAGCAACACCAAATAGAGTATCCTTTATTGATTGGTTATATAGTTATGTGATGATAGCATTATTTATGTTGTTGTGTGTTTACTTGCTCAAAGGACTAAATCCAAGGAGCGTAGTGAATACTGTCGAGATCTATCGGATCCTCACTGGGCTTATGTATATAAGCTCACTCTCTATTATTGCATGTTTTCAGGTGTGCTTTCGCAAGATTACGGGTACGTGCCTCCTGAAGAGGAGAATGTGGATAACGTGCCTTTCGTGGATGAGTCATATGTCCCTGAGTCTTATCCATGATTCTATGTTGTTAAACGTCATGTATATTAGCTTAATAGACTTTTATATGCTTTACGGTTCTTAGTGTAATAGTTGTTGAAAAGATGATGATCCAAATGATGTTAACTTAGTGGCTTCCTTTTGTCTACGGTTAAGTTGTTAGATGGGTCTCATCTTATTTTTGAAATGTATAATAAAGTTGAGGTATTGTATGTTATGTTGGAACGGAGGCAGATAACGAAGACTGATTATTGTATACTACGGTTAGGTTGTATGTTGTTATGCTGTTAAGGAGTTGTTGTATGTATGGTTATGGAATTTTGAATGTTTAATGTTATTAACGAGGTTGGTTTAGAACCTCGGTAATCTATTTACTGTCGTTACTGTCGAAATTCCGTTGCGTCCTGACTGATCGTAGGTGGGGTCGAGTTGGGGGCGTGACAGCTCCGGTGCCCATAACTTTTGATCCGTAAGGAGTTACGCGGCGCACAGCATACTGTTGGAAAGCTCTCCGAGAGCTCTACGATAGGGGCAGCTAGCTTGCTCACAGTGCCCTTTTTTGGAGCCCAAAATCGAACGTTTTCATCAGTTTTGGGCCACTTTTCTAGTTTAGCTCTATTTTTCCGTCCCGGATCGTACGTCGTGAGCTGTTAAAAGGACAACAACCTTACTCGCGGGACATTAGAGGGCCCTACAACGCATTGAAATCTCGTCTTGCGAGTATGCTGGGTTGTTGAAGCGGATGGGTTGTCGTTAAGCCTATTGGGCCTTCTTAATGGGCCATCTCTCTAGGTTGGGACTGTGAACCATTAACACATAAAGGAATTGTGCCCTCAACATGACGGGTGCGATCATACCAGCACTAATGCACCGGATCCCATCAGAACTCCGAAGTTAAGCGTGCTTGGGCGAGAGTAGTACAAAGATGGGTGACCCCCTAGGAAGTCCTCATGTTGCACACCCTTTTTCAATTTTTTTTACTCTGGTTAGGGTTGCCAAGATACTTTATCCACCACATTTCTATTATCGAATCCCAAGGCACCTTGGGCAAGACAACTTCGCTTCACGTGGAGGCCGGGCCCGCAAACCGAGGGCGTAGGGCTTGTGAGCAGGTCTCCGTCGCTCCGGTGCCCATAACTTTTGATCCGTAAGGAGTTACGCGGTGCACAGCATACTGTTGGAAAGCTCTCCGAGAGCTCTACGACAGGGGCAGCTAGCTTGCTCGCTGTGCCCTTTTTTGGAGCCCAAAATCGAACGTTTTCATCAGTTTCGGGCCACTTTTCTAGTTTAGCTCAATTTTTCCATCCCGGATCGTACGTCTTGAGCTGTTAAATGGACAACAACCTTACTCGCGGGACATTAGAGGGCCCTACAACGCATTGAAATCTCGTCTCGCGAGTATGCTGGGTTGTTGAAGCGGATGGGTTGTCGTTAAGCCTATTGGGCCTTCTTAATGGGCCATCTCTCTAGGCTGGGACTATGAACCATTAACACATAAATGAATTGTGCCCTCAACATGACGGGTGCGATTATACCAGAACTAATGCACCGAATCCCATCAGAACTCCGAAGTTAAGCGTGCGCTAGGGGAGAGTAGTACTAGGATGGGTTACCCCCAAGGCAGTCCTCGTGTTGCACCCCTCTTTTCAATTTTTTTTGCTCTGGTCAAGGTTTCCAAGATACTTTATCCACAGCATTTCTATTATCGAATCCCACGGCACCTTGGGCAAGACAACTTCGCTTCACGTGGAGGCCGAGCCCGCAAACCGAGGGCGTAGGGCTTGTGAGCAGGTCTCCGTCGCTCCGGTGCCCATAACTTTTGATCCGTAAGGAGTTACGCGGCGCACATCATACTGTTGGAAAGCTCTCCGAGAGCTCTGCGACAAGGGCAGCTATCTTGCTCGCTGTGCCCTTTTTGGAGCCCAAAATTGAACGTTTTCATCAGTTTTGGCCCACTTTTCTAGTTTAGCTCTATTTTTCCGTCCCGGATCGTACGTCGTGAGCTGCTAAAAGGACAACAACCTTACTCGCTGGACATTAGAGGGCCCTACAACGCATTGAAATCTCGTCTTGCGAGTATGCTGGGTTGTTGAAGCGGATGGGTTGTCGTTAAGCCTATTCGGTGTTCTTAATGGGCCATCTCTCTAGGCTGGGACTGTGAACCATTAACACATAAAGGAATTGTGCCGTCAACATGACGGGTGCGATCATACCCGCACTAATGCACCTTATCCGATCAGAACTCCGAAGTTAAGCGTGCTTGGGCGAGAGTAGTACTAGGATGGGTGACCCCCTGGGAAGTCCTCGTGTTGCGCCTCCCTTTTCAATTTTTTTTGCTCCGGTTAGGGTTGCCAAGATACTTTATCCACCAAATTTCTATTATCGAATCCCACGGCACCTTGGGCTATACAACTTCGCTTCACGTGGAGGCCGGGCCAGCAAACCGAGGGCGTAGGGCTTGTGGCCAGGTCTCCGTCGCTCCGGTGCCCATAACTTTTGATCCGTAACGGGTTACGCAGCGCACACCATACTGTTGGAAAGCTCTCCAAGAGCTCTACGACCGGGGCAGTAAGCTTTCTCGCTGGGCCATTTTTTGGAGCCCAAAATCGAACGTTTTCATCAGTTTCGGGCACTTTTCTATTTTAGTTCTATTTTTCCGTCCCGGATCGTACGTCGTGAGCTGTTAGAAGGACAACAACCTTACTAGCGAGACATTAGAGGGCCCTACAACGCATTGAAATCTAATCTTGCGAGTATGCTGGGTTGTTGAAGCGGATGGGTTGTCGTTAAGCCCATTGGGCCTTCTTAATGGGCCATCTCTCTAGGCTGGGACTGTGAACCATTAACACATAAAAGAATTGTGCCCTCAACATGACGGGTGCGATCATACCAGTACTAATGCACCGGATCCCATCAGAACTCCGAAGTTAAGCGTGCTTGGGCGAGAGTAGTACTAGGATGGGTGACCCCCTGGGAAGTCCTCGTGTTGCACCCCCCTTTTCAATTTTTTTTGCTCCGGTTAGGGTTGCCAAGATACTTTATCCACCGCATTTCAATTATCGAATCCCACGGCACCTTGGGCAAGACAACTTCGCTTCACGTGGAGGCCGGGCCTGTAAACCTAGGGCGTAGGGCTTGTGAGCAGGTCTCCATCGCTCGGGTGACCATAACTTTTGTTCCGTAAGGAGTTACGCGGCGCACAGCATACTGTTGGAAAGCTCTCCGAGAGCTCTACCACGGGGGCAGCTAGCTTGCTCACTGTGCCCTTTTTTAGAGCCCAAAATCGAACGTTTCCATCTGTTTTGGCCGACTTTTCTAGTTTAGCTCTATTTTTCCGTCCCGGATCGTACGTCCTAAGCAGTTAAAAGGACAAAAACCCTACTTACGGGACATTAGAGGGCCCTACAACGCATTGAAATCTCGTCTTACGAGTATGCTGGGTTGTTGAAGCGGATGGGTTGTCGTTAAGCCCATTGGGCCTTCTTAATGGGCCATCTCTCTAGGCTGGGACTGTGAACCATTAACACATAAAGGAATTGTGCCCTCAACATGACGGGTGCAATCATACCAGTACTAATGCACCGGATCCCATCAGAACTCCGAAGTTAAGCGTGCTTGGGCGAGAGTAGTACTAGGATGGGAGACCCCCTGGGAAGTCATTGTGTTGCACCCCCCTTTTCATTTTTTTTTCCTCCGGTTAGGGTTGCAAAGATACTTTATCCACCATATTTCTATTATCGAATCCCACAGTACCTTGGCCAATACAACTTCGCTTCACGTGGAGGCCGGGCCCGCAAACCGAGGGCGTAGGGCTTGTGAGGAGGTCTCCGTCACTCCGGTGCCTATAACTTTTGAACCTTAAGGAGTTACGTGTTGCACATCATGCTGTTGGAAAGCTATCCGAGACCTCTACGACGGGGACTTCTAGCTTGCTTACTGTGCCCTTTTTTGGAGCCCAAAATCGAACATTTTCATCAGTTTCGGCCCACTTTTCTAATTTAGATCTATTTTTCCGTCCCGGATCGTACGTCGTGAGCTTTTAAAAGGACACCAACCTTACTCGCTGGACATTAGAGGGCCCTACAACGCATTGAAATCACGTGTTGCGAGTATGCTGGGTTGTTGAAGCGGATGGGTTGTCGTTAAGCCTATTGGGCCTTCTTATTAGGCCATCTCTCTAGGCCGGGACTGTGAACCATTAACACATAAAGGTATTGTGCCCTCAACATGACGGGTGCGATCATACCTGTCCTAATGCACCGGATCCCATCGGAACTCCGAAGTTAAGCGTGCTTGGGCGAGAGTAGTACTAGGATGGGTGAACCCCTGGGAAGTCCTCGTGTTGCACATCCCTTTTCAATTTTTTTGCTCCGGTTAAGGTTGCCAAGATACTTTATGCACCACATTTCTATTCTCGAATCCCACGGCACCTTGGGCAAGACAACTTCGCTTCATGTGGAGGCTGAGCCCGCAAACCGAGGGCGTAGGGCTTATGACCAGGTCACCGTCACTCCGTTGCCCATAACTTTGGATCCGAAACGAGTTACACGGCGCATAGCATACTGTTGGAAAGCTCTCCGAGAGCTCTACGACAGGGGTAGCTAGCTTGCTCGCAGTGCCCTTTTTTGGAGCCCAAAATTGAACGTTTTCATCAATTTCGGGCCACTTTTCTAATTTAGGTCTATTTTTCCGTTCTGGATCATACGTCGTGAGCTGTTAAAAGGACAACAACCTTACTCGCGGGACATTAGAGGGCCCTACAACGCATAGAAATCTCGTCTTGCGAGTATGCTGGGTTGTTGAAGCGGATGGGTTGTCGTTAAGCCTATTGGGCCTTCTTAATGGGCCATCTCTCTAGGCTGGGACTGTGAACCATTAACACATAAAGGAATTGTGCCGTCAACATGACGGGTGCGATCATACCAGCACTAATGCACCGGATCCCATCAGAACTCCGAAGTTAAGTGTGCTTGGGCGAGAGTAGTACTAGGATGGGTGACCCCTTGGGAAGTCCTCGTGTTGCACCCCCTTTTTCAATTTTTTTTGCTCCGGTTAGGGTTGCCAAGATACTTTATCCACCACATTTCTATTATCGAATCCCATGGCACCTTGGGCAAGACAACTTCGCTTCACGTGGAGGCCGGTCTCGCAAACCTAGGGCGTCGGGCTTGTGAGCAGGTCTCCGTCGCTCCGGTGCCCATAACTATTATTCCATAAGAAGTTACGTGGCGCACAACATACAGTTGGAAAGCTCTCCGAGAGCTCTACGATAGGGGCCGCCAGCTTGCTCGCAGTGCCCCTTTTTCGAGCCCAAAATCGAACATTTTCATCAATTTCGAGCCACTTTTCTAATTTAGCCTTATTTTTTCATCCCGAATCGTACGTCGTGAGCTGTTAAAAAGACAACAACCTTACTCGTGGGAAATTAGAGGGCCCTACAACGCATTGAAATCTCGTCTTACGAGGATGCTGGGTTGTTGAAGCGGATGGGTTTTCGTTAAGCCCATTGGGCCTTCTAAATGGGCCATCTCTCTAGGCTGGGACTGTGAACCATTAACACATAAAGGAATTGTGCCGTCAACATGATGGGTGCGATCATACCAGCACTAATGCACCGGATCCCAGCAGAACTCCGAAGTTAAGCGTGCTTGGGCGAGAGTAGTACTAGGATGGGTGACCCCCTGGGAAGTCCTCGTGTTGCACCTCCCTTTTCAATTTTTTTTGCTCCGGTTAGGGTTGCCAAGATACTTTATCCACCACATTTCTATTATCGAATCCCAAGGCACATTGGGCAAGACAACTTCGCTTCACGTGGTGGCCGGGCCCGCAAACCGAGGGCGTAGGGCTTGTGAGCAGGTCGCCGTCGCTCCGGTGCCCATAACTTTTGATCCGTAAGGATTTACGCGGCGCACAGCATACTGTTGGAAAGCTCTCCGAGAGCTCTACGACAAGGGCAGCTAGTTTGCTTGCTGTGCCCTTTTTTGGAGCCCAAAATCGAACGTTTTCATTAGTTTCTGGCCACTTTTCTAGTTTAACTCTATTTTTCCGTCCCGGATCGTACGTCGTGAGCTGTTAAAAGGACAACAACCTTACTCGCGGGACATTAGAGGGCCCTACAACGCATTGAAATCTCGTCTTGCGAGTATGCTGGGTTGTTGAAGCGGATGGGTTGTCGTTAAGCCCATTGGGCCTTCTTAATGGGCCATCTCTCTAGGCTGGGACTGTGAACCATTAACACATAAAGGAATTGTGCCGTCAACATGACGGGTGCGATCATACCAGCACTAATGCACCGGATCCCATCAGAACTCCGAAGTTAAGCGTGCTTGGGCGAGAGTAGTACTAGGATGGGTGACCCCCTGGGAAGTCCTCGTGTTGCACCCCCCTTTTCAATTTTTTTTTGCTCCGGTTAGGGTTGCCAAGATACTTTATCCACCACATTTCTATTATCGAATCCCACGGCATCTTGGCCAATACAGCTTCGCTTCACGTGGAGGCCGGGCCCGCAAACCGAGGGCGTAGGGCTTGTGAGCAGGTCTCCGTCGCTCCGGTGCCCATAACTTTTGATCCGTAAGGAGTTACGCGGCGCACAACATACTGTTGGAAAGCTCTCCGAGAGCTCTACGACAGGGGCAGCTAGCTTGCTCGCTGTGCCCTTTTTTGGAGCCCAAAATTGAACGTTTTCATCAGTTTCGGGCCACTTTTCTAGTTTAGCTCTATTTTTCCGTCCCGGATCGTACGTCGTGAGCTGTTAAAAGGACAACAACCTTACTCGCGAGACATTAGAGGGCCCTAAAACACATTGAAATCTCGTCGTACGAGTATGCTGGGTTGTTGAAGCGGATGGGTTGTCGTTAAGCCTATTGGGCCTTCTTAATGGGCCATCTCTCTAGGCTGGGATTGTGAACCATTAACACATAAACGAATTGTGCCGTCAACATGACGGGTGCGATCATACCAGTACGAATGCACCGGATCCCATCAGAACTCCGAAGTTAAGCGTGCTTGGGCGAGAGTATTACTAGGATGCGTGACCCCCTGGGAAGTCCTCGTGTTGCACCCCATTTTCAATTTTTTTTGCTCTGGTTAGGGTTGCCAAGATACTTTATCCACCACATTTCTATTATCAAATCCCACGGCACCTTGGGCAAGACAACTTCGCTTCACGTGGAGGCCGGGCCCGCAAACCGAGGGCGTAGGGCTTGTGAGCAGGTCTCCGTCGCTCCGGTGCCCATAACTTTTGATCCGTAAGGAGTTACGCGGCGCACAACATACTGTTGGAAAGCTCTCCGAGAGTTCTACGACAGAAGCAGCTAGTTGCTAACTGTACCCTTTTTTGGAGCCTAAAATCGAACGTTTTCATCAGTTTCGGGCCACTGTTCTAGTTTAGCTCTATTTTTCCGTCCCGGGTCGTACGTCGTGAGCTGTTAAATGGACAACAACCTTACTCGCGGGACATTAGAGGGCCCTACAATGCATTGAAATCTCGTCTCGCGAGTATGCTGGGTTGTTGAAGCGGATGGGTAGTCGTTAAGTCCATTGGGCCTTCTTAATGGGCCATCTCTCTATGCTGGGACTGTGAACCATTAACACATAAAGGAATTGTGCCCTTAACATGACGGGTGCGATCATACCAGCACTAATGCACCGGATACCATCAGAACTCGGAAGGTAAGTGTGCTGGGGTGAGAGTGGTACTAGGTTGGGTGAACCCTTGGGAAGTTCTCGTGTTGCACCCGCCTTTTCAATTTTTTTTCCTCCGGTTAGGGTTGCCAAGATACTTTATCCATCAGATTTCTATTATCGAATCCCACGGCACCTTGGGCAAGACAACATCGCTTCACGTGGAGGCTGGGCCAGCAAACCGAGGGCGTAGGGCTTGTGAGCAGGTCTCCGTCGCTCCGGCGACCATAACTTTTGATCCGTAAGGAGTTACGCGGCGCACAGCATACTGTTGGAAAGCTCTCCGGGAGCTCTACGACGGGGGCAGCTAGCTTGCTCGCTGTGCCCTTTTTTGGAGCACAAAATCGAACGTTTTCATCTGTTTCGGGCCACTTTTCTAATTTAGCTCAATTTTTCGGTCCCGGATCGTACATCTTGAGCTGTTAAAAGGACAACAACCTTACTCGCGGGACATTAGAGGGCCCTACAACACATTGAAATCTCGTCTTGCGAGTATGCTAGGTTGTTGAAGCAGATGGGTTGTCGTTAAGCCCATTGGGCCTTCTGAATGGGCCATCTCTCTAGGCTGGGACTGTGAACCATTAACACATAAAGGAATTGGGCCGTCAACATGACGAGTGCGATCGTACCAGTACTAATGCACCGGATCCCATCAGAACTCCGAAGTTAGACGTGCTTGGGCGAGAGTAGTACTAGGATGGGTGACCCCCTGGGAAGTCCTCGTGTTGCACCCCCCCTTTTTAATTTTTTTTGCTCCGGTTAGGGTTGCCAAGATACTTTATCCACCACATTTCTATTATCGAATCCCACGGCACCTTGGGCAAGACAACTTCGCTTCACGTGGAGGCTGGACCCGCAAACCGAGGGCGTAGGGCTTGTGACCAGGTCTCCGTCGCTCCGGTGCCCATTACTTTTGATCCGTAAGGATTTACGCGGCCCACAGCATACTGTTGGAAAGCTCTCCGAGAGCTCTACGACAGGGGCAGCTAGTTTGCTCGCTGTACCCTTTTTTGGATCAGAAAATCGAATGTTTTCATCAGTTTCGGGCCACTTTTCTGGTTTAGCTCTATTTTTCCTTCCCGGATCGTACGTCGTGAGCTTTTAAAAGGACAACAACCTTACTCGCGGGACATTAGAGGGCCCTACAACGCATTGAAATCTCGTCTTGCGAGTATGCTGGGTTGTTGAAGCGGATGGGTTGTCGTTAAGCCCATTGGGCCTTCTTAATGGGCCATCTCTCTAGGCTGGGACTGTGAACCATTAACACATAAAGGAATTGTGCCCTCAACATGACGGGTGCGATCATACTAGCACTAATGCACCGGATCCCATCAGAACTCCGAAGTTAAGCGTGCTTGGGCGAGAGTAGTACTAGGATGGGTGACCCCCTAGGAAGTCCTCGTGTTGCACCCCCCTTTTCAATTTTTTTTGCTCCGGTTAGGGTTGCCAAGATACTTTATCCACCACATTTCTATTATCGAATCCCACGGCACCTTGGGCAAGACAACTTCGCTTCACGTGGAGGCCGGGCCCGCAAACTGAGGGCGTAGGGCTTGTGAGCAGGTCTCCGTCGCTCCGGTGCCCATAACTTTTGATCCGTAAGGAGTTACGCGGCGCACAGCATACTGTTGGAAAGTTCTCCGAGAGCTCTACGACAGGGGCAGCTAGCTTGCTCGCTGTGCCCTTTTTTGGAGCCCAAAATCGAACGTTTTCATCAGTTTCGGGCCACTTTTCTAATTTAGCTCTATTTTTCCCTCCCGGATCGTACGTCTTGAGCTGTTAAATGGACAACAACCTTACTCGCGGGACATTAGAGGGCCCTACAACGCATTGAAATCTCGTCTCGCGAGTATGCTGGGTTGTTGAAGCGGATGGGTTGTCGTTAAGCCCATTGGGCCTTCTTAATGGGCCATCTCTCTAGGCTGGGACTGTGAACCATTAACACATAAAGGAATTGTGCCCTCAACATGACGGGTGCGATCAAACCAGTACTAATGCACCGGATCCCATTAGAACTCCGAAGTTAAGCGTGCTTGGGCGAGAGTAGTACTAGGATGGGTGACCCCCTGGGAAGTCCTCGTGTTGCACCCCCCTTTTCAAATTTTTTTGCCCCGGTCAAGGTTGCCAAGATACTTTATCCACCGCATTTCTATTATCGAATCCCACGACACCTTCGCCAAGACAACTTCGCTTCACATGGAGGCCCGGCCCGCAAACCGAGGGCATAGGGCTTGTGAGCAAGTCTCCGTCGCTCCGGTGCCCATAACTTTTAATTTGTAAGGAGTTATACAGCGCACAGCATACTGTTGGAAAGCTCTCCGAGAGCTCTACGACGGGGGCAGCCAGCTTGCTCGCTGTGCCCTTTTTTTGAGCCCAAAATCGAACGTTTTCATCAGTTTCGGCCACTTTTCAAGTTTAGCTCTATTTTTCCGTTTCGGATCGTACGTCGTGAGCTGTTAAATGGACAACAACCTTACTCGCGGGACATTAGAGGGCCCTACAACGCATTGAAATCTCGTCTCGCGAGTATGTTGGGTTGGTGAAGCGAATGGGTTGTCGTTAAGCCCATTGGGCCTTCTTAATGGGCCATCTCTCTAGGCTGGGACTGTGAACCATTAACACATAAAGGAATTGTGCCCTCAACATGACGGGTGCGATCATACCATTACCAATGCACCGGATCCCGTCAGAATTCCGAAGTTAAGCGTGCTTGGGCGAGAGTAGTACTAGGTTGGGTGACCCCCTGGGAAGTCCTCGTGTTGCACCCGCCTTTTCAATTTTTTTTCCTCCGGTTATGGTTGCCAAGATACTTTATCCACCACATTTCTATTATCGAATCCCACGGTACCTTGGCCAATACAACTTCGCTTCACGTGGAGGCCGGGCCCGCAAACCGAGGGCCTAGTGCTTGTGAGCAGGTCTCCGTTGCTCCGGTGTCCATAACTTTTGATCCGTAAGGAGTTATGTGGCGCACATCATACTGTTGGAAAGCTCTCCGGGAGCTCTACGACGGGGGCAGCTAGCTTGCTCGCTGTGCCCTTTTCTGGAGCCCAAAATCGAACGTTTTTATCAATTTTTAGGCCACTTTTCTAATTTAGCTCTAATTTTCTGTCCCGAATCGTACGTCATGAGCTGTTAAAAGGACAACAACCTTAGTCGTGGGACATTAGAGGGCCCTACAACACATTGAAATCTCGTCTTGCGAGGATGTTGGGTTGTTGAAGCGGATGGGTTGTCGTTAAGCCTATTGGGCCTTCTTAATGGGCCATCTCTCTAGGCTGGGACTGTGAACCATTAACACATAAAGGAATTGTGCCGTCAACATGACGGGTGCGATCATACCAGCACTAATGCACCGGATCCCATCAGAACTCCGAAGTTAAGCGTGCTTGGGCGAGAGTAGTACTAGGATGGGTGACCCCCTGGGAAGTCCTCGTGTTGCACCTCCCTTTTCAATTTTTTTTGCTCCGGTTAGGGTTGCCAAGATACTTTATCCACCACATTTCTATTATCGAATCCCAAGGCACCTTGGGCAAGACAACTTCGCTTCACGTGGAGGCCGGGCCCGCAAACCGAGGGCGTAGGGCTTGTGAGCAGGTCTCCGTCGCTCCGGTGCCCATAACTTTTGATCCGTAAGGATTTACGCGGCGCACAGCATACTGTTGGAAAGCTCTCCGAGAGCTCTACGAGAGGGGCAGCTAGCTTGCTCGCTTTACCCTTTTTTGGAGCCCAAAATCGAACGTTTTCATCAGTTTCGGGCCACTTTTCTGGTTTAGCTCTATTTTTCCGTCCCGGATCGTACGTCGTGAGCTTTTAAAAGGACAATAACCTTACTCGCGGGACATTAGAGGGCCCTGCAACGCATTGAAATCTTGTCTTGCGAGTATGCTGGGTTGTTGAAGGGGTTGGGTTGTCGTTAAGCCTATTGGGCCTTGTGAATGGGCCATCTCTCTAGGCTGGGTCTGTGAACTGTTAACACATAAAGGAATTGTGCCCTCAACATGATGGGTGCTATCATACCAGCACCAATGCACAGGATCCCATCAGAACTCTGAAGTTAAGCGTGCTTGGGCGAGAGTCGTACTAGGATGGGTGACCCCCTAGGAAGTCATTGTGTTGCACCCCCCTTTTCAATTTTTTTTGCTCCGGTTAGGGTTGCCAAGATACTTTATCCACCACATTTCTATTATCGAATCCCACGGCACCTTGGGCAAGACAACTTCGCTTCACGTGGAGGCCGGGCCCGCAAACTGAGGGCGTAGGGCTTGTGAGCAGGTCTCCGTCGCTCCGGTGCCCATAACTTTTGATCCGTAAGGAGTTACGCGGCGCACAGCATACTGTTGGAAAGCTCTCCGAGAGCTCTACGACAGGGGCAGCTAGCTTGCTCGCTGTGCCCTTTTTTGGAGCCCAAAATCGAACGTTTTCATCAGTTTCGGGCCACTTTTCTAGTTTAGCTCTATTTTTCCGTCCCGGATCGTACGTCTTGAGCTGTTAAATGGACAACAACCTTACTCGCGGGACATTAGAGGGCCCTACAACACATTGAAATCTCGTCTCGCGAGTATGCTGGGTTGTTGAAGCGGATGGGTTGTCGTTAAGCCCATTGGGCCTTCTTAATGGGCCACCTCTCTAGGCTGGGACTGTGAACCATTAACACATAAAGGAATTGTGCCCTCAACATGACGGGTGCGATCATACCAGTACTAATGCACCGGATCCCATCAGAACTCCGAAGTTAAGCGTGCTTGGGCGAGAGTAGTACTAGGATGGGTGACCCCCTGGGAAGTCCTCGTGTTGCACCTCCTTTTCAATTTTTTTTGCTCCGGTTAAGGTTGACAAGATACTTTATCCACCGCATTTCAATTATCGAATCCCACGGCACCCTGGGCAACACAACTTCGCTTCACGTGGAGGCCGAGCCCGCAAACCGAGGGCATAGGGCTTGTGAGCAAGTCTCCGTCGCTCCGGTACCCATAACTTTTGATCCGTAAGGAGTTACGCGGCGCACAACATACTGTTGGAAAGCTCTCCGAGAGCTCTACGACGGGGGCGGCCAGCTTCCTCGCTGTGCCCTTTTTTTGAGCCCAAAATCGAATGTGTTAATCAGTTTCGGGCCACTTTTCTAATTTAGCTCTATTTTTCCGTCCCGGATCGTACGTCGTGAGCTGTTAAAAAGACAACAACCTTACTCGCGGGACATTAGAGGTCCCTACAACGTATTGAAATCTCATCTTGCGAGTATGCTGGGTTTTTAAAGCCGATGGGTTGTCGTTAAGCCCATTGGGCCTTCTTAATGGGCCATCTCTCTATGCTGGGACTGTGAACCATTAACACATAAAGGAATTGTGCCCTCAACATGACGGGTTCGATCATACCAGTACTAATGCACCGGATCCCATCAGAACTCCGAAGTTAAGCGTGCTTGGGCGAGAGTAGTACTAGGATGGGTGACCCCCTGGGAAGTCCTCGTGTTGCACGCGTCGCTTTTCAATTTTTTTTTCCTCCGGTTAGGGTTGCCAAGATACTTTATCCACCACATTTCTATTATCGAATCCCACGGTACCTTGGCCAATACAACTTCGCTTCACGTGGAGGCTGGGCCCGCAAACCGAGGGCGTTGGGCTTGTGACCAGGTCTCCGTCGCTCCGTTGCCAATAACTTTTGATCCGTAACGAGTTACGCGGCGCACAACATACTGTTGGAAAGCTCTCCGAGAGCTCTACGACGGGGGCAGCTAGCTTGCTCACTGTGCCCTTTTTTGGAGCCCAAAATCGAATGTTTTTATCAATTTTGGCCCACTTTTATGATTTAGCTCTATTTTTCCGTCCCGGATCGTACGTCTTGAGCTGTTAAAAGCACAACAACCTTGCTCGCGGGACATTAGAGGGCCCTATAACTCATTGAAATCCTGTCTTGCGAGTATGCTGGGTTGTTGAAGTAGATGGGTTGTCGTTAAACCCATTGGGTCTTCTTAATGGGCCATCTCTCTAGGCTGGGACTGTGAACCATTAACACATTAAGCAATTATGTGCTCAACATGACGGGTGCGATCATACCAGAACTAATGCACCGGATCCTATCAGAACTCCGAAGTTAAGCGTGATTGGGCGAGAGTAGTACTAGGATGGGTGACCCTCTGGGAAGTCCTCGTGTTGCACCTCCCATTTCAATTTTTTTTGCTCCGGTTAGGGTTGCCAAGATACTTTATCCACCACATTTCTATTATCGAATCCCAAGGCACCTTGGGCAAGACAACTTCGCTTCACGTGGAGGCCGGGCCCGCAAACCGAGGGCGTAGGGCTTGTGAGTAGGTCTTCGTCGCTCCGGTGCCCATAACTTTTGATCCGTAAGGATTTACGCGGCACACAACATACTGTTGGAAAGCTCTCCGAGAGCTCTACGACAGGGGCAGCTAGTTTGCTCGCTCTACCCCTTTTTGGAGCACAAAATCGAATGTTTTCATCAGTTTCGGGCCACTTTTCTAGTTTAGGTCTATTTTTCCGTCCCGGATCGTACGTCGTGAGCTTTTAAAAGGACAACAACCTTACTCGCGGGACATTAGAGGGCCCTACAACGCATTGAAATCTCGTCTTGCGAGTATGCTGGGTTGTTGAAGGGGATGGGTTGTCGTTAAGCCCATTGGGCCTTCTTAATGGGCCATCTCTCTAGGCTGGGACTGTGAACCATTAACACATAAAGGAATTGTGCCATCAACATGACGGGTTCGATCATACTAGTACTAATGCACCGGATCCCATCAGAACTCTGAACTTAAGCGTGCTTGGGCGAGAGTAGTACTAGGATGGGTGACCCCCTGGGAAGTCCTCGTGTTGCACCACCCTTTTCAATTTTTTTTGCTCCGGTTAGGGTTTCCAAGATACTTTATCCACCACATTTCTATTATCGAATCCCACGGCACCTTGGGCAATACAACTTCGCTTCACGTAGAGGTTGGGCCCGCAAACTGAGGGTGTGGGGCTTGTGACCAGGTTTCTATCACACTGGTGCCTATAACTTTTGCTCCGTAAGGAGTTACGCGGCGCACAGCATACTGTTGGAAAGGTCTCCGAGAGCTCTACGACAGGGGCAGCTAGCTTGCTCGCTTTGCCACTTTTTGGAGCCCAAAATTGAACGTTTTCATCAGTTTTGGGCCACTTTTCTAGTTTAGCTCTATTTTTCTGTCCCGGATCGTACGCCTTGAGCTGTTAAATGGACAACAACCTTACTCGCGGGACATTAGAGGGCCCTACAGCGCATTGAAATCTCGTCTTACGAGTATGCTGGGTTGTTGAAGCGGATGGGTTGTCGTTAAGCCCATTGGGCCTTCTTAATGGGCCATCTCTCTAGGCTGGGACTGTGAACCATTAACACATAAAGGAATTGTGCCCTCAACATGACGGGTGCGATCATACCAGTACTAATGCACCGGATCCCATCAGAACTCCGAAGTTAAGCGTGCTTGGGCGAGAGTAGTACTAGGATTGGTGACCCTCTGGGAAGTCCTCGTGTTGAACCCCCATTTTCAATTTTTTTTGCTCCGGTTAGGGTTGCCAAGATACTTTATCCACCACATTTCTATTATCGAATCCCACGGCACCTTGGGCAAGACAACTTCGCTTCACGTGGAGGCCGGGCCCGCAAACCGAGGGCGTAGGGCTTGTGAGCAGGTCTCCGTTGCTCCAGTGCCCATAACTTTTGATCCGTAAGGAGTTACGCAGCGCACATCATACTGTTGGAAAGCTCTCCGAGAGCTCTACGACAGGGGCAGCTAGCTTGCTCGCTGTGCCCTTTTTTGGAGCCCAAAATCGAACGTTTTCATCAGTTTCGGGCCACTTTTCTAATTTAGCTCTATTTTTTCGTCCTGGATCGTACGTCATGAGCTGTTAAATGGACAACAACCTTACTCGCGGGACATTAGAGGGCCCTACAACGCATTGAAATCTTGTCTTGTGAGTATGCTGGGTTGTTGAAGCGGATGGGTTGTCGTTAAGCCCATTGGGCCATCTTAATAGGCCATCTCTCTAGGTTGGGACTGTGAACCATTAACACATAAAGGAATTGTGCCCTCAACATGACTTGTGCGATCATACCAGTACTAATGCACCGGATCCCATCAGAACTCCGAAGTTAAGCGTGCTTGGGCGAGAGTAGTACTAGGATGGGTGACCCCCTGGGAAGTCCTCGTGTTGCACCCCCATTTTCAATTTTTTTTGCTCCGGTTAAGGTTTCCAAGAGACTTTATCCACCACATTTCTATTATCGAATCCCACGGTACTTTGGCCAATACAACTTCGCTTCACGTGGAGGCCGGCCCCGCAAACCGAGGGCGTAGGGCTTGTGAGCAGGTCTCCGTCGCTCCGGTGCCTATAACTTTTGATCCGTAAGGAGTTACGCGGTGCACAACATACTGTTGGAAAGCTCTACGAGAGCTCCACGACATGGGCAGCTAGATTGCTCTCTGTGCCCTTTTTTGGAGCCTAAAATCGAATGTTTTCATTAGTTTCGGGCCACTTTTCTAGTTTAGCTCTATTTTTTCGTCCCGAACCGTACGTCGTAAGCTGTTAAAAGGACAACAACCTTACTCGCTGGACATTAGAGGGCCCTACAACGCATTGAAATCTCGTCTTGCGAGTATGCCGGGTTGTTGAAGCGGATGGGTTATCGTTAAGCCCATTGGGCCTTTTTAATAGGCCATCTCTCTAGGCTGGGACTGTGAACCATTAACATATAAAGGAATTATGCCGTCAACATGACGGGTGCGGTCATACCAGCACTAATGCACCGGATACCATCAGAACTCCGAAGTTAAGCGTGCTTGGGCGAGAGTAGTACTAGGATGGGTGACCCCCTGGGAAGTCCTCGTGTTGCACCTCCCTTTTCAATTTTTTTTGCTCCGGTTAGGGTTGCCAAGATACTTTATCCACCACATTTCTATTATCGAATCCCACGGCATCTTGGCCAATACAGCTTCGCTTCACGTGGAGGCCGGGCCCGCAAACCGAGGGCGTAGGGCTTGTGAGCAGGTCTCCGTCGCTCCGGTGCCCATAACTTTTGATCCGTAAGGAGTTACGCGGCGCACAGCATACTGTTGGAAAGCTCTTCGAGAGCTCTACGACAGGGGCAGCTAGCTTGCTCGCTGGCCTTTTTTGGAGCCCAAAATCGAACGTTTTCATCAGTTTTGGGACACTTTTCTAGTTTAGCTCTATTTTTCCGTCCCGGATCGTACGTCGTGAGCTGTTAAAAGGACAACAACCTTACTCGTGGGACATTAGAGGGCCCTAAAACGCATTGAAATCTCGTCTTGCGAGTATGCTGGGTTGTTGAAGAGGATGGGTTGTCGTTAAGCCCATTGGGCCTTCTTAATGGGCTATCTCTCTAGGCTGTGACTGTGAACCATTAACACATAAAAGAATTGTGCCCTAAACATGATGGGTGCGATCATACCAGCACTAATGCACCGGATCCCATTAGAACTCCGAAGTTAAGCGTGCTTGGAAGAGAGTAGTACTAGGATGGGTGACCCCCTAGGAAGTCCTCGTGTTGCACCCCCCTTTTCAATTTTTTTTGCTCCGGTTAGCATTGCCAAGATATATTATCCACCACATTTCTATTATCGAATCCCACGGCACCTTGGGCAAGACAACTTCGCTTCACGTGGAGGCCGGGCCGGTAAACCGAGGGCGTCGGGCTTGTGAGCAGGTCTGCGTCGCTCCGGTGCCCATAACTTTTGATCCGTAAGGAGTTTCGCGGCGCACAACATACTGTTGGAAAGCTCTCTAAGAGCTCTACGACAGGGACAGCTAGTTTGCTCGCTGTACCCTTTTGTGGAACCAAAATCGAACGTTTTCATCAATTTTGGGCCACTTTTCTCGTTTAGCTCTATTTTTCCGTCCCGGATCGTACGTATTGAGCTGTTAAATGGACAACAACCTTACTCGCGGGACATTAGAGGGCCCTACAACGAATTGAAATCTCGTCTCGCGAGTATGCTGGGTTGTTGAAGCGGATGGGTTATCGTTAAGCCCATTGGGCCTTCTTAATGGGCCATCTATCTAGGATGGGACTGTGAACCATTAACACATAAAGGAATTGTGCCGTCAACATGACGGGTGCGATCATAACAGAACTAATGCACCGGATCCCATCAGAACTCCGAAGTTAAGCGTGGTTGGGCGAGAGTAGTACTAGGATTGGTGACCCCCTAGGAAGTCCTCGTGTTGCACCCCCATTTCAATTTTTTTTGCTCCGGTTACGGTTGCCAAGATACTTTATCCACCACATTTCTATTATCGAATCCCACGGTACCTTGGCCAATACAACTTCGCTTCACGTGGAGGCCGGGCCCGCAAACCGAGGGCCTAGTGCTTGTGAGCAGGTCTCCGTTGCTCCGGTGTCCATAACTTTTGATCCGTAAGGAGTTATGTGGCGCACATCATACTGTTGGAATGCTCTTCGAGAGCTATACGACAGGGGCAACTAGCTTTCTCAGTTTGCCCTTTTTTGGAGCCCAAAATCGAACGTTTTCATCAGTTTCGGGCCACTTTTCTAGTTTAGATCTATTTTTCCGTCCCGGATCGTACGTCTTGAGCTGTTAAATGGACAACAACCTTACTCGCGGGACATTAGAGGGCCCTACAACGCATTGAAATCTCATCTCGCGAGTATGCTGGGTTGTTGAAGCGGATGGGTTGTCGTTAAGCCCATTGGGCCTTCTTAATGGGCCATCTCTCTAGGCTGGGACTGTGAACCATTAACACATAAAGGAATTGTGCCCTCAACATGACGGGTTCGATCATACCAGTACTAATGCACCGGATCCCATCAGAACTCCGAAGTTAAGCGTGCTTGGGCGAGAGTAGTACTAGGATGGGTGACCCCCTGGGAAGTCCTCGTGTTGCACCCCCCTTTTCAATTTTTTTTGCTCCGGTTAGGGTTGCCAAGATACATTATCCACCACATTTCTATTATCGAATCCCACAACACCTTGGGCAAGACAACTTCGCTTCACGTGGAGGCCGGGCCCGCAAACCGAGGGCGTAGGGCTTGTGAGCAGGTCTCCGTCGCTCCGGTGCCCATAACTTTTGATCCGTAAGGAGTTACGCGGCGCACAGCATACTGTTGGAAAGCTCTCTGAGAGCTCTACGACAGGGGCAGCTAGCTTGCTCGCTGTGCCCTTTTTTGGAGCCCAAAATCGAACGTTTTCATCAGTTTTGGGCCACTTTTCTAGTTTAGCTCTATTTTTCCGTCCCGGATCGTACGTCGTGAGCTGTTAAATGGACAACAACCTTACTCGCGGGACATTAGAGGGCCCTACAACGCATTGAAATCTTGTCTCGCGATTATGCTGGGTTGTTGAAGCGGATGGGTTATCGTTAAGCCCATTGGGCCTTCTTAATGGGCTATCTCTCTAGGCTGGAACTGTGAACCATTAACACATAAAGGAATTGTGCCATCAACATGACGGGTGCGATCATACCAGTACTAATGCACCGGATCCCATTAGAACTCCGAAGTTAAGCGTGCTTGGGCGAGAGTAGTACTAGGATGGGTGACCCCCTGGGAAGTCCTCGTGTTGCACCCCCCTTTTCAATTTTTTTTGCTCCGGTTAGGGTTGCCAAGATACTTTATCCACCACATTTCTATTATCGAATCCCAATGTACCTTGGCCAATTCAACTTCGCTTCACGTGGAGGCCGGGCCCGCAAACCGAGGGCATAGGGCTTGTTAGCAGGTCTCCGTCTCTCCGGTCCCCATAACTTTTGATCTGTAAGGAGTTACGCGGCGCACAACATACTGTTGGAAAGCTCTCCGAGAGCTCTACGACAGGTGCATCTAGCTTTCTCGCTGGGCCCATTTTTGGAGCCCAAAATCGAACGTTTTCATCAGTATCGTGCCACTTTTCTGGTTTAGCTCTATTTTTCCGTCCCGGATCGTACGTCTTGACCTGTTAAAAGGACAACAACCTTACTCGCGGGACAATAGAGGGCCCTACAACATATTGAAATCTCGTCTTGCGAGTATGCTGGGTTGTTGAAGCGGATGGGTTGTCGTTAAACTCATTGGGCCTTCTTAATGGGCCATCATTCTAGGCTGGGACTGTGAACCATTAACACATAAAGAAATTGTGCCCTCAACATGACGGGTGCGATCATACCAGCACTAATGCACCAGATCCCATCAGAACTCCGAAGTTAAGCGTGCTTGGGCGAGAGTAGTGCTAGGATGGGTGACCCCCTGGGAAGTCCTCGTGTTGCACTCCCCTTTTTAATTTTTTTTGCTCCGGTTAGGGTTGCCAGGATACTTCATCCACCACATTTCTATTATCGAATCCTATGGCACCTTGGGCAAGACAAATTCACTTCACGTGGAGGCCGGGCCTGCAAACTGAGGGCGTAGGGCTTGTGAGCAGGTCTCCGTTGCTCCAGTGCCCATAACATTTGATCCGTAAGGAGTTACACGGTGAACAGCATACGGTTGGAAAGCTCTCCGAGAGCTCTACGACGGAGGCGGCGAGCTTGCTCGCTTTGCCCTTTTTTGGAACCCAAAATCAAACGTTTTCATCAGTTTCAGGCTACTTTTCTAATTTATCTCTATTTTTCCGTCCCGGATTGTACGTCGTGAGCTGTTAAAAGGACAAAAAACTAACTCGCGGGACATTAGAGGGCCCTACAATGCATTGGAATCTCGTCTTACTAGTGTGCTAGGTTGTTGAAGCGGATGGGTTGTCGTTAAGCCCATTGGGCCTTCTTAATGGGCCATCTCTCTAGGCTGGGACTCTGAACCATTAACACATAAAGGAATTGTGCCCTTAACATGACGGGTGCGATCATACCAGTACAAATGCACCGGATCCCATTAGAACTCCGAAGTTAAGCGTGCTTGGGCGAGAGTAGTACTAGGATGGGTGACCCCCTGGGAAGTCCTCGTGTTGCACCCCCCTTTTCAATTTTTTTTGCTCCGGTTAGGGTTGCCAAGATACTTTATCCACCACATTTATGTTATCAAATCCCACGGCACCTTGGGCAAGACAACTTCACTTCACGTGGAGGTGGGGCCCGCAAATCGAGGGCGTAGGACTTGTGAGAAGGTCTCCGTTGTGAGGCCCGACCCCGAATAACGTGTCTTACCTCGATTTGCGTGCCTTAGACCTTAAATTATATGACTGACCTAGGATTACGTGCCCTGTCTTGGTTTTTGTGCATGCCTCGTTATACATGCCTTAACCTAGAATTGTGTGCCCTAATCCTCGATATACGTGCGATACCTAGATAAACATGCCATGACCTTAATTTACGTGCGAGAACTTGATTTGCATGTGTCTCTTCATTTTGTGTGCATTAACCTTGAACTGCGTGCCTTAACCTAGGTTTAAGAGTCGTGTCTTGAATTACGTGCATTGCATTGAATTACATGCCTTATTTTGATCTACATTCATTCACCTAGGGTTGCGTGCGTTAGCATTGGAATCTGTGCATTAGACTTGAAGTATGTGCCTTAGTCTAGAAGTTCATGTCTTACCTCGTAGTTCATGTTTACCTCGTGTTTCGTACCCTATCTTGATTTCGGTGCGTGCCTCGTAGTGCGTACCCTAGACCTAGGAATCCGTGCCACCACGTTAATCAAGAAAGCATCCTACACAAAGCACTAAACTATAAAATAATCCTAATTCAAATCTCTACAAAATCCACTAACAATAAACAATTCAATCTACACAAACACCTAAACATTCTTTATTATTTATTCTCACCCAAAACCAATGCACCTCAAATTTCACCCTTATTATAATCCATAATATGTTAAATAGAATCTGAAATTTCAGCAATTTGCAAGCCCTTGGCTGACCACTAAGTGCATTTAGTCTAGCATTGCATAATTTATTCATAATCCTAGACAAACTATGACCCAAAGGCATTAAAAATTTGCTCATTTCCCCTCAAATCTCCACCCTTTTCGACCAGCTCTTGCATGCCCATGCTAGCATTCAAAAAATAACATTTTGAAGACACAAAAATCAGATTTTGGCTGCCCAAGGCTGACCACACCCTCAAAGGAATTGCAAAGCCATCACTTTGTCACATTCTCTCATTTTCCATCAACTTCTCTCACTTCCCTCTCATTTCCTCTCTCCATTTCGGTTCTTGGCTGAGTTATCTATCTCCTTGGCTTGTCTTCTTCAAAACTTAGCTAAGCCAAGTCAAGCAAACATCAAGAAAGTCGAGCAAACAAGCTAGAGTTCGAAAATTACTCTTGCATGTGCATTGAAGCATCATTTCGGCCCTAGGTAAGCTTCTTGACAACCATTTCTTTTCTCCATGGTTTAACCTCATGCTTGTGCTAAGAGATTGATCATTAAGCTAGGAAAAATAGAGAAAAACTAGTGAGGTTCTCGGCTAAGCAAGGGAAAGGAGAAGATTTGAGCTTCAACAAAGGGTCTTGAGCATTTTGTGGTTGATTGCTAAGGTGAGGGTTAAAACCTTTTGAAAACTCTTTAAAATTTCATATGCATGCTCATGAATGTGTGTGTTTGCTTCTGTACTTGAAATATATGGTCGTTCATAAGCTTAAACAACCATGCATGGCAAGATCTTGGCTTGAAAATGATGCTAGGTGAAGTCGAAATGGATGACAGCTCTCTGACCAGTCTGTTCGAGGTAAGTTTAGCTAAGCAAATGATGTTGAAAATGCTTGAAAATTGGTGGGTGACTAGTTTGGACAGTTTGGAACATTTTGCCCAGAAATAGGCCGAAGCTAATTTGGAATCTAAGGTCCTCAAAATGGCAAATCATTAAAATGTGACCAAATCTGGAAATCTGGAAAATGAATCAGGTTTTGGCAGATGCACTGACCTTGTGGAACGAACCATATTTGACTTAGTAAATGTTGTCCAAAACGCATGAAATTTATTGTGCTGCTAGATGTTTCAGTTCTGGACAATTTTGTCAGAAATGTACCAAAGCTAAAACGGACTCTAAGGACCTCAAAAACGCCATTTTCTGAAAAGTGTACAAATCTGGACAGTTTTGTGCTACCTCACTGTTTCGGCTATAACTAATGATTCTGAACTCCAATTGATGCAAGGTTTGTTTCTGAGTTTAGTTAACTTATTAAGATTTAATTTGAAATCTTATTCACTGAATTTGGAGATTGTTTGATTATCCTATTGATTGTGAGAAAACAGCCTATTGCAGTAAAGGTTTTATTTAGCTACATGCTTGGAAAATTATTGTAACCTCTCTTGTGATACTAATTGTGTGGAAAAGTTGTGTTGGGATGTTATGTGGACTGTTTTGAGTACTTGAGGATGTTTGAATGGAATGATGCATGACTTAAGAATGACTTTGAGTTGACTTAGGGTTTTCATCACACGATTAAGCATGAAATAGAAACCCTAATGACTAGGTAGCTTTACTAAGTGTTGATCTCTTGGTTTGGTGTGGAAATTATATGCTTAGTGGGCTGCCTGTAATTGTTCTATAACTTCAAATGTGAATTTGACCATGGCATGTTGTCAAATAAGCTTTTCTTGCTACCGAACCCACGTAAATGTTGTTGCATGTTGAATAATTCGTATCACTTGATTATATGAGCTTCTTAATGAGTTATATGACCTGTTTTACATGTGTTACATGGCTGCCCGATTAATGTTCATATAACTCCATATGCCTCTCATGTGAAATTACTTGTCTTATCGTGCCTCGTTCGACTACTTGTTAACATGCGATCTTATAACTGCTCGGAGGCAACCTACTTTGTTGTCCTCCTAATGTGATATGTTAAATGTTATAAATGTGCATTGCATTCGAGGTTGCAACCTTTCAGTGTGGCATAGTAGTGTTTCACGCACGCCAAGCGGCGTCGGGCTTGCCGGTGTTACCGTGACTGCCATGGTCCAATTCCCACTCTCGCTTGGCATTTCACCCTCGGAGAGTTGGGTCGTAGGATTTCGGGGTATATCCGGAGTACACCCACCTGGCGTGTTTTGGGGATGAATTAAAGTCGGCCGTAACTCCTGTTACTTGACTTGATCTGAGAGCTAAAGCTCACCGTATCCTTTTATTATGTGTATAAGTACTCCCGCTTGGATCCTAGAGAACCTCGGGGAGGAAAGACTGGTATTCCTGTTCCGTACTTGTAATTCTGTACTTGTATTTCTGTTGTATTCATGTTTGAGAAAGGGATTTTCATAAGTTTAACTGGAAAATGAGTTTCAAAACTTATTTCTCGCTCCCCCTCGCTGAGTTCATAAGGACTCACCCTCTTTTATCATCTCAGGTGAAGAAGAACAGGTGCAGGAACCCGAGGATGATGTACCTAATGATGAACCCCTAGAGTGATTGCCTGTTATTGTTGTTTTGCTTGAACGTGACTACTTGTGTACCTTGTGCTGCTTGAAGACTATTTATCTTATGTTGTTGTTGTTGCTAATGTAAAAGACCCACATTGTAATTTGGGGTCTAATTTTGGTTTGTACTTATGTTAAGTAGACTGATACTAGACATGACACTACTATGATCGTTTTGCTTTTACTACCGCTAGTATCTATCTTAGGTTACGACGCTTTAGTTAAGAACTAAGTAAATGAACTTATCCAATCTTAATAGGTACTTGCTATCGAGCTAAGATCAACAGGTATATTTGTAATGAGGACAAATAAACAAACGAGACATAGTATCATGCTAGGTTATAAATCAAACGGGACGTCGAAATAACCAATAGGCAATTCAATTGATGATAAAATAGTAAATTCTAGTTGGGAATGAACTTGAATTGAAAGTTTTGAGGCTGTTAGAAAATTTAGGTCAAAACAAAGAGCCCAATTACAGCCGTTATACTGCCGGATTTCTGAAAAATTTGGAGGTTAGAATAAAACGTTAAGTGTTAAACCTCCTAGAACGATTAAGAATGTGAATGGACTTGAATGTTTAGATCACACCCTAGTCTAACATTTATAGGCCGGGTTGGGGCGTGACATCCGTCGCTCCGGTGCCCATAACTTTTGATCCGTAAGGAGTTACGCGGCGCACAACATACTGTTGGAAAGCTCTCCGAGAGCTCTACGACAGGGGCAGCTAGCTTGCTCGCTGTGCCCTTTTTTGGAGCCCAAAATCGAACGTTTTCATCAGTTTTGGGCCACTTTTCTAGTTTAGCTCTATTTTTCCGTCCCGAATCGTACGTCGTGAGCTGTTAAAAGGACAACAACCTTACTCGCGGGACATTAGAGGGCCCTACAACGCATTGAAATCTTGTCTTGCGAGTATGCTAGGTTGTTGAAGCGGATGGGTTGTCGTTAAGCCCATTTGGCCTTCTTAATGGGCCATCTCTCTAGGTTGGGACTGTGAACCATTAACACATAAAGGAATTGTGCCCTCAACATGACGGGTGCGATCATACCAGCACTAATGCACCAGATCCCTTCAGAACTCCGAAGTTAAGCGTATTTGGGCAAGAGTAGTACTAGGATAGGTGACCCCCTGGGAAGTCCCCGTGTTACACCCCCCTTTTCAATTGTTTTTGCTCCGGTAAGGGTTACCAAGATATTTTATCCACCACATTTCTATTATCGAATCGCACGGTACCTTGGCCAATACACATTCACTTCACGTGGAGGCCGGGCCCGCAAACCGAGGGCGTAGGGATTGTGAGCAGGTCTCCGTCGCTCCGGTGCCCATAACTTTTGATCCGTAAGGAGTTACGCGGTGCACAGCATACTGTTGGAAAGCTCTCCGAGAGCTCTACGACAGGGCAGCTAGCTTGCTCGCTGTGCCCTTTTTTGGAGCCCAAAATCGAACGTTTTCATCAGTTTCGGGCCACTTTTCTAGTTTAGCTCTATTTTTCCGTCCCGGATCGTACGTCGTGAGCTGTTAAAAGGACAACAACCTTACTCGCGGGACATTAGAGGGCCCTACAACGCATTGAAATCTCGTCTTGCGAGTATGCTGGGTTGTTGAAGCGGATGGGTTGTCGTTAAGCCCATTGGGCCTTCTTAATGGGCCATCTCTCTAGGCTGGGACTGTGAACCATTAACACATAAAGGAATTGTGCCCTCAACATGACGGGTGCGATCATACCAGTACTAATGCACCGGATCCCATCAGAACTCCGAAGTTAAGCGTGCTTGGGCGAGAGTAGTACTAGGATGGGTGACCCCCTGGGAAGTCCTCGTGTTGCACCCCCCTTTTCAATTTTTTTTGCTCCGGTTAGGGTTGCCAAGATACTTTATCCACCACATTTCTATTATCAAATCCCACGGCACCTTGGGCAAGACAACTTCGCTTCACGTGGAGGCCGGGCCCGCAAACCGAGGGCGTAGGGCTTGTGAGCAGGTCTCCGTCGCTCCGGTGCCCATAACTTTTGATCCGTAAGGAGTTACGCGGCGCACAACATACTGTTGGAAAGCTCTCCGAGAGCTCTACGACAGGGGTAGCTAGCTTGCTCGCTGTGCCCTTTTTTGGAGCACAAAATCGAACGTTTTCATCAGTTTCGGGCCACTTTTCTAGTTTAGCTCTATTTTTCCGTCCCGGATCGTACGTCGTGAGCTGTTAAAAGGACAACAACCTTACTCGAGTTACGTTAGAGGGCCCTACAACGCATTGAAATCTCGTCTGGCGAGTATGCTGGGTTGTTGAAGCGGATGGGTTGTCGTTAAGCCCAATGGGCCTTCTTAATGGGCCATCTCTCTAGGCTGGGACTGTGAACCATTAACACATAAAGGAATTGTGCCCTCAACATGACGGGTGCAATCATACCAGTACTAATGCACCGGATCCCATCAGAACTCCGAAGTTAAGCGTGCTTGGGTGAGAGTAGTACTAGGATGGGTGACCCCCTGGGAAGTCCTCGTGTTGCACCCCCCTTTTCAATTTTTTTTGCTCCGGTTAGGGTTGCCAAGATACTTTATCCACCACATTTCTATTATCGAATCCCACGGCACCTTGGCCAATACAACTTCGCTTCACGTGGAGGCCGGGCCCGCAAACCGAGGGCGTAGGGCTTGTGAGCAGGTCTTTGTCGATCCGGTGCCCATAACTTTTGATCCGTAAGGAGTTACGCGGCGCACAGCATACTGTTGGAAAGCTCTCCGAGAGCTTTACGACAGGGGCAGCTGGCTTGCTCGCTTTGCCCATTTTTGGAGCCCAAAATCGAACGTTTTCATCAGTTTTGGGCCACTTTTCTAATTTAACTCTATTTTTTCGTCCCAGATCGTACGTCGTGAGCTGTTAAAAGGGCAACAACCTTACTTGCGGGACATTAGAGGGTCCTACAATGCATTGAAATCTCGTCTCGCGAGTATGCTGGGTTGTTGAAGCGGATGGGTTGTCGTTAAGCCCATTGGGTCCTCTTAATGGGCCATCTCTCTAGGCTGGGACTGTGAACCATTAACACATAAAGGAATTATGCCCACAACAAGACGGGTGCGATCATTCCAGTACTAATGCACCGGATCCCATCAGAACTCCGAAATTAAGCGTGCTTGGGCGAGAGTAGTACTAGGATGGGTGACCCCCTAGGAAGTCCTCGTGTTGCACCCCCCTTTTCAATTTTTTTTGCACCTGTTAGGGTTGCCAAGATACATTATCCACCACATTTCTATTATCGAATCCCACGGTACCTTGGCCAAGAAAACTTCGCTTCACGTGGAGGCCGGGCCCGCAAACCGAGGACGTAGGGCTTGTGAGCAGGTCTCCGTCGCTCCGGTGCCCATAACTTTTGATCCGTAAAGAGTTACGCGGTGCACAGCATACTGTTGGAAAGCTCTCCGAGAGCTCTACGATAGGGGCAACTAGCTTGCTCGCTATGCCCATTTTTGGAACCCAAAATTGAACGTTTTCATAAGTTTCGGGCCACTTTTCTAGTTTAGCTCTATTTTTCCGTCCCGGATCGTACGTCGTGAGCTGTTAAAAGGACAACAACCTTACTCGCGGGACATTAGAGGGCCCTACAACGCATTGAAATCTCGTCTTACGAGTATGCTGGGTTGTTGAAGCGGATGGGTTGTCGTTAAGCCCATTGGGCCTTCTTAATGGGCCATCTCTCTAGGCTGGGACTGTGAACCATTAACACATAAAGGAATTGTGCCCTCAACATGACGGGTGCGATCATACCAGTACTAATGCACCGGATCCCATCAGAACTCCGAAGTTAAGCGTGCTTGGGCGAGAGTAGTACTAGGATGGGTGACCCCCTGGGAAGTCCTCGTGTTGCACCCCCCTTTTCAATTTTTTTTGCTCTGGTCAGGGTTGCCAAGATACTTTATCCACCGCATTTCTATTATCAAATCCCACGACACCATGGGCAAGACAACTTCACTTCACGTGGTGGCCGGGCCTGCAAACGAGGGCGTAGGGCTTGTGAGCAGGTCTCTGTCTCTCCGGTGCCCATAACTTTTGATCCGTATGGAGTTATGGGGCACACAGCATACTGTTGGAAAGCTCCCCGAGAGCTCTACGACAGGGGCAGCTAGTTGCTCGCTGTGCCCTTTTTTGGAGCCCAAAATCGAACGTTTTCATCAGTTTCGGGCCACTGTTCTAGTTTAGCTCTATTTTTCCGTCCCGGATCGTACGTCGTGAGCTGTTAAATGGACAACAACCTTACTCGCGGGACATTAGATGGCTCTACAATGCATTGAAATCTCATCTAGCGATTATGCTGGGTTGTTGAAGCGGATGGCTTGTCGTTAAGCCTATTGGGCCTTCTTAATGGGCCATCTCTCTAGGCTGGGACTGTGAACCATTAACACATAAAGGTATTGTGCCCTCAACATGACGGGTGCGATCATACCAGTACTAATGCACCGGATCCCGTCAGAACTCCGAAGTTAAGCGTGGTTGGGCGAGAGTAGTACTAGGATGGGTGACCCCCTGGGAAGTCCTCGTGTTGCACCCTCATTTTCAATTTTTTTTGCTCCGGTTAGGGTTGCCAAGATGCATTATCCACCACATTTCTATTATCGAATCCCACGGTACCTTGGCCAATACAACTTCGCTTCACGTGGAGGCCGGGCCCGCAAACCGAGGGCGTATGGCTTGTGAGCAGGTCTCCGTCGCTCCGGTGCCCATAACTTTTGATCCGTAAGGAGTTACGCGGCGCACAACATACTGTTGGAAAGCTCTCCGAGAGCTCTACGACAGGGGCAGCTAGCTTGCTCGCTGTGCCCTTTTTTGGAGCCCAAAATCGAACGTTTTCATCATTTTCGGGCCACTTTTCTGGTTTAGCTCTATTTTTCCGTCCCGGATCGTACGTCGTGAACTGTTAAAAGGACAACAACTTTACTTGCAGGACATTAGAGGGCCCTACAACGCATTGAAATCTCGTCTCGTGAATATGCTGGGTTGTTGAAGCGGATGGGTTGTCGTTAAGCCCATTGGGCCTTCTTAATGGGCCATCTCTCTAGGCTGGGACTGTGAACCATTAATACATAAAGGAATTGTGCCCTCAACATGACGGGTGCGATCGTACCAACACTAATGCACCAGATCCCATCAGAACTGCGAAGTTAAGCGTGCTTGGGCGAGAGTAGTACTAGGATGGGTGACCCCCTGGGAAGTCCTCGTGTTGCACCAACCTTTTCAATTTTTTTTGCTCCGGTTAGGGTTGCCAAGATACTTTATCCACCACATTTCTATTATCGAATCCCACGGTACCTTGGCAAATACAACTTCGCTTCACATGGAGGCCGGGCCCACAAACCGAGGGCGTAGGGCTTGTGAGCAGGTCTCCGTCGCTTCGGTGCCCATAACTTTTGATCCGTAAGTAGTAACGCGGCGCACAGCATACTGTTGGAAAGTTCTCCGAGTGCTCTACGACAGGGGTAGCTAGCTTGCTCGCTGTACCCTTTTTTGGAGCCCAAAATCGAACGTTTTCATCAGTTTCGGGCCACTTTTCTAGTTTAGCTCTATTTTTCCGTCCCGGATCGTACGTCGTGAGCTGTTAAATGGACAACAACCTTACTCGCGGGACATTAGAGGGCCCTACAACGCATTGAAATCTCGTCTCGCGAGTATGTTGGGTTGTTGAAGTGGATGGGTTGTCGTTAAGCCCATTGGGCCTTCTTAATGGGCCATCTCTCTAGGCTGGGACTGTGAACCATTAACACATAAAGAAATTGTGCCCTCAACATGACGGGTGCGATCATACCAGTACTAATGCACCGGATCCCATCAGAACTCCGAAGTTAAGCGTGCTTGGGCGAGAGTAGTACTAGGATGGGTGACCCCCTGGGAAGTCCTCGTGTTGCACCCCCCTTTTCAATTTTTTTTGCTCCGGTTAGGGTTGCCAAGATACTTTATCCACCACATTTCTATTATCGAATCCCACGGTACCTTGGCCAATACAACTTCGCTTCACGTGGAGGCCGGGCCCGTAAACCGAGGGCGTAGGGCTTGTGAGCAGGTCTCTGTCGCTCCGGTGCCCATAACTTTTGATCCGTAAGGAGTTACGCGGTGCACAGCATACTGTTGGAAAGCTCTCCGAGAGCTCTACGACAGGGGCAGCTAGCTTGCTCGCTGTGCCCTTTTTTGGAGCCCAAAATCGAACGTTTTCATCAGTTTCGGGCCACTTTTCTTGTTTAGCTCTATTTTTCCGTCCCGAATCGTGCGTCGTGTGCTGTTAGAAGGACAACAACCTTACTCGCGGTTCTTTAGAAGGCCCTACAACGCATTGAAATCTCGTCTTGCGAGTATGCTGGATTGTTGAAGCAGATGGGTTGTCGTTAAGCCTATTGGGCCTTCTTAATGGGCCATCTTTCTAGGCTGGACTGTGAACCATTAACACATAAAGGAATTGTACCATCAGCATGACGGGTGCGATCATACCAGTACTAATGCACTTGATCCCATCAGAACTCCAAAGTTAAGCGTGCTTGGGCGAGAGTAGTACTAGGATGGGTGACCCCCTGGGAAGTCCTCGTGTTGCACCCCCCTTTTCAATTTTTTTGGCTCCGGTTAGGGTTGCCAAGATACTTTATCCACCATATTTCTATTATCGAATCCCACGGCACCTTGGGTAAGACAACTTCGCTTCACGTGGAGCACGGGCCCGCAAACCGAGGGCGTAGGGCTTGTGAGCAGGTCTCTGTCGCTCCGGTGCCCATAACTTTTGATCCGTAATGAGTTACGCGGCGCACAACATACTGTTGGAAAGCTCTCCGAGAGCTCTACGACAGGGGCAGCTAGCTTGCTCGCTGTGCCCTTTTTTGGAGCCCAAAATCGAACATTTTCATCAGTTTCGGGCCACTTTTCTAGTTTAGCTCTATTTTTCTGTCCCGGATCGTACGTCGTGAGCTGTTAAATGGACAACAACCTTACTCGCGGGACATTAGAGGGCCCTACAACGCATTGAAATCTCGTCTTGCGAGTATGTTGGGTTGTTGAAGCGGATGGGTTGTCGTTAAGCCCATTGGGCCTTCTTAATGGGCCATCTCTCTAGGCTGGGACTGTGAACCATTAACACATAAAGGAATTGTGCCCTCAACATGACGGGTGCGATCATACCAGTACTAATGCACCGGATCCCATCAGAACTCCGAAGTTAAGCGTGCTTGGGCGAGAGTAGTACTAGGATGGGTGACCCCCTGGGAAGTCCTCGTGTTGCACCCCCCTTTTCAATTTTTTTTGCTCCGGTTAGGGTTGCCAAGATACTTTATCCACCACATTTCTATTATCGAATCCCACGGTACATTGGCCAATAAAACTTTGCTTTAAGTGGAGGAAGGGCCCACTAATCGAGAGCGTAGGGCTTATGAGCATGTCTCCGTCTCCCCATTAACCATAACTTTTGATCCGTAAGGAGTTACGCGGCGCACAGCATACTGTTGGAAAGCTCTCCGAGAGCTCTACGACAGGGGCAGCTAGCTTGCTCGCTATGCCCTTTTTTGGAGCCCAAAATCGAACGTTTTCATCAGTTTCGGACCACTTTTCTAGTTTAGCTCTATTTTTCCGTCCTGGATCGTACGTCGTGAGCAGTTAAATGGACAACAACCTTACTCGCGGGACATTAGAGGGCCCTACAACGCATTGAAATCTCGTCTTACGAGTATGCTGGGTTGTTGAAGCGGATGGGTTGTCGTTAAGCCCATTGGGCCTTCTTAATGGGCCATCTCTCTAGGCTGGGACTGTGAACCATTAACACATAAAGAAATTGTGCCCTCAACATGACGGGTGCGATCATACCAGCACTAATGCACCGGATCCCATCAGAACACTGAAGTTAAGCGTGCTTGGGCGAGAGTAGTACTAGGATGGGAGACCCCCTTGGAAGTCCTCGTGTTGCACCCCCCTTTTCAATTTTTTTTGCTCCGGTTAGGGTTGCCAAGATACTTTATCCACCACATTTCTATTATCGAATCCCACGATACATTGGGCAAGACAACTTCACTTCACGTGGAGGCCGGGCCCGCAAATCGAGGGCGTAGGGCTTGTGAGCAGGTCTCCGTCCCCCCATTGCCCATAACTTTTGATCCGTAAGAAGTTACGCGGCGCACAGCATACTGTTAGAAAGCTCTCCGAGAGCTCTACGACAAGGGCAGCTAGCTTGCTCGCTATGCGCTTTTTTGGACCCCAAAATCGAACGTTTTTATCAGTTTCGGGCCACTTTTCTAGTTTAGCTCTATTTTTCCGTCCCGGATCGTACGTCGTGAGCTGTTAAAAGGACAACAACCTTACTCGCGGGACATTAGAGGGCCCTACAACGCATTGAAATCTCGTCTTGCGAGTATGCTAGGTTGTTGAAGCGGATGGGTTGTCGTTAAGCCCATTGGGCCTTCTTAATGGGCCATCTCTCTAGGCTGGGACTGTGAACCATTAACACATAAAGGAATTGTACCCTCAACATGACGGGTGCGATCATACCAGTACTAATGCACCGGATCCCATCAGAACTCCGAAGTTAAGCGTGCTTGGGCGAGAGTAGTACTAGGATGGGTGACCCCCTGGGAAGTCCTCGTGTTGCACCCCTCTTTTCAATTTTTTTTGCTCCGGTTAGGGTTGCCAAGATACTTTATCCACCACATTTCTATTATCGAATCCCACGGCACCTTGGGCAAGACAACTTCGCTTCACGTGGAGGCCGGGCCCGCAAACCGAGGGCGTAGGGCTTGTCAGCAGGTCTCCGTCGCTCCGGTGCCCATAACTTTTGATCCGTAAGGAGTTACGCGGCGCACAACATACTGTTGGAAAGCTCTCCGAGAGCTCTACGACAGGGGCAGCTAGCTTGCTCGCTTTGCCCTTTTTTGGAGCCCAAAATTGAACGTTTTCATCAGTTTCGGGCCACTTTTCTAGTTTAGCTCAATTTTTCCATCTCGGATCGTACGTCGTGAGCTGTTAAAAGGATAACAACCTTACTTGCTGGACATTAGAGGGCCCTACAACGCATTGAAATCTAGTCTTGCGAGGATGCTGGGTTGTTGAAGCGGATGGGTTGTCGTTAAGCCCATTGGGCCTTCTTAATGGGCCATCACTCTAGGCTGGGACTGTGAACCATTAACACATAAAGGAATTGTGCCCTCAACATGATGGGTACGATCATACCAGTGCTAATGCACCGGATCCCATCAGAACTCCGAAGTTAAGCGTGCTTGGGCGAGAGTAGTACTAGGATCGGCGACCCCCTGGGAAGTCCTCGTGTTGCACCCCGTTTTCAATTTTTTTTGCTCCGGTTAGGGTTGCCAACATACTTTATCCACCACATTTCTATTATCGAATCCCACGGCACCTTGGGCAAGACAACTTCGCTTCACGTGGAGGCCGGGCCCGCAAACCGAGGGCGTAGGGCTTGTGAGCAGGTCTCCGTCGCTCCGGTGCCCATAACTTTTGATCCGTAAGGAGTTACGCGGCGCACAGCATACTGTTGGAAAGCTCTCCGAGAGCTCTACGACAGGGGCAGCTAGCTTGCTCGCTGTGCCCTTTTTTGGAGCCCAAAATCGAACGTTTTCATCAGTTTCGGGCCACTTTTCTAGTTTAGCTCTATTTTTCCATCCCGGATCGTACGTCGTGAGCTGTTAAAAGGACAACAACCTTACTCGCGGGACATTAGAGGGCCCTACAATGCATTGAAATCTCATCTTGCGAGTATGCTGGGTTGTTGAAGCGGATGGGTTGTCGTTAAGTCCATTGGGCCTTCTTAATGGGCCATCTCTCTAAGCTCGGACTGCGAACCATTAACACATAAATGAATTGTGCCCTCAACATGACGGGTGCGATCATACTAGCACTAATGCACCCGATCCCATCAGAACTCCGAAGTTAAGCGTGCTTGGGCGAGAGTAGTACTAGGAAGGGTGACCCACTAGGAAGTCCTCGTGTTGTACCCCTATTTTCAATTTTTTTTGCTCCGGTTAGGGTTGCCAAGATACTTTATCCACCACATTTCTATTATCAAATCCCACGGGACCTAGGGCAAGACAACTTCGCTTCACGTGGAGGTCGGGCTTGCAAATCGAGGGCGTAGGGCTTGTGAGCAGGTCTACGTCGCTCCGATGCCCATAACTTTTGATCCGTAAGGAGTTACGCGGCGCACAGCATACTGTTGGAAAGCACTCCGAGATCTCTACAACAGGGACAGTTAGCTTGCTCGTTGTGCCCATTTTTGGAGCCCAAAATCGAACATTTTCATTAGTTTCGGGCCACTATTCTAGTTTAGCTATATTTTTCCGTCCTGGACCGCACGTCGTGAGCTGTTAAAAGGACAACAACCTGACTCGCGGGACATTAGAGGGCCCTACAACGCATTGAAATCTCGTCTTGCGAGTATGCTGGGTTGCTGAAGCGGATGGGTTGTCGTTTAGCCCATTGGGCCTTCTTAATGGGCCATCTCTCTAGGCTGGGACTGTGAACCATTATCACATAAAGGAATTGTGCGCTCAACATGACGGGTGCGATCATACTAGTACTAATGCACCAGATCCCATCAGAACTGCCAAGTTAAGGGTGCTTGGGGGAGAGGAGGACTAGGACGGGTGACACCCTGGGAAGTGCTCGTGTTGCACCCCCTTTTCAGTTTTTTTGCTCCGGTTAGGGTTGCCAAGATACTTTATCCACCACATTTCTATTATCGATTCCCACGGCACCTTGGCCAATACAACTTCGCTTCACGTGGAGGCCGGGCCTGCAAACCGAGGGCGTAGGGCTTGTGAACAAGTCTCCGTCGCTCCGGTGCCCATAACTTTTGATCCGTAAGGAGTTACGCGGTGCACAACATACTGTTGGAAAGCTCTCCGAGAGCTCTACGACTGGGGCTGCTAGCTTGCTCGCTTTGCCCTTTTTTGGAGCCAAAAATCAAACATTTTCATCAGTTTCGGGCCACTTTTCAGATTTTGCTCTATTTTTCCGTCCCGGATCGTACGTCGTGAGTTGTTAAAAGGACAACAACCTTGCTCGCGGGACATTTGATGGCCCTACAACGCATTGAAATCTTGTCTTGCAAGTATGCTGGGTTGTTGAATTGGATAGGTTGTCGTTAAGTCCATTGAGCCTTCTTAATGGGCCATCTCTCTAGGCTGGGACTGTGAACCATTAACACATAAAGGAATTGTGCCGTCAACATGACGGGTGCGATCATACCAGTACTAATGCACCGGATCCCATCAGAACTCCGAAGTTAAGCGTGCTTGGGCGAGAATAGTACTAGGATGGGTGACCCCCTGGGAAGTCCTCGTGTTGCACCCCTCTTTTCAATTTTTTTTGCTCCGGTTAGGGTTGCCAAGATACTTTATCCACCATATTTCTATTATCAAATCCCACGGTTCCTTGGCCAATACAACTTCACTTCACGTGGAGGCCGGGCCCGCAAACCGAGGGCGTAGGGCTTGTGACCAGGTCTCCTTAGCTCCGGTGCCCATAACTTTTCATCCGTAAGGAGTTACGCGGCGCACAGCATACTGTTGGAAAGCTCTCCGAGATCTCTACGAGAGGGGCATCTAGCTTGCTCGCTATGCCCTTTTTTGGAGCCCAAAATCGAACGTTTTCATCAGTTTCGGGCAACTTTTCTAGTTTAGGTATATTTTTTCGTCCCGGATCGTACGTCGTGAGCTGTTAAATGGACAACAACCTTACTCGTGGGACATTAGAGGGCCCTACAACACATTGAAATCTCGTCTCGCGTGTATGCTGGGTTGTTGAAGCGGATGGGTTGTCGTTAAGCCCATTGGGCCTTCTTAATGGGGCATCTCTCTAGGCTGGGACTGTGAACCATTAACACATAAAGGAATTGTGCCCTAAACATGACGGGTGCGATCATACCAGTATTAATGCACCGGATCCCATCAGAACTCCGAAGTTAAGCATGCTTGGGCGAGAGTAGCACTAGGATGGGTGACCCCTTGGGAAGTCCTCGTGTTGCACCCCCCTTTTCAATTTTTTTTGCTCCGGTTAGTGTTGCCAAGATACTTTATCCACCACATTTCTATTATCAAATCCCACGGTACCTTGGTCAATACAACTTCGCTTCACGTGGAGGCCGGGCCCGTAAACCGAGGGCGTAGGTCTTGTGAGCAGGTCTCCTTAGCTCCGGTGCCCATAACTTTTGATCCGTAAGGAGTTACGCAGCGCACAGCATACTGTTGGAAAGCTCTCCGAAATCTTTACGACTGGGGCAGCTAGGTTTCTCACTGTGCCTTTTTATGGAGCCGAAAATCAAACGTTTTTTTCAGTTTCGGGCCACTTTTCTAGTTTAGCTCTATTTTTCTTTCCCGGATCGTACGTCGTGAGCTGTTAAAAGGACAACAACCTTACTCGCGGGAAATTAGAGGGCCCTACAATGCATAGAAATCTCGTCTTGCGAGTATGCTGGGTTGTTGAATTGGATGGGTTGTCGTTTAGCCCATTGGGCCTTCTTAATGGGCCATCTCTCTAGGCTGGGACTGTGAACCTTTAACACATAAAGGAATTGTGCCCTCAACATGACGGGTGCGATCATACCAGTACTAATGCACCAGATCCTATCAGAACTCCGAAGTTAAGCGTGCTTGGGCGAGAGTAGTACTAGGATGGGTGACCCCCTGGGAAGTCCTTGTGTTGCACCCCACTTTTCAATTTTTTTTGCTCCGGTTAGGGTTGCCAAGATACTTTATCCACCACATTTCTATTATCGAATCCCACGGCACCTTGGGCAAGACAACTTCGCTTCACGTGGAGGCCGGGCCCGCAAACCGAGGGCGTAGGGCTTGTGAGCAGGTCTCTATCGCTCCGGTGCCCATAACTTTTGATCCGTAAGGAGTTACGCGGCGCACAACATACTGTTGGAAAGCTCTCCGAGAGCTCTACGACAGGGGCAGCTAGCTTGCTCGCTGTGCCCTTTTTTGGAGCCCAAAATCGAACGTTTTCATCAGTTTCGGGCCACTTTTCTAGTTTAGCTCTATTTTTCCGTCCCGGATCGTACGTCGTGAGCTGTTAAATGGACAACAACCTTACTCGCGGGACATTAGAGGGCCCTACAATGCATTGAAATCTCGTCTTGCGAGTATGTTGGGTTGTTGAAATGGATGGGTTGTCGATAAGCCCATTGGGCCTTCTTAATGGGCCATCTCTCAAGGCTGGGACTGTGAACCTTTAACACATAAAGGAATTTTGCCCTCAACAAGACGAGTGAGATCATACCAGTACTAATGCACTGGATCCCATCAGAACTCCGAAGTTAAGCGTGCTTGGGTGAGAGTAGTACTAGGATGGGTGACCCCCTCGGAAGTCCTCGTGTTGCACCCCCCTTTTCAATTTTTTTTGCTCCGGTTAGGGTTGCCAAGATACTTTATCCACCACATTTCTATTATTGAATCCCACGGTACCTTGGCCTATACAACTTCGCTTCATGGGGAGGCCAGGCCCGCAAACCGAGGGCGTAGGGCTTGTGAGCAGGTCTCCGTCGCTCCGGTGCCCATAACTTTTGATCCGTAAGGAGTTACACGGCGCACAGCATACTGTTGGAAAGCTCTCCGAGAGCTCTACAACAGGGGCAGCTAACGTGCTCGATATGAGCTTTTTTGGAGCCCAAATCGAACGTTTTCATCAGTTTCGGGCCACTTTTCTGGTTTTGCTCTATTTTTCTGTCCCGGATCGTACGTCGTGAGCTGTTAAATGGACAACAACCTTACTCGCGGGACATTAGAGGGCCCAACAACGCATTGAAATCTATTCTTGCGAGTAGGCTGGGTTGTAGAAGCGGATGGGTTGTCGTTAAGCCCATTGGGCCTTCTTAATGGGCCATCTCTCTAGGCTGGGACTGTGAACCATTAACACATAAAGGAATTGTGCCCTCAACATGACGGGTGTGATCATACCAGTACTAATGCACCGGATCCCATCAGAACTCCGAAGTTAAGCGTGCTTGGGCGAGAGTAGTACTAGGATGGGTGACCCCCTGGGAAGTCCTCGTGTTGCACCCCCCTTTTCAATTTTTTTTGCTCCGGTTAGGGTTGCCAAGATACTTTATCCACCACATTTCTATTATCGAATCCCACGGCACATTGGGCAAGACAACTTCGCTTCACGTGGAGGCCGGGCCCGCAAATCGAGGGCATAGGGCTTGTGAGCAGGTCTCCGTCTCCCCATTGCCCATAACTTTTGATTTGTAAGGAGTTACGCGGCGCATAGCATACTGTTGGAAAGCTCTCCGAGAGCTCTACGACAGGGGCAGCTAACGTGCTCGATGTGCCCTTTTTTGGAGCCCAAAATCGAACGTTTTCATCAGTTTTGGGCCACTTTTCTAGTTTAGCTCTATTTTTCCGTCCCGAATCGTACGTCGTGAGCTGTTAAAAGGACAACAACCTTACTCGCGGGACATTAGAGGGCCCTACAACGCATTGAAATCTCCTCTTGCGAGTATGCGGGGTTGTTGAAGCGGATGGGTTGTCGTTAAGCCCATTGGGCCTTCTTAATGGGCCATCTCTCTAGGCTGGGACAGTGAACCATTAACACATAAAGGAATTGTGCCGTCAACATGACGGGTGCGATCATACCAGTACTAATACACCGGATCCTATCAGAACTCCGAAATTAAGCGTGCTTGGGCGAGAGTAGCACTAGGATGGGTGACTCCCTGGGAAGTCTTCGTGTTGCACCCCCCCCCTTTTCAATTTTTTTTGCTCCGGTTAGGGTTGCCAAGATACTTTATCCACCACATTTCTATTATCGAATTCCACGGCACCTTGGGCAAGACAACTTCGCTTCACGTGGAGGCCGGGCCCACAAACAGAGGGCGTAGGGCTTGTGAGTAGGGCTCCGTCGCTCCGGTGCCCATAACTATTGATCCGTAAGGAGTTACGCGATGCACAGTATACTGTTGGAAAGCTCTCCGAGAGCTCTACGACCGGGGCAGCTAGCTTGCTCCCTGTGCTCTTTTTTGGAGGCCAAAATTGAACGTTTTCATCAGTTTCGGACCACTTTTCTACGTTAGCTCTATTTTTCCGTCCCGGATCGTACGTCGTGAGCTGTTAAAAGGAAAACAACCTTACTCGCGGGACATTAGAGGGCCCTACAACGCATTGAAATCTTGTCTTGCGAGTATGCTGGGTTGTTGAAGCGGATGGGTTGACGTTAAGCCCATTGGGCCTTCTTAATGGGCCATCTCTCTAGGCTGGGACTGTGAACCATTAACACATAAAGGAATTGTTCCGTCAACATGACGGGTGCGATCATACCAGCACTAATGCACCGGATCCCATCAGAACTCCGAAGTTAAGCGTGCTTGGGCTAGAGTAGTACTAGGATGGATGACCCCCTGGGAAGTCCTCGTGTTGCACCCCCCTTTTCAATTTTTTTTGCTCTGGTTAGGGTTGCCAAGATACTTTATCCACCACATTTCTATTATCGAATCCCACAGCACCTTGGGCAAGACAACTTCGCTTCACGTGGAGGCCGGGCCCGCAAACCGAGGGCGTAGGGCTTGTGAGCAGGTCTCCGTCGCTCCGGTGCCCATAACTTTTGATCCGTAAGGAGTTACGCAGCACACAGCATACTGTTGGAACGCTCTCCGGGAGCTCTACGACAGGGGCAGCTTGCTTGCTCGCTGTGCCCATTTTTGAAGCCCAAAATCAAACGTTTTCATCAGTTTCGGGCCACTTTTCTAGTTTAGCACTATTTTTCCATCCCGGATCGTACGTCGTGAGCTATTAAATGGACAACAACCTTACTCGTGGGACATTAGAGGGCCCTACAACGCTTTGAAATCTCGTCTTGCGAGTATGATGGGTTGTTGAAGCGGATGGGCTGTCGTTAAGCCTATTGGGCCTTCTTAATGGGCAATCTCTCTAGGATGGGACTGTGAACCATTAACACAAAAAGGAATTGTGCCCTCAACATGACGGGTGCGATCATACCAGTACTAATACACCGGATCCCATCAGAACTCAGAAGTTAAGCATGCTTGGGCGAGAGTAGTACTAGGATGGGTGACCCCCAGGGAAGTTCTCGTGTTGTACCCCCCTTTTCAATTTTTTTTGCTCCGGTTAGGGTTGCCAATATACTTTATCCACCACATTTCTATTATCGAATCCCACGGCACCTTGGGCAAAACAACTTCGCTTCACGTGGAGGCCGGGCCTGCATACCGAGGGCGTAGGGCTTGTTAGTAGGTCTCCGTCGCTTCGGTGCCCATAACTTTTGATCCGTAAGGAGTTACGCGGTGCACAGCATACAGTTGGAAAGCTCTCCAAGAGCTCTACAACAGGGGCAAGTAGCTTGCTCGCTGTGCCCTTTTTTGGAGCTCAAAATCGAACGTTTTCATCAGTTTCGGGCCACTTTTCTAATTTAGCTATATTTTTCCGTCCCGGATCGTACATCGTGAGCTGTTAAAAGGACAACAACCTTACTCGCGGGACATTAGAGGGCCCTACAACGCATCAAAATCTCATCTTGCGAGTATGCTGGGTTGTTAAAGCGGATGGGTTGTCGTTAAGCCCATTGGGCCTTCTTAATGGGCCATCTCTCTAGGCTGGGACTGTGAACCATTAACACATAAAGGAATTGTGCTCTCAACATGACGGGTGCGATCATACCAGTACTAATGCACCGGATCCCATCAGAACTTCGAAGTTAAGCGTGTTTGGATGAGAGTAGTACTAGGATGTGTGACCCCTGGGAAGTCCTCGTGTTGCACCCCACTTTTCGATTTTTTTTGCTCCGGTTAGGGTTGCCAAGATACTTTATCCACCATATTTCTATTATTGAATCCCACGGCGCCTTGGCCAATACAACTTCGCTTCACGTGGAGGCCGGGCCCCCAAACCGAAGGCGTAGGGCTTGTGAGCAGGTCTCCATCGCTCCGGTGCCCATAACTTTTGATCCGTAAGGAGTTATGCGGCGCATAGGATACTGTTGGAAAGCTCTCCGAGAGCTCTACGACAGGGGCAGCAAGCTTCCTCGCTGTGCCCTTTTTTGGAGCTCAAAATCGAATGTTTTCATTAGTTTCAGGCCACTTTTCTACTTTAGCTCTATTTTTCCGTACCGGATCGTACGTCGTGAGCTTTTAAAAGGACATTAGAGGGCCCTACAACACATTGAAATCTCGTCTTGCGAGAATGCTGGGTTGTTGAAGCGGATGGGATGTCGTTAAGCCCATTGGGCCTTCTTAATGGGCCTTCTTAATGGGACATCTCTCTAGGCTGGGATTGTGAACCATTAACACATAAAGGAATTGTGCCCTCAACATGACGGGTGCGACCATACAAGCAGTAATGCACCGGATCCCATCAGAACTCCGAAGTTAAGCGTGCTTGGGCGAGAGTAGTACTAGGATGGCTGACTCCCTGGGAAGTCCTTGTGTTGCACCCCGCTTTTCAATTTTTTTTGCTCTGGTTAGGGTTGCCAAGATACTTTATCCACCACATTTCTATTATCGATTCCAACGACACCTTGGGCAAGACAACTTCGCTTCACGTGGAGGCTGGCCAGAAAACCGAGGGCGTAGGGCTTGTGACCAGGTCTCTTTTGCTCCGGTGCCCATAACTTTTGATCCATAAAGAGTTACGCGGCGCACAGTACACTGTTGGAAAGCTGTCCGAGAGCTCTACGATAGGGGCAACCAACTTGCTCGCTGTGCCCTTTTTTGGAGCCCAAAATAAAACGTTTTCATCAGTTTCGGGCCACTTTTCTAGTTTAGGTCTATTTTTTAATCCCTGATCGTACGTCGTGAGCTGTAAAAAAGACAACAACCTTAGTCGCGGGACATTAGAGGGCCCTACAACACCTTGAAATCTCGTCTTGCGAGGATACTGGGTTGTTGAAGCGGATTGGTTGTCGTTAAGCCCATTGGGCCTTCTTAATGGGCTATCTCTCTAGGCTGGGACTGTGAACCATTAACAAATAAAGGAATTGTGCCCTCAACATGACGGGTGCAATCATACCAGCACTAATGCACCGAATCCCATTAGAACTCCGAATTTAAGCGTGCTTGGGCGAGAGTAGTATTAGGATGGGTGACCCTCTGAGAAGTCCTTGTTTTGCACCCCCCTTTTCAATTTTTTTTGCTCCGGTTAGGATTGCCAAGATACTTTATCCACCACATTTCTATTATCGAATCCCACGGCACCTTGGGCAAGACAACTTCGCTTCACGTGGAGGCCGGGCCCGCAAACCAAGGGCGTAGGGCTTGTGAGTAGGTCTCCGTCGCTCCGGTGCCCATAACTTTTCATCCGTAAGGAGTTACGCGTCGCACAGCATACTGTTGGAAAGCTCTCTGAGAGCTCTACAACAGGGGCAGCAAGCTTGCTCGCTGTGCCTTTTTTTGGAGCCCAAAATTGAATGTTTTCATCAGTTTCAGGCCACTTTTCTAGTTTAGCTCTATTTTTCCGTCCCGGATCGTACGTCGTGAGCTATTAAAAGGACAACAACCTTACTCGCAGGACATTAGAGGGCGCTACAACGCATTGAAATCTTGTCGTGCGAGTATGCTGGGTTGTTGAAGAGGATGGGTTGTCGTTAATCCCATTGGTCCTTCTTAATGGGCCATCTCTCTGGGCTGGGACTGTGAACCATTAAGACATAAAGGAATTGTGCCCTCAACATGACGGGTGCGATCATACCAGTAGTAATGCACCGGATCCCATCAGAACTCCGAAGTTAAGCGTGTTGGGCGAGAGTAGTACTAGGATGGGTGACCCCCAGGGAAGTCCTCGTGTTGCACCCCTCTTTTCAATTTTTTTTGCTCCGGTTAGGGTTGCCAAGATACTTTATCCACCACATTTCTATAATCAAATCCCACGGTACCTTGGCCAATACAACTTCGCTTCACGTGGAGGTCGGGCCCGCAAACCTAGGGCGTAGGGCTTGTGAGCAGGTCTCCGTCGCTCCGGTGCCCATAACTTTTGAACCGTAAGGAGTTACGTGGTGGACATCATACTGTTGTAAAGCTCTCCGAGAGCTCTACGACAGGGGCAGATAGCTAGCTCGCTGTGCCCATTTTTGGTGCCCAAAATCGAATGTTTTCATCAGTTTCGTGCCACTTTTCTAGTTTAGCTCTATTTTTCCATCCCGGATCGTACGTCGTGAGCTATTAAAAGGACAACAACCTTACTCGTGGGACATTAGAGGGCCCTACAACGCATTGGAATCTCGTCTTGCGAGTATGCTGGGTTGTTGAAGCGGATGGGTTGTCGTTAAGCCCATTGGGCCTTCTTAATGGGCCATCTCTCTAGGCTGGGACTGTGGACCGTTACCACATAAAGGAATTGTGCCCTCAACATGACGGGTACGATCATACCAGTACTAATGCACTGGATCCCATTAGAACTCTGAAGTTAAGCGTGCTTGGACGAGAGTAGTACTAGGATGGGTGACCCTCTGGGAAGTCCTCGTGTTCTACCACCCTTTTCAATTTTTTTGCTCCGGTTAGGGTTGCCAAGATACTTTATCCACCGCATTTCTATTATCGAATCCAATGGCACCATTGGCAAAACAACTTCGCTTCACGTGGAGGCTGGGCCTGCAAACCGAGGGCGTAGGGCTTGTGAGCAGGTCTCCGTCGCTCCGGTGCCCATAACTTTTGATCTGTAAGGAGTTACGCGCCATACAGCATACTGTTGGAAAGCACTTCGAGAGCTCTACGACATGGGCACTAGCTTGCTCGCTGTGCCCTTTTTTGGAGCCCAAAATCGAACGTTTTCATCAGTTTCGGGCCACTTTTCTTGTTTAGCTCTATTTTTCCGTCCCGGATTGTACGTCGTGAGTTTTTAAAACGACAACAACCTTACTCGCGGGATATTTGAGGGCCCTACAACGCATTGAAATCTCGTCTTTCGAGTATGCTGGGTTGTTGAAGCAGATGGGTTGTCGTTAAGCCCAATGGGCCTTCTGAATGGGCCATCTCTCTAGGCTGGGTTTGTGAACCATTAACACATAAAGGAATTGTGCCGTCAACTTGACCGGTGCGATCATACCAGCACTAATGCACCGGATCCCATCAGAACTCCGAGCTTAAGCGTGCTTGGGCGAGAGTAGTACTAGGATAGGTGCCCCCCTGGGAAGTCCTCGAGTTGCACCCCCCTTTTCATTTTTTTGTGCTTCGGTTAGGATTGCCAAGATACTTTATCCACCACATTTCTATTATCAAATCCCACGGCACCTTGGGCAAGATAACTTCGCTTCACGTGGAGGCCGGGCCCGCAAACCGAGGGCGTAGGGCTTGTGAGCAGGTCTCCGTCGCTCCGGAGCCCATAACTTTTGATCCGTAAGGAGTTACGCGTCGCACAGCATACTGTTGGAAAGCTCTCCGAGAGCTCTACGACAGGGGTAGCTAGCTTGCTCGCTATGCCCTTTTTTGGAGCCCAAAATCGAACGTTTTCATCAGTTTCGGGCCACTTTTCTAGTTTAGCTCTATTTTTCCATCTCGGAACGTACGTCGTGAGCTATTAAAAGGAAAACAACCTTACTCGCGGGACATTAGAGGGCCCTACAACGCATTGAAATCTCGTCTTGCGAGTATGCTGGGTTTTTTAAGCGGATGGGTTGTCGTTAAGCCCATTGGGCCTTCTTAATGGGCCATCTCTCTAGGTTGGGACTGTGAACCATTAACACAAAAAGGAATAGTGCCCTCAACATGACGGGTGCGATCATACCAGCACTAATGCACCGGATCACATCAGAACTCCAAAGTTAAGCGTGCTTGGGCGAGAGTAATACTAGGATGAGTGACCCCCTGGGAAGTCCTCGTGTTGCACCCCCTTTTTCAATTTTTTTTGCTCCGATTAGGGTTGCCAAGATACTTTATCTACCACATTTCTTGTATCGAATCCCACGGCACCTTGGGCAAGACAACTTCGCTTCACGTGGAGGCCGGGCCCGCAAACCAAGGGCGTAGGGCATGTAAGTAGGTCTCCGTCGCTCCGGTGCCCATAACTTTTGATCCGTAAGGAGTTACGCGGCGCACAACATACTGTTGGAAAGCTCTCCGAGAGCTCTACGACGGAGGTAGCAAGCTTGCTTGCTGTTCCCTTTTTTGGAGCCCAAAATCGAACGTTTTCATCCGTTTCGGGCCACTTTTCTAGTTTAGCTCTATTTTTTCGTCCCGGATCGTACGTCGTGAGCTGTTAAAAGAACAACAACCTTACTCGCGGGACATTAGAGGGCCCTACAATGCATTGAAATCTCGTCTTGCGAGTATGCTGGGTTGTTGAAGCGAATGGGTTGTCGTTAAGCCCATTGGGCCTTCTTAATGGGCCATCTCTCTAGGCTGGGACTGTGAACCATTAACACATAAAGGAATTGTGCCCTCAACATGACGGGTGCGATCATACCAGCACTAATGCACCGGATCCCATCAGAACTCCGAAGTTAAGCGTGCTTGGGCGAGAGTAGTACTAGGATGGGTGACCCCCTGGGAAGTCCTCGTGTTGCACCCCACTTTTCAATTTTTTTTTCTCCGGTTAGGGTTGCCAAGATACTTTATCCACCACATTTCTATTATCGAATCCCACGGCACCTTGGGCAAGACAACTTCGCTTCACGTGGGGGCTGGGCCCGCAAACCGAGGCGTAGGGATTGTGAGCAGGTCTCCGTCGTTCCGGTGCCCATAACTTTTGTTTCGTAAGGAGTGATGCGGTGCACATCATTCTGTTGGAAAGCTCTCCGAGAGCTCTACAACAAGGGCAGCTAGCTTGCTCGTTGTGCCCTTTTTTGGAGCCCAAAATCGAACGTTTTCATCAATTTCGGGCCACTTTTCTAGTTTAGCTCTATTTTTTCGTCCCGGATCGTACGTCGTGAGCTGTTAAAAGGACAACAACCTTACTCTCGGGACATTAGAGGGCCCTACAACGCATTGAAATCTCGTCTTGCGAGTATGCTGGGTTGTTGAAGCGGATGGGTTGTTGTTAAGCCCATTGGGCCTTCTTAATGGGCCATCTCTCTAGGCTGGGACTGTGAACCATTAACACATAAAGGAATTGTGCCCTCAACATGACGGGTGCGATCATACCAGCACTAATGCACTGGATCTCATCAGAACTCTGAAGTTAAGCGTGCTTGGGCGAGAGTAGTACTAGGATGGGTGACCCCCTGGGAAGTCCTCGTGTTGCACCCCCCTTTTCAATTTTTTTGGCTTCGGTTAGGGTTACCAAGATACTTTATCCACCACATTTCTATTATCGAATCCCACGGCACCTTGGACAAGACAACTTCGCTTCATGTGGAGGGCGGGCCTGCAAATCGAGGGTGTAGGGCTTGTGAGCAGGGCTCCGTCGCTCCGGTGTCCATAACTTTTGATCCGTAAGGAGTTACGCGACGCACAGCATACTGTTGGAAAGCTCTCCGAGACCTCTACGACAGGGGCAGCTAACTTGCTCGCCGTGCCCTGTTTTGGAGCCCAAAATCGAACGTTTTCATCAGTTTCGGACCACTTTTCTATTTTAGCTATATTTTTCCGTCCCGGATCGTACGTCGTGAGCTGTTAAAAGGACAACAACCTTACTCGCGGGACATTAGAGGGCCCTACAACGCATTGAAATCTCGTCTTGTGAGTATGCTGGGTTGTTGAAGCGGATGGGTTGTCGTTAAGCCCATTGGGCCTTCTTAATGGGCCAACTCTCAAGGCTGGGACTATGAACCATTAACACATAAAGGAATTGTGCCGTCAACATGACGGGTTGGATCATACCAGCACTAATGCACCGGATCCCATCAGAACTCTGAAGTTAAGCGTGCTTGGGCGAGAGTAGTACTAGGATGGGTGACCCCCTGGGAAGTCCTCGTGTTACACCCCCCTTTTCAATTTTTTTTGCTTCGTTTAGGGTTGCCAAGATACTTTATCCACCACATTTCTATTATCGAATCCCACAGCACCATGGGCAAGACAACTTCGCTTCACGTGGAGGGTGAGCCCGCAAACCGAGGGCATAGGGCTTGTGAGTAGGTCTCCGTAGCTCCGGTGCCCATAACTTTTGATCCATAAGGAGTTACACGGCGTACAATATACTGTTGGAAAGCTCTCCGAGAGCTCTACGATGGGGGCAGCTAGCTTGCTCGCTATGCCCTTTATTGGTGCCCAAAATAGGACGTTTTCATTAGTTTCGGCCCAATTTTCCAATTTAGCTCAATTTTTCCGTCCCGGATCGTACGTTGTGAGCTGTTAAAAGGACAACAACCTTACTCGCGGGACATTAGAGGGCCCTACAACGCATTGAAATCTCGTCTTGCGAGTATGCTGGGTTGTTGAAGCGGATGGGTTATCGTTAAGCCCATTGGGCCTTCTTAATGGGCCATCTCTCTAGGCTGCGACTGTGAACCATTAACACAAAAAGGAATTGTGCCGTCAACATGACGGGTGCGATCATACCAGCACTAATGCACCGGATCCCATCAGAACTCCGAAGTTAAGTGTGCTTGGGCGAGAGAAGTACTAGGATGGGTGACCCCCTGGGAAATCCTCGTGTTGCACCGCCCTTTTCAATTTTTTTTGCTCCGGTTAGGGTTACCAAGATACTTTATCCACCACATTTCCATTATCGAACCACACGGCACCTTGGACAAGACAACTTCGCTTGACGTGGAGGCTGGGCCAGCAAACCGAGGGCGTAGGGCTTGTGACCAGGTTTCCGTCGCTCCGGTGCCCATAACATTTGATCTGTAAGGAGTTACGCGGCGCACAGCATACTGTTGGAAAGCTCTTGGAGAGCTCTACGACAGGGGTAGCAAGCTTGCTCGCTTTTCCCTTTTTTGGAGCCCAAAATCGAACATTTTCATCAGTTTCGGGCAACTTTTCTAGTTTAGCTCTATTTTTCCGTCCTAGATCGTACATCTTGAGCTGTTAAAGGGACAACAACCTTACTCGCCGGACATTAGGGTGCCCTACAACATATTGAAATCTTGTCTTGCGAGTATGCTGGGTTGTTGAAGCGGATGGGTTGTCGTTAAGCCCATTGGGCTTTCTTAATGGGCCATCTCTCTAGGCTGGGACTGTGAACCATTAACACATAAAGGAATTGTGCCGTCAACATAACGGGTGCGATCATACTAGCACTAATGCACCGGATCCCATCAGAACTCCGAAGTTAAGCGTGCTTGGGCGAGAGTAGTACTAGGATGGGTGACCCCTTGTGAAGTCCTCGTGTTGCACCCCCCTTTACAATTATTTTTGCTCCGGTTAGGGTTGCCAATATACTTTATCCACCACATTTCTAGTACTGAATCCCACGGCACCTTGGGCAATACAACTTCGCTTCACGTGGAGGCCGGGCCCGCAAACCGAGGGAGTAGGGCTTATGAGCAGGTCTCTGTCGCTTCGGTGCCCATAACTTTTGATCCGTAAGGAGTTACGTGGCGCACAGCATACTGTTGGTAAGCTCTCCGAGAGCTCTACGACAGGGTCAGCTAGTTAGCATGCTATGCCCATTTTTAAAGCCAAAAATCGACCGTTTTCTTCAGTTTCGGTCCTGTTTTCTAGTTTAGCTCAATTTTTCCATCCCGGATCGCATGTCGTGAGCTGTTAAAAGGACAACAACCTTACTCGCGGGATATTAGAGGGCCCTACAATGCATCGAAATCTCATCTTTCGAGTATGCTGGGTTGTTGAAGCGGATGGGTTGTCGGTAAGCCCATTGGGCCTTCTTAATGGGCCATCTCTCTAGGCTGGGAGTGTGAACCATTAACAAAGAAAGGAATTGTGCCGTCAACATGACGGGTGCGATCATACCAGCAATAATGCTCCGGATACCATCAGAACTCCGAAGTTAAGCGTGCGTGGCCAAGAGTAGTACTAGGATGGGTAACCCCCTGGGAAGTCCTCGTGTTGCACCCCCCTTTTCAATTTTTTTTTCTCCGATTAGGATTGCCAAGATACTTTATCCACCATATTTCTATTATCGAATCCCACGGCACTTTGGGCAGGACAACTTCGCTTCACGTGGAGCCCGGGCCCCCAAACCGAGGGCGTAGGGCTTGTGAGCAGGTCTCGGGCGCCCCGGCGCCCATAACTCTTGATCCGTAAGGAGTTACGCGGCGCACAGCATGCTGTTGGAAAGCTCTCCGAGAGCTCTTTGACAAGGGTAGCTAGCTTGCTCGCTGTGCCCTTTTTTGGAGCCCAGAAATCAAACGTTTTCATCAGTTTTGGGTCACTTTTCTAGTTTAGCTCTATTTTTCCGTCCCGGATCGTACGTCGTGAGCTGTTAAAAGGACAACAACCTTACTTGCGGGACATTAGAGGGCCCTACAACGCATTGAAATCTCGTCTTGCGAGTATGCGAGGTTGTTGAAGCGGATGGGTTGTCGTTAAGCGCATTGGACCTTCTTAATGGGCCTTCTCTCTAGGCTGGGACTGTGAACCATTAACACATAAAAGGAATTGTGCCGTCAACATGACGGGTGCGATCATACCCGCACTAATGCACCGGATCCCATCAGAACTTCGAAGTTAAGCGTGCTAGGGCGAGAGTTGTACTAGGTGGGTGACCCCATGGGAAGTCCTCGTGTTGCACCCCGCTTTTCAATTTTTTTTTCTCCGGTTAGGGTTGCCAAGATACTTTATCCACCACATTTCTATTATCGAATCCCACGGCACCTTGGGCAAGACAACTTCGCTTCACGTGGAGGCCGGGCCCGCAAACCGAGGCCGTAGGGCTTGTGAGCAGGTCTGTGTCGCTCCGGTGCCCATAACTTTTGATCCGTAAGGAGTTACGGGGCGCACAGCATACTGTTGGAAAGCTCCCCGTGAGCTCTACGACAGGGTCAGCTAGTTAGCATGCTATGCCCATTTTTAGAGCCCAAAATCGAACGTTTTCATCAGTTTTCTGGTTTAGCTCTATTTTTTCGTCCCGTATCGTACGTCGTGAGCTGTTAAAAGGACAACAACCCTACTCGCGGGACATTAGAGGGCCTTACAATGCATTGAAATCTCGTCTTTCGAGTATGCTGGGTTGTTGAAGCCGATGGGTTGTCGTTAAGCCCATTGGGCTTTCTTAATGGGCCATCTCTCTAGGCTGGGATAGTGAACCATTAACACATAAAGGAATTGTGCTCTCAACATGACGGGTGCGATCATACCAGCAATAATGCACCGGATCCCATCAGAACTCCGAAGTTAAGCGTGCTTGGGCATGAGTAGTACTAGGATGGGTGACCTCCTGGGAAGTCCTCGTGTTGCACCCCCCTTTTCAATTTTTTTTGCTCCGGTTAGGGTTGCCAAGATACTTTATCCACCGCATCTCAATTATCAAATCCCACGGCATCTTGGGTAAGACAACTTCGCTTCACGAGGAGGCCGAGCCCGCAAACCGAGGGCGTAGGGCTTGTGAGCAAGTCTCCGTCGCTCCGGTGACCATAACTTTTGTTTCGTAATGAATTACGCGACGCACAGCATACAGTTGGAAAGCTCTCCGAGAGCTCTATGATGGGGGCAGCTAGCTTGCTTGTTGTGCCTTGTTTTCGAGCCCAAAATCGAATGCTATCATCAGTTTCGTGCCACTTTTCTAGTTTAGCTCTATTTTCACGTCCCGGATCGTACGTCGTGAGCTGTTAAAAGGACAACGACCTTACTCGTGGGACATTAGAGGGCCCTACAACGCATAGAAATCTCGTCTTGCGAGTATGATGGGTTTTTAAAGCGGATGGGTTGTCGTTAAGCCCATTGGGCTTTCTTAATGGGCCATCTCTCTAGGTTGGGACTGTGAACCATTAACACATAAAGGAATTGTGCCCTCAACATGACGTGTGCGATCATACCTGCACTAATGCACCGGATCCCATAAGAACTTCGAAGTTAGGCGTGCTTGGGCGAGAGTAGTACTAGGATGGTGACCCCATGGGAAGTCCTCGTGTTGTACCCCCCTTTTCAATTTTTTTTGCTCCGGTTAGGGTTGCCAAGATACTTTATCCACCACATTTCTATTATCGAATCCAACGACGCCTTGGGCAAGACAACTTCGCTTCACGTGGAGGCCGGGCCCGCAAACCGAATGCGTAGGGCTTGTGAGCAGGTCTCCGTCGCTCCGGTGCCCTTAACTTTTGATTCGTAAGGAGTTACGCGGCGCACAGCATACTGTTGGAAAGCTCTCCGAGAGCTCTACGACAGGGGCAGCTAGCTTGCTCGCTGTGCCCTTTTTTGGAGCCCAAAATCGAACATTTTCATCAGTTTCGGGCCACTTTTCTAGTTTAGCTCTATTTTTCCGTCCCGGATCGTACGTCGTGAGCTGTTAAAAGGACAACAACCTTACTCGCGGGACATTAGAGGGCTCTACAACGCATTGAAATCTCGTCTTGCGAGTATGCTGGGTTGTTGAAGCGGATGGGTTGCCGTTAAGCCCATTGGGCCTTCTTAATGGGCCATCTCTCTAGGCTGGGACTGTGAACCATTAACACATAAAAGAATTGTGCCCTCAACATGACGGGTGCGATCATACCAGCACTAATGCACCGGATCCCATCAGAACTCCGAAGTTAAGCATGCTTGGGCGAGAGTAGTACTAGGATGGGTGACCCCCTGGGAAGTCCTCGTGTTGCACCCCTCTTTTAATTTTTTTTGCTCAGGTTAGGGTTGCCAAGATACTTTATCCACTACATTTCTATTATCGAATCCCACGGCACCTTTGGCAAGACAACTTCGCTTCACGGGGAGGCCGGGCCCGCAAACCGAGGGAGTAGGGGTTGTGAGCAGGTCTCCGTCGCTCTGGTGCCCATAACTTTCGATCCGTAAGGAGTTACGCGGTGGACAACATACTGTTGGAAAGCTCTACGAGAGCTCTACGACAGGGGCAGCTAGCTTGCTCGCTGTACCCATTTTTGAAGCTCAAAATCGAACGTTTTCATCAGTTTCGGGCCACATTTCTGGTTTAGCTCAATTTTTCCAACCCAGATCGTACGTCGTGAGTTGTAAAAAGGACAACAACCTTACTCGCGGGACACTAGAGGGCCCAACAACGCATTGAAATCTCATCTTACGAGTATGTTGGGTTGTTGAAGCGGATGGGTTGTCGTTAAGCCCATTGGGCCTTCTGAATGGGCCATCTCTCTAGGCTGGGACTGTGAACCATTAACACATAAAGGAATTGTGCCGTCAACATGACGGGTGCGATCATACCAGCACTAATGCACTGGATCCCATCAGAACTCCGAAGTATAGCGTGCTTGGGCGAGAATAGTACTAGGATGGGTCTCCCCTGGGAAGTCCTCGTGTTGCACCCCCCTTTTCAATTTTTTTTGCTCCGGTTAGGATTGCCAAGATACTTTATCCGCCACATTTCTATTAGCGAATCCCACGGCACCTTGGGCAAGACAACTTAACTTCACGTGGAGGCCGGGCCTGCAAACTGAGGGCGTAGGGCTTGTGAGCAGGTCTCCGTCGCTCTTGAGCCCATAACTTTTGATATGTAGGGAGTTACGCGTTGCACAGCATACAGTTGGAAAGCTCTCCAAGAGCTCTACGACAGGGGCAGCTAGCTTGCTCGCTGTGCCCTTTTTTGGAGCCCAAAATCAAACGTTTACATCATTTTCGGTCCACTTTTCTAGTTTAGCTCTATTTTTCCGTCCCGGATCGTACGTCGTGAGCTGTTAAAAGGACAACAACCTTACTCGCGGGACATTAGAGGGCCCTGCAACGCATTGAAATCTCGTCTTGCGAGTATGCTGGGTTGTTGAAGAGGATGGGTTGTCGTTAAACCCATTGGGCCTTCTTAATGGGCCATCTCTCTAGGCTGGGACTGTGAACCATTAACACATAAAGGAATTGTGCCCTCAACATGACGGGTGCGATCATACCAGCACTAATGTACCGGATCCCATCAGAATTCTGAAGTTAAGCATGCTTGGGCGAGAGTAGTACTAGGATGGGTGACCCCCTTGGAAGTCCTAGTGTTGCACCCCCCTTTTCAATTTTTTTTGCTCCGGTTAGGGTTACCAAGATACTTTGTCCACCACATTTCTATTATCAAATCCCACGGTACCTTGGGCAAGACAACTTCGCTTCACGTGGAGGCCGGGCCCGCAAACCGAGGGCGTAGGGCTTGTGAGCAGGTCTCCGTCGCTCCGGTGCCCATAACTTTTGATCCGTAAGGAGTTACGCGGCGCACAGCATACTGTTGGAAAGCTCTACGAGAGCTCTACGACAGGGGCAGCTAGCTTGCTCGCTGTGCCCTTTTTTGGAGCCCAAAATCGAACGTTTTCATCAGTTTCGGGCCACTTTTCTAGTTTAGCTCTATTTTTCCGTCCCGGATCGTACGTCGTGAGCTATTAAAAGGACAACAACCTTACTCGCGGGACATTAGAGGGCCCTACAACGCATTGAAATCTCATCTTGCGAGTATGCTGGGTTGTTGAAGCGGATGGGTTGTCGTTAAGCCCATTGGGCCTTCTTAATGGGCCATCTCTCTAGGCTGCGACTGTGAACCATTAACACATAAAGGAATTGTGCCGTCAACATGACGGGTGCGATCATACCAGCACTAATGCACCGGATCCCATCAGAACTCCGAAGTTAAGCGTGCTTGGGCGAGAGTAGTACTAGGATGGGTGACCCCCTAGGAAGTCCTCATGTTGCACCCCCCTTTTCAATTTTTTTTTCTCCGGTTAGGATTGCCAGATACTTTATCCACCACATTTTTATTATCGAATCCCACGGCACCTTGGGCAAGACTACTTCGCTTCACGTGGAGGCCGGGCCCGCAAACAGAGGGCGTAGGGCTTGTGAGCAGGTCTCCGTCGCTCTGGAGCCCATAACTTTTGATCCGTAAGGAGTTACGCGGCGCACAGCATACTGTTGGAAAGCTCTCCGAGAGCTCTACGATAAGGGTAGCTAGCTTGCTCGCTGTGCCCTTTTTTGGAGCCCAAAATCGAACGTTTTCATCAATTTCGGTCCACTTTTCTAGTTTAGCTCTATTTTTTCCTCCCGGATCGTACGTCGTGAGCTCTTAAAAGGACAACAACCTTACTCGCGGGACATTAGAGGGCCCTACAATGCATTGAAATCTCGTCTTGCGAGGATGCTGGGTTGTTGAAGCGGATCGTTAAGCCCATTGGGCCTTCTTAATGGGCCATCTCTATAGGCTGGGACTGTGAACCATTAACACATAAAGGAATTGTGCCCTCAACATGACGGGCACGATCATACCAGCACTAATGCACCGGATCCCATCAGAACTCCAAAGTTAAGCGTGCTTGGGCGAGAGTAGCACTAGGATAGGTGACCCCCTGGGAAGTCCTCGTGTTGCAACCCCCATTTTCAATTTTTTTTTCTCCGGTTAGGATTGCCAAGATACTTTATCCACCACATTTCTATTATCAAATCCCACGGCAACTTGGGCAAGACAACTTCGCTTCACGTGGAGGCCGGGCCCGCAAACCGGGGGCGTAGGGCTTGTGAGCATGTCTTCGTTGCTCCGTCGCCCATAACTTTTGATCCGTAAGGAGTTACGCGGCGCACAGCATACTGTTGGAAAGCTCTCCGAGAGCTATATGACGGGGGCAGCTGGCTTGCTCGCTGTACCTTTTTTTGTAGCACAAAATCGAACATTTTTATCAATTTCGGGCCACTTTTCTAGTTTAGCTCTATTTTTTCGTCCCGGATCATACGTCGTGAGCTGTTAAAAGGACAACAACCCTAATCGCGGGACATTAGAGGGCCCCAAAACGCATTGAAATCTCGTCTTGCGAGGATACTGGGTTGTTGAAGCGGATGGGCTGTCGTTAATCCCATTGGGCCTTCTTAATGGGCCATCTCTCTAGGCTGGGACTGTGAACCATTAAGACATAAAGGAATTGTGCCGTCAACATGACGGGTGCGATCATACCAGCACCAATGCACCGGATCCCATTAGAACTCCGAAGTTAAGCGTGCTTGGGCGAGAGTAGTACTAGGATGGGTGACCCCTTGGGAAGTCCTCGTGTTGCACCCCCCTTTTCAATTGTTTTTGCTTCGGTTAGGGTTGCCAAGATACTTTATCCACCACATTTCTATTATCGAATCCCACGGCCCCTTGGTCAAGACAACTTCGCATCACGTGGAGGCCGGGCCCGCAAACCGAGGGCGTAGGGCTTGTGAGCAGGTCTCCGTAGCTCCGGTGCCCATAACTTTTGATCCGTAAGGAGTTACACGGCGCATAGCTTACTATTGGAAAGCTCTCCGAGACCTCTACGACAGGGGCAGCCAGCTTGCTCGCTGTTCCCTTTTTTGGAGCCCAAAAATAAACGTTTTCATCAGTTTCAGGCCATTTTTCTAGTTTAGCTCAATTTTTCCATCCCGGATCGTACGTCGTGAGCGGTTAAAATGACAACAACCTTACTCACGGGACATTAGAGGGCCCTACAACGCAGTGAAATCTCTTCTTGCGAGTATGCTGGGTTGTTGAAGCGGATGGGTTGTCGTTAAGCCCATTGGGCCTTCTTAATGGGCCATCTTTCTATGCTGGGACTGTGAACAATTAACAAATAAAGGAATTGTGCCGTCAACATGACGGGTGCGATCATACCAGTACTAATGCTCCGGATCCCATCAGAACTCCGAAGTTAAGCGTGCGTGGCCAAGAGTAATACTAGGATGGGTGACCCCCTGGGAAGTCCTCGTGTTGCACCCCCTTTTTCAATTTTTTTTTCTCCGATTAGGATTGCCAAGAAACTTTATCCACCACATTTCTATTATCGAATCCTAAGGCACCTTGGGCAAGACAACTTCGCTTCACGTGGAGGCTGGGCCAGCAAACCGAGGGCGTAGGGCTTGTGAGCAGGTCTCCGTCGCTCCAGAGCCCATAACTTTTGATCCGTAAGGAGTTACGCGTCGCACAGCATGCTATTGGAAAGCTCTCCGACAGCTCTATGACAGGGGTAGCTAGCTTGCTCGCTGTGCCCTTTTTTGGAGCCCAAAAATCGTACATTTTCATCAGTTTCGGACCACTTTTCTAGTTTTGCTCTATTTTTCCGTCCTGGATCGTACATCGTGAGCTGTTAAAAGCACAACAACCTTACTCGCAGGACATTAGAGGGCCCTACAACGCACTGAAATCTCGCCTTGCGAGTATGATGGGTTGTTGAAGATGATGGGTTGTCGTTAAACCCATTGGGCCTTGTTAATGGCCCATCTCTCTAGGCTGGGACTGTGAACCATTAACACATAAAGGAATTGTGCCCTCAACATGACGGGTGTGATCATACCCGCACTAATGAACCGGATCCTATTAGAACTCCGAAGTTAAGTGTGCTTGGGCGAGAGTAGTTCTAGGATGGGTTACCCCCTCAGAAGTCTTAGTGTTGCACCCCCTTTTCAATTTTTTTTGCTCCGGTTAGGGTTGCCAATATACTTTATCCACCACATTTCTATTATCGAATCCCACGGCACCTTGGGCAAGACAACTTCGCTTCACGTGGAGGCCGGGCCCGCAAACCGAGGGCGTAGGGCTTGTGAGCAGGTCTCCGTCGCTCCGGTGCCCATAACTTTTGATCCGTAAGGAGTTACGCGGCGCACAGCATACTGTTGGAAAGCTCTCCAAGAGCTCTACGACAGGGGCATCCAGCTTGCTTGTTGTGTCCTTTTTCGGAGCCCAAAATCGAACGTTTTCATCAGTTTCGGTCCATTTTTGTTGTTTAGCTCTATTTTTTTGTCCCGGATCGTACGTCGTGAGATGTTAAAAGGACAACAACCTTACTCGCGGGACATTAGAGGGCCCTACAACGCATTGAAATCTCGTCTTGCGAGTATGCTGGGTTGTTGAAGCGGATGGGTTGTCATTAAGACCATTGGGCCTTCTTAATGGGCCATCTTTCTAGGCTGGGACAGTGAACCATTAACACATAAAGGAATTGTGCCGTCAACATGACGGGTGCGATCATACCAGCACTAATGCACCGGAACCCATCAGAACACCAAAGTTAAGCGTGCTTGGGCGAGAGTAGTACTAGGATGGGTGACCCCCTAGGAAGTCCTGGTGTTGTACCCCCCTTTTCAGTTTTTTTTGCTCCGGTTAGGGTTGCCAAGATACTTTATCCACCACATTTCTATTATCGAATCCCACGGTACCTTGGGCATGACAACTTCGCTTCACGTCGAGGCCGGGCCTGCAAACCAAGAGCGTAGGGCTTGTGAGCAGGTCTCCGTCGCTCCGGTGCCCATAACTTTTGATCCGTAAGGAGTTACGCGGCGCACAGCATACTGTTGGAAAGCTCTCCGAGAGCTCTACGACAGGGGCAGCCAGCCTGCTAGCTGTGCCTTTTTTTGGAGCCCAAAATCGAACGTTTTCATCAGTTTCGGGCCACTTTTCTTATTTAGCTCTATTTTTTCATCCCGGATCGTACGTCGTGAGCTGTTAAAAGGACAACAACCTTACTCGCGGGACATTAGAGGGCCCTACAATGCATTGAAATCTTGTCATGCGAGTATGCTGGGTTGTTGAAGCGGATGGGTTATCGTTAAGTCCATTGGGCCTTCTTAATGGGCCATCTTTCTAGGCTGGGACTGTGAACCATTAACACATAAAGGAATTGTGGCGTCAACATGACGGGTGCGATCATACCAGCACTAATGCACCATATCTCATCAGAACTCCGAAGTTAAGCGTGCTTGGGCGGGAGTAGTACTAGGTTGGGTGACCCCCTGGGAAGTCTTCGTGTTGCACCCCCTTTTCAATTTTTTTTGCTTCGGTTAGGGTTGCCAAGATACTTTATCCACCACATTTCTCTTATCGAATCCCACGGCACCTTGGGCAAGACAACTTCGCTTCACGTGGTGTCCGGGCCCACAAACCGAGGGCGTAGGGCTTGTGAGTAGGTCTCCGTCGCTCCGGCGCCCATAACTTTTGATCCGTAAGGAGTTATGCGGCGCAGAGTATACTGTTGGAAAGCTCTTCGAGAGCTCTACGACAGGGGCAGCTTGTTTGTTTGCTGTGCCCTTTTTTTGAGCCCAATATCGAACGTTTTTATCAGTTTCGGGCCACTTTTCTAGTTTAGCTCTATTTTTTCGTCCTGGATCGTACGTCGTGAGCTGTTAAAACGACAACAACCTTACTCGCCGGACATTAGAGGGCCCTACAATGTATTGAAATCTCGTCTTGCGAGTATGCTGGGTTGTTGAAGCGGATGGGTTGTCGTTATGCCTATTGGGCCTTCTTAATAGGGCATCTATCTAGGCTGGGACTGTGAACCATTAACACATAAAGGAATTGTGCCCTCAACATGACGGGTGCGATCATACCAGCACAAATGCACTGGATCTCATCAGAACTCCGAAGTTAAGCGTGCTTGGGCGAGAGTAGTACCAGGATCGTTGACCCCCTGGGAAGTCCTCATGTTGCACCCCACTTTTCAATTTTTTTTGCTCCGGTTAGTGTTGCCAAGATACTTTATCCACCACATTTCTATTATCAAATCCCACGGCACCTTGGGCACGATAACTTCGCTTCACGTGGAGGTCGGGCCCGCAAACCGAAGGCGTAGGGCTTGTGAGCAGGTCTCCGTCGCTTCGGTGCCCATAACTTTTGATCCGTCAGGAGTTACACGGCGCACAGCATACTGTTGGAAAGCTCTCCGAAACCTCTACGACAGGGGCAGCCAGCTTGCTCGCTGTTCCCTTTTTTGGAGCCCAAAAATAAACGTTTTCATCAGTTTCAGGCCACTTTTCTAGTTTAGCACTATTTTTCAGTCCCGGATCGTATGTCGTGAGCTGTTAAAAGGACAACAACCTTACTCGCGGGACATTAGAGGGCCCTACAACGAATTGAAATCTCGTCTTGCGAGTATGCTGGGTTGTTGAAGCGGATGGGCTGTCGTTAAGCCTATTGGGCCTTCTTAATGGGCAATCTCTCTAGGATGGGACTGTGAACCATTAACACAAAAAGGAATTGTGCCCTCAACATGACGGGTGCGATCATAGCAGCACTAATGCACCGGATCCCATCAGAACTCTGAAGTTAAGCGTGCTTGGGCGAGAGTAGTACTAGGATGGATGACCCCCTTGGAAGTCCTCGTGTTGCGCCCCTATTTTCAATTTTTTTTGCTCCGGTTAGGGTTGCCAAGATACTTTATCCACCACATTTCTATTATCGAATCCCATGGTAACTTGGCCAATACAACTTCACTTCACGTGGAGGCCGGGCCTGCAAACCGAGGGCGTAGGGCTTTTGACTAGGTCTCCGTCGCTCCAGTACCCATAACTTTTGATCCGTAAGGAGTTATGCGGCGCACAGGATACTGTGGGAAAGCTCTCCGGGAGCTCTAGGACAAGGGCAGTAAGCTTGCTCGCTGTGCCCTTTTTTGGAGCCCAAAATCGAAAGTTTTCATTAGTTTCGGGCCACTTTTCTAGTTTAGCTCTATTTTTCCGTCCCGAATCGTATGTCGTGAGCTGTTAAAAGGAAAACAACCTTACTCGCGGGACATTAGAGGGCCCTACAACGCATTGAAATCTCGTCTTGCGAGTATGATGGGTTGTTGGAGCGGATGGGCTGTCGTTAATCCCATTGGGCCTTCTTAATGGGCCATCTCTCTAGGCTGGGACTGTGAACCATTAACACATAAAGGAATTGTGCCCTCAACATGACGGGTGCGATCATACCAGTACTAATGCACCGGATCCCATCAGAACTCCGAAGTTAAGCGTGCTTGGGCGAGAGTAGTACTAGGATGGGTGACCCCCTGGGAAGTCCTCGTGTTGCACCCCCCTTTTCAATTTTTTTTGTTCCGGTTAGGGTTGCAAAGATACTTCATCCACCACATTTCTATTATCGAATCCCACGGTAACTTGGCCAATACAACTTCGCTTCACGTGGAGGACGGGCCTACAAACCGAGGGCGTCGCGCTTGTGAGCAGGTCTCCGTAGCTCCGGTGCCCATAACTTTTGAACCGTAAGGAGTTACGCGGCGCACAGCATACTGTTGTAAAGCTCTCCGAGAGCTCTACGACAGGGGTAGATAGCTTGCTCGCTGTGCCCTTTTTTGGAGCCCAAAATCGAACGTTTTCATTAGTTTCGGGCCACTTTCCTAGTTTAGCTCTATTTTTCCGTCCCCGATCGTACGTCGTGAGCTGTTAAAACGACAACAACATTACTCGTGGGACATTAGAGGGCCCTAAAACGCATTGAAATCTAGTCTTGCAAGTATGCTGGGTTGTTGAAGCGGATGGGTTGTCGTTAAGCCCATTGGGCCTTCTTAATGGGCCTTCTTAATGGGCCATCTCTCTAGGCTGGGACTGTGAACCATTAACACATAAAGGAATTGTGCCGTCAACATGAAGGGTGCGATCATACTAGCACGAATGCACCAGATCCCATCAGAATTCCGAAGTTAAGCGTGGTTGGTTGAGAGTAGTACTAGGATAGTTGACCCCCTGGGATGTCCTCGTGTTGCACCCCCCTTTTCAATTTTTTTTGCTCCGGTTAGGGTTGCCAAGATACTTTATCCACCACATTTCTATTATCGAATCCCACGGCACCTTGGGCAAGACAACTTCGCTTCACGTGGAGGCCGGGCCCGCATACCGAGGGCGTAGGGCTTGTGAGCAGGTCTCCGTCGCTCCGGTGCCCATAACTTTTGATCCGTAAGGAGTTACGCGGCGCACAGTATATTGTTGGAAATCTCTACGAGAGCTCTACGACAGGGGCACCTAGCTTGCTCGCTGTGCCCTTTTTTGGAGCCCAAAATCGAACGTTTTCATCAGTTTCGGGCCACTTTTCTAGTTTAGCTCTATTTTTCTATCCCGGATCGTACGTCGTGAGCTGTTAAAAGGACAACAACCTTACTCGCGGGACATTAGAGGGCCCTACAACGCATTGAAATCTCGTCTTGCGAGTATACTGGGTTGTTGAAGCGGATGGGTTGTCGTTAAGCCCATTGGGCCTTCTTAATGGGCCATCTCTCTAGGCTGGGACTGTGAACCATTAACACATAAAGGAATTGTGCCCTCAACATGACGGGTGCGATCATACCAGCACTAATGCACCGGATCCCATCAGAACTCCGAAGTTAAGCGTGCTTGGGCGAGAGTAGTACTAGGATGGGTGACCCCCTGGGAAGTCCTCGTGTTGCACCCCCCTTTTCAATTTTTTTTGCTCCGGTTAGGGTTGCCAAGATACTTTATCCACCACATTTCTATTATCGAATCCCACGGCACCTTGGGCAAGACAACTTCGCTTCACGTGGAGACCGGGCCAGCAAACCGAGTGCGTAGGGCTTGTGAGAAGGTCTCCGTCGCTCCGGTGCCCATAACTTTTGATTCGTAAGGAGTTACGCGGCGCACAGCATACTGTTGGAAAGCTCTCTGAGAGCTACACCACAGGGGCAGCTAGCTTGCTCGCTGTGCCCTTTTTTGGAGACCAAAATCGAACGTTTTCATCAGTTTCGAGCCACTTTTCTAGTTTAGCTCTATTTTTCCGTCCCGGATTGTACGTCATGAGATGTTAAAAGGACAACAACCTTAGTCGCAGGACATTAGAGGGCCCTACAACGCATTGAAATCTCGTCTTGCGAGTATGCTGGGTTGTTGAAGCGGATGGGTTGTCGTTAAGCCAATTGGGCCTTCTTAATGGGCCATCTCTCTAGGCTGGGACTGTGAACAATTAACACATAAGCAATTGTGCCGTCAAAATGACGGGTGCGATCATACCAGTACTAATGCACTGGATCCATTCAGAACTCCGAAGTTAAGCGTGCTTGGGCGAGAGTAGTACTAGGATGGGTGACCCCCTGGGAAGTCCTCGTGTTGCACCGCCCTTTTCAATTTTTTTTTCTCCGGTTAGTGTTGCCAAGATACTTTATCCACCACATTTCTATTATTGAATCCCACGGTACCTTGGCCAATACAACTTCGCTTCACGTGGAGGTCGGGCCCGCAAACCGAGGGCGTAGGGCTTGTGAGCAGGTCTCCGTCGCTCCGGTGCCCATAACTTTTGATCCGTAAGGAGTTACGCGGCGCACAGCATACTGTTGGAAAGCTCTCCGAGAGCTCTATGACAGGGGCAGCTAGCTTGCTCGCTGTGCCCTTTTTTGGAGCCCAAAATCGAACGTTTTCATCAGTTTCGGGCCACTTTTCTAGTTTAGCTCAATTTTTCCATCCCGGATCGTACGTCTTGAGCTATTAAAAGGACAACCTTACTCGCGGGACATTAGAGGGCCCTACAATGCATTGAAATCTCGTCTTGCGAGTATGCTGGGTTGTTGAAGCGGATGGGTTGTCATTAAGCCCATTGGGCCTTCTTAATGGGCCATCTCTCTAGGCTGGGACTGTGAACCATTAACACATAAATGAATTGTGCCCTCAACATGACGGGTGCGATCATACCAGTACTAATGCACCGGATCCCATCAGAACTCCGAAGTCAAACGTGCTTAGGCGAGAGTAGTACTAGGATGGGTGACCCCCTGGGAAGTCCTTGTGTTGCACCCTCCTTTTCAATTTTTTTTGCTCTGGTTTGGGTTGCGAAGATACTTTATCCATCACATTTCTATTATCGAATCCCACGGTACCTTGGCCAAAACAACTTCGCTTCACGTGGAGGGCGGGCCCGCAAACCGAGGGCGTAGGGCTTGTGAGTAGGTCTCCGTCGCTTCGGTGCCCATAACTTTTGATCCGTAAGGAGTTACGCGGCGCACAGCATACTGTTGGTAAGCTCTCCGAGAGCTCTACGACAAGGGCAGATAGATCGCTCGCTGTGCCCTTTTTTGGAGCGCAAAATCGAACGTTTTCATCAGTTTCGGGCCACTTTTCTGCTTTAGCTCTATTTTTCCGTCCCGGATCGTACGTCGTGAGCTGTTAAAAGGACAACAACCTTACTCGCGGGACATTCGAGGGCCCTACAACGCATTGAAATCTCGTCTTGCAAGTATGCGGGGTTGTTGAAGAGGATGGGTTGTCGTTAAGCCCATTGGGCCTTCTTAATGGTCCACCTCTCTAGGCAGGGACTGTGAACCATTAACACATAAAGGAATTATGCCCTCAACATGACGGGTGCGATCATACCAGTACTAATGCACCGGATCCCATCAGAACTCCGAAGTTAAGCGTTCTTGGGCGAGAGTAGTACTAGGATGGGTGACCCCTTGGGAAATCCTCGGGTTGCACCCCACTTTTCAATTTTTTTTGCTCCAGTTATGGTTGCCAAGATACTTTATCCACCACATTTATATTATCGAATCACACGGCACCTTGGGCAAGACAACTTCGCTTCACGTGGAGGCCGGGCCCGCAAACCGAGGGCGTAGGGCTTGTGAGCAGGTCTCCGTCGCTCCGGTGCCCATAACTTTTGATCCGTAAGGAGTTACGCGGCGCACAGCATACTGTTGGAAAGCTCTCCGAGAGATCTACGACAGGGGCAGCTAGCTTGCTTGCTAAGCCCTTTTTTTGAGCCCAAAATCGAAAGTTTTCATCAATTTTGGGCCACTTTTCTTCTTTTGCTCTATTTTTTCATCCCGGATCGTACGTCGTGAGCTGTTAAAAGAACAACAACCATTCTCGCGGGACATTAGAGGGCCCTACAATGCATTGAAATCTCGTCTTGCGAGTATGCTGGGTTGTTGAAGCGAATGGGTTATCGTTAAGCCCATTGGGCCTTCTTAATGGGCCATCTCTCTAGGCTGGGACTGTGAACCATTAACACCTAAAGGAATTGTGCCCTCAACATGACGGGTGCGATCATACCAGCACTAATGCACCGGATCCCATCAGAACTCCGAAGTTAAGCGTGCTTGGGCGAGAGTAGTACTAGGATGGGTGACCCCCTGGGAAGTCCTCGTGTTGTACCCCACTTTTCAATTTTTTTTCTCCGGTTAGGGTTGCCAAGATACTTTATCCACCACATTTCTGTTATCGAATCCCACGGCACCTTGGGCAAGACAACTTCGCTTCACGTGGAGGCTGGGCCCGCAAACCGAGGGCGTAGGGCTTGTGAGCAGGTTTCCTTTGCTCCAGTGCCATTAACTTTTCATCCGTAAGGAGTTACGTGGCGCACAACATACTGTTGGAAAGCTCTCCGAAAGCTCTACGACGGGGGCAGCCAGCTTGCTCGCTGTGCCCTATTTTTGAGCCCAAAATCAAACGTTTTCATCAATTTTGGGCCACTTTTCTAGTTTAGCTATATTTTTTCGTCCCGGATCATACCACGTGAGCTGTTAAAAAGACAACAACCTTACTCGCGGGACATTAGAGGTCCCTACAATGCATTGAAATCTCATCTTACAAGGATGCTGGGTTGTTGAAGCGGATGGGTTGTCGTTAAGCACATTGGGCCTTCTGAATGGGCCATCTCTCTAGGCTGGGACTGTGAACCATTAACACATAAAGGAATTGTGCCGTCAACATGACGGGTGAGATCATACCAGCACTAATGCACCGGATCCCATCAGAACTCTGTAGTTAAGCGTGCTTGGGCGAGAGTAGTACTAGGATGGGTGACCCCTTGGGAAGTCCTCGTTTTGCATCCCCTTTTCAATTTTTTTTGGTCCGGTTAGGGTTGCCAAGATACTATATCCACCGCATTTCAATTATCGAATCCCACAGCACCTTGGACAAGACAAATTCGCTCCATGTGGAGGCCGGGCCCGCAAACCGAGGGCGTAGGGCATGTGAGCAGGTCTCCATCGCTTCGGTGCCCATAACTTTTGTTCCGTAAGGAGTTACGCGGCGCACAGCATACTGTTCGAAAGCTCTCCGAGAGCTCTACGACAGGGGCAACTAGCTTGCTCGCTATGCCATTTTAGGGAGCCCAAAATCGAACATTTTCATCACTTTCGTGATACTTTTCTAGTATAGCTCAATTTTTCCGTCCCGGATCGTACGTCGTGAGCTGTTAAAAGGACAACAACCTTACTCGCGGGACATTAGAGGGCCCTACAACGCATTGAAATCTCGTCTTGCGAGTATGCTGGGTTGTTGAAGCGGATGGGTTGTCGTTAAGCCCATTGGGCCTTCTTAATGGGCCATCTCTCTAGGCTGGGACTGTGAACCATTAACACATAAAGGAATTGTGCCGTCAACATGACGGGTGAGATCATACCAGCACTAATGCACCGGATCCCATCAGAACTCCGAAGTTAAGCGTGCTTGGGCGAGAGTAGTACTAGGATGGGTAACCCCCGGGGAAGTCCTCGTGTTGCAGCCACCTTTTCAATTTTTTTTGCTCCGGTTAGGGTTGCCAAGATACTTTATCCACCACATTTCTATTATTGAATCCCACGGCACCTTGGGCAGACAACTTCGCTTCACGTGGAGGCCGGGCCCGCAAACCGAGGGTGTAGGGCTTGTGAGCACGTCTCCGTCGCTTCGGTGCCCATAACTTTTGATCCGTAAGGAGTTACGCTGCGCACAACATACTGTTGGAAAGATATCTGAGAGCTCTACGACAGGGGAAGCTAGCTTGCTCGCTATGCCCTTTTTTGGAGCCCAAAATCGAACGCTTTCATCAGTTTTGGGCCACTTTTCTAGTTTAGCTCTATTTTTCCGTCCCGGATCGTACGTCGTGAGCTGTTAAAAGTACAACAACCTTACTCGCGGGACATTAGAGGGCCTACAATGCATTGAAATCTCTTCTTTCGAGTATGCTGGGTTGTTGAAGCGGATGGGTTGTCGTTAAGCCCATTGGGCCTTCTTAATGGGCCATCTCTCTAGGCTGGGACTGTGAACCATTAACACATAAAGGAATTGTGCCGTCAACATGACGGGTGCGATCATACCAGCACTAATGCACCCGATCCCATCAGAACTCCGAAGTTAAGCGTAGTTGGACGAGAGTAATACCAGGATGGGTGACCCCTTGGGAAGTCCTCGTGTTGCACCCCCCCTTTTCAATATTTTTTGCTCCGGTGAGGGTTGCCAAGAAACTTTATCCACCACATTTCTATTATCGAATCCCACGGCACCTTGGACAAGACAACTTCGCTTCACGTGGAGGCTGGGCCCGTAAACCGATGGCGTAGGGCTTGTGACTAGGTCTCATTCGCTCCGGTGCCCATAACTTTTGATCCGTAGGGAGTTACGCGGTGCACAGCATACTGTTGGAAAGCTCTCTGAGACCTCTACGAGAGGGGCAGCTAGCTTGCTCGCTTTGCCCTTTTTTGGAGCCCACAGTCGAACATTTTCATCAGTTTCGAGCCACTTTTCTAGTTTAGCTCAATTTTTCCGTCCCGGATCGTACGTCTTGAGCTGTTAAAAGTACAACAGCCTTACTCGCTGGACATTAGAGGGCCCTACAACGCATTGAAATCTCGTCTTGCGAGTATGCTGGGTTGTTGAAGTAGATGGGTTGCCGTTAAGCCCATTGGGCCTTCTTAATGGGCCATCTCTCTAGGCTGCGACTGTGAACCATTAACACATAAAGGAATTGTGCCGTCAACATGACGGGTGCTATCATACTAGCACTAATGCACCGGATCCCATTAGAACTCCGAAGTTAAGCGTGCTTGGGCTAGAGTAGTACTAGGATGGGTGACCCCCTGGGAAGTCCTCGTGTGGCACCTCCATTTTCAATTTTTTTTGCTCCGGTTAGGGTTGCGAAGATACTTTATCCACCACATTTCAATTATCGAATCCCACGGCACCTTGGGCAAGACTACTTCGCTTCAAATGGAGGCCGGGCCCGCAAACCGAGGGAGTAGGGCTTGTGAGCAGGTCTCTGTCGCTTCGGTGCCCATAACTTTTGATCCGTAAGGAGTTACGCGGTGCACAGCATACTTTTGGAAAGCTCTCCGAGAGCTCTACAACAGGGGCAGCTAGCTTGCTCGCTATGCCCTTTTTTGGAGCCCAAAATCGAACATTTTCATCAGTTTCGGGCCAGTTTTCTAGTTTAGCTCAATTTTTCCGTCCCGGATCGTACGTCGTGAGCTGTTAAAAGTACAACAACCTTACTCGCGGGACATTAGAGGGCCCTACAACGCATTGAAATCTCATCTTGCGAGTATGCTGGGTTGTTGAAGCGGATGGGTTGTCGTTAAGCCCATTGGGACTTCTTAATGGGCCATCTCTCTAGGCTGGGACTGTGAACCATTAACACATAAAGGATTTGTGCCGTCAACATGATGGGTGCGATCATACCAGCACTATTGCATCGGATCCCATCCGAACACTGAAGTTAAGCGTGCTTGGGCGAGAGTAGTACTAGGATGGGTGACCCCCTGGGAAGTCCTCGTGTTGCACCCCCCTTTTCAATTTTTTTTGCTCCGGTTAGGGTTGCCAAGATACTTTATCCACCACATTTCTATTATCGAATCCCACGGCACCTTGGGCAAGACAACTTCACTTCACGTGGAGGCCGGGCCTGCAAAATCGAGGGCGTAGGGCTTGTGAGCAGGTCTCCGTCGCTCCGGTGCCCATAACTTTTGATCCGTAAGGAGTTACGCGGCGCACAGCATACTGTTGGAAAGCTCTCCGAGAGCTCTACGACAGGGGCAGCTAGCTTGCTCGCTGTGCCCTTTTTTGGATCCCAAAATTGAACGTTTTCATCAGTTTCGGGCCACTTTTCTAGTTTAGCTCTATTTTTTCGTCCCGGATCGTACGTCGTGAGCTGTTAAAAGGACAACAACCTTACTCGCGGGACATTAGAGGGCCCTACAACGCATTGAAATCTCGTCTTGCGAGTATGCTGGGTTGTTGAAGCGGATGGGTTGTCGTTAAGCCCATTGGGACTTCTTAATGGGCCATCTCTCTAGGCTGGGACTGTGAACCATTAACACATAAAGGAAATGTGCCGTCAACATGACAGGTGCGATCATACCAGCACTAATGCACTGGATCCATTCAGAACTCCGAAGTTAAGCGTGCTTGGCCGAGAGTAGTACTAGGATGGGTGACCCCCTGGGAAGTCCTCGTGTTGCACCCCCCTTTTCAAATTTTTTTTCTCCGGTTAGGATTGCCAAGATACTTTATCCACCACATTTCTGTTATCAAATCCCACGGCACCTTGGGCAAGATAACTTTGCTTCACGTGTAGGCCGGGCCTGCAAACCGAGGGCGTAGGGCTTGTGAGCAGGTCTCCGTCGCTTCGGAGCCCAGAACTTTTCATCCCTAAGGAGTTACGCTTCGCACAGCATGCTGTTGGAAAGCTCTCCGATAGCTTTACGACAGGGGCAGCTAGCTTGCTCACAGTGCCCTTTTTTGGATCCCAAAATCGAACGTTTTCATCAGTTTCGGGCAACTTTTGTAATTTAGCTCTATTTTTCCGTCCCGGATCGTACGTCGTGAGCTGTTAAAAGTACAACAACCTTACTCGCGGGACATTAGAGGACCCTACAACGCATTGAAATCTCGTCTTGCGAGTATGCTGGGTTGTTGAAGCGGATGGGTTGTCGTTAAGCCCATTGGGCCTTCTTAATGGGCCATCTCTCTAGGCTACGACTGTGAACCATTAACACATAAAGGAATTGTGCCATCAACATGTCGGGTGCAATCATACCAGCACTAATGCACCGGATCCCATCAGAACTCCGAAGTTGAGCGTGCTTGGGCGAGAGTAGTACTAGGATGGGTGACCCCCTGGGAAGTCCTCATGTTGCACCCGCCTTTTCAATTTTTTTTTCTCCGGTTAGGATTGCCAAGATACTTTATCCACCACATTTCTATTATCGAATCCCACGGCACCTTGGGCAAGACGACTTCGCTTCAAGTGGAGGCCGGGCCCGCAAACCGAGGGTTTAGAGCTTGTGAGTAGGTCTCCGTCGCTCCGGTGCCCATAACTTTTGATCCGTAAGGAGTTACATGGCACACAGCATACTGTTGGAAAGCTCTCCGAGAGCTCTACGACAGGGATAGCTAGCTTGCTCGCTTTGCCCTTTTTTGGAGCCCAAAATCGAACGTTTTCATCAGTTTTCTGGTTTAGCTCTATTTTTTCGTCCCGTATCGTTCGTCCTGAGCTGTTAAAAGGACAACAACCTTACTCGTAGGACATTAGAGGGCCCTACAACGCATTGAAATCTCGTCTTGCGAGTATGATGGGTTGTTGAAGCAGATGGGTGGTCGTTAAGCCCATTGGGCTTTCTTAATGGGCCATCTCTCTAGGCTGGGACTGTGAACCATTAAAACATAAAGGAATTGTGCCCTCAACATGACGGGTGCGATCATACCAGCACTAATGTACCATATCCCATCAGAACTCCGAAGTTAAGCGTGCTTGGGCGAGAGTAGTACTAGGATGGGTGATCCCCTGGGAAGTCCTCGTGTTGCACCTCCCTTTTCAATTTTTTTTGCTCCGGTTAGGGTTGCCAAGATACTTTATCCACCACATTTCTATTATCGAATCCCACGGCACCTTGGGCAAGACAACTTCGCTTCACGTGGAGGCCGGGCCCGCAAACCGAGGGCGTAGGGTTTGTGAGCAGGTCTCCGTCGCTCCGGTGCCCATAACTTTTGATCAGTAAAGAGTTACGCGGCGCACAGCATACTGTTGGAAAGCTCTCCGAGAGCTCTACGACAGGGGCAGCTAGCTAGCTTGCTGTGCCCTTTTTTGGAGTACAATATCGAACGTTTTCATGAGTTTCGGGCCACTTTTCTAGTTTAGCTCCATTTTTCCATCCCGGATCGTACGTCGTGAGCTGTTAAAAGGACAACAACCTTACTCGCAGGACATTAGAGGGCCCTACAAAGCATTGAAATCTCGTCTTACGAGTATGCTGGGTTGTTGAAGCGGATGGGTTGTCGTTAAGCCCATTGGGCCTTCTTAATGGGCCATCTCTCTAGTCTGGGACTGTGAACCGTTAACACAAGAAGGAATTGTGCTGTCAACATGACGGGTGCGATCATACCAGCACTAATGCACTGGATCCCATCAGAACTTCGAAGTTAAGCGTGCTTGGGCGAGAGTAGTACTAGGATGGGTGACCCCCTGGAAAGTCCTCGTGTTATACCGCCCTTTTCAAATTTTTTTTCTCCGGTTAGGATTGCCAAGAAACTTTATCCACCACATTTCTATTATCGAATCGCTCGGCACCTTGGGCAAGACAACTTGGCTTCCCGTGGAGGCCGGGCCCGCAAACCGAGGGCGTAGGGCTTGTGAGCAGGACTCCGTCGCTGCGGCGCCCATAACATTTGCCCCGTAAGGAGTTACGCGGCGAACAGCATACTGTTGGAAAGCTCTCCGAGAGCTCTACGACAAGGGCAGCTAGCTTGCTCGCTGTGCCCTTTTTTGGAGCCCAAAATTGAACGTTTTCATCAGTTTCGGGCCACTTTTCTAGTTTAGCTCTATTTTTCCATCCCGAATCGTACGTCGTGAGCTGTTAAAAGGACAACAACCTTACTCGCGGGACATTAGAGGGCCCTACAACGCATTGAAATCTCGTCTTGCGAGTATGCTGGGTTGTTGAAGCGGATGGGTTGTCGTTAAGCCCATTAGGCCTTCTTAATGGGCCATCTCTCTAGGCTGGGACTGTGAACCATTAACACATAAAGGAATTGTGCCGTCAACATGACGGGTGCGATCATACCAGCACTAATGCACCGGATCCCATCAGAACTCCGAAGTTAAGCGTGCTTGGGCGAGAGTAGTACTAGGATGGGTGACCCCCTGGGAAGTCCTCGTGTTGCACCCCCTTTTTCAATTTTTTTTGCTCCGGTTAGGGTTGCCAAGATACTTTATCCACCACATTTCAATTATCGAATCCCACGGCACCTTGGGCAAGACAACTTCGCTTCACGTGGAGGGCGGGCCCGCAAACCGAAGGCGTAGGGCTTGTGAGCAGGTCTCCGTCGCTCCGGTGCCCATAACTTTTGATCCGTAAGGAGTTACGCGGCGCACAGCATACTGTTGGAAAGCTCTCCGAGAGCTCTACGACAGGGGCAGCTAGCTTGCTCGCTGTGCCCTTTTTTGGAGCCCAAAATTGAACGTTTTCATCAGTTTCGGGCCACTTTTCTAGTTTAGCTCTATTTTTCTGTCCCGGATCGTACGTCGTGAGTTGTTAAAAGAACAACAACCTTACTCGCGGGACATTAGAGGGCCCTACAACGCATTGAAATCTCGTCTTGCGAGTATGCTGGGTTGTTGAAGCAGATGGGTTGTCGTTAAGCCCATTGGGCCTTCTTAATGGGCCATCTCTCTAGGCTGGGACTGTGAACCATTAACACATAAAGGAATTGTGCCCTCAACATGACGGGTGCGATCATACCAGCACTAATGCACCGGATCCCATCAGAACTCCGAAGTTAAGCGTGCTTGGGCGAGAGTAGTACTAGGATGGGTGACCCCCTGGGAAGTCCTCGTGTTGCACCCCCTTTTCAATTTTTTTTTGCTCCAGTTAGGGTTGCCAAGATACTTTATCCACCACATTTCTATTATCGAATCCCGCGGCACCTTGGACAAGACAACTTCGCTTCACGTGGAGGGCAGGCCAGCAATCCGAGGGCTTAGGGCTTGTGAGCAAGTCTCCGTCGCTCCGGTGGCCATAACTTTTGATCTGTAAGGAGTTACGCGGCGCACAGCATACTGTTGGAAAGCTCTCCGAGAGCTCTACGACAGGAGTAGCTAGCTTGCTCGTTCTGCCCTTTTTTGCAGCCCAAAATCGAACGTTTTCATCAGTTTCGGGCAACTTTTATAGTTTAGCTCTATTTTTCTGTCACGGATCGTACGTCGTGAGCTGTTAAAAGGATAACAACCTTACTCGCGGGACATTAGAGGGCCCTACAACGCATTGAAATCTTGTCTTACGAGTATGCTGGGTTGTTGAAGCGGATGGGTTGTCGTTAAGCCCATTGGGCCTTCTTAATGGGCCATCTCTCTAGGCTGGGACTGTGAACCATTAACACATAAAGGAATTGTGCTCTCAACATGACGGGTGCGATCATACCAGCACTAATGCACCGGATCCCATCAGAACTCCGAAGTTAAGCGTGCTTGGGCGAGAGTAGTACTAGGATGGGTGACCCCCTGGGAAGTACTTGTGTTGCACCCACCTTTTAATTTTTTTTGCTCAGGTTAGGGTTGCAAAGATACTTTATCCACCACATTTCTATTATCGAATCCCACGGCACCTTGGGCAAGACAACTTCGCTTCACGTGGAGGCCGGGCCTGCAAACCGCGGGCGTAGGGCTTGTGAGCAGGTCTCCGTCGCTCCGGTGCCCATAACTTTTGATCCTTAAAGAGTTACGCGGCACACAACATACTGTTGGAAAGCTCTACGAGAGCTCTACGATAGGGGCAGCTAGCTTGCTCGCTTTGCCCTTTTTTGGAGCCTAAAATCAAACATTTTCATCAGTTTCGGACCACATTTCTAGTTTAGCTCTATTTTTCCGTCCCGGATCGTACGTCGTGAGCTGTTAAAAGGACAACAACCTTACTCGCGGGACATTAGAGGGCCCTACAACGCATTGAAATCTCATCTTGCGAGTATGCTGGGTTGTTGAAGCAGATGGGTTGTCGTTAAGCCCATTGGGCCTTCTTAATGGGCCATCTCTCTAGGCTGGGACTGTGTACCATTAATACATAAACGAATTGTGCCGTCAACATGACGGGTGCGATCATACCAGTACTAATGCACTGGATCCCATCAGAACTCCGAAGTAAAGCGTGCTTGGGCGAGAATAGTACTAGGATGGGTGACCCCTGGGAATGTCCTCATGTTGCACCCCCCTTTTCAATTTTTTTTTCTCCGGTTAGGGTTGCCAAGATACTTTATCCACCACATTTCTATTATCGAATCCCACGGCACCTTGGGCAAGACAACTTCGCTTCACGTGGAGGCCGTGTCCGCAAACCGAGGGCGTAGGGCTTGTGAGCAGGTCTCCGTCGCTCCGGAGCCCATAACTTTTGATCTGTAGGGAGTTACGCGTCGCACAGGATACTGTTGGAAAGCTCTCCGAGAGCTCTACGACAGGGGCAGCTAGCTTGCTCGCTGTGCCCTTTTTTGGAGCCCAAAATCGAACATTTTCATCAGTTTCAGGCCACTTTTCTGGTTTAGCTCTATTTTTCCGTCACGGATCGTACGTCGTGAGCTGTTAAAAGGACAACAACCTTACTCGCGGGACAGTAGAGGGCCCTGCAACGCATTGAAATCTCGTCTTGCGAGTATGCTGGGTTGTTGAAGAGGATGTATTGTCGTTAAACCCATTGGGCCTTCTTAATGGGCCATCTCTCTAGGCTGGGACTGTGAACCATTAACACATAAAGGAATTGTGCCCTCAACATGACGGGTGCGATCATACCAGCACTAATGCACCGGATCCCATCAGAACTCCGAAGTTAAGCGTGCTTGGGCGAGAGTAGTACTAGGATGGGTGACCCCCTGGGAAGTCCTCGTGTTGTACCCCTCTTTACAATTTTTTTTTCTCCGGTTAGGTTTGCCAGGATACTTTATCCACCACATTTCTATTATCGAATCCCACGGCACCTTGGGCAAGACAACTTCGCTTCACGTGGAGGTCGGGCCCGCAAACCGAGGTAGTAGGGCTTGTGAGCAGGTCTCCGTCGCACTGGTGCCAATAACTTTTGATCCGTAAGGAGTTACGCGGCGCACAGCATACTGTTGGAAAGATCTCCGAGAGCTCTACGACAAGGGCAGCTAGCTTGCTCGCTGTGCCCTTTTTTGGAGCCGAAAATCGAACGTTTTCATCAGTTTTAGGCCATTTTTCTAGTTTAGCTCTATTTTTTCATCCCGGATCGTATGTCTTGAGCTGTTAAAAGGACAACAACCTTACTCACGGGACATTAGAGGGCCCTACAACGCATCGAAATCTCATCTTGCGAGTATGCTGGGTTGTTGAAGCGGATGGGTTGTCGTTAAGCCCATTGGGCCTTCTTAATGGGCCATCTCTCTAGACTGGGACTGTGAACCATTAACACATAAAGGAATTGTGCCATCAACATGACGGGTACGATCATACCAGCACTAATGCACCAGATCCCATCAGAACTCCGAAGTTAAGCGTGCTTGGGCGAGAGTAGTACTAGGATGGGTGACCCTCTGGGAAGTCCTTATGTTGCACCCCCATTTTCAATTTTTTTTTCTCCGGTTTGGATTGCCAAGATATTTATCCACCTAATTTCTATTATCGAATCCCATGGCACCTTGGGCAAGACAACTTCGCTTCACGTGGAGGGCGGGCCCGCAAACCGATGGCGTAGGGATTTTGAGCAGGTCTCCGTCGCTCCGGTGCCCATAACTTTTGATCCGTAAGGAGTTACGCGGCGCACAACATTCTATTGGAAAGCTCTCCGAGAGCTCTACAACGGGTGCAGCTAGCTTCTTCGCTGTGCCCTTTTTTGGAGCCCAAAATCGAACGTTTTCATCAGTTTCGGACCACTTTTCTAGTTTAGCTCTATTTTTTTGTCCCGGATTGTACGTCGTGAGCTGTTAAAAGGACAACAACCTTACTCGCGGGACATTAAAGGGCCCTACAACGCATTGAAATCTCGTCTTGCGAGTATGCTGGGTTGTTGAAGCGGAGGGGCTGTCGTTAATCCCATTGGGCCTTCTTAATAGGCCATCTCTCTAGGCTGGGACTGTGAACCATTAAGACATTAAGGAATTGTGCCCACAACATGACGGGTGTGATCATGCCAGCACTAATGCACCGGATCCCATCAGAACTCCAAAGTTAAGCGTGCTTGGGTGAGAGTAGTACTAGGTTGGGTGACCCCCTGTGAAGTCCTCGTGTTGCACCCCCATTTTCAATTTTTTTTGCTCCGGTTAGGGTTACCAAGATACTTTATCCACCACATTTCTATTATCGAATCCCACGGCACCTTGGGCAAGACAACTTCGCTTCACGTGGAGGCCGGGCCTGCAAACCGAGGGCGTAGGGCTTGTGAGCAGGTCTCCGTCGCTCCGGTGCCCATAACTTTTGATCCGTAAGGAGTTACGCGGCGCACAGCATACTGTTGGAAAGCTCTCCGAGAGCTCTACGACAGGGGCAGCTAGCTTGCTCGTTGTGCCCTTTTTTGGAGCCCAAAATCGAACGTTTTCATCAGTTTCGGGCCACTTTTCTAGTTTAGCTCAATTTTTCCATCCCGGATCGTACGTCGTGAGCTGTTAAAAGGACAACAACCTTACTCGCGGGACATTAGAGGGCCCTACAACGCATTGAAATCTCGTCTTGCGAGTATGCTGGGTTGTTGAAGCGGATGGGTTGTCGTTAAGCCCATTGGGCCTTCTTAATGGGCCATCTCTCTAGGCTGGGACTGTGAACCATTAACACATAAAGGAATTGTGCCGTCAACATGACGGGTGCGATCATACCAGTACTAATGCTCCGGATCCCATCAGAACTCCGAAGTTAAGCGCGCTTGGGCAAGACTAGTACTAGGATGGGTGACCCCCTGGGAAGTCCTCGTGTTGCACCCCCCTTTTCAATTTTTTTTGCTCCGGTTAGGGTTACCAAGATACTTTATCCACCACATTTCTATTATCGAATCCCACGGTACCTTGGGCAAGACAACTTCGCTTCACGTGGAGGTTGGGCCAGCAAACCGAGGGCGTAGGGCTTGTGAGCAGGTCTCCGTCGCTCCAGAGCCCATAACTTTTGATCCGTAAGGAGTTACACGTCGCACAGCATGCTGTTGGAAAGCTCTCCGAGAGCTCTACGACAGGGGCAGCTAGCTTGCTCGCTTTGCCCTTTTTTGTAGCCCAAAATCGAAAGTTTTCATCAGTTTTGGGCCACTTTTCTAGTTTAGCTCAATTTTTCCGTCCCGGATCGTTCGTCGTGAGCTATTAAACGAACAACAACCTTACTCGCGGGACATTAGAGGGCCCTACAATGCATTGAAATCTCGTCTTGCGAGTATGATGGGTTGTTAAAGCAGATGGGTTGTCGTTAAGCCCATTGGGCATTCTTAATGGGCCATCTCTCTAGGCTGGTACTGTGAACCATTAACACATAAAGGAATTGTGCCCTCAACATGACGGGTGCGATCATACCAGCACTAATGCACCGGATCCCATCAGAACTCCGAAGTTAAGCGTGCTTGGGCGAGAGTAGTACTAGGATGGGTGACCCCCTGGGAAGTCCTCGTGTTGCACCCCCCTTTTCAATTTTTTTTGCTCCGGTTAGGGTTGCCAAGATACTTTATCCACCACATTTCTATTATCGAATCCCACGGCACCTTGGGCAAGACAACTTCGCTTCACGTGGAGGCCGGGCCCGCAAATCGAGGGCGTAGGGCTTGTGAGCAGGTCTCCGTCGCTCCGGTGCCCATAACTTTTGATCCGTAAGGAGTTACGCGGCGCACAGCATACTGTTGGAAAGCTCTCCGAGAGCTCTACGACAGGGGCAGCTAGCTTGCTCGCTGTGCCCTTTTTTGGACCACAAAATCGAACGTTTTCATCAGTTTCGGGCCACTTTTCTGGTTTAGCTCTATTTTTCCGTCCCAGATCGTACGTCGTGAGCTGTTAAAAGAATACAACCTTACTCGCGGGACATTAGAGGGCCCTACAACGCATTGATATCTCGTCTTGCGAGTATGCCGGGTTGTTGAAGCGGATGGGTTGTCATTAAGACCATTGGGCCTTCTTAATGGGCCATCTTTCTAGGCTGGGACAGTGAACCATTAACACATAAAGGAATTGTGCCGTCAACATGACGGGTGCGATCATACCAGCACTAATGCACCGGATCCCATCAGAACTCCGAAGTTAAGCATGCTTGGGCGAGAGTAGTACTAGAATGGGTGACCCCCTGGGAAGTCCTCGTGTTGCACCCCTCTTTTCAATTTTTTTTCCTCCGGTTAGGGTTGCCAAGATACATTATCCATCGCATTTCAATTATCGAATCCCACGGCACCTTGGGCAAGACAACTTCGCTTCACGTCGAGGCCGGGCCCGCAAACCAAGGGCGTAGGGCTTGTGAGCAGGTCTCCGTCTCTCCGGTGCCCATAACTTTTGATCCGTAAGGAGTTGCGCGGCGCACAACATACTATTGGAAAGCTCTCCGAGAGCTCTACGACAGGGGTAGCCAACTTGCTCGCTGTTCCCTTTGTTCGAGGGCAAAATTGAACGTTTTCATCAGATTCGGGCCACTTTTCTAATTTAACCCTATTTTTTCGTCCCGGATCGCACGTTGTGAGCTGTTAAAAAGACAACAACCTTACTCGCGGGACATTAGAGGGCCCTACAATGCATTGAAATCTCATCTTGTGAGTATGCTGGGTTGTTGAAGCGGATGGGTTGTCGTTAAGCCCATTGGGCCTTCTTAATGGGCCATCTCTCTAGGCTGGGACTGTGAACCATTAACACATAAAGGAATTGTGCCGTCAACATGACGGGTGCGATCATACTAGCACTAATGCAACGGATCCCATCAGAACTCCAAAGTTAAGCGTGCTTGGGCGAGAGTAGTTCTAGGATGGGTGAGCCCTTGGGAAGTCCTCGTGTTGCACCGCCCTTTTAAATTTTTTTTTCTCCGGTTAGGTTTGCCAAGATACTTTATCCACCACGTTTCTATTATTGAATCCCATTGCACCTTGGGCAAGACAACTTCGCTTCACGTGGAGGCCGGGCCCGCAAACCGAGGGCGTAGGGCTTGTAAGCAGGTCTCCGTCGCTCCGGAGCCCATAACTTTTGATCCGTAAGGAGTTAATCGGCGCACAGCATACTATTGGAAAGTTCTCTGAGAGCTCTACGACAGGGGCAGCTAGCTAGCTCTCTGTGCCCTTTTTTGGAGCCCAAAATCGAACGTTTTCATCAGTTTTGGGCCACTTTTCTAGTTTAGCTCTATTTTTCCGTCCCGGATCGTACGTCGTGAGCTATTAAAAAAACAACAACCTTACTCTCGGGACATTAGAGGGCCCTACAACGCATTGAAATCTCGTCTTGCGAGTATGCTGGGTTGTTGAAGCAGATGGGTTGTCGTTAAGCCCATTGGGCCTTCTTAATGGGCCATCTGTGTACGCTGGGACTGTGAACCATTAACACATAAAGGAATTGTGCCCTCAACATGACGGGTGCGATCATACCAGCACTAATGCACCGGATCCCATCAGAACTCCGAAGTTAAGCGTGCTTGGGCGAGAGTAGTACTAGGATGGGTGACCCCCTGGGAAGTCCTCGTGTTGCACCCCCCTTTTCAATTTTTTTTGCTCCGGTTAGGGTTGCCAAGATACTTTATCCACCACATTTCTATTATTGAATCCCACGGCACCTTGGGCAAGACAACTTCGCTTCACGTGGAGGCCGGGCCCGCAAACCGAGGGCGTAGGGCTTGTGAGCAGGTCTTCGTCGCTCCGGTGCCCATAACTTTTGATCCATAAGGAGTAACACTGCGCGCAGCATACTGTTGGAAAGCTCTCCGAGTGCTCTACGACGGGAGAAGCGAGCTTGCTCGCTGTGCCCCTTTTTGGAGCCCAAAATCGAACGTTTTAATCAGTTTCGGGCCACTTTTCTAGTTTAGCTCTATTTTTCTGTCCCGGATTGTAGTCGAGAGCTGTTAAAAGAATAACAACCTTACTCGCGGGACATTAGAGGGCCCTACAATGCATTGAAATCTCGTCTTGCGAGTATGCTGGGTTGTTGAAGCAGATGGGTTGTCGTTAAGCCCATTGGGCCTTCTTAATGGGCCATCTCTCTAGGCTGCGACAGTGAACCATTAACACATAAAGGATTTGTGCCCTCAACATGACGGGTGTGATCATACGAGCACTAATGCACCGGATCCTATCAGAACTCCGAAGTTAAGCGTGCTCGTGCGAGAATAGTACTAGGATGGGTGACCCCTTGAGAAGTCCTCGTGTTGCACCCCCCTTTTCAATTTTTTTTATTCCGGTTAGGGTTGCCAAGAAACTTTATCCACCACATTTCTATTATCGAATCCCACGGCACCTTGGGCAAGACAAGTTCGCTTCACGTGGAGGCCGGGCCCGTAAACCGAGGGCGTAGTGCTTGTGAGCAGGTCTCCGTCGCTCCGGAGCCCATAACTTTTGATCCGTAAGGAGTTTCGCGACGCACATCATACTGTTGGAAAGTTCTCCGAGAGCTCTACGATAGGGGCAGCTAGCTAGCTCTCTGTGCCCTTTTTTGGAGCCCAAAATCGAACGTTTTCATCAGTTTCGGGCCACTTTTCTAGTTTAGTTCTATTTTTCCGTCCCGGATCGTACGTCGTGAGCTGTTAAAAGAACAACAACCTTACTCTCGGGACATTAGAGGGCCCTACAACGCATTGAAATCTCGTCTTGCGAGTATGCTGGGTTGTTGAAGCAGATGGGTTGTCGTTAAGCCCATTGGGCCTTCTTAATGGGCCATCTCTCTAGGCTGGGACTGTGAACCATTAACACATAAAGGAATTGTGCCCTCAACATGACGGGTGCGATCATACCAGCACTAATGCACCGGATACCATCAGAACTCCGAAGTTAAGCATGCTTGGGCGAGAGTAGTACTAGGATGGGTGACCCCCTGGGAAGTCCTCGTGTTGCACCCCCCTTTTCAATTTTTTTTGCTCCGGTTAGGGTTGCCAAGATACTTTATCCACCACAATTCTATTATTGAATCCCACGGCACCTTGGGCAAGACAACTTCGCTTCACGTGGAGGCCGGGCCCGCAAACCGAGGGCGTAGGGCTTGTGAGCAGGTCTCCGTCGCTCCGGTGCCCATAACTTTTGATCCGTAATGAGTTACGTGGCGCACAACATACTGTTGGAAAGCTCTCCGAGAGCTCTACGACAGGGGTAGCTAGCTTGCTCGCTGTGCCCTTTTTTGGAGCCCAAAATCGAACGTTTTCATCAGTTTCGGGCCACTTTTCTAGTTTAGCTCAATTTTTCCGTCCCGGATCGTACGTCGTGAGCTGTTAAAAGGACAACAACCTTACTCGCGGGACATTAGAGGGCCCTACAACGCATTGAAATCTCGTCTTGCGAGTATGCTGGGTTGTTGAAGCGGATGGGTTGTCGTTAAGCCTATTGGGCCTTCTTAATGGGCCATCTCTCTAGGCTGGGACTGTGAACCATTAACACATAAAGGAATTGTGCCCTCAACATGACGGGTGCGATCATACCAGCACTAATGCACCGGATCCCATCAGAACTCCAAAGTTAAGCATGCTTGGGCCAGAGTAGTACTAGGATGGGTGACCCCCTGGGAAGTCCTCATGTTGCACCCCTTTTTTCAATTTTTTTTTGTCCGGTTAGGGTTGCCAAGATACTTTATCCATCACATTTCTATTATCGAATCCCACGGCACCTTGGGCAAGACAACTTCGCTTCACGTGGAGGCCGGGCAAGCAAACTGAGGGCGTAGGGCTTGTGAGCCGGTCTCCGTCGCTCTGGAGCCCATAACTTTTGATCCGTAAGGAGTTACGCGGCGCACAGCATACTGTTGAAAGATCTCCGAGAGCTCTATGACGGGGGCAGCCAGCATGCTCGCTGTGCCCTTTTTTGGATCCCAAAATCGAACGTTTTCATCAATTTTGGTACACGTTTCTATATTAGCTCTATTTTTTCGTTCCGAAATGAATGTCGTATGCTGTTAAAAGGACAACAACCTTACTCGCGGGACATTAGAGGGCCATACAACGCATTGAAATCTCATCTTGCGAGTATGCTGGGTTGTTGAAGCGGATGGGTTGTCGTTAAGCACATTGGGCCTTCTTAACGGGCCATCTCTCTAGGCTGTGACTGTGAACCATTAACACATAAAGGAATTGTCCATCAACATGACGGGTGCGATCATACCAGCACTAATGCACCGGATCCCATCAGAACTCCGAAGTTAAGCGTGCTTGGGCGAGAGTAGTACTACCCCTGGGAAGTCCTCGTGTTGCACCCCCCTTTTCAATTTTTTTTGCTCCGGTTAGGGTTGCCAAGATACTTTATCCACCACATTTCTATTATCGAATCCCATGGCACCTTGGGCAAGACAACTTCGCTTCACGTGGAGGCCGGGCCCGCAAACCGAGGGCGTAGGGCTTGTGAGCAGGTCTCCGTCGCTCCGGTGCCCATAACTTTTGATCCGTAAGGAGTTACGCGGCGCACAGCATACTGTTGGAAAGCTCTCCGAGACCTCTACGACAGGGGCAGCTAGCTTGCTCGCTGTGCCCTTTTTTGGACCCCAAAATCGAACATTTTCATCAGTTTCGGGCCACTTTTCTAGTTTAGCTCTATTTTTCCGTCCCGGATCGTACGTCGTGAGCTGTTAAAAGGACAACAACCTTACTCGCGGGACATTAGAGGGCCCTACAACGCATTGAAATCTCGTCTTGCAAGTATGCTGGGTTGTTGAAGCGGATGGGTTGTCGTTAAGCCCATTGGGCCTTCTTAATGGGCCATCTCTCTAGGCTGGGACTGTGAACCATTAACACATAAAGGAATTGTGCCCTCAACATGACGGGTGCGATCATACCAGCACTAATGCACCAGATCCCATCAGAACTCCGAAGTTAAGCGTGCTTGGGCGAGAGTAGTACTAGGATGGGTGACCCCCTGGGAAGTCCTCGTGTTGCACCCCCATTTTCAATTTTTTTTGCTCCGGTTAGTTGCCAAGATACTTTATCCAGCACATTTATATTATCGAATCCCACGGCACCTTGGTCAAGACAACTTCGTTTCACGTGGAGGCCGGGCCCGCATACCGAGGGCGTAGGGCTTGTGAGCAGGTCTCCGTCGCTTCGGTGCCCATAACTTTTGATCCGTAAGGAGTTACGCGGTGCACAGCATACAGTTGGAAAGCTCTCCGAGAGCTCTACAACAGGGGCAACTAGCTTGCTCGCTGTGCCCTTTTTTGGAGCCCAAAATCGAACGTTTTCATCAGTTTCAGGCCACTTTTCTGGTTTAGCTCTATTTTTCCGTCCCGGATCGTACGTCGTGAGCTGTTAAAAGGACAACAACCTTACTCGCGGGACATTAGAGGGCCCTACAACGCATTGAAATCTCGTCTTGCGAGTATGCTGGGTTGTTGAAGCGGATGGGTTGTCGTTAAGCCTATTGGGCCTTCTTAATGGGCCATCTCTCTAGGCTGGGACTGTGAACCATTAACACATAAAGGAATTGTGCCGTCAACATGAAGGGTGCGATCATACCAGCACTAATGCACCGGATCCCATCAGAACTCCGAAGTTAAGCGTGCTTGGGCGAGAGTAGTACTAGGATGGGTGACCCCCTGGGAAGTCCTCGTGTTGCACCCCCCTTTTCAATTTTTTTTGCTCCGGTTAGGGTTGCCAAGATACTTTATCCACCACATTTCTATTATCGAATCCCACGGCACCTTGGGCAAGACAACTTCGCTTCACGTGGAGACCGGGCCCGCAAACCGAGGGCGTAGGGGTTGTGCGCAGGTCTCCGTCGCTCCGGTGCCCATAACTTTTCATCCGTAAGGAGTTACGTGGTGCACAGCATACGGTTGGAAAGCTCTCTAAGAGCTCTACAACAAGGGCAGCTATCTTACTCGCTTTGCCCTTTTTTGGAGTCCAAAATCGAACGTTTTCATCAATTTCGGGCCACTTTTCTAGTTTAGCTCTATTTTTCGTTCCCGGATCGTACGTCGTGAGCTGTTAAACGGACAACAACCTTACTCGCGGGACATTAGAGGGCCCTACAACGCATTGAAATCTCGTCTTGCGAGTATGCTTGGTTGTTGAAACGGATGGGCTGTCGTTAATCCCATTGGGCCTTCTTAATGGGCCATCTCTCTAGGCTGGGACTGTGAACCATTAAGACATTAAGGAATTGTGCCCTCAACATGACGGGTGCGATCATACCAGTAGTAATGCACCGGATCCCATCAGAACTCCGAAGTTAAGCGTGCTTGGGCGAGAGTAGTACTAGGATGGGTGACCCCTTGGGAAGTCCTCGTGTTGCACCCCCCTTTTCAATTTTTTTGCTCCGGTTAGGGTTGCCAAGATACTTTATCCACCACATTTATATTATCGAATCCCACGGTACCTTGGCCAATACAACTTCGCTTCACGTGGAGGCCGAGCCCGCAAACCGAGGGCGTAGGGCCTGTGAGCAGGTCTCCATCGCTCCGGTACCCATAACTTTAGATCCGTAAGGAGTTATGCGGCGCACAACATACTGTTGGAAAGCTCTCCGAGAGCTCTACGATAGGGGCAGCTAGCTTACTCGCTTTGCACTTTTTTGGAGCCCAAAATCGAACATTTTCATCAGTTTCGGGCCACTTTTCTAGTTTAGCTCTATTTTTCCATCCCGGATCGTACGTCGTGAGCCGTTAAAAGGACAAAAACCTTACTCAAGGGACATTAGAGGGCCTTACAACGCATTGAAATCTCATCTTGCGAGTATGCTGGGTTGTTGAAGCGGATGGGTTGTCGTTAAGCCTATTGGGCCTTCGTAATGGGCCATCTCTCTAGGCTGGGACTGTGAACCATTAACACATAAAGGAATTGTGCACTCAACATCACGGGTGCGATCATACCAGCACTAATGCACCGGATCCCATCAGAACTCCGAAGTTAAGCGTGCTTGGGCGAGAGTAGTACTAGGATGGGTGACCCCTTGGGAAGTCCTCGTGTTGCACCCCCCTTTTCAATTTTTTTTACTCCGGTTAGGGTTGCCAAGATACTTTATCCACCACATTTCTATTAACGAATACCACGGCACCTTGGGCAAGACAACTTCGCTTCACGTGGAGACCGGGCTCGCAAACCGAGGGCGTAGGGCTTGTGAGAAGGTCTCCGTAGCTCCGGTGCCCATAACTTTTCATCCGTAAGGAGTTACGCAGCGCACAGCATACTGTTGGAAAGCTCTCTGAGAGCTTTACAAGAGGGGCAGCTAGCTTGCTCGCTGTGCCCTTTTTTGGAGCCCAAAATCGAACGTTTTCATAAGTTTCGGGCCACTTTTCTAGTTTAGCTTTATTTTTCCGTCTCGGATCGTATGTCGTGAGCTGTTAAAAGAACAACAACCTTACTCGCTGGACATTAGAGGGCCCTACAACGCATTGAAATCTCGTCTTGCGAGTATGCTGGGTTGTTGAAGCGGATGGGTTGTCATTAAGCCCATTGGGCCTTCTTAATGGGCCATCTCTCTAGGCTGGGACTGTGAACCATTAACACATAAAGGAATTGTGCCCTCAACATGACGGGTGCGATCATACCAGCACTAATGCACCGGATCCCATCAGAACTCCGAAGTTAAGCGTGCTTGGGCGAGAGTAGTACTAGGATGGGTGACCCCCTGGGAAGTCCTCGTGTTGCACCCCCCTTTTCAATTTTTTTTGCTCCGGTTAGGGTTGCCAAGATACTTTATCCACCACATTTCTATTATCGAATCCCACGGCACCTTGGGCAAGGCAACTTCGCTTCACGTGGAGGCCGGGCCCGCAAACCGAGGGCGTAGGGCTTGTGAGCAGGTCTCCGTCGCTCCGGTGCCCATAACTTTTGATCCGTAAGGAGTTACGCGGCGCACAGCATACTGTTGGAAAGCTCTCCGAGAGCTCTACGACAGGGGCTGCTAGCTTGCTCGCTCTGCCCTTTTTTGGAGCCCAAAATCGAACGTTTTCATCAGTTTCGGGCCACTTTTCTAGTTTAGCTCTATTTTTCCGTCCCGGATCGTACGTCTTGAGCTGTTAAATGGACAACAACCTTACTCGCGGGACATTAGAGGGCCCTACAACGCATTGAAATCTCGTCTCGCGAGTATGCTGGGTTGTTGAAGCGGATGGGTTGTCGTTAAGCCCATTGGGCCTTCTTAATGGGCCATCTCTCTAGGCTGGGACTGTGAACCATTAACACATAAAGGGATTGTGCCCTCAACATGACGGGTGCGATCATACCAGTACTAATGCATCGGATCCCATCAGAACTCCGAAGTTTAGCATGCTTGGGTGAGAGTAGTACTAAGATGGGTGACCCCCTGTGAAGTCCTCGTGTTGCACCCCCCTTTTCAATTTTTTTTGCTCCGGTTAGGGTTGCCAAGATACTTTATCCACCACATTTCTATTATCGAATCCCACGGCACCTTGGGCAAGACAACTTCGCTTCACGTGGAGGCCGAGCCCGCAAACCGAGGGCGTAGGGCTTGTGAGCAGGTCTCCGTCGCTCCGGTTCCTACAACTTTTGATCCGTAAGGAGTTACACGGCGCACAGCATACTGTTGGAAAGCTCTCCGAAACCCCTACGACATGGGTAGCTAGCTTGCTCGCTATGCCCTTTTTTGGAGCACAAAATTGAACGTTTTCATCATTTTCGGGCCACTTTTCTAGTTTAGCTCAATTTTTTCGTCCCGGATCGTACGTCTTGAGCTGTTAAAAGGACAACAACCTTACTCGCGGGACATTAGAGGGCCCTACAACGCATTGAAATCTCGTCACACGAATTTGCTGGGTTGTTGAAGCGGATGGGTTGTCGTTAAGCCCATTGGGCCTTCTTAATAGGCCATCTCTCTATGCTGGGACTGTGAACAATTAACACATAATGGAATTGTGCCCTCAACATGACGGGTGCGATCATACCAGTACTAATGCACCGGATCCCATCAGAACTCCGAAATTAAGCGTGCTTGGGCGAGAGTAGTAGTAGGATGGGTGACCCCCTGGGAAGTCCTCGTGTTGCACCCCCCTTTTCAATTTTTTTTTCTCCGGTTAGGGTTGCCAAGATACTTTATCCACCACATTTCTATTATCGAATCCCATGGCAACTTCGGCAAGACAACTTCGCTTCACGTGGAGGCCGGGCCCGCAAACCGAGGGCGTAGGGCTTCTGAGCAGGTCTCCGTCGCTAAGTTGCCCATAACTTTTGATCCGTAAGGAGTTACACGACGCACAGCATACTGTTGGAAAGCTCTCCGAGAGCTCTACGACTGGGGAAGCTAGCTTGCTCGCTTTGCCCTTTTTTGGAGCCCAAAATCGAACGTTTTCATCAATTTCGGGCCACTTTTCTGGTTTAGATATATTTTTTCGTCCCGGATCGTACGTCGTGAGCTGTTAATTGGACGACAACCTTACTCACGGGACATTAGAGGGCCCTACAACGCATTGAAATCTCATCTTGCGAGTATGCTGGGTTGTTGAAGCGGATGGGTTGTCGTTAAGCCCATTGGGCCTTCTTAATAGGCCATCTCTCTAGGCTGGGACTGTGAACCATTAACACATAAAGGAATTGTGCCCTCAACATGACGGGTGCGATCATACCAGTACTAATGCACCGGATCCCATCAGAACTCCGAAGTTAAGCGTGCTTGGGCGAGAGTAGTACTAGGATGGGTGACCCCCTGGGAAGTCCTCGTGTTGCACCCCCCTTTTCAATTTTTTTTGCTCCGGTTAGGGTTGCCAAGATACTTTATCCACCACATTTCTATTATCAAATCCCACGGCACCTTGGGCAAGACAACTTCGCTTCACGTGGAGGCCGGGCCCGCAAACCGAGGGCGTAGGGCTTGTGAGCAGGTCTCCGTCGCTCCGGTGCCCATAACTTTTGATCCGTAAGGAGTTACGCGGCGCACAACATACTGTTGGAAAGCTCTCCGAGAGCTCTACGACAGGGGCAGCTAGCTTGCTCGCTGTGCCCTTTTTTGGAGCCCAAAATCGAACGTTTTCATCAGTTTCGGGCCACTTTTCTAGTTTAGCTCAATTTTTCCATCCCGGATCGTACGTCTTGAGCTGTTAAATGGACAACAACCTTACTCGCGGGACATTAGAGGGCCCTACAACACATTGAAATCTCGTCTCGCGAGTATGCTGGGTTGTTGAAGCGGATGGGTTGTCGTTAAGCCCATTGGGCCTTCTTAATGGGCCATCTCTCTAGGCTGGGACTGTGAACCATTAACACATAAAGGAATTGTGCCCTCAACATGACGGGTGCGATCATACCAGCACTAATGCACCAGATCCCATCAGAACTCCGAAGATAAACGTGCTTGGGCAAGAATAGTACTAGGATGGGTGACCCTCTGGGAAGTCCTCGTGTTGCACCCCCCTTTTAAATTTTTTTTGCCCCGGTTAGGCTAGCCAATATGCTTTATCCATCCCATTTCTATTACCGAATCCCACGGCACCTTAGGATAGACAACTTCGCTTCACGTGGAGGCCGGGCCTACAAACCGAAGGCGTAGGGCTTGTGAGCAGGTCTCCGTCGCTCCGGTGCCCATAACTTTTGATCCGTAAGGAGTTACGCGGCGCACAGCATACTGTTGGAAAGCTCTCCGAGAGCTCTACGACAGGGGCAGCTAGCTTGCTCGCTGTACCTATTTTTGGAGCCCAAAATCGAACGTTTTCATCAGTTTCGGACCACTTTTCTAATTAGGCTATATTATTCTGTCACGGATCGTACGTCGTGAGCTGTTAAAAGGATAACAACATTACTCGCGGGGCATTAGAGGGCCCTACAATGCATTGAAATCTCGTCTTGCGAGTATGCTGGGTTGTTGAAGCGGAAGGGTTGTCGTTAAGCCCATTGTGCTTCCTTAATGGGCCATCTCTCTAGGCTGGGACTGTGAACCATTAACACATAAAGGAATTGTGCCGTCAACATGACGGGTGTGATCATACCAGCACTAATGCACTGGATCCCATCAGAACTCCGAAATTAAGCGTGCTTCGACGAGAGTAGTACTAGGATGGGTGACCCCTTGGGAAGTCCTCGTGTTCCACCCCCCATTTCAATTTTTTTTGCTCCGGTTAGGGTTGCCAAGATACTTTATCCACCACATTTTATTATCGAATCCCAAGGCACCTTGGGCAAGACAACTTCACTTCACGTGGCGGCCGGGCCCGCAAACCGAGGGCGTAGGGCTTGTGAGCAGGTCTCTGTCGCTCCGGCGCCAATAACTTTTGATCCGTAAGGAGTTACGCGGTGAACAGCATACTGTTGGAAAGCTGTCCGAGAGCTCTACGACAAGTCCAGCTAGCTTACTCGTTGTGCCTTTTGTTGGAGCCCAAAATCGAACGTTTTCAACTATTTCGGCCAACTTTTCTAGTTTAGCTCTATTTTTCCGTCCCGGACCGTACGTCGTGAGCTGTTAAAAGGAAAACAACCTTACTTGAGGGACATTAGAGGGCCCTACAACACATTGAAATCTCGTCTCGCGTGTATGCTGGGTTGTTGAAGCGGATGGGTTGTCGTTAAGCCCATTGGGCCTTCTTAATGGGGCATCTCTCTAGGCTGGGACTGTGAACCATTAACACATAAAGGAATTGTGCCATCAACATGACGGGTGCGATCATACCAGCACTAATGCACCGAATCCCATCAGAACTCCGAAGTTAAGCGTGCTTGGGCGAGAGTAGTACTAGGATGGGTGACCCCTTGGGAAGTCCTCGTGTTGCACCCCCCTTTTCAATTTTTTTTGCTCCGGTTAGGGTTGCCAAGATACTTTATCCACCACATTTCTATTATCGAATCCCACGGCACCTTGGGCAAGACAACTTCGCTTAACGTGGAGGCCGAGCCCGTAAACCGAGGGCGTAGGGCTTGTGAGCAAGTCTCCGTCGCCATAACTTTTGATCCGTAAGGAGTTACGCGGCGCACAGCATACTGTTGGAAAGCTCTCCGAGAGCTCTACGACAGGGCCAGCTGGCTTACTCGCTTTGCCCTTTTTTGGAGCTCAAAATTGAACGTTTTCATCAGTTTCGGGCCACTTTTCTAGTTTAGCTCTATTTTTCCATCCCGGATCGTACGTCGTGAAATGTTAAAAGGACAACAACCTTACTCATGGGACATTATAGGGCCCTACAATGCATTGAATTCTCGTCTTGCGAGTATGCTGGGTTGTCGAAGGGGATGGGTTGTCGTTAAGCCCATTGGGCCTCCTTAATGGGCCATCTCTCTAGGCTGCGACTCTGAAACATTAACACATAAAAGAATTGTGCCCTCAACATGACGGGTGCGATCATACCAGCACTAATGCACCGGATCCCATCAGAACTCCGAAGTTAAGCGTGCTTGGTTGAGAGTAGTACTAGGATGGGTGAACCCCTAGGAAGTCCTCGTGCTGCACCCCCCTTTTCAATTTTTTTTGCTCCGATTAGGGTTGCCAAGATACTTTGTCCACCACATTTCTATTATCGAATCCCACGGCACCTTGGGCAAGACAACTTCGCTTCACGTGGAGGCCGGGCCCGCAAACCGAGGGCGTAGGGCTTGTGAGTAGGTCTCCGTCGCTCCGGTGCCCATAACTTTTGATCCGTAAGGAGTTACGCGGCGCACAACATACTGTTGGAAAGCTCTCCGAGAGCTCTACGACAGGGGCAGCTAGCTTGCTCGATGTGCCCTTTTTTGTAGCCCAAAATCGAATGTTTTCATCAGTTTCGGGCCACTTTTCTAGTTTAGCTCTATTTTTCCGTCCCGGATCGTACGTCTTGAGCAGTTAAAAGAACAACAACCTTACTCGCGGGACATTAGAGGGCCCTACAACGCTTTGAAATCTCGTCTTGCGAGTATGTTGGGTTGTTGAAGCGGATGGGTTGTCGTTAAGCCCATTGGGCCTTCTTAATGGGCCATCTCTCTAGGCTGGGACTGTGAACCATTAACACATAAAGGAATTGTGCCCTCAACATGACGGGCGCGATCATACCTGTACTAATGCGTCGGATCCCATCAGAACTCCGAACTTAAGCGTGTTTGGGCGAGAGTAGGACTAGGATATGTGACCCCCTAGGAAGTCCACGTGTTACACCCCCCTTTTCAGTTTTTTTTGCTCCGGTTAGGGTTGCCAAGATCCTTTGCCCCCCACTTTTCTCTTTTCGATTCCCACGGCACCTTGGCAAGACAACTTCGCTACACGTGGAGGCCGGGCCCGCAAACCGAGGGCGTAGGGCTTATGACCAGGTATCCGTCGCTCCGGTGCCCATAAATTTTGATCCGTAAGGAGTTACGCGGCGCACAGCATACTGTTTGAAAGCTCTCCGAGAGCTCTACGAAAGAGGAAGCTAGCTTGCTAGCTGTGCCCTTTCTTGGAGCCCAAAATTGAACGTTTTCATCACTTTTGCGCAACATTTCTAGTTTAGCTCTATTTTTCCGTCCCGGATCGTACGTCGTGAGCTGTTAAAAGGACAACAACCTTACTCGCGGGACATTAGAGGGCCCTACAACGCATTGAAATCTCGTCTTGCGAGTATGCTGGGTTGTTGAAGCGGATGGGTTGTCGTTAAGCCCATTGGGCCTTCTTAATGGGCCATCTCTCTAGGCTGGGACTGTGAACCATTAACACATAAAGGAATTGTGCCGTCAACATGACGGGTGCGATCATACCAGCACTAATGCACCGGATCCCATCAGAACTCCGAAGTTAAGCGTGCTTGGGCGAGAGTAGTACTAGGATGGGTGACCCCCTGGGAAGTCCTCGTGTTGCGCTTCACTTTTCAATTTTTTTTGCTCTGGTTAGGGTTGCCAAGATACTTTATCCACCACATTTCTATTATCGAATCCCAAGGCACCTTGGGCAAGACAACTTCGCTTCACGTGGAGGCCGGGCCCGCAAACCGAGGGCGTAGGGCTTGTGAGCAGGTCTCCGTCGCTCCGGTGCCCATAACTTTTGATCCGTAAGGAGTTACGCGGCGCACAGCATACTGTTGGAAAGCTCTCTGAGAGCTCTATGACAGAGGCAGCTAGCTTGCTCGCTGTGCCCTTTTTTGGAGCCCAAAATCGAACGTTTTCATCAGTTTCGGGCCACTTTTCTAGTTTAGCTCTATTTTTTTGCCCCGGACCGTACGTCGTGAGCTGTTAAAAGGACAACAACCTTACTCGCGGGACATTAGAGGGCCCTACAACGCATTGAAATCTCGTCTTGCGAGTATGCTGGGTTGTTGAAGCGGATGGGTTGTCGTTAAGCCCATTGGGCCTTCTTAATGGGCCATCTCTCTAGGCTGGGACTGTGAACCATTAACACATAAAGGAATTGTGCCCTCAACATGACGGGTGTGATCATACCAGTACTAATGCACCGGATCCCATCAGAACTCCGAAGTTAAGCGTGCTTGGGCGAGAGTAGTACTAGGATGGGTGACCCCCTGGGAAGTCCTCGTGTTCCACCCCCTTTTCAATTTTTTTTGCTCCGGTTAGGGTTGCCAAGATACTTTATCCACCACATTTCTATTATCGAATCCCACGGCACCTTGGGCAAGACAACTTCGCTTCACGTGGAGGCCGGGCCCCCAAACCGAGGGCGTAGGGCTTGTAAGCAGGTGTCCGTCGCTCCGGTGCCCATAACTTTTGATCCGTAAGGAGTTACGCGGCGCACAGTATACTGTTGGAAAGCTCTCCGAGAGCTCTATGACAGGGACAGCTAGCTTGCTCACTGTTCCCCTTTTTGGAGCCCAAAATCGAACGTTTTCATCAGTTTCGGGCCACTTTTCTAGTTTAGCTCAATTTTTCCATCCCGGATCGTACGTCTTGAGCTGTTAAATGGACAACAACCTTACTCGCGGGACATTAGAGGGCCCTACAACACATTGAAATCTCGTCTCGCGAGTATGCTGGGTTGTTGAAGCGGATGGGTTGTCGTTAAGCCCATTGGGCCTTCTTAATGGGCCACCTCTCTAGGCTGGGACTGTGAACCATTAACACATAAAGGAATTGTGCCCTCAACATGACGGGTGCGATCATACCAGTACTAATGCACCGGATCCCATCAGAACTCTGAAGTTAAGCGTGCTTGGGCGAGAGTAGTACTAGGATGGGTGACCCCCTGGGAAGTCCTCGTGTTGTACCCCCCTTTTCAATTTTTTTTGCTCCGGTTATGGTTGCCAAGATACTTTATCCACTGCATTTCTATTGTCGAATCCCACGGCACCTTGGGCAACACAACTTCGCTTCACGTGGAGGCCGGGCCCGCAAACCGAGGGCGTAGGGCTTGTGAGCAGGTCTCCGTCGCTCCGGTGCCCATAACTTTTGATCCGTAAGGAGTTACGCGGCGCACAGCATACTGTTGGAAAGCTCTCCGAGAGCTCTACGACAGGGGTAGCCAGCTTGCTCGCTGTGCCCTTTTTTGGAGCCCAAAATCGAACGTTTTCATCAGTTTCGGGCCATTTTTCTAGTTTAGCTCTATTTTTCGGTCCCGGATCGTTCGTCGTGAGCTGTTAAAAGGACGACAACCTTACTCGCGGGACATTAGAGGGCCCTGCAGTGCATTGAAATCTTGTCATGCAAGTAAGCTGGGTTGTTGAAGGGGATGGGTTGTCGTTAAGCCCATTGGGCCGTCTTAATGGGGCATCTCTGTAGGCTGGGGCTGTGAACCATTAACACATAAAGGAGTTGTGCCCTCAACATGACGGTTGCGATCATACCAGTACTAATGCACCGGATCCCATCAGAACTCTGAAGTTAAGCGTGCTTGGGCGAGAGTAGTACTAGGATGGGTGACCCCCTGGGAAGTCCTCGTGTTGCACCCCCTTTTTCAATTTTTTTGCTCCGGTTAGGGTTGGCAAGATACTTTGTCCACCACATTTCTATTATCGAATCCCACGGCACCTTGGGCAAGACAACTTCGCTTCACGTGGAGGCCGGGCCCGCAAACCGAGGGCGTAGGGCTTGTGAGCAGGTCTCCGTCGCTCCGGTGCCCATAAATTTTGATCCGTAAGGAGTTATGCGGCGCACATTATACTGTTGGAAAGCTCTCCGAGAGCTCTACGATAGGGGCAGCTAGCTTGCTCGCTGTGCCCTTTTTTGGAGCCCAAAATCGAACGTTTTCATCAGTTTCGGGCCACTTTTCTAGTTTAGCTCTATTTTTCCGTCCCGGATCGTACGTCGTGAGCTGTTAAAAGGACAACAACCTTACTCGCGGGACATTAGAGGGCCCTACAACGCATTGAAATCTCGTCTTGCGAGTATGCTGGGTTGTTGAAGCGGATGGGTTGTCGTTAAGCCCATTGGGCCTTCTTAATGGGCCATCTTTCTAGGCTGGGACTGTGAACCATTAACACATAAAGGAATTGTACCGTCAACATGACGAGTGCGATCATACCAGCACTAATGCACCGGATCCCATCTGAACTCCGAAGTTAAGCGTGCTTGGGCGAGAGTAGTACTAGGATAGGTGAACCCCTGGGAAGTCCTCGTGTTGCACCCCCCTTTTCAATTTTTTTTGCTCCGGTTAGGGTTGCCAAGATACATTTGCCACCACATTTCTATTATCGAATTCCACGGCACCTTGGGCAAGACAACTTCGCTTCACGTGGAGGCCGAGCCCGCAAACCGAGGGCGTAGGGCTTGGGAGCAGGTCTCCGGCGCTCCGGTGCCCATAGCTTTTGATCCATAAGGAGTTTCGCAGTGCACAACATACTGTTGGAAAGCTCTCTGAGAGCTCTACGATAGGGGCAGCTAGCTTGCTTGCTGTGCCCTTTTTTGGAGCCCAAAATCAAACGTTTTCATCAGTTTCGGGCCACTTTTCTAGTTTAGCTATATTTTTCCGTCCCGGATCGTACGTCGTGAGCTTTTAAAAGAACAACAACCTTACTCGCGGGACATTAGAGGGCCCTACAACGCATTGAAATCTCGTCTTGTGAGTATGCTGGGTTGTTGAAGCGGATGGGTTGTCGTTAAGCTTATTGGGTCTTCTTAATGGGCCATCTCTCTAGGCTGGGACTGTGAACCATTAACACATAAAGGAATTGTGCCCTCAACATGACGGGTGCGATCATACCAGCACTATTGCACCGGATCCAATCAGAACTCCGAAGTTAAGCATGCTTGGGCGAGAGTAGTACTAGGATGGGTAACCCCTGGGAAGTCCTCGTGTTGCACCCCCCTTTTCAATTTTTTTTTCTCTGGTTAGGGTTGCCAAGATACTTTATCCACCATATTTCTATTATCGTATCACACAGCACCTTGGGCAAGACAACTTCGCTTCACGTGGAGGTCGGGCCCGCATACCGAGGGCGTAGGGCTTGTGAGCAGGTCTCCGTCGCTCCGGTGCCCATAACTTTTGATCCGTAAAGAGTTACGCGGCGCAAAGCATACTGTTGGAAAGCTCTCCGAGAGCTCTACGACATGGGCAGCTAGTATGCTCGTTGTACCCATTTTTGGAGCCCAAAATCGAACATTTTCATCAGTTTCGGGCCACTTTTCTTGTTTAGCTCTATTTTTCTGTCCCGGATCGTACATCGTGAGCTTTTAAAAGGACAACAGCCTTACTCGCGGGACATTAGAGGGCCCTACAATGCATTGAAATCTCGTCTTGCGAGTATGCTGGGTTGTTGAAGGGGATGGGTTGTCGTTAAGCCCATTGGGCCTTCTTAATAGGCCATCTCTCTTGGCTAGGACTATGAACCATTAACACATAAGGGCTTTGTACCCTCAACATGACGGATGCGATCAAACTAGCACTAATGCTCCGGATCCCATCAGAAATCCGAAGTAAAGCGTGCTTGGGCCAGTGTAGTACTAGGATAGGTGACCCCCTGGGAAGTCCTAGTGTTGCACCCCCCTTTTCAATTTTTTTTGCTCCGATTAGGGTTGTCAAGATACTTTATCCACCACATTTCTATTATCGAATTCCACGGCACCTTGAGCCAGACAACTTCGCTTCACGTGGAGGCCGGGCCCGCAAACCGAGGGCGCAGGGCTTATGAGCAGGTCTCCGTCTTTTCGGTGCCCATAACTTTTGATCCCTAAGGAGTTACGCGGCGCACATCATACTGTTGGAAAGCTCTCCGAGAGCACTACGACATGGGCAGCTAGCTTGCTCGTTGTACCTATTTTTGGAGCCCAAAATCGAACATTTTCATCAATTTCAGGCCACTTTTCTAGTTTAGCTCTATTTTTCTGTCCCGGATCGTAAGTCGTGAGCTGTTAAAAGGACAACAACCTTACTCGGGGGACATTAGAGGGCCCTACAACGCATTGAAATCTCGTCTTGCGAGTATGCTGGGTTGTTGAAGCGGATGGGTTGTCGTTAAGTCAATTGGGCCTTCTTAATGGGCCATCTTTCTATGCTGCGACTGTGAACCATTAACACATAAAGGAATTGTGCCGTCAACATGACGTGTGCGATCATGACAGCACTAATGCACCGGATCCCATCAGAACTCTGAAGTTAAGCGTGCTTGGGCAAGAGTAGTACAAGGATAGGTGACCCCCCGGGAAGTCCTCGTGTTGCAGCCCCCTTTTCAATTTTTTTTGCTCCGGTTAGGGTTGCCAAGATACTTTATCCACCACATTTCTATTATCGAATCCCACGGCACCTTGGGCACGACAACTTCGCTTCACGTGGAGGCCGGGCCCGCAAACCGAGGGCGTAGGGCTTGTGAGCAAGTCTCCGTCGCTCCGGTGCCAATAACTTTTGATCCGTAAAGAGTTACGCGGCGCACAGCATACTGTTGGAAAGCTCTCCGAGACCTCTACGAAAGGGGCAGCTAGTTTGCTCGCTGTGCCCTTTTTTGGAGCCCAAAATCGAACGTTTTCATCAGTTTCACGTCACTTTTCTAGTTTAGCTCTATTTTTCCGTCCCGGATCGTACATCGTGAGCTGTTAAAAGGACAAGAACCTTAAACGCGGGACATTAGAGGGCCCTACAACGCATTGAAATCTCGTTTTACGAGTATGCTGGGTTGTTGAAGCGGATGGGTTGTGGTTAAGCCCATTGGGCCTTCTTAATGGGCCATCTCTCTCGGCTAGGACTATGAACCATTAACACATAAGGGCTTTGTACCCTCAACATGACGGATGCGATCAAACTAGCACTAATGCACCTGATCCCATCAGAACTCCGAAGTTAAGCGTGCTTGGGCGAGAGTAGTACTAGGATAGGTGACCCCCTGGGAAGTCCTCGTGTTACAGCCCCCTTTTCAAAATTTTTTGCTCTGGTTAGGGTTGCCAAGATACTTTATCCACCACATTTCTTTTACCGAATCCAACGGCACCTTGGGCTAGACAACTTCGCTTCACGTGGAGGCTGGGCCCGCAAACCGAGGGCGTAGGGCTTGTGAGCAGGTCTCCGTCGCTCCGGTGCCCATAACTTTTGATTCGTAAGGAGTTACGCGGTGCACAGCATATTGTTGGAAAGCTCTTCGAGAGCTGTACGATAGAGGCAGCTAGCTTGCTCGTTGAGCCCTTTTTTGGAGCCCAAAATCGAACGTTTTCATCAGTTTCGGGCCACTTTTCTAGTTTAGCTCTATTTTTCCGTCCCGGATCGTACGTCGTGAGCTGTTAAAAGGACAAGAACCTTACTCGCGGGACATTAGATACCCCTACAACTCATTGAAATCTCGTCTTGCGAGTATGCTGGGTTGTTGAAGCGGATGGGTTGTCGTTAAGCCCATTGGGCCTTCTTAATGGGCCATCTCTCTAGGCTGGGACTGTGAACCATTAACACATAAAGGAATTGTGTCCTCAACATGACGGGTGTTATCATACGAGCACTATTGCATCGGATCCCATCAGAACTCCGAAGTTAAGCGTGCTTGGGCGAGAGTAGTACTAGGATGGGTGACCCCCTTGGAAGTCCTCGAGCTGCACCCCCCTTTTCAATTTTTTTTGCTCCGGTTAGGGTTTCCAAGATACTTTGTCCACCACATTTCTATTATCGAATCCCATGGCACCTTGGGCAAGACAACTTCGCTTCACGTGGAGGGCGGGCCCGCAAACCGATGGCGTAGGGATTGTGAGCAGGTCTCCGTCGCTCAGGTGCCCATAACTTTTGATCCGTAAGGAGTTACGCGGCGCACAACATACTATTGGAAAGCTCTCCGAGAGCTCTACGACGGGTGCAGCTAGCTTGCTCGCTGTGCCCCTTTTTGGAGCCCAAAATCGAACATTTTCATCAGTTTCGGGCCACTTTTCTAATTTAGCACTATTTTTCCGTCCCGGATCATACGTGGTGATCTGTTAAATGGACAACAACCTTAGTCGCGGAACATTAGAGGGCCCTAAAACGCATTGAAATCTCGTCTTGCGAGTATGCTGGGTTGTTGAAGCGGATGAGTTGTCGTTAAGCCCATTGGGCCTTCTTAATGGGCTATCTCTCTAGGCTGGGACTGTGAACCATTAACACATAAAGGAATTGTGCCCTCAACATGACGGGTGTTATCATACGAGCACTATTGCATCGGATCCCATCAGAACTCCGAAGTTAAGCGTGCTTGGGCGAGAGTAGTACTAGGATGGGTGACCCCCTGGGAAGTCCTCGTGTTGCACCCCCCTTTACAATTTTTTTTTGCTCCGGTTAGGGTTGCCAAGTTACTTTATCCACCACATTTCTATTATCGAATCCCACGGCACCTTGGCCAATACAACTTAGCTTCACATGGAGGCCGGGTCTTCGTCGCTCCGGTGCCCATAACTTTTTATCCGTAAGGAGTTACTCGGCGCACAACATACTGTTGGAAAGCTTTCCGAGAGCTCTACGACAGGGGCAGCTAGCTTTCTCGCTGTGCCTTTTTTGGAGTCCAAAATCGAACGTTTTCATCAGTTTCGGGCCACATTTCTAGTTTAGCTCAATTTTTCCTTCCCGGATCGTACGTCTTGAGCTGTTAAATGGACAACAACCTTACTCGCTGGACATTAGAGGGCCCTACAACACATTGAAATCTCGTCTCGCGAGTATGCTGGGTTGTTGAAGCGGATGGGTTGTCGTTAAGCCCATTGGGCCTTCTTAATGGGCCATCTCTCTAGGCTGGGCCTGTGAACCATTAACACATAAAGGAATTGTGTCGTCAACATGACGGGTGCGATCATACCAGCACTATTACACCGGATCCCATCAGAACTCCGAAGTTAAGCGTGCTTGGGCGAGAGTAGTACTAGGGTGGGTGACCCCCTGGGAAGTCCTCGTGTTGCACCCCCCTTTTCAATTTTTTTTGCTCCGGTTAGGGTGGCCTAGATACTTTATCCACCACATTTCTATTATCAAATCCCACGGCACCTTGGCCAATACAGCTTCGCTTCATGTGGAGGCCGGGCCCGCAAACCGATGGCGTAGGGCTTTTGAGCAGGTCTACGTCGCTCCGGTGCCCATAACTTTTGATCCGTAAGGAGTTACGCGGCGCACAGCATACTGTTGGAAAGCTCTCCGATGGCTTTACGACAGGGGCAGCTTGCTTGCTCGTTGGGCCCTTTTTTGGAGCCCGAAATCGACCCTTTTCATCAGTTTCGGGCCACTTTTCTAGTTTAGCTCTATTTTTCCGTCCCGGATCGTACGTCGTGAGCTGTTAAAAGGACAAGAACCTTACTCGCGGGACATTAGAGCGCCCTACAATGCATTGAAATCTCGTCTTGCGAGTATGCTGGGTTGTTGAAGCGGATGGGTTGTCGTTAAGCCCATTGGGCCTTCTTAATGGGCCATCTCTCTAGGCTGGGACTGTGAACCATTAACACATAAAGGAATTGTACCGTCAACATGACGGGTGCGATCATACCAGCACTAATGCACCGGATCCCATCAGAACTCCGAAGTTAAGCGTGCTTGGGCGAGAGTAGTACTAGGATGGGTGACCCCCTGGGAAGTCCTCGTGTTGCACCCCCCTTTTCAATTTTTTTTGCTCCGGTTAGGGTTTCCAAGATACTTTATCCACCACATTTCTATTATCGAATCCCACGGCACCTTGGGCAAGACAACTTCGCTTCACGTGGAGGCCGGGCCCGCAAACCGAGGGCGTAGGGCTTGTGAGCAGGTCTCCGTCGCTCCGGTGCCCATAACTTTTGATCCGTAAGGAGTTACGCGGCGCACAGCATACTGTTGGAAAGCTCTCCGAGAGCTCTACGATAGAGGTGGCTAGCTTGCTCACTTTGCCCTTTTTTGGAGACCAAAATCGAACGTTTTCATCAGTTTCGGGCCACTTTTCTAATTTAGCACTAGTTTTTAGTCCAGGATCGTACGTCGTGAGCTATTAAGAAGAAAACAACCTTATTCGCGGGACATTAGAGGGCTCTACAACGCATTGAAATCTCGTCTTGCGAGTATGCTGGGTTGTTGAAGCGGATGGGTTGCCGTTAAGCCCGTTGGGCCATCTCTCTAGGCTGGGACTGTGAACCATTAACACATAAAAGAATTGTGCCCTCAACAACACGGGTGCGATCATACCAGCACGAATGCACTGGATCCCATCAGATCTCTGAAGTTAAGCGTGCTTGGGCGAGAGTAGTACTAGGATGGGTGACCCCCTGAGAAGTCCTCGTGTTGCACCCCCCTTTTCAATTTTTTTTTGCTCTGGTTAGGGTTGCCAAGATACTTTATCCACCACATTTCTATTATCGAATCCCACGTCATCTTGGCCAATACAGCTTCGCTTCATGTGGAGGCCGGGCCCGCAAACCGATGGCGTAGGGCTTTTGAGCAGGTCTCCGTCGCTCCGGTGCCCATAACTTTTGTTCCGTAAGGAGTTACGCGGCGCACAGCATTCTGTTGGAAAGCTCTGCGAGGGCTCTACGACAGGGGCAGCTTGCTTGCTCGTTGTGCCCTTTTTTGGAGCCCAAAATCGAACGTTTTCATCAGTTTCGGCTCACTTTTCTAGTTTAGCTGTATTTTTCCGTGCGGGATCCTACGTGGTGAGCTGTTAAAAGGACAACAACCTTACTCGCGGGACATTAGAGGACCCTACAATGCATTGAAATCTCGTCTTGCGAGGATGCTAGATTGTTGAAGCGGATGGGTTGTTGTTAAGCCCATTGGGCCTTCTAAATGGGCCATCTCTCTAGGCTGGGTCTGTGAACCATTAACACATAAAGGAATTGTGCCGTCAACATTACGGGTGCGATCATACCAGCACTAATGCACCGGATCCCATCAGAACTCCGAAGTTAAGCGTGCTTGGGCGAGAGTAGTACTAGGATGGGTGACCCCCTGGGAAGTCCTCGTGTTGCACCCCCCTTTTCAATTTTTTTTGCTCCGGTTAGGGTTGCCAAGATACTTTATCCACCACATTTCTATTATCGAATCCCACGGCACCTTGGGCAAGACAACTTCGCTTCACGTGGAGGCCGGGCCCGCAAACCGAGGGCGTAGGGCTTATGAGCAGGTCTCCGTCGCTCCGGTGCCCATAACTTTTGATCCGTAAGGAGTTACGCGGTGCACAGCATACTGTTGGAAAGCTCTCCGAGAGCTCTACGAAAAGGGCAGATAGCTTGCTTGTTGTGCCGTTTTTAGGAGCCCAAAATCGAACGTTTCCATCATTTTCGGGCTACTTTTCTAGTTTAGCACTATTTTTCAGTGCCGGATCGTACGTCGTGAGCTGTTAAAACAACAACAATCTTACTCGCGGGAAATTAGAGGGCCCTACAACACATTGAAATCTCGTCTTGCGAGTATGCTGGGTTGTTGAAGCGGATGGGTTGTCGTTAAGCCCATTGGGCCTTCTTAATGGGCCATCTCTCTAGGCTGCGACTGTGAATCATTAACACATAAAGGAATTGTGCCGTCAATATGACGGGTGAGATCATACCAGCACTAATGCTCCAGATCCCATCAGAACTCCGAAGTTAAGCGTGCTTGGGAGAGAGTAGTACTAGGATTGGTGACCCCCTGGGAAGTCCTCGTGTTGCACCCCCCTTTTCAATTTTTTTTGCTCCGGTTAGGGTTGCCAAGATACTTTATCCACCCCATTTCTATTATCGAATCCCACAGCACCTTGGGCAAGACAACTTCGCTTCACGTGGAGGCCGGGCTCGCAAAACGAGGTCATAGGGCTTTTGAGCAGGTCTCCGTCGCTCCAGTGCCCATAACTTTTGATCCGTAACAAGTTACGCGGCGCACAACATACTGTTGGAAAGCTCTCCGAGAGCTATACGACAGGGGCAGCTAACTTGCTCGATGTGCCCATTTTTGGAGCCCAAAATCGAGCGTTTTCATCAATTTCGGGCCACTTTTCTAGTTTAGATCATTTTTTCCATCCCGGATCGTACGTCGTGAGCTGTTAAAAGGACAACAACCTTACTCGCGGGACATTAGAGGACCCTACAATGCATTGAAATCTCGTCTTGCGAGGATTCTGGATTGTTGAAGCGGATGGGTTGTTGTTAAGCCCATTGGGCCTTCTTAATGGGCCATCTCTCTAGGCTTGGACTGTGAACCATTAACACATAAAGGAATTGTGCCGTCAACATGACGGGTGCGATCATACCAGCACTAATGCACCGGATCCCATCAGAACTCCGAAGTTAAGCGTGCTTGGGCGAGAGTAGTACTAGGATGGGTGACCCCCTGGGAAGTCCTCGTGTTGCACCCCCCTTTTCAATTTTTTTTGCTCCGGTTAGGGTTGCCAAGATACTTTATCCACCACATTTCTATTATCGAATCCCACGGCACCTTGGGCAAGACAACTTCGCTTCACGTGGAGGCCGGGCCCGCAAACCGAGGGCGTAGGGCTTATGAGCAGGTCTCCGTCGCTCCGGTGCCCATAACTTTTGATCCGTAAGGAGTTACGCGGCGCACAGCATACTGTTGGAAAGCTCTCCGAGAGCTCTACGACAGGGGCAGCTAGCTTGCTCGTTGTGCCATTTTTTGGAGCCCAAAATCGAACATTTTCATCAGTTTCGGGCCACTTTTCTAGTTTAGCTCTATTTCTCCGTCCCGGATCGTACGTCGTGAGCTGTTAAAAGTACAACAACCTTACTCGCGGGACATTAGAGGGCCCTACAACACATTGAAATCTCGTCGTGCGAGTATGCTGGGTTGTTGAAGCGGATGGGTTGTCGTTAAGCCTATTGGGCCTTCTTAATGGGCCATCAATCTAGGCTGCGATTGTGAACCAGTAACAGATAAAGGAATTGTGCAGTCAACATGACGGGTGCTATCATACCAGTACGAATGCACCGGATCCCATCAGAACTCCGAAGTTAAGCGTTCTTGGGCGAGAGTAGTACTAGGATGGGTGACCCCCAGGGAAGTCCTCGTGTTGCACCCCTCTTTTCAATTTTTTTTGCTCCGGTTAGGGTTGCCAAGATACTTTATCCACCACATTTCTATTATCAAATCCCACGGTACCTTGGCCAATACAACTTCGCTTCACGTGGAGGCCGGGCCCGTAAACCGAGGGCGTAGGGCTTGTGAGCAGGTCTCCGTCGCTCCGGTGCCCATAACTTTTGATCCGTAAGGAGTTACGCGGCGCACAGCATACTGTTGGAAAGCTCTCCGAGAGCTCTACGACAGGGGCAGCTAGCTTGCTCGCTGTGCCCTTTTTTGGAGCCCAAAATCGAACGTTTTCATCAGTTTCGGGCCACTTTTCTAGTTTAGCTCTATTTTTCCATCCCGGATCGTACGTCTTGAGCTGTTAAATGGACAACAACCTTACTCGCGGGACATTAGAGGGCCCTACAACGCATTGAAATCTCGTCTCGCGAGTATGCTGGGTTGTTGAAGCGGATAGGTTGTCGTTAAGCCCATTGGGCCTTCTTAATGGGCCATCTCTCTAGGCTGGGACTGTGAACCATTAACACATAAAGGAATTGTGCCCTCAACATGACGGGTGCGATCATACCACTACTAATGCACCGGATCCCATCAGAACTCCGAAGTTAAGCGTGCTTGGGCGAGAGTAGTACTAGGATGGGTGACCCCCTGGGAAGTCCTCGTGTTGCACCCCCCTTTTCAATTTTTTTTGCTCCGGTTAGGGTTGCCAAGATACTTTATCCACCACATTTCTATTATCGAATCCCACGGTACCTTGGCCAATACAACTTCGCTTCACGTGGAGGCCGGGCCCGCAAACCGAGGGCGTAGGGGTTGTGGGCCGGTCTCCGTCGCTCCGGTGCCCATAACTTTTGATCCGTAAGGAGTTACGCGATGCACAACATACTGTTGGAAAGCTCTCCGAGAGCTCTACGACAGGGGCAGCTAGCTTGCTCGCTGTGCCCTTTTTTGGAGCCCAAAATCGAACGTTTTCATCAGTTTCGGGCCACTTTTCTGGTTTAGCTCTATTTTTCCGTCCCGGATCGTACGTCTTGAGCTGTTAAATGGACAACAACCTTACTCGCGGGACATTAGAGGGCCCTACAACGCATTGAAATCTCGTCTCGCGAGTATGCTGGGTTGTTGAAGCGGATGGGTTGTCGTTAAGCCCATTGGGCCTTCTTAATGGGCCATCTCTCTAGGCTGGGACTGTGAACCATTAACACATAAAGGAATTGTGCCCTCAACATGACGGGTGCGATCATACCAGTACTAATGCACTGGATCCCATCAGAACTCCGAAGTTAAGCGTGCTTGGGCGAGAGTAGTACTAGGATGGGTGACCCCCTGGGAAGTCCTCGTGTTGCACCCCCCTTTTCAATTTTTTTTGCTCCGGTTAGGGTTGCCAAGATACTTTATCCACCACATTTCTATTATCGAATCCCACGGCACGTTGGGCAAGACAACTTCGCTTCACGTGGAGGCCGGGCCCGCAAACCGAGGGCATAGGGCTTGTGTACAGATCTCCCTCGCTTCGGTGCCCATAACTTTTGATCCGTAAGGAGTTACCCGTCTCACAGCATACTGTTGGAAAGCTCTCCGAGAGCTCTACGACAAGGGCAGCTAGCTTGCTCGGTATGCCCTTCTTTGGAGCCCAAAATCGAACGTTTTCATCGGTTTCAGGCCACTTTTCTAGTTTAGCTCTGTTTTTTTGTCCCGAATCGTTCGTCGTGAGCTGTTAAAAGGACAACAACCTTACTCGCGGGACATTAGAGGGCCCTACAACGCATTGAAATCTCGTCTTGCGAGTATGCTGGGTTGTTGAAGCGGATGGGTTGTCGTTAAGCCCATTGGGCCTTCTTGAAGGGCCATCTCTCTCGGTTGGGACTGTGAACCATTAACACATAAAGGAATTGTGCCCTCAACATGAAAGTGCGATCATACCAGTACTAATGCACCAGATCCCATTAGAACTCAGAAGTTAAGCGTGCTTGGGTGAGAGTAGTACTAGGATGGGCGACCCCTTGGGAAGTCCTCGTGTTGTACCCCCCTTTTCAATTTTTTTTTGCTCCGGTTAGGGTTGCCAAGATACTTTATCCACCACATTTCTATTATCAAATCCCACGGTACCTAGGCCAATTCAGCTTCGTTTCACGTGGAGGCCGGGCCCGCATACCGAGGGCGTAGGGCTTGTGAGCAGGTCTCCGTCTCTCCGGTGCAAATTACTTTTGATCTGTAAGGAGTTACGCGGCGCACAACATACTGTTGGAAAGCTCTCCGAGAGCTCTACTACAGGGGCAGCTAGCTTGCTTTCTGTTCCCTTTTTTGGAGACCAAAATCGAACGTTTTTATCAGTTTCGGGCCACTTTTCTAGTTTAGCTTTATTTTTCCATCTCGGATCGTACGTCTTGACCTGTTATAAGGACAACAACCTTACTCGTGGGACAATAGAGGGCCCTACAACATATTGAAATCTCGTCTTGCGAGTATGCTGGGTTGTTGAAGCGGATGGGTTGTCGTTAAGCCCATTGGGCCTTCTTAATGGGCCATCTCTCTAGGCTGGGACTGTGAACCATTAACACATAAAGGAATTGTGCCGTCAACATGACGGGAGCTATCATACCAGTACTAATGCACCGGATCCCATCAGAACTCCGAAGTTAAGAGTGCTTGGGCGAGAGTAGTACTAGGATGGGTGACCCCCTGGGAAGTCCTTGTGTTGCACTCCCCTTTTCAATTTTTTTTGCTCCGGTTAGGGTTGCCAAGATACTTTATCCACCACATTTCTATTATCGAATCCCACGGCACCTTGGGCAAGACAACTTCGCTTCACGTGGAGGCCGGGCTCGCAAACCGAGGGCGTAGGGCTTGTAAGCAGGTCTCCGTTGCTCCGGTGCCCATAACTTTTGATCTGTAAGGAATTACACGGCGCACAACATACTGTTGGAAAGCTTGCCGAGAGCTCTACGACAGGGGCAACTAGCTTGCTCGTTGTGCCCCTTTTTGGAGCCTAAAATCAAACATTTTCATCAGTTTTGGGCCACTTTTCTAGTTTAGATCTAATTTTCAGTCTCGGATCGTACGTCGTGAGCTGTTAAAAGGACAACAAACTTACTCGCGGGACATTAGAGGGCCCTACAACGCATTGAAATCTCGTCTTACGAGTATGCTGGGTTGTTAAAGCGGATGGGTTGTCGTTAAGCCCATTGGGCCTTTTGAATGGACCACCTCTCTAGGCTGGGACTGTGAACCATCAACACATAAAGGATGTCTGCCCTCAACATGACGGGTGCGATCATACCAGTACTAATGCATCAGATCCCATTAGAAATCCGAAGTTAAACGTGCTTGGGCGAGAGTAGTACTAGGATGGGTAACCCCCTGGGAAGTCCTCGTGTTGCACCCCACTTTTCAATTTTTTTTTCTCCGGTTAGGGTTGCCAAGATACTTTATCCACCGCATTTCAATTATCGAATCACACGGCACCTTGGGCAAGACAACTTTGCTTCACGTGGAGACCGGGCCCGCAAACCGAGGGTGTAGGGCTTATGAGCAGGTCTCCGTCACTCCAGTTCCCATAACTTTTGATCTGTAAGGAGTTACGCGGCGCACAGCATACTGTTGGAAAGCTCTACGAGAGCTCTATGATGGGGGCAGCCCGCTTGCTCGCTGTGCCCTTTTTTGGAGCCCAAAATTGAACATTTTCATCAGTTTCGGGCCACTATTCTAGTTTAGCTCTATTTTTCATCCCGGATCGTAAGTCGTGAGTTGTTAAAAGGACAACAACCTTACTCGCGGGACATTAGACGGCCCTACAACGCATTGAAATCTCGTCTTGCGAGTATGCCGGGTTATTGAAGCGGATGGGTTGTCGTTAAGCCCATGGGCCTTCTTAATGGGCCATCTCTTTAGGCTGGGACTGTGACCCATTAACACATAAAGGAATTGTGCCCTCAACATGATGGGTGCGATCATACCAGTACTAATGCACCGGATCCCATCAGAACTCCGAAGTTAAGCGTGGTTGGGCGAGAGTAGTACTAGGATGGGTGACCCCCTGGGAAGTCCTCGTGTTGCACCCCCCTTTTCAATTTTTTTTGCTCCGGTTAGGGTTGCGAAGATACTTTATCCACCACATTTCTATTATCGAATCCCACGGTACCTTGGCCAATACAACTTCGTTTCACGTGGAGGCCGGGCCCACTAACCGAGGGCGTATGGCTTGTGAGCTGGTCTCCGTCGCTCTGATGCCCATAACTTTTGATCCGCAAGGAGTTACGCGGCGCACAACATACTGTTGGAAAGCTCTCCGAGAGCTCTACGACAGGGGCAGCTAGCTTGCTCGATGTGCCCTTTTTTGGAGCCCAAAATCGAACGTTTTCATCAGTTTCGGGCCACTTTTCTAGTTTAGCAATATTTTTCCGTCCCGGACCGTACGTCGTGAGCTGTTAAAAGGACAACAACCTTACTCGCGAGACATTAGAAGGCCCTACAACGCATTGAAATCTTGTCTTGCGAGTATGCTGGGTTGTTGAAGCGGATGGGTTGTCGTTAAGCCCATTGGGCCTTCTTAATGGGCCATCTCTCTAGGCTGGGACTGTGAACCATTAACACATAAAGGAATTGTGCCGTCAACATGACGGGTGCGATCATACCAGCACTAATGCACCGGATCCCATCAGAACTCCGAAGTTAAGCGTGCTTGGGCGAGAGTAGTACTAGGATGGGTGACCCCCTGGGAAGTCCTCGTGTTGCACCCCCCTTTTCAATTTTTTTTGCTCCGGTTAGGGTTGCCAAGATACTTTGTCCACCACATTTCTATTATCGAATCCCACGGCACCCTGGGCAAGACAACTTCGCTTCACGTGGATGCCGGGTCCGCAAACCGAGGGCGTAGAGCTTGTGAGCCGGTCTCCGTCGCTCCGGTGCCCATAACTTTTGATCCGTAAGGAGTTACGCGGCGCACAACATACTGTTGGAAAGCTCTCTGAGAGCTTTACGACAGGGGCACCTAGCTTGCTCGCTGTGCCCTTTTTTGGAGCCCAAAATCGAACGTTTTCATCAGTTTCGGGCCACTTTTCTAGTTTAGCTCTATTTTTTGTCCCGGATCGTACGTCTTAAGCTGTTAAATGGACAAAAACCTTTCTCGCGGGACAATAGAGGGCCCTACAACACATTGAAATCTCGTCTCGCGTGTATGCTGGGTTGTTGTAGCGGATGGGTTATCGTTAAGCCCATTGGGCCTTCTTAATGGGCCATCTTTCTAGGCTGGGACTGTGAACTATTAACACATAAAGGAATTGTGCCCTCAACATGACGGGTGCGATCATACCAGCACTAATGCACCGGATCCCATCATAACTCCGAAGTTAAGCGTGCTTAGGCGTGAGTAGTACTAGGATGGGTGACCCCCTGGGAAGTCCTCGTGTTACACCCCCCTTTTCAATTTTTTTTGCTCTGGTTAGGGTTGCTAAGAAACTTTATCCACCACATTTCTATTATCAAATACCACGGCACCTTGGCCAAGACACCTTTGCTTCACGTGGAGGCCAGGCTCGCAAACTGAGGACGTAGGGATTGTGAGTAGGTCTCCGTCACTTCGGTGCCCATAACTTTTGATCCGTAAGGAGTTACGCGGCGCACAACATACTATTGGAAAGCTCTTTGAGAACTCTACGATAGGGGCATACAGCTTGCTCGCTTTGCCATTTTTTGGAGCCAAAAATCGAACGTTTTCATCAGTTTTTGGCCACTTTTCTAATTTACCTCTAATTTTCTGTCCCGGATCGTACGTCGTGAGGTGTTAAAAGGACAACAACCTTACTCACGGGACATTAGAGGGCCCTACAACGCATTGAAATCTCGTCTCGCGAGTATGCTGGGTTGTTGAAGCGGATGGGTTGTCGTTAAGCCTATTGGGCCTTCTTAATGGGCCATCTCTCTAGGCTGGGACTATGAACCATTAACACATAAATGAATTGTGCCCTCAACATTACAGGTGCGATCATACGAGTACTAATGCACCAGATCCCTTCAGAACTCCGAAGTTAAGCGTGCTTGGGTGAGAGTAGTAATAGGATGGGTGACCCCCTGGGAAGTCCTCGTGTTGCACCCCCTTTTCAATTTTTTTTGCTCCGGTTAGGGTTGCCAAGATACTTTATCCACCACATTTCTATTATCGAATCCCACGGCACCTTGGGCAAGACAACTTCACTTCACGTGGAGGCCGGGCCCGCAAACCGAGGGTGTAGGGCTTGTGAGCAGGTCTCCGTCGCTCCGGTGCCCATAACTTTTGATCCGTAAGGAGTTACGCGGCGCACAGCATACTGTTGGAAAGCTCTCCGAGAGCTCTACGACAGGGGCAGCAAGCTTGCTCGCTGTGCCCTTTTTTGGAGCCCAAAATCGAACATTTTCATCAGTTTCGGGCCACTTTTCTAGTTTAGCTCTATTTTTCCGTCCCGGATCGTACGTCGTGAGCTGTTAAAAGGACAACAACCTTACTCGCGGGACATTAGAGGGCCCTACAACGCATTGAAATCTCGTCTTGTGAGTATGCTGGGTTGTTGAAGCGGATGGGTTGTCGTTAAGCCCATTGGGCCTTCTTAATGGGCCATCTCTCTAGGCTGGGACTGTGAACCATTAACACATAAAGGAATTGTGCCCTCAACATGACGGGTGCGATCATACCAGTACTAATGCACCGGATCCCATCAGAACTCCGAAGTTAAGCGTGCTTGGGCGAGAGTAGTACTAGGATGGGTGACCCCCTGGGAAGTCCTCGTGTTGCACCCCCCCTTTAAATTTTTTTGCTCCGGTTAGGGTGGCCAACATACTTTATCCACCACATTTCTATTATCGAATCCCACGGCACCTTGGGCAAGACAACTTCGCTTCACGTGGAGGCCGGGACCGCAAACCAAGGGCGTATGGCTTGTGAGTAGGCCTCCGTCGCTCTGGTGCCAATAACTTTTGATCCGTAAGGAGTTACGCGGCGCACAGCATACTGTTGGAAAGCTCTCCGAGAGCTCTACGACAGGGGCAGTAAGTTTGTTCACTATGCCCTTTTTTGTAGCCCAAAATAGAACGTTTTAATCAATTTTGGGACACTTTTCTAGTTTAGCTCTATTCTTCCGTCCCGGATCGTATGTTGTGAGCTTTTAAAAGGACAACAACCTTACTCGCGGGACATTACAGGGCCCTACAAAGCATTGAAATCTCGTCTCGCGATTATGCTGTGTTGTTGAAGTGGATGGGTTGTCGTTAAGCCCATTAGGCCTTCTTAATGGGCCATCTCTCTAGGCTGGGACTGTGAACCATTAACACATAAAGGAATTGTGCCCTCAACATGACGGGTGCGATCATACCAGCACTAATGCACCGGATCCCATCAGAACTCTGAAGCTAACCGTGCTTGGGCGAGAGTAGTACTAGGATAGGAGATCCCTTGGCAAGTCCTCGTGTTGCACCCCCATTTTCAATTTTTTTTGCTCCAGTTAGGGTTGCCAAGATACTTTATCCACCACATTTCTATTATCGAATCCCACGGCACCTTGGGCAAGACAACTTCGCTTCACGTGGAGGCCGGACCAGGAAACCGAGGGCGTATGGCTTGTGAGCAGGTCTCCGTCGCTCAGGTGCCCATAACTATTGATCCGTAAGGAGTTACGCGGTGCACATCATACTGTTGGAAAGCTCTCCGAGAGCTCTACGACAGGGACAGCAAGCTTGCTCGCAGCAGCCTTTTTTGGAGCCCAAAATCGAACGTTTTCATCAGTTTCGGGCCACTTTTCTAGTTTAGCTCTATTTTTTCATCCCGGATCGTACGTCGTGAGCTGTTAAAAGGACAACAACCTTACTCGCGGGACATTAGAGGGCCCTACAACGCATTGAAATCTCGTCTTGCGAGTATGCTGGGTTGTTGAAGCGGATGGGTTGTCGTTAAGCCCATTGTGCCTTATTAATGGGCCATCTCTCTAGGCTGGGACTGTGAACCATTAACACATAAAGGAATTGTGCCCTCAACATGACGGGTGCGATCATACCAGCACTAATGCACCGGATCCCATCAGAACTCCGAAGTTAAGCGTGCTTTGGCGAGAGTAGCACTAGGATGGGTGACCCCCGGGGTAGTCCTCGTGTTGCACCCTCTTTTCAATTTTTTTTTCTCCGGTTAGCGTTGCCAAGATACTTTATCTACCACATTTCTATTATCAAATCCCACGGCACCTTGGGCAAGACAACTTCGCTTCACGTAGAGGCCGGGCCCGCAAACCGAGGGCGTAGGGCTTGTGAGCAGGTCTCAATCGCTGCGGCGCCCATAACTTTTGATCCGTAAGGAGTTACGCGGCGCACAACATACTGTTGGAAAGCTCTCCGAGAGCTCTACGACAAGGTCAGCTAGCTTGGTCACTGTGCCCTTTTTTGGAGCCCAAAATCGAACGTTTTCATCAGTTTCGGGACACTTTTCTAGTATAGCTCTATTTTTTCGTCCCAGATCGTACGTCGTGAGCTATTAAAAGGACAACAACCTTACTCGCGGCACTTTTGAGGGCCCTACAACGCATTGAAATCTCGTCTTGCGAGTATGCTGGGTTGTTGAAGCGGATGGGTTGTCGTTAAGCCCATTGGGCCTTCTTAATGGGCCATCTCTCTAGGCTGGGACTGTGAACCATTAACACATAAAGGAATTGTGCCCTCAACATGACTGGAGCGATCATACCAGTACTAATGCACCGGATCCCATCAGAACTCCGAAGTGAAGCGTGCTTGGGCGAGAGTAGTACTAGGATGGGAGACCCCCTGGGAAGTCCTCGTGTTGCACCCCCCTTTTCAATTTTTTTTGCTCCGGTTAGGGTTGCCAAGATACTTTATCCACCACATTTCTATTATCGAATCCCACGGCACCTTGGGCAAGACAACTTCGCTTCACGTGGAGGTCGGGCCCGCAAACCGAGGGTGTAGGGCTTGTGAGCAGGTCTCCGTCGCTCCGATGCCCATAACTTTTGATCCGTAAGGAGTTACGCGACGAACAGCATACTGTTGGAAAGCTCTCCGAGAGCTCTACGACAAGGGCAGCTTGCTTGCTCGTTGTGCCCTTTTTTGTAGCCCAAAATAGAACGTTTTCATCCATTTCGGGCCACTTTTCTAGTTTAGCTCTATTTTTCCGTCCCGGATCGTACGTCGTGAGCTGTTAAAAGGACAACAACTTTACTCGCGGGACATTAGAGGGCCCTACAACGCATTGAAAACTCATCTTTCGAGTATGCTGGGTTGTTGAAGCGGATGGGTTGTCGTTAAGCCCATTGGGCCTTCTTAATGGGCCATCTCTCTAGGCTGGGACTGTGAACCATTAACACATAAAGGAATTGTGCCCTCAACATGACGGGTGTGATCATACCAGCACTAATGCACCAGATCCCATCAGAACTCCGAAGTTAAGCGTGCTTGGGCGAGAGTAGTACTAGAATGGGTGACCCCCTGGGAAGTACTCGTGTTGCACCCCCTTTTTCAAATTTTTTTGCTCCGGTTAGCATTGCCAAGATACTTTATCCATCACATTTCTATTATCGAATCCCACGGCACCTTGGGCAAGACAACTTCGCTTCACGTAGAGGTTGGGCTCGTAAACCGTGGGCGTAGGGCTTGTGACCAGGTCACCGTCGCTCCGGTGCCCATAGCTTTTGATCCGTAATGAGTTACGCGGCATACAGCATACTGTTGGAAAGCTCTCTGAGAGCTCTACCATAGGGGCAACTAGCTTGCTCGTTTTGCCCTTTTTTTGGATCCAAAATTGAACGTTTTCATCAGTTTCGGGCCACTTTTCTAGTTTAGCTCTATTTTTCCGTCCCGGATCGTACGTCGTGAGGTTTTAAAAGGACAACAACCTTACTCGCGGGACATTAGAGGGCCCTACAACGCATTGAAATCTCGTCTTGCGAATATGCTGGGTTGTTGAAGTGGATGGGTTGTCGTTAAGCCCATTGGGCCTTCTTAATGGGCCATCTCTCTAGGCTGGGACTGTGAACCATTAACACATAAAGGAATTGTGCCCTCAACATGACTGGAGCGATCATACCAGTACTAATGCACCGGATCCCATCAGAACTCCGAAGTTAAGAGTGCTTGGGCGAGAGTAGTACTAGGATGGGTGACCCCCTAGGAAGTCCTCGTGTTGCACCCCCCTTTTCAATTTTTTTTGCTCCGGTTAGGGTTGCCAAGATACTTTATCCACCACATTTCTATTATCAAATCCCACGGCACCTTGGGCAAGACAACTTCGCTTCACGTGGAGGCCGGGCCCGCAAACCGAGGGCGTAGGGCTTGTGAGCAGGTCTCCGTCGCTTCGGTGCCCATAACTTTTGATCCGTAAGGAGTTACGCGGCGCACAACATACTGTTGGAAAGCTCTCCGAGAGATCTACGAGAAGGGTAGATAGCTTGGTCGCTGTGCCCTCTTTTAGAGCCCAACATCGAACGTTTTCATCAGTTTCGGGCCACTTTTCTAGTTTAGCTCTATTTTTCTATCCCGGATCGTACGTCGTGGGCTGATAAAGGATAACAACCTTACTCGCGGGACATTAGAGGGCCATACAACGCATTGAAATCTCGTCTCGCGAGTATGCCGGGTTTTTGAAGCGGATGGGTTGTCGTTAAGCCCATTGGGCCTTCTTAATGGGCCACCTCTCTAGGCTGGGACTGTGAACCATTAACACATAAAGGAATTGTGCCTCAACATGACGGGTGCGATCATACCAGTACTAATTCACCATATCCCGTCCAAACTCCGAAGTTAAGCGTGCTTGGGCGAGAGTAGTACTAGGATGGGTGACCCCCTGGGAAGTCCTCGTGTTGCACCCCCCTTTTCAATTTTTTTTCCTCCGGTTAGGGTTGCCAAGATACTTTATCCACCATATTTTCATTATCGTATCCCACGGTACCTTGGCCAATACAACTTCGCTTCACGTGGAAGCGGGGCCCGCAAACCGAGGGCGTAGGGCTTGTGAGCAGGTCTCCGTCGCTCCGGTGCACATAACTTTTGATCCGTAAGGAGTTATGTGGCGCACAGCAAACTGTTGTAAAGCTCTCCGAGAGCTCTACGACTAGTGCAGCTAGCTTGCTCGCTGTGCCCGTTTTTGGTGCCCAAAATCGAACATTTTCATCAGTTTCGGGCGACTTTTCTAGTTTAGCTCTATTTTTCCGTCCCGGATCGTACGTTGTGAACTGTTAAAACGACAACAACCTTACTGGCGGGACATTAGAGGGCCCTACAACGCATTGAAATCTCATCTTGCGAGTATGCTGGGTTGTTGAAGCGGATGGGTTGTCGTTAAGCCCATTGGGCCTCCTTAATGGGCCATCTCTCTGGGCTGGGACTGTGAACCATTAACACATAAAGGAATTGTGCTCTCAACATGACTGGTGCGATCATTCCAGTACTAATGCACCGGATTCCATTAGAACTTCGAAGTTAAGCGTGCTTGGGTGAGAGTAGTACTAGGATGGGTGACCCCCTGGGAAGTCCTCTTGTTGCACCCCCATTTTCAATTTTTTTTGCTCCGGTTAGTGTTGCCAAGATACTTTATCCACCACATTTCTATTATCGAATCCCACGCCACATTGGGCAAGACAACTTCGCTTCACGTGGAGCCGGGCCCGCAAACCCACTGCGTAGGGATTGTGACCAAATCTCCGTCGCTCCGGTGCCCATAACTTTTGTTCCGTAATGAGTTACGCGGCACACAGCATACTGTTGGAAAGCTCTCCGAGAGCTCTACGACAGGGGTAGCCAGCTTGCTCGCTGTGCCCATTATTGGAGCTCAAAATCGAACGTTTTCATCAGTTTTGGGCCACTTTTCTAATTTAGATCTATTTTTCCGTACCGAATCGTACGTCGTGATCTGTTAAAAGGACAACAACCTTACTCGCGGGACATTAGAGGGCCCTACAGCGGATTGAAATCTCATCTCGCGAGTATGCTGGGTTGTTGAAGCGGATGGGTTGTCGTTAAGCCCATTGGGCCTTCTTAATGGGCCATCTATCTAGGCTGGGACTGTGAACCATTAACACATAAAGGATTTGTGCCCACAACATGACGGGTGCGATCATACCAGTACTAAAGCACCGGATTCCATCAGAACTCCGAAGTTAAGCGTGCTTGGGTGAGAGTAGTACTATGATGGGTGACCCCCTGGAAAGTCGTGTTGCACCCCCTATTTCAAATTTTTTTGCTCCGGTTAGGATTGCCAAGATACATTATCCACCACATTTCTATTATCGAATCCCATGGCACCTTGGGCAAGACAACTTCGATTCACGTGGAGGCCGGGCCCGCAAACCGAGGGCGTAGGGCTTGTGACCAGGTCTCCGTCGCTCCGGTGCCCATAACTTTTGATCCCTAAGGCGTTACGCGGCGCACAGCATACTGTTGGAAAGCTCTCCGAGAGCTCTACGACAGGGGCAGCTAGCTTGCTCGTTGTACCCTTTTTTTGAGCCCAAAATCAAACATTTTCATCAGTTTCAGGCCACTTTTCTATTTTAGCCCTATTTTTCCATCAAGGATCGTACGTCGTGAGCTGTTAGAAGGACAACAACCTTACTCGCGGGACATTAGAGGGCCCTATAGTGCATTTAAATCTCGTCTTGCGAGTATGCTGGGTTGTTGAAGCGGATGGGTTGTCGTTAAGCCCATTGGGCCTTCTTAATGGGCCATCTCTCTAGGCTGGGGCTGTGAACCGTTAACATATAAAGGAATTGTGCCCTCAACATGACAGGTGCGATCATACTAGCACAAATGCACCGGATCCCATCATAACTCTGAAGTTAAGCGTGCTTGGGCGAGAGTAGTACTAGGATAGGTGAACCCCTGGGAAGTTCTCGTGTTGCACCCCCCTTTTCAAAATTATTTGCTCCGGTTAGGATTGCCAAGATAAATTATCCACCACATTTCTATTATCGAATCCCACGGCACTTTGGGCAAGACACCTTCGCTTCCCGTGGAGGCCGGGCCCGTAAACCGAGGGCGTAGGGCTTGTGATCAGGTCTCCGTCGCTCCGGTGCCCATAACTTTTGATCCGTAAGGAGTTACGCGGCGCACAGCATACTGTTGGAAAGCTCTCCGAGAGCTCTACGACAGGGGCTGCTAGCTTGCTCGTTGTGCCCTTTTTTTTAGCCCAAAATCAAACGTTTTCATCAGTTTGGGGCCACTTTTCTAGTTTAGCTCTATTTTTTCGTGCCGGATCGTACGTCGTGAGCTGGTAAAAGGACAACAACCTTACTCGCGGGACATTAGAGGGCCCTATAGTGCATTGAAATCTCGTCTGGCGAGTATGCTGGGTTGTTGAAGCGGATGGGTTGTCGTTAAGCCCAATGGGCCTTCTCAATCGGCCATCTCTCTAGGCTGGGACTGTGAACCATTAACACATAAAGGAATTGTGCCCTCAACATGACAGGTGCGATCATTCCATCACTAATGCACTGGATCCCATCAAAACTCCGATGTTAAGCGTGCTTGGGCGAGAATAGTACTAGGATGGGTGGCCCCTTGGGAAGTCCTCGTGTTGCACCCTCTTTTTCAATTTTTTTTGCTCCGGTTAGGGTTGCCAAGATACTTTATCCACCACATTTCTATTATCGAATCCCACGGCACCTTGGGCAAGACAACTTCGCTTCACGTGGAGGCCGGGCCCGCAAACCGAGGGCGTAGGGCTTGTGAGCAGGTCTCCGTCGCTCCGGTGCCCATAACTTTTGATCCGTAAGGAGTTACGCAGCGCACAGCATACTGTTGGAAAGCTCTCCGAGAGCTCTACGACAGGGGAAGCTAGCTTGCTCGCTGTGCCCTTTTTTGGAGCCCAAAATCGAACGTTTTCATCAGTTTCGGGCCACTTTTCTACTTTAGCTCTATTTTTTCGTCCCGGATCGTACGTCGTGAGCTGTTAAAAGGACAACAACCTTACTCGCGGGACATTAGAGGGCCCTACATCGCATTGAAATCTCATCTCGCAATTATGCTGGGTTGTTGAAGCGGATGGGTTGTCGTTAAGCCCATTGGGCCTTCTTAATGGGCCATCTCTCTAGGCTGGGACTGTGAACCATTAACACATAAAGGAATTGTGACCTTCACATGACGGGTGCGATCATACCAGTACTAATGCACCAGATCCCATCAGAACTCCGAAGTTAAGCGTGCTTGGGCGAGAGTAGTACTAGGATGGGTGACCCCCTGGGAAGTCCTCGTGTTGCACCCCCCTTTTCAATTTTTTTTGCTCCGGTTAGGGTTACCAAGATACTTTATCCACCACATTTCTATTATCGAATCCCACGGTACCTTGGCCAATACAACTTCGCTTCACGTGGAGGCCGGGCCCGCAAACCGAGGGCGTAGGGCTTGTGAGCAGGTCTCCGTCGCTCCGGTGCCCATAACTTTTGATCCGTAAGGAGTTACGCGGCGCACAGCATACTGTTGGAAAGCTCTCCGAGAGCTCTACGACAGGGGCAGCTAGCTTGCTCGCTGTGCCCTTTTTTGGAGCCCAAAATCGAACGTTTTCATTAGTTTCGGGCCACTTTTCTAGTTTAGCTCTATTTTTCCGTCCCGGATCGTACGTCGTGAGCTGTTAAAAGGACAACAACCTTACTCGCGGGACATTAGAGGGCCCTACAATGCATTGAAATCTCGTCTCGCGAGTATGCTGGGTTGTTGAAGCGGATGGGTTGTCGTTAAGCCCATTGGGCCTTCTTAATGGGCCATCTCTCTAGGCTGGGACTGTGAACCATTAACACATAAAGGAATTGTGCCCTCAACATGACGGGTGCGATCATACCAGTACTAATGCACCGGATCCCATCAGAACTCCGAAGTTAAGCGTGCTTGGGCGAGAGTAGTACTAGGATGGGTGACCCCCTGGGAAGTCCTCGTGTTGCACCCCCCTTTTCAATTTTTTTTGCTCCGGTTAGGGTTGCCAAGATACTTTATCCACCACATTTCTATTATCAAATCCCACGGTACCTTGGCCAATACAACTTCGCTTCACGTGGAGGCCGGGCCCGCAAACCGAGGGCATAGGCCTTGTGAGCATGTCTCCGTCTCCCCATTAACCATAACTTTTGATCCGTAAGGAGTTACGCGGCGCACAGTATAGTGTTGGAAAGCTCTCCGAGAGCTCTACGACAGGGGCAGCTAGCTTGCTCGCTATGCCCTTTTTTGGAGCCCAAAATCGAACGTTTTCATCAGTTTCGGGCCACTTTTCTAGTTTAGCTCTATTTTTCCGTCCCGGATCGTACGTCGTGAGCTGTTAAATGGACAACAACCTTACTCGCGGGACATTAGAGGGCCCTACAACGCATTGAAATCTCATCTTGCGAGTATGCTGGGTTGTTGAAGCGGATGGGTTGTCGTTTAGCCTATTTGGCCTTCTTAATAGGCCATCTCTCTAGGCTTGGACTGTGAACCATTAACACGTAAAGAAATTGTGCCCTCAACATGACGGGTGCGATCATACCAGTCCTAATGCACCGGATCCCGTTAGAACCCCGAAGTTAAGCGTGCTTTGGCGAGAGTAGTACTAGGATGGGTGACCCCCTGGGAAGTCCTCGTGTTGCACCCCCCTTTTCAATTTTTTTTCCTCCGGTTAGGGTTGCCAAGATACTTTATCCACCATATTTCTATTATCGAATCCCACGGTACCTTGGCCAATACAACTTCGCTTCACGTGGCGGCCGGGCCCGTAAACCGAGGGCGTAGGGCTTGTGAGCAAGTCTCCGTCGCTCCGGTGCCCATAACTTTTGATCCGTAAGGAGTTACGCGGCGCACAGCATACTGTTGGAAAGCTCTCCGAGAGCTCTACGACAGGGGCAGCTAGCTTGCTCGCTGTGCCCTTTTTTGGAGCCCAAAATCGAACGTTTTCATCAGTTTCGGTCCACTTTTCTAGTTTAGCTCTATTTTTCTGTCCCGGATTGTGCGTCGTGCGCTGTTAAAAGGACAACAACCTTACTCGCGGGACATTAGAGGGCCCTACAATGCATTGAAATCTCATCTTCCGAGTATGCTGGGTCGTTGAAGCGGATGGGTTGTCGTTTAGCCCATTGGGCCTTCTTAATGGGCCATCTCTCTAGGCTGGGACTGTGAACCATTAACACATAAAGGAATTGTGCCCTCAACATGACTCGTGCAATCATACTAGTACTAATGCACCGGATCCCATCAGAACTCTGAAGTTAAGCGTGCTTGGGCGAGAGTAGTACTAGGATGGGTGACCCCCTGGGAAGTCCTCGTGTTGCACCCCCCTTTTCAATTTTTTTTGCTCCAGTTAGGGTTGCCAAGATACTTTATCCACCACATTTCTATTATCGAATCCCACGGCACCTTGGGCAAGACAACTTCGCTTCACGTGGAGGCCGGGCCCGCAAACCGAGGGCGTAGGGCCTGTGAGCAGGTCTCCGTTGCTCCGGTGCCCATAACAATTGATTCGTAAGGAGTTACGCGGCATACAACATACTGTTGGAAAGCTCTCCGAGAGCTCTACGACAGGGGCAGCAAGCTTGCTCGCTATGCCCGAATTTGGAATCCAAAATCGAACATTTTCATCAGTTTCAGGCCACTTTTCTGGTTTAGCTCAATTTTTCCGTCCTGGATCGTACGTCGTGAGCTGTTAAAAGGACAACAACCTTACTAGAGGGACATTAGAGGGCCCTACAATGCATTGAAATCTCGTCTTACGAGTATGCTGGGTTGTTGAAGCGGATGGGTTGTCGTTAAGCCCATTGGGCCTTTTTAATGGGCCATCTCTCTAGGCTGGGACTGTGAACCATTAACACATAAAGGAATTGTACCCTCAACATGATGGGTGCGATCATACCAGTACTAATGCACCGGATCCCATCAGAACTCCGAAGTTAAGCGTGCTTGGGCGAGAGTAGTACTAGGATGGGTGACCCCCTGGGAAGTCCTCGTGTTGCACCCCCCTTTTCAATTTTTTTTGCTCCGGTTAGGGTTGCCAAGATACTTTATCCACCACATTTCTATTATCGAATCCCACGGCACCTTGGGCAAGACAACTTCGCTTCACGTGGAGGCCGGGCCCGCAAACCGAGGGCGTAGGGCTTGTGAGCAAGTCTGCGTTGCTCCGGTGCCCATAACTTTTGATCCGTAAGGAGTTACGCGGCGCACAACATACTGTTGGAAAGCTCTCCGAGAGCTCTGCGACTGGGGCAGCTAACGTGCTCGATGTGCCCTTTTTTGGAGCCCAAAATCGAACGTTTTCATCAGTTTTGAGCCACTTTTCTAGTTTAGATCAATTTTTCCATCCCGGATCGTACGTCGTGAGCTGTTAAATGGACAACAACCTTACTCGCGGGACATTAGAGGGCCCTACAACGCATTGAAATCTCATCTCGCGAGTATGTTATGTTGTTGAAGCGGATGGGTTGTCGTTAAGCCCATTGGGCCTTCTTAATGGGCCATCTCTCTAGGCTGGGACTGTGAACCATTAACACATAAAGGAATTGTGCCCTCAACATGACGGGTGCGATCATACCAGTACTAATGCACCGAATCCCATCAGAACTCCGAAGTTAAGCGTGCTTGGGCGAGAGTAGTACTAGGATGGGTGACCCCCTGGGAAGTCCTCGTGTTGCACCCCCCTTTTCAATTTTTTTTGCTCCGGTTAGGGTTGCCAAGATACTTTATCCACCACATTTCTATTATCGAATCCCACGGTACCTTGGCCAATACAACTTCGCTTCACGTGGAGGCCGGGCCCGCAAACCGAGGGCGTAGGGCTTGTGAGCAGGTCTCCGTCGCTCCGGTGCCCATAACTTTTGATCCGTAAGGAGTTACGCGGCGCACAGCATACTGTTGGAAAGCTCTCCGAGAGCTCTACGATAGGGGTAGCTAGCTTGCTCGCTGTGCCCTTTTTTGGAGCCCAAAATCGAACGTTTTCATCAGTTTCGGGCCACTTTTCTAGTTTAGCTCTATTTTTCCGTCCCGGATCGTGCGTCGTGCGCTGTTAAAAGGACAACAACCTTTCTCGCGGGACATTAGAGGGCCCTACTGTCACGCCCCACCCCGGCCTATAAGGTTAGACTAGGGTGTGAACTAAACATTCAAGTCACGTCTCGTACTTAACTGTTTATAAAGATTTAACACTTATCATTTTTAGCCTAAACTCCAAAGTTTTTCGGAAAACCAGCAACATAACGGTTGTAATTGGACACTTTGGTTTGACCTAATTCTCTAAACGCCTCAATTATTCCAATCATTAATCCAATTCCATTAAGGACTCCTATTTGACACCAACCGATTGGCTAACTAGTTTACCTTGAAAGTCTCGTTTGGTTAATAAGCCTAACATGATAACTATGTCCTGTTTATTTTTGAATTTCCTATCATGCAAGTACCTATTATCCTTTAGTTTGCAAATGAACACCTAAGTGAAATTAGATAGAATTAACTTAGTTGATTGTTCATCTAGTGGTTTGAATGCCTACGATAACTACTAATTAAGAAAACGAAAGCAAACAACCAAATAAAAGTTTGTCCGGTTATAGATAGTACAATCTCAGAATTAGACCCAAATTACAACGGGGTCATTTACATCAATAAACAACGAGCAACATAAAAGAAATAGTCTTCAAGTAGCATAGTTCACAAATAGCCATAATCACGCAAGGCACACAAGATAGGCAACCACTCCAGGGGTTCATCGTTAGGCACACCATCCTCAGGTACCTGTACCTGTTCTTCTTCACCTGTGATGAAAAAGAGGGTGAGTCCTTATGAACTCAGCGAGGGGGAACGAGAAATACGTTTTGAAACTCGTTTTCCGGTTCAATTTATGAAAACTCTTTTTGAGAACATGTCACGTATTACAAATAATAAGGTACACAATTATAAGAAACAAATTGAGTAACGGATACAAAGTAAGGGAACAGAAATGCCAGTCTTTCCTCCCCGAGGTTCTCTAGGAACCAAGCGAGAGTACTTACATATAAGCACAGGAACAAGAATACCAGTCTTTCCTCCCCGAGGTTCTCTAGGAACCAAGCGAGAGTACTTATACACATTGTAAAAAGGATACGGTGAGCATTTGCTCTCAATGTCAATTTCGATTCATTTGGTGCGCCCGACTTCAATAATCCACTTATCGCTCCCAATTGGGTGTACTCCGGATGTACCCCGTGTGAGGCCCGATCTCGATTTGCGTACGAAACCTAACTCCGTGTGCCCTAACCTAGATTTGCGTGCCATGACCCAGGTTTGAGAATTGTATTTAGTTTTGTGTGCCTTGCATTGAATTTCGTGCATTCATATAGGGTTACATGCGTTTACTTGAAAAACGTGCGTTCATCTCGTAGTTCGTGTCCTACCTCGAAGTGCGTGCCCTAAACCTAGAAAAGCGTTCCTACACACTAATCAAGAAAGCATCTTTCACGAAACACTAGACTATTAAACAATTCTACAAAATCCACTAACAATATAATAATCAAAATTCCATTCACTAGAAGACAAAAATGCACCAAAAACAAAAACATTCCTTATTATTTATCCATTATTCTTTTTGCACCTTTAAGATATAATTAGAATAATGCTTAAGATGACAAAAATTCAGCCAATTCATTAGCTTTGGCCGACCACTAAGAGCATTGGTCTAACAATTGCATATTTTATTCATAGTCTTAGTCAAACACTTAGCATGATGCATGAAAAAATTGGTCAAATTGAACCCGCTTTCTTCACCATTCTGGTCCATAGCATTTTGCCCATGCTTAACATTTCAAATTAAAGAATTTTGAAGACAAAGGCTGAAAATGGGCTGCCCAATGCCGACATACACCTCAAAAATTGCCAAGACCATCATTTCTTTGTCATTTCTCTCATTTCCTCTCACAAACTCTCTCTCCTCTCATTCTTCCCTCTCCATTTCGGTCCTTGGCTGAACTCTCATCATCCTTGTTCATCCTCATCACACCTTGGTCGAGCAAGGCAAGCAAACCACCAAGAAAACCAAGCAATCAAGCTAGAGTTCGAAAATTTTTCTTGCATGCGCATTTGAAGCTTCATTTCGGCTTTAGGTAAGCTTCTTGACATTCATTTCTTTTCTTCATGTTTTGACTACATGCATGCACTAAGAGGTTGATCACTAGGCTAGGAAAAATAGAGAAAAACCAAGTTGAAATCTCAGCCAAGCAAGGAGAAGAACAGATTTGAACTTCAACCGGGTTTTTGAACATAGTTTGGTTGATTGCAAAGGTGAGGGTTAAAAGCTTTTGAAAACTCTTTGAAATTTCACATGCATGTTCACAAATGAGTATATTTGCTTCTGTACTTGAGTTATGTGGTCGTCCATGAGCTTAAACAACCATGCATGGCAAGAACTTGGCTTGAAAATGATGCTAGGTGAAGTTGAATTTATGTGACAGCTCTCTGACCAGTCTGTTCGAGGTAAGTTTAGCTAAGCAAATGGTGTTGAAAATGCTTGAAAATTGGTGGGTGACTAGTTTGGACAGTTTTGAAAATTTTTCCCAGAAATAGGTCGAAGAAAATTTTGACTCTAAGGTCCTCAAAATGGCAAATCATTAAAATGTGACCAAATCTGGAAATCTGGAAAAATGAATCAGGTTTTGGCAGATGCACTGACCTTGTGGAACGAACCATATTTGACTTAGTAAATGTTGTCCAAAATGCATGAAAATTGGTGTGCTTCTATATTTTTCAGTTCTGGACAACTTTGTCAGAAATAGACCAAAGCTAAAAATGATTCTAAGGACCTCAAAAACGTCATTTTCTGAAAAGTGTCCAAATCTGGACAGTTTTGTGTTACCTCACTGTTTCGGTTATAACTAATGATTCTAAACTCCAATTGATGCAAGGCTTGTTTCTGATTTTAGTTAACTTCTTAAGCTTTAATTTGACATCTTATTTACTGAATTTGGAGATTGTTTGATTATTCTATTGATTGTGAGAAAACAGCCTATTGCAGTGAGAGTTCCACTTAGCTATGTGCTTGGAAAACTATTGTAACCTCTTTTGTGGCACTAATTGCTTGGAAATGTGGTGTTGGAACATTATGTGGACTGTTTTGAGCACTTGAGGTTGTATGAATTGATTGATGCATGACTTGGGAATGATGTTAAGTTGACTTAGGGTTTTGATCGCACGATTATGCATGAAATAGAAACCCTAATGACTAAGTATGCTTGCTAAGTGTTAACCATTGGATATTGTGAGGAAACTGTACGTTGCGTGGGCTGCCCGTAACTGTTTTATAACTTTAAAAGTGATCTTGACCACTGCATGTTGACAAATAAGCTTTTCTTGCATTTGAACCCATGTTGATATCATTGCATGTTGAGTAATCTTATCACTTGATTGCGTGGACTATTTAATGAGTTATATGGCCTGTTTTACATGTGTTACATGGCTGCCCGTTTAATTTCCATATAACTCTATATGCCTTTCAAGTGAAAATTCCTGTCTTATCGTGTCCTGCTTGTTTATCTGTCAATGTGCAATCTTATGACTCTCCGGAGGCGACCTACTTTGTTGTCCTCCTTCTGTGATATATATTACCTGTCATAAATGTGCATTGCATTCAAGGTTGCAACCTTTCCTGTCGGCATGGTAGCGATCACGTACGCCGGGCGGATCGGGCTTGCCGGTGATACCGTGACCACCATGGTCCCATTCCCTCTCTCGCTTGGGGGCTAGACTTCCTCGGAGAGTTGGGTCGTAGGATTTTTGGGGTACATCCGGAGTACACCCACTTGGTGTTTTTGGGGGATGATTTGAAGTCGGCCGCAACAGTTGATCCTGGATCTGATCTTAGAGCAAAAGCTCACCGTATCCTTTTTATTATATGTATAAGTACTCCCGCTTGGATCCTAGAGAACCTCGGGGAGGAAAGACTGGTATTCCTGTTTCTGTATTTGTATTTCTGTACTTGTACTTCTGTTGTATTCATGTTTGAAAAAGGGATTTTCATAAGTTTAACCGGAAAATGAGTTTCAAACTTATTTCTCGTTCCCCCTCGCTGAGTTCATAAGGACTCACCCTCTTTCATCATTTCAGGTGAAGAAGAACAGGCACAGGAACCCGAGCTCAATGTACCTAATGATGAACCTCTGGAATGATTGCTTGTTATCGTTGTTTTGCTTGAACGTGACTTCTTGTGAACTTTTGTTACTTAAAGACTATTTCCCTTATGTTGTTGTTGCTTGTGATGTAAAAGACCCCCGCTGTAATTTGGGGTCTAATTTTGGGTTGTACTTATTTTAAGTAGACTGATACCAGACATGACACTACTATGATCGTTTTGCTTTCACTGCCGCTAGTATCTATCACAGGTTATGATGCTTAGTTAAGAAATAGGTTAATGAACTTATCCAATCTCAGCAGGTACTCGCTTATAAGCTAAGATCAACAGGTATATTTTGAAATGAGGATAAATGAACAAACGAGACATAGTATCATGTTAGCTTATAAATCAAACGGGACGTCGAATTAACCAATAGGCAATTCAATTGATGGAATAATAGTAATCTTAGCTGGAATTGAATTTGAAATGGTAAATTTTGAGGCTGTTAAGAAATTTAGGTCAAAACAAAGAGCTCAATTACAGCCGTCATGCTGCCGGATTTTCGGAAAGTTTTGGAGTCTAGAATAAAACATTAAGTGTTAAACCTCCTAGAATGATTAAGAATGTGAAAGGACTTGATTGTTTAGATCACACCCTAGTCTAACCTTTATAGGCCGGGTTGGGGCGTGACACCTTAGAAGAATAGTATCCGAGCTTAGATTGCTTAAGCCGGGTTTAACTCTCGGACCATGGGTTGAGCCCTAAGATAATTAGGATGACTTGTTTATGTGTTAAATGTACCTTCTATGCTCTATGTGCTTAAGTGACTTATATGCCTTAAATGTTTTTAGAATTGTATCTATAATATGTTGCATATCTTATGCATTAGATTCTTAATTATCATATTTCAATAAATTGTGCCTATAGATGGCTGGCCCTAGTACCCGTACTACTAATAGGAGTGGTGAACCTCAAGAGACCGGGGATGCTTATCAGACTAATCCCGGTATATCTATGTTTAACATGATGGCAACTGCCATGGATCGTGTGTCACGTGTGATGGAGCGTCAGGATGCTCGTGAGGCCAACAACAACATCAACAACAGGAATGAGGGTAACCATGGGAGACACAGCAGAATGAGGGAATTCCTTGACTTTCGCCCGTCTAAATTCTACGGGGAAGCTGATGATGAGAAAGCAGAGGCTTGGCTGTCCGAGATCGAGAAGATTTTTAGGCCACTTGATTATACAGATGAAGAGAAATTGGAGTTTGCTGTATTTCTGTTGCACGGGGATGCCGAGCATTGGTGGCACACTGTAGAGGCACTATGGGAGACTGATCAGACACCTCGCTTGTGGGGTAATTTTGTTAAGGCATTTAAGGAAAAATATGTACCTGCAGTTTCTAGGCAGAGGCGGATCGAGGAGTTCATGCACTTGACCCAGGGTAATATGACGGTGGCCCAGTACGAGGCTCGTTTTGACCGACTGTCCCGTTATGCTCAGTATATGGTTTGTACTCCGGAGGCAAAAATGTAGAAATTTACTACTGGTTTGAGGCCAGAGATTCAGGACCAGTTAGCTTCTCACGACTTCGATACTTATTCTGCTCTCTTTGCTGCTGCCTTTCGAGTTGAGAAAAGGAAACTAGATGGAGCCGATTCGAGTCAGCCGAGCAAGAAACCTTACCAGCCTCCAGGTCAGCAGAGAAAGTTTCAGAGTCAGGGTCGCAGTCAGGGCCAGAGCCAGAACAGACCAGGGAATAACCGAGGCCCGACTAAAGCGCCATCAGACTCTTCCACCCGCGGGACCACAGGAAGTTCACCCGCTACTCAGTCCGTCAGCTGCTCATATTGTGACAGGAAGGGGCATACCGAGGCCCAGTGTTAGAGAAAGTTGGGACGATGTATGAGGTGCGGCAGTGATCAGCACCAGATCAAGGATTGCCCTAAACGTCAGGCAGGGCAGAATCAGGATAAACCAGCCGGTAGAGGTAAGACTCCAGTTCCCAGGGTCCAGGCCCGAGCCTATACTATCGAGTGCGAGGAAATCCCAGATGAGACCGCTGTTGTTGAAGGTACATTCTTCATACTGAATCAACCTGTTAAGGTGTTAATTGATCCGGGTGCTACTCATTCATTTATTACTCCCTTATGTGTGGAACGTGTGAAATTGAAAGTTGTATGTTTGCCATTTGAAGTAGAAGTTGGTACTCCAATGGGTTCTAAGCTTGTAACTAGTTCAGCTTGTAAAGCATGTAAAATCCAAATTAAGGATAGGGAATTCTCGGCCAATCTTATTGTATTACCTTTTCGAGACTACGAGGTCATTTTAGGGATGGACTGGCTGGCAAAACATCATGTCCAACTGGATTGCCGGGCGAAGATCATAACGTTCCGGGTACCTGATCAACCGATACTGGAGATTATGGGTCGAAGAGATTTCACCGGGAGTTCCATCATTTCATCTACAAAAGCAGTGAAGTCCTTGAGGAAAGGATGCAGCGGATACTTGGCTTACCTTATCAACAAGCCGTCGGATAAAGCTAAGTTGGAGGAGATGCCTGTAATCAAAGATTATGCAGATGTGTTCCCTGAAGAGTTACCCGGCTTGCCCCCAAATCGGGAGATCGAGTTTGTTATTGAATTGCTACCTGGCGCCCAGCCGATATCAAAAGCTCCCTACCGTATGGCACCGGCCGAGTTACAAGAATTAAAGGACCAATTGCAAGGATTGCTGAAGAAGGGATTTGTACAACCGAGCTCTTCACCGTGGGGTGCGCCCGTGCTATTTGTTAAGAAGAAAGACGGAACGTTGAGGCTATGCATTGACTACCGAGGATTGAACCAAGTGACTGTCAAGAATAAATACCCACTTCCCCTGATTGACGAGTTATTTGATCAACTGCAAGGAGCCAAAGTGTATTCGAAACTCGACTTGAGGCAAGGGTATTATCAGTTGCGGATCAAGAAGGAAGATGTGCCTAAAATGGCTTTCAGGACGAGATATGGGCACTATGAATATGTAGTGATGCCTTTTGGACTAACTAATGCCCCTGCAGCCTTTATGGATTTGATGCATAGGGTGTTTCAACCCTACTTGGACCAATTTGTGGTGATCTTCATTGATGATATTTTGGTATACTCGAAATCGGAGGCGGAGCATGAGCAACATCTGCGGTTGGTACTGCAGAAACTTCGAGAGCATCGATTGTATGCAAAGTTTAGCAAGTGTGAATTCTGGTTGCAGCAGATTGCATTTTTGGGGCATATCATATCCCAAGAGGGAATAGCGGTAGATCCAGCAAAGATCGATGCAGTGATGTCTTGGAAGAAGCCAGAAAATGTTACGGAAGTCTGGAGTTTTCTTGGCCTAGCCGGCTATTATCGGAGGTTCGTGAAGGATTTCTCTAAGATTGCAGGACCGCTTACAAAGCTCACTCAAAAGAAAACCAAGTTCGTGTGGGATGATAAGTGTGAGAACAGCTTCCAAGAGTTGAAGAAGAGATTGACTACTGCACCAGTTCTTGCATTGCCTGAAGGGAGTCAAGGTTTCGTAATCTATAGTGATACTTCAAAAGAAGGATTGGGATGTGTATTGATGCAAAATGGAAGAGTTATTGCATATGCTTCTAGGAAACCAAAACCGTATGAGACGAATTACCCGACGCATGACTTGGAGTTAGCGGCTATTGTGTTTGCACTCAAGAAATGGAGGCATTATCTGTGGGGTAACAAGTTTGAGGTATTTACCGATCATAAGAGCTTGAAATACTTGTTTTCTCAAAAGGAGTTGAATATGAGGCAAAGGCGGTGGATGGAGCTTTTGGATGATTATAACTGCTCAATTAATTATGTGCCCGGTAAGGCGAACGTAGTTGCAGATGCCTTAAGCAGAAAAGCAAGCATGGCGAAACTGGAAGTCAAGGTGCAGGAGTTGTTGGAGGAAGCGTTTCTATGGAAACCACAATTGACTCAGAAGGGGTTATTTTTTACCACTATCCAAGTTCATTCGACTTTGTTATCTGAGTTACGAGAGGCCCAACAGAAGGACCAACAATTTCAAAAGATTAAGGAAAGCAATGCAGATTTCAAGTTTCACGACGATGGTGTTTGGAGGTTTAGGAACCGGGTTTGTGTTCCCAATGAGCCAGAGCTGAAAAAGAAGATTCTTGAGGAAGCACATAATTCAAGATATACTATTCACCCCGGTGGAACCAAGATGTACCGGGATTTGAAGCAACACTATTGATGGAATAACATGAAAAGAGAAAGTGCGGAGTGGGTAGCGCGGTGTTCAACCTGCCAGAGAGTCAAAGCGGAACATCAACGACCCACAGGTTTACTTCAGCCGTTGGAAATTCCTCAATGGAATGGGAACATATCACTATGGATTTTGTTATGGACCTGCCTAGATCACAGAAGGGTCGTGACGCCGCTTGGGTTATAGTAGATAGATTGACTAAGTCGGCACACTTTTTACCGATGAACAAGGAGGATAATCCTGAGAAACTGGGAGATATGTATGTAGCGGAGATTGCAAGATTACACGGGATGCCTGTGAGTATTGTATCGGATAGGGATCCTCGTTTTACTTCCCGATTTTGGAAGAGATTACAAGAAGCTTTGGGAACGAAATTGAGTTTTAGCACGGCTTATCACCCTCAGACGGATGGTCAATCGGAGAGAACTATTCAGATTTTGGAGGACATGCTGAGGGCATGTGTGTTGGACTTCGGGAAAGGTTGGGAGAAATATCTATCTCTAGCAGAGTTCGCCTACAACAATAGTTATCAGGCCACGATCGGGATGGCCCCATTTGAGGCGCTGTATGGACGGAAATGTCGATCACCAATTTACTGGGATGAAGTAGGTGAGGCGAGGACTTTTGACCCGACCCTTTTACCTGAACTGATGAAAACTGTTGATAACATCCACCTCATCCGGAAACGGATGCTTACCGCCCAGAGCAGGCAGAAGAGTTATGCAGACCGACGGAGACGGAGTCTCGAGTTTGAGGTTGGCGACAGGGTGTTCTTGAAGATATCACCCCGGAGGGGACTGATTAAACATGGCAAGGGTGGAAAGTTGAGCCCGAGATTTGTAGGACCGTTTGAGTTAGTTGAGAAGGTTGGCAAGTTGGCGTATCGCCTAGCACTTCCCCAGAACCTCTCCAATATTCATGACGTCTTTCATGTGTCGATGCTGCGGAAGTATCATCCCGACCCGTCGCATATCTTGGAGCCAGAGCCGTTGCAGCTTCGGGAAAACTTGTCTTACGAGGAGAAGCCCATTCGAATCCTAGACCAGCAGGATCGGGAGTTGTGCAACAGAACTATACCGATGGTGAAAGTGCTGTGGGATCATCATGGAGTTGAAGAAGCAACGTGGGAAAGGCGAGACCAGATGGAGCAGCAATATCCAGCATTATTTCAAGGTAATATTGAATTTCGGGACGAAATTCTTTTAAGGAGGGGAGGATGTGAGGCCCGACCTCGATTTGCATGCGAAACCTAACTTCGTGTGCCCTAACCTAGATTTGCGTGCCATGACCTAGGTTTGAGAATTGTATTTAGTTTTGTGTTCCTTGCATTGAATTTCGTGCATTCATATAGAGTTACGTGCGTTTGCTTGAAAAACGTGCGTTCATCTCGTAGTTCGTGTTCTACCTCGAAGTGCGTGCCCTAAACCTAGAAAAGCGTGCCTACACACTAATCAAGAAAGCATCTTTCACGAAACACTAGACTATTAAACAATTCTACAAAATTCACTAACAATATAATAATCAAAATTCCATTCACTAGAAGACAAAAATGCACCAAAAACAAAACATTCCTTATTATTTATCCATTATTCTTTTTGCACCTTTAAGATACAATTAGAATAATGCTTAAGATGACAAAAATTCAGCCAATTCATTAGCTTTGGCCGACCACTAAGAGCATTGGTCTAACAATTGCATATTTTATTCATAGTCTTAGTCAAACACTTAGCATGATGCATTAAAAAATTGCTCAAATTGCACCCAATTTCTTCACCATTCTCGGCCATAGCATTTTGCCCATGCTTAATATTTCAAATTAAAGAATTTTGAAGACAAAGGCTGAAAATGGGCTGCCCAATGCCGACATACACCTCAAAAATTGCCAAGACCATCATTTCTTTGTCATTTCTCTCATTTCCTCTCACAAACTCTCTCTCCTCTCATTCTTCTCTCTCCATTTCGGTCCTTGGCTGAACTCTCATCATCCTTGTTCATCCTCATCACACCTTGGTCGAGCAAGGCAAGCAAACCACCAAGAAAACCAAGCAATCAAGCTAGAGTTCGAAAATTTTTCTTGCATGCGCATTTGAAGCTTCATTTCGGCTTTAGGTAAGCTTCTTGACATTCATTTCTTTTCTTCATGTTTTGACTACATGCATGCACTAAGAGGTTGATCACTAGGCTAGGAAAAATAGAGAAAAACAAGTTGAAATCTCAGCCAAGCAAGGAGAAGAACAGATTTGAGCTTCAACCGGGTTTTTGAACATAGTTTGGTTGATTGCAAAGGTGAGGGTTAAAAGCTTTTGAAAACTCTTTTAAATTTCACATGCATGTTCACAAATGAGTATATTTGCTTCTGTACTTGAGTTATGTGGTCATCCATGAGCTTAAACAACCATGCATGGCAAGAACTTGGCTTGAAAATGATGCTAGGTGGAGTCGAATTTATGTGACAGCTCTCTGACCAGTCTGTTCGAGGTAAGTTTAGCTAAGCAAATGATGTTGAAAATGCTTGAAAATTGGTGGGTGACTAGTTTGGACAGTTTTGAACATATTTCCCAGAAATAGGTCGAAGCAGATTTTGAATCTAAAGTCCTCAAAATGGCAAATCATTAAAATGTAACCAAATCTGGAAATCTGGAAAAATGAATCAGGTTTTGGCAGATGCACTGACCTTGTGGAACGAACCATATTTGACTTAGTAAATGTTGTCCTAAATGCATGAAAATTGGTGTACTGCTATATTTTTCAGTTCTGGACAACTTTGTCAGAAATAGACCAAAGCTAAAAATGAATCTAAGGACCTCAAAAACGTCATTTTCTGAAAAAGTGTGCAAATCTGGACAGTTTGGTGTTACCTCACTGTTTCGGTTATAACTAATGATTCTGAACTCCAATTGATGCAAGGCTTGTTTCTGATTTTAGTTAACTTCTTAAGCTTTAATTTGACATCTTATTTACTGAATTTGGAGATTGTTTGATTATTCGATTGATTGTGAGAAAACAGCCTATTGCAGTGAGTGTTCCACTTAGCTATGTGCTTGGAAAACTATTGTAACCTCTTTTGTGGCACTAATTGCTTGGAAATGTGGTGTTGGAACATTATGTGGACTGTTTTGAGCACTTGAGGTTGTATGAATTGATTGATGCATGACTTGGGAATGATGTTAAGTTGACTTAGGGTTTTGATCGCACGATTATGCATGAAATAGAAACCCTAATGACTAAGTATGCTTGCTAAGTGTTAACCATTGGATATTGTGAGGAAACTGTACGTTGCGTGGGCTGCCCGTAACTTTTTTATAACTTTAAAAGTGATCTTGACCACTGCATGTTGACAAATAAGCTTTTCTTGCATTTGAACCCATGTTGATATCATTGCATGTTGAGTAATCTTATCACTTGATTGCGTGGACTATTTAATGAGTTATATGGCCTGTTTTACATGTGTTACATGGCTGCCCGTTTAATTTCCATATAACTCTATATGCCTTTCAAGTGAAAATTCCTGTCTTATCGTGTCCTGCTTGTTTATCTGTCAATGTGCAATCTTATGACTCTCCGGAGGCGACCTACTTTGTTGTCCTCCTTCTGTGATATATATTACCTGTCATAAATGTGCATTGCATTCAAGGTTGCAACCTTTCCTGTCGGCATGGTAGCGATCACGTACGCCGGGCGGCATCGGGCTTGCCGGTGATACCGTGACCACCATGGTCCCATTCCCTCTCTCGCTTGGGGGCTAGACTTCCTCGGAGAGTTGGGTCGTAGGATTTTTGGGGTACATCCGGAGTACACCCACTTGGTGTGTTTGGGGGATGATTTGAATTCGGCCGCAACAGTTGATCCTGGATCTGATCTGAGAGCAAAAGCTCACCGTATCCTTTTTATTATATGTATAAGTACTCCCGCTTGGATCCTAGAGAACCTCGGGGAGGAAAGACTGGTATTCCTGTTTCTGTATTTGTATTTCTGTACTTGTACTTCTGTTGTATTCATGTTTGAAAAAGGGATTTTCATAAGTTTAACCGGAAAATGAGTTTCAAACTTATTTCTCGTTCCCCCTCGCTGAGTTCATAAGGACTCACCCTCTTTCATCATTTCAGGTGAAGAAGAACAGGCACAGGAACCCGAGCTCAATGTACCTAATGATGAACCTCTGGAATGATTGCTTGTTATCGTTGTTTTGCTTGAACGTGACTTCTTGTGAACTTTTGTTACTTAAAGACTATTTCCCTTATGTTGTTGTTGCTTGTGATGTAAAAGACCCCCGCTGTAATTTGGGGTCTAATTTTGGGTTGTACTTATTTTAAGTAGACTGTTACCAGACATGACACTACTATGATCGTTTTGCTTTCACTGCCGCTAGTATCTATCACAGGTTATGATGCTTAGTTAAGAAATAGGTTAATGAACTTATCCAATCTCAGCAGGTACTCGCTTATAAGCTAAGATCAACAGGTATATTTTGAAATGAGGATAAATGAACAAACGAGACATAGTATCATGTTAGGTTATAAATCAAACGGGACTTCGAATTAACCAATAGGCAATTCAATTGATGGAATAATAGTAATCTTAGCTGGAATTGAATTTGAAATGGTAAATTTTGAGGCTGTTAGGAAATTTAGGTCAAAACAAAGAGCTCAATTACAGCCGTCATGCTGCCGGATTTCCGGAAAGTTTTGGAGTCTAGAATAAAACGTTAAGTGTTAAACCTCCTAGAATGATTAAGAATGTGAAAGGACTTGATTGTTTAGATCACACCCTAGTCTAACCTTTATAGGCCGGGTTGGGGCGTGACACCCCGAAACCTACTACCCAACTCTCCGACGGTGAAATGCCAAGCGAGAGAGGGAATTGGACCATGGTAGTCACGGTAACACCGGCAAGCCCGATGCCGCCCGGCATGCGTGAAACACTACCATGCCACACGAAAGGTTGCAACCTCGTATACAATGCCCATTTATGTCATTTAACATTTCACATTAGGAGGTCAACAAAGTAGGTTGCCTACGAGCAAGTATATGATCACATTTTGACATATTGGCATATAAGGCATTGTAAGAACATATAATCATTTCATATATCCATTTGAAAGCAATTAAACTTTAATGGGCAGCCAAGTAATCATGTTCAAATAAACCATTTAATATCTTTTAACAATTCACATTAGAAGGACAACAAAGTAGGTTGTCTCCGAGCAATTTCAAGATCACATAGAGCCATATGAACATTAAACGGGCAGCCATGTAACACATGTAAAATAGGCCATATAACTCATCAAGAAGTTCATATAATCAAGTGATACGAATTATTCGACATGCAACAACATTTACGTGGGTTCGGTAGCAAGACAAGCTCATTTGACAACATGCAATGGTAAAAACCATAATTGAAGTTATAACACATTTACGGGCAGCCCACGCAACGTACAATTTTCACACAATATCCAATGATTAACACTTAGTAAGACTACTTAGCCATTAGGGTTTCCGTTTCATGCACGATCGTGTGTTCAAGCCCTAAGTCAACTCAACATCATTCCCGAGTCATACATCATTCAATTCAAACATCCTAAAGTACTCAAAACAGTCCACGTAATATTCCAACATCATAATTCCAAGCAATTAGCACCACAAGAGAGGTTACAATAGTTTTCCATGCATATAGCTAAGTGAAACACTCACTGCAATAGGCTGTTTTCTCACAATCAATCGGGTAAGCAAACAATCTCCAAATTCAGTGAATAAGATGTCAAATTAAAGCTTAAGAAGTTAAATAAACTCAGAAACAAACCTTGCATCAATTGGAGTTCAGAATCATTAATTATGGCCGAAACAGTGAGGTAGCACAAAACTGTCCAGATTTGCACACTTTTCAGAATTTGACGTTTTTGAGGTCCTTAAAGTCATTTTTAGCTTTGGTCCATTTCCGACAAAATTGTCCAGAACTCAAAAATATAGCAGCAAACCAATTTTTATGCATTTTGGAAAACATTTACTAAGTCAAATATGGTTCGTTCTACAAGATCAGTGCATCTGCCAAAACCTGATTCATTTTTCCAGATTTCCAGATTTGGTCACATTTAATTGATTTGCCATTTTGAGGACCTTAGAATAAAAATTAGCTTCGGCCTATTTCTGGTAAAAATGTTCAAAACTGTCCAAAATAGTCACCCACGAATTTTCAAGAATTTTCAACATCCTTTGCTTAGATAAACTTACCTCGACCAGACAGGACAGAAAGCTGTCACAAGAATTCGACTTCACTTAGCCTCATTTTCAAGCCAAGATCTTGACGTGCATGGTTGTTTAAGTTCATGAACGAGCATATAGCTCAATTACAGAAGCAAATACACACATTTATGAGCATGCATGTGAATTTTTGAAGAGTTTTCAAAAGCTTTTAACCCTCACCTTAGCAAATCAACAAGAAGATGCACAAAACTTGATGAAGCACGATTTTCTTCTTCTTCCTTGCTTAGCCAAGACACCAACCGATTTCTCTCTATTTTTCCTAGCTTAGTGGCCAAGTTCTTAGTACATGCATGTGGTTAGAACAAGAAGAAAAGAAATGGAAGCTTAAAAACTCACCAAGGCCGAAAATGAAGCTTCAATGCACATGCATGAGTGAGTTTGGCAGCCTAGCTTGGGCGGTTGAGGTCCTGTGCTTGTGGCTTGCTTGGTTTAGCTATGGTGTGAAGAAGAGAAGCTATGGAGATGAAGAACTCAGCCAAAACCGAAATGGAGAGAGAAAATGAGAGGGAGAGAGAGAAATGAGAGAAAAATGAGGCTTTTTGCAAAAGTTGATGCATGGGTTCAGCCTTGAGCTTAGCAATTCTGATTTTTATGTCTTCAAGAGGCATTTTGAAATGTTAGCATGGGCCATGAGTGGTTTGGTCGAAAATGGGAGGAAATTGAGGTGGTTTTGGGCAATTTTTATGCATTGTGTTGAGTGTTTTGTCATAGTTTGTCTAGGACTAATTTTTTATGCATTTGTGTCATTAGAATTGTCATAGGAATGTTGGGAAATTAGGAAATCTAGGTAGAATAAAATATAGGGATGTTTGTTGATGAGTTGAATTATGAATAGAATAATAGATAGTGGAAAATGTAGGAATAGTTTAGTATTATTTTATTGTTAGTGGAGTTTGTAGAGAATTTGAATTAGGAATATAATATTGGTTAGTGGATTGTGTAGGATTATTTTATTGTCTTGTGCTTTGTGTAGGATTCTTTCTTGATTAACGTGGTGGCACGGATTCCTAGGTCTAGGGCACGAATTACGAGGTAGACACAAACTACGAGGTAAGACACGAACTACGAGGTACAACACGTATTTCAAGACTAAGGCACATACTTCAAGATAAGTGCACGGATTCTAATGCTAACACACGCAATCCTAGGTGAATGAACGTAGATCAAAATAAGGCACGTAATTCAATGCAATGCACGTAATTCAAGACACGACTCTTAAACCTAGGTTAAGGCACGCAGTTCAAAGTTAATGCACACGAAACGAAGAGACACACGCAAATCAAGGTCTCGCATGTAAATTAAGGTCATGGCATGTTTATCTAGGTATCGCACGTATATCGAGGATTAGGGCACACAATTTAGGTTAAGGCACGTATAACGAGGCATGCACGAAAACCAAGACAGGGCACGCAAATTGAGGTAAGACATGTTATTCGGGGTCGGGCCTCACATCCTCCCCTCCTTAAATGAATTTCGTCCCGAAATTCATTTTTACTTGTTAAGGTCATTTAGATGGATTCCGACCATTGTCATCTTCAACTCCGGGTCGTCCCTTGCTCTGTGATCTCTCTTACCACAATGAATTCACTTCCTAGCTTTCTCCAATCATTTAATTCAGTGTGACCCTTACATTTACAGTTCGTTCCTTTGAACAACTCTCTATTCTCCATTTGATCTTAAGGTCAGGGTCATTAACTAAGGTTAACGTCTTCAAACATAGTCATCAAAGTTGCATCGGTATTCTAACAATAGAATTGTAACTCCAAAATCATGACTCATGTTGTATTAATCTCGCATCCATACCTCAAAAGGAATATCACAATAATACCGCGATCTTATGGTTACATACACTAATTTCAAGACGAGAGATCTATATCAGATTTACATATCCTATCTACTAGCTTCAAAACTGTTATCACATAGGTCATACATAAGTTATGGATCATTTCCACGATACGACTCTATTTTCAGGAAGAACTCACCAAGCAACTAATCCATCTCAAATCGTCATCTATCGGTAGTATCATAGTTCTTATCTTGAAGGTATATTGGATTAGTAAATCTTCTAATGACTAGTCTCCCAATTACAGGCTCTTATTCACTAATCTCCTTTCCCGGCTTTGTTAACCTTCACGCTCGTAATCAATGAGAAAGACCGTTGAGATTCATTAAACTCGAATTCTAAGGTTTATTAAGTATCACTAACAAATTGCCATCGAAATTGCATGGGTAAACTAATCATGTTGCACTAGTTCAACTCTTACATGTAAATTTCATCAGCTTATGATCCACAATCTATCTTCTTATTCAAATCTCTATTTTCACGTCACGAGGCTTCAGAATTTTTTTTTTCCTTAACCAAGACTCCTAAAGCGAATAGTTTCAACCTCAAATAAATTCCACTCACCTCAATCCAAGATTACGTCATACTTAAGAAGACAATGGTCCTACTCACTTAGCAACCTAGTCATTCCTTCGAACACTTAATGCCTGCCAATATATCTTCAACATTAATGTTACTAAGCTAGGTTCATAGCCATGTAAGTGAGATCAATTCTCTACTAGGTTACTGGTCGTACAACAACAATCCTAGGACTATAAATGGGTACCGAAATGATCTAGCTCATAAGACACTTACCATACTAGTCCAAGTAGCTTGTTACACAAAATAACTTCAAGGCCGTGTCAACATAAGAATTATGACCACGAGGCATCCTTCAACATAACCTATTAGAACTTCAAAAGTAATCAATTACTTATTTAACTATCACTACAAAATTCACCCCTCTTATTCGACGACCACAATTCGAAGTCTCCAACTGCTAGTTTCTAGAAGTGAAACGGTGCACATAGATACGGTGGTCGAACAATAGTCTCTTGGGTCATCATGACTCTAATTTATCTCTATCTTACTCTCTTCATTTACATGTTCAACTAACTAAGAACATCAAGACTCATCGACCTTAGGTCCTAGGGTTCACCATGAATCATCATGCATACTCACTATTAGCTATTTAGGATTACTAATCATATCCTTACGACTCCACTTTGCAACCAGATGCTTTAATCTCATTTCCATGGTTAATATAATAGGTCCATTGGTCTTACTTAAGGATACATGCTTTCCAACATCCTCTAGGGTATCCAAACAACGAGTGCATAGAATGACTTACTTACATAATCACAACTAAATCCGAGAGGTGCCAAATTAATACCATGATTCTTAATATAACCAATATCCAACTTAGGACCTTAGCAACATCATCTAATACATAATTCAATACCTTACACTTCCATTCGACCAAACATTTAGGTGTAGTCTTCCGAACACGAGTTCTCGTTACACGAATTCCTCGATTCCAATATCCCCATATCTTGTTATACTAAAGATTCATCAATCTTGTTAAACTTAATCTCTAGAGTTGCCTACATGTCTCGAGGTTATCCATTGTTAAGTTACCTAAACACATTATTCATGCCTTAATAATCTAACCCCTATCGCCCATTTCCACAAGTTCACCCCTTAATTTCTAGGTCACAAACTTACCATTGAGTGAACTTGAAACTCGTTAATATACACCTTGTTTGTTAGGTTCAACAATGCTTAATTCCAATCAAGTAAGGATTCAATCGTACGAGTATATTGCCAACTTCTTAGATAGCCTATCGAGCCAATTTTAAGATGTGAGAAATGGATTCAAAGAAACCTCCAAGTCAACTTCCACTATCAGCACATGAGAATATATACTACTCTACATATTTAATAGTATGTTCTTATATCTTAAGCGAAGTTGTATGTCATTAAACTTTATACTTGAACCATAATTAGAAGAACGGTTTAACAGAATCAATAACTTCATAGCTATAAAATTGACAACTTAATCACAGGTATAGGTATTTCAAAAATAAGGAAGAACTTTACCTCAACAATTATACCCGTGCTACGCATTTTATACATATGCATATCCAATAATACATACTATCCATCGAGTACCTGTGAAGATGCCAGAAATCTCTAACCGAGCCTTTTCGTTCGTCCTGCACAAATTCACTTCCCTAAAAGTCCTAATCCTAACTATCTATGTGTATAAACAGTCATTCACGGTTATATAACATGCACATGTATGAAGGAAGGAGTGTAAAAGTATGCATGCATTATTGAGGGCACTAACGTGTCGCTGTGCATGACACATAATACATATAGTCCACAAAGGCACATAGTATTCAATTCTCAAAGCAATTAAAGCACATTAGCACACATTAACACATATAAACAAGACATCATAATTACCTTAGGGCTTCTACCCATGGTCCGAGAGTTGAACCCGACTAACGCCTAGTTACTAAACTAAGCTCTGATACCATTCTACTTATAAGGTGTCACGCCCCAACCCGGCCTATAAGGTTAGACTAGGGTGTGAACTGAACATTCAAGTCATGTCTCGTACTTAACTGTTTATAAAGATTTAACACTTATCGTTTTTAGCCTAAACTCCAAAGTTTTTCTGAAAACCGGCAACATAACGGTTGTAATTGGACACTTTGGTTTGACCTACTTCTCTAAACGCCTCAATTATTCCAATCATTAATCCAATTCCATTAAGGACTCCTATTTGACACCAACCGATTGGCTAACTAGTTTACCTTGAAAGTCTCGTTTGGTTAATAAGCCTAACATGATAACTCTGTCCTGTGTATTTTTGAATTTCCTATCATGCAAGTACCTATTATCCTTTAGTTTGCAAATGAACACCTAAGTGAAATTAGATAGAATTAACTTAGTTGATTGTTCATCTAGTGGTTTGAATGCCTACGATAACTACTAATTAAGAAAACGAAAGCAAACAACCAAATAAAAGTTTGGCCGGTTATAGATAGGACAAACTCAGAATTAGACCCAAACTACAACGGGGGCATTTACATCAATAAACAACGAGCACCATAAAAGAAATAGTCTACAAGTAGCATAGTTCACAAATAGCCATAACCACGCAAGGCCCCCAAGACAGGCAATCACTCCAGGGGTTCATCGTTAGGCACACCATCCTCGGGTACCTGTACATGTTCTTCTTCACCTGTGATGAAAAAGAGGGTGAGTCCTTATGAACTCAGCGAGGGGGAACGAGAAATACGTTTTGAAACTCGTTTTCCGGTTCAATTTATGAAAACTCTTTTTGAGAACATGTCACGTATTACAAATAATAAGGTACGCAATTATAAGAAACAAATCGAGTAACGGATACAAAGTAAGGGAACAGAAATGCCAGTCTTTCCTCCCCGAGGTTCTCTAGGAACCAAGCGAGAGTACTTACATATAAGCACAGGAACAAGAATACCAGTCTTTCCTCCCTGAGGTTCTCTAGGAACCAAGCGAGAATACTTATACACATTGTAAAAAGGATACGGTGAGCCTTTGCTCTCAATGTCACTTCCGATTCCTTTGGTGCGCCCGACTTCAATAATCCACTTATCGCTCCCAATTGGGTGTACTCCGGATGTACCCCGAAACCTACGACGCAACTCTCCGAGGGTGAAATGCCAAGCGAGAGAGGGAATTGGACCATGGTAGTCACGGTAACATCGGCAAGCCCGATGCCGCGCGGCGTGCGTGAAACACTACCATGCTACACGAAAGGTTGCAACCTCGTATACAATGCCCATTTATGTCATTTAACATTTCACATTAGGAGGTCAACAAAGTAGGTTGCCTCCGAGCAAGTATATGATCACATTTTGACATATTGGCATATAAGGCATTGTAAGAACATATAATCATTTCATATATCCATTTGAAATAAATTAAACTTTAATGGGCAGCCAAGTAATCATGTTCAAATAAACCATTTAATATCTTTTAACAATTCACATTAGAAGGACAACAAAGTAGGTTGTCTCCGAGCAATTTCAAGATCATATATTGCCAAGTAAACGAACGAGGCATGCTTGACATGAAATTTCACTTTGTAGAACACATAGAGCCATATGAACATTAAACGGGCAGCCATGTAACACATGTAAAATAGGCCATATAACTCATCAAGAAGTTCATATAATCAAGTGATACGAATTATTCGACATGCAACAACATTTACGTGGGTTCGGTAGCAAGACAAGCTTATTTGACAACATGCAATGGTAAAAACCATAATTGAAGTTATAACACATTTACGGGCAGCCCACGCAACGTACAATTTTCACACAATATCCAATGATTAACACTTAGTAAGACTACTTAGCCATTAGGGTTTCCGTTTCATGCACGATTGTGTGTTCAAGCCCTAAGTCAACTCAACATCATTCCCGAGTCATACATCATTCAATTCAAACATCCTCAAGTACTCAAAACAGTCCACGCAATATTCCAACATCATAATTCCAAGCAATTAGCACCACAAGAGAGGTTACAATAGTTTTCCATGCAAATAGCTAAGTGAAACACTCACTGCAATAGGCTGTTTTATCACAATCAATCGGGTAAGCAAAAAATCTCCAAATTCAGTGAATAAGGTGTCAAATTAAATCTTAAGAAGTTAACTAAACTCAGGAACAAACCTTGCTTCAATTGGAGTTCAGAATCATTAGTTATAGCCGAAACAGTGAGGTAGCACAAAACTGTCCAGATTTGCACACTTTTCAGAAATTGACGTTTTTGAGGTCCTTAGAATCATTTTTAGCTTTGGTCCATTTCTGACAAAATTGTCCATAACTGAAAAATATAGTAGCACACAAAGTTTCATGCATTTTGGGCAACATTTACTAAGTCAATTATGGTTCGTTCCACAAGGTCAGTGCATCTGCCAAAACCTGATTCATTTTTCCAGATTTCCAGATTTGGTCACATTTTAATGATTTGTCATTTTGAGGACCTTAGAGTAAAAATTAGCTTCGGCCTATTTCTGGGAAAAATGTTCAAAACTGTCCAAAATAGTCACCCACGAATTTTCAAGAATTGTCAACATCATTTGCTTAGCTAAACTTACCTCGAACAGACAGGTCAGAGAGCTGTCACAAGAATTCGACTTCACCTAGCCTCATTTTCAAGCCAAGATCTTGCCATGCATGGTTGTTTAAGCTAATGAACGACCATATAGCTCAATTACAGAAGCAAATACACACATTTATGAGCATGCATGTGAATTTTTGAAGAGTTTTCAAAAGCTTTTAACCCTCACCTTAGCAAATCAACAAGAAGATGCACAAAACTTGATGAAGCACGATTTTCTTCTTCTTCCTTGCTTAGCCAAGACACCAACCGATTTCTCTCTATTTTTCCTAGCTTAGTGGCCAAGTTCTTAGTACATGCATGTGGTTAGAACAAGAAGAAAAGAAATGGAAGCTTAAAAACTCACCAAGGCCGAAAATGAAGCTTCAATGCACATGCATGAGTGATTTTTGCATCCTAGCTTGTTCGGTTGAGGTCCTTTGCTTGTGGCTTGCTTGGTTTAGCTATGGTGTGAAGAAGAGAAGCTATGGAGATGAAGAACTCAGCCAAAACCGAAATGGAGAGAGAAAATGAGAGGGAGAGAGAGAAATGTGAGGAAAGTGAGAGAAATGAGAGAAAAATGAGGCTTTTTGCAAAAGTTGATGCATGGGTTCATCATTGAGCTTAGCAATTCTGATTTTTATGTCTTCAAGAGGCATTTTGAAATGTTAGCATGGGCCATGAGTGGTTTGGTCGAAAATGGGAGGAAATTGAGGTGGTTTTGGGCAATTTTTATGCATTGTGTTGAGTGTTTTGTCATAGTTTGTCTAGGACTAATTTTTTATGCATTTGTGTCATTAGAAATGTCATAGGAATGTTGGGAAATTAGGAAATCTAGGTAGAATAAAATATAGGGATGTTTGTTGATGAGTTGAATTATGAATAGAATAATAGATAGTGGAAAATGTAAGAATAGTTTAGTATTATTTTATTGTTAGTGGAGTTTGTAGGGAATTTGAATTAGGAATATAATATTGGTTAGTGGATTGTGTACGATTATTTTATTGTCTTGTGCTTTGTGTAGGATTCTTTCTTGATTAACGTGGTGGCACGGATTCCTAGGTCTAGGGCACGAATTACGAGGTAGACACGAACTACGAGGTAAGACACGAACTACGAGGTACAACACGTATTTCAAGACTAAGGCACATACTTCAAGATAAGTGCACGGATTCTAATGCTAACACACGCAATCCTAGGTGAATGAACGTAGATCAAAATAAGGCACGTAATTCAATGCAATGCACGTAATTCAAGACACGACTCTTAAACCTAGGTTAAAGCACGCAGTTCAAGGTTAATGCACACGAAACGAAGAGACACACGCAAATCAAGGTCTCGCATGTAAATTAAGGTCATGGCATGTTTATCTAGGTATCGCACGTATATCGAGGATTAGGGCACACAATTTAGGTTAAGGCACGTATAACGAGGCATGCACGAAAACCAAGACAGGGCACGCAAATTGAGGTAAGACATGTTATTCGGGGTCGGGCCTCACACCTACAATGCATTGAAATCTCGTCTTGCGAGTATGCCGGGTTGTTGAAGCAGATGGGTTGTCGTTTAGCCTATTGGGCCTTCTTAATGGGCCATCTCTCTAGGCTGGGACTGTGAACCATTAACACATAAAGGAATTGTGCCCTCAACATGACGGGTGCGATCATACTAGCACTAATGCACCGGATCCCATCAGAACTCCGAAGTTAAGCGTGCTTGGGCGAGAGTAGTACTAGGATGGGTAACCCCTGGGAAGTCCTCGTGTTGCACCCCCCTTTTCAATTTTTTTTGCTCCGGTTAGGGTTGCCAAGATACTTTATCCACCACATTTCTATTATCGAATCCCACGGCACCTTGGGCAAGACAACTTCGCTTCACGTGGAGGCCGGGCCCGCAAACCGAGGGCGTAGGGCTTGTAAGCAGGTCTCCGTTGCTCCGGTGCCCATAACTTTTGATCCGTAAGGAGTTACGCGGCGCACAGCATACTGTTGGAAAGCTCGCCGAGAGCTCTATGACATGGGCAGCTAGCTTGCTCGCTGTGCCCGTTTTTGGAGCCCAAAATCGAACGTTTTCATCAGTTTCGGGCCACTTTTCTAGTTTAGCTCTATTTTTCCGTACCTGATCGTACGTCGTGAGCTGTTAAAAGAACAACAACCTTACTCGCGGGACATTAGAGGGCCCTACAACGCATTGAAATCTCATCTTGCGAGTATGTTGGGTTGTTGAAGCGGATGGGTTGTCGTTAAGCCCATTGGGCCTTCTGAATGGGCCACCTCTCTAGGCTGGGACTGTGAACTGTTAACAAATAAAGGAATTGTGCCCTCAACATGATGGGTGCGATCATACCAGTACTAATGCACCGGATCCTATCAGAACTCTGAAGTTAAGAGTGCTTGGGCGAGAGTAGGACTAGGATGGGAGACCCCTTGGGAAGTCCTCGTGTTGCACCCCCCTTTTCAATTTTTTTTGCTCCGGTTAGGGTTGCCAAGATCCTTTACCCACCGCATTTCTATTATCAAATCCCACAGCACCTTGGGCAAGACAACTTCGCTTCACGTGGAGGCCGAGCCCGCAAACCGAGGGCGTAGGGCTTGTGAGCAGCTCTCCGTCGCTCCGGTGCCCATAACTTTTGATCCGTAAGGAGTTACGCGGCGCACAGCATACTGTTGGAAAGCTCTCCGAGAGCTCTACGACAGGGGAAGCTAGCTTGCTCTCTGTGCCCTTTTTGGGAGCCCAAAATCGAACGTTTTCATCAATTTCGGGCCACATTTCTAGTTTAGCTCTATTTTTCCGTCCCGGATCGTACGTAGTGAGCTGTTAAAACAACAACAACCTTACTCGCGGGACATTAGAGGGCCCTACAACGCATTGAAATCTCGTCTTGCAAGTATGCTGGGTTGTTGAAGCGGATGGGTTGTCGTTAAGCCCATTGGGCCTTCTTAATGGGCCATCTCTCTAGGCTGGGACTGTGAACCATTAACACATAAAGGAATTGTGCCCTCAACATGACGGGTGCGATCATACCAGTACTAATGCACCGGATCCCATCAGAACTCCGAAGTTAAGCGTGCTTGGGCGAGAGTAGTACTAGGATGGGTGACCCCCTGGGAAGTCCTCGTGTTGCACCCCCCTTTTCAATTTTTTTTGCTCCGGTTAGGGTTGCCAAGATACTTTATCCACCACATTTCTATTATCGAATCCCACGGTACCTTGGCCAATACAACTTCGCTTCACGTGGAGGCCGGGCCCGCAAACCGAGGGCGTAGGGCTTGTGAGCAGGTCTCCGTCGCTCCGGTGCCCATAACTTTTGATCCGTAAGGAGTTACGCGGCGCACAACATACTGTTGGAAAGCTCTCCGAGAGCTCTACGATAGGGGCAGCTAGCTTGCTCGCTGTGCCCTTTTTTGGAGCCCAAAATCGAATATTTTCATCAGTTTCGGGCCAGTTTTCTAATTTAGCTCTATTTTTTCGTCCCAGATCGTACGTTGTGAGCTGTTAAATGGACAAAAACCTTACTCGCGGGACATTAGAGGGCCCTACAACGCATTGAAATATCGTATCGCGAGTATGCTGGGTTGTTGAAGTGGATGGGTTGTCGTTAAGCCCATTGGGCCTTCTTAATGGGCCATCTCTCTAGGCTGGGACTGTGAACCATTAACACATAAAGAAATTGTGCCCTCAACATGACGGGTGCGATCATACCAGTACTAATGCACCGGATCCCGTCAGAACTCCGAAGTTAAGCGTGCTTGGGCGAGAGTAGTACTAGGAAGGGTGACCCCCTGGGAAGTCCTCGTGTTGCACCCCCCTTTTCTATTTTTTTTGCTCCGGTTAGGGTTGCCAAGATACTTTATCCACCACATTTCTATTATCGAATCCCACGGTACCTTGGCCAATACAACTTCGCTTCACGTGGAGGCCGGGTCCGAAAACCGAGGGCGTAGGGCTTGTGAGCAGGTCTCCGTCGCTCCGGTGCCCATAACTATTGAAACGTAAGGAGTTACGCGGTGCACAGCACACTGTTGGAAAGCTCTCCGAGAGCTCTACGATAGGCGCACCTAGCTTGCTCGCTGTGCCATTTTTTGGAGCCCAAAATCGAACGTTTCATCAGTTTTGGGCCACTTTTCCAGTTTAGCTCTATTTTTCCGTTCCGAATCGTACGTCGTGAGCTGTTAAAAGGACAACAACCTTACTCGCGGGACATTAGAGGGCCCTACAATGCATTGAAATCTCGTCTTGCGAGTATGCTGGGTTGTTGAAGCGGATGGGTTGTCGTTTAGCCCATTGGGCCTTCTTAATGGGCCATCTCTCTAGGCTGGGACTGTGAACCATTAACACATAAAGGAATTGTGCCCTCAACATGACGGGTGCGATCATACCAGTACTAATGCACCTGATCCCATCAGAACTCCGAAGTTAAGCGTGCTTGGGCGAGAGTAGTACTAGGATGGGTGACCCCCTGGGAGGTCCTCGAGTTGCACCCCACTTTTCAATTTTTTTTGCTCCGGTTAGGGTTGCCAAGATAATTTATCCACCACATTTCTATTATCGAATCATACGGTACCTTGGCCAATACAACTTTGCTTCACGTGGAGGCCGGGCCCGCAAACCTAGGGCGTAGGGCTTGTGAGCAGGTCTCCGTCGCTTCGGTGCCCATAACTTTTGATCCGTAAGGAGTTACGCGGTGTACAGCATACTGTTGGAAAGCTCTCCGACAGCTCTACGATAGGGGCATCTAGCTTGCTCGTTGTGCCCCTTTTTGGAGCCCAAAATCGAACGTTTTCATAAGTTTTGGACACTTTTCTAGTTTAGCTCTATTTTTTCGTCCCGGATTGTACGTCGTAGCCTGTTGAAAGGACAACAACCTTACTCGCGGGACATTAGAGGGCCCTACAACGAATTGAAATCTCGTATAGCGAGTATGCTGGGTTGTTGAAGCGGATGGGTTGTCGTTAAGCCCATGGGGCCTTCTTAATGGGCCATCTCCCTAGGCTGGGACTGTGAACCATTAACACATAAAGGAATTGTGCCCTCGACATGACGGGTGCGATCATACCAGCACTAATGCACCGGATCCCATCAAAACTACGAAGATAAGCGTACTTGGATGAGAGTATAACTAGGTTGGGTGACCCCCTGGGAAGTCCTTGTGTTGCACCCCCCTTTTCAATTTTTTTTGCTCCGGTTAGGGTTGCCAAGATACTTTATCCACCGTATTTCTATTATCGAATCCAACGGCACCTTGGGCAAGACAACTTCGCTTCAAGTGGAGGCTGGGCCCGCAAACTGAGGGCCTAGGGCTTGTGAGCAGGTCTCTGTCGCTCCGGTGCCCATAACTTTTGATTCGTAAGGAGTTACGCAGTACACAGCATTCCGTTGCAAAGCTCTCCGAGAGCTCTAAGACGAGGGCATCCAGCTTGCTCTCTGTGCCCTTTTTTGGAGCCCAAAATCGAACGTTTTCATCAGTTTTGGGCCACTGTTCTTTTTTTGCTCTATTTTTCCGTCCCGGTTCGTACGTCGTGAGCTGTTAAAAGGACAACAACCTTACTCGCGGGACATTAGAGGGCCCTACAACGCATTGAAATCTCATCTCGTGAGTATGCTGGGTTATTGAAGTGGATGGGTTGTCGTTAAGCCCATTGGGCCTTCTTAATGGGCCATCTTTATAGGCTGGGACTGTGAACCATTAACACATAAAGAAATTGTGCCCTCAACATGACGGGTGCGATCATACTAGTACTAATGCACCGGATCCCGTTTGAACTCCAAAGATAAGCGTGTTTGGGCGAGAGTAGTACTAGGATGGGTGACCCCCTGGGAAGCCCTCGTGTTGCAACCCCTTTTCAATTTTTTTTGCTCCGGTTAGGGTTGCCAAGATACTTTATCCACCACATTTCTATTATCGAATCCCACGGTACCTTGGCCAATACAACTTCGCCTCAGGTGGAGGCCGGGCCAGCAAACCGAGGGCGTAGGGCTTGTGAGCAGGTCTGCGTCGCTCCGATGCCCACAACTTTTGATCCGTAAGGAGTTACGCAGCGCACAACATACTGTTGGAAAGCTCTCCGAGAGCTCTACGATAAGGGCAACTAGCTTGCTTGTTGTGCCCTTTTTTGGACCCCAAAATCGAACGTTTTCATCAGTTTCAGGCCACTTTTCTAGTTTAGCTCTATTTTTCCGTCCCGGATCGTACGTCGTGAGCTGTTAAAAGGACAACAACCTTAGTCGCAGGACATTAGAGGGCCCTACAACGCATTGAAATCTCGTCTTGCGAGTATGCTGGGTTGTTGAAGCGGATGGGTTGTCGTTAAGCCCATTGGGCCTTCTTAATGGGCCATCTCTCTAGGCTGGGACTGTGAACCATTAACACATAAAGGAATTGTGCCCTCAACATGACGGGTGCGATCATACCAGTACTAATGCACCGGATCCCATCAGAACTCCGAAGTTAAGCGTGCTTGGGCGAGAGTAGTACTAGGATGGGTGACCCCCTGGGAAGTCCTCGTGTTGCACCCCCCTTTTCAATTTTTTTTGCTCCGGTTAGGGTTGCCAAGATACTTTATCCACCACATTTCTATTATCGAATCCCACGGCATCTTGGCCAATACAACTTCGCTTCACGTGGAGGCCGGGCCCGCAAACCGAGGGCGTAGGGCTTGTGAGCAAGTCTCCGTCGCTCCGGTGCCCATAACTTTTGATCCGTAAGGAGTTACACGGCGCACAGCATACTGTTGGAAAGCTCTCCGAGAGCTCTACGACAGGGGCAGCTAACGTGCTCGATGTGCCCTTTTTTGGAGCCCAAAATCGCACGTTTTCATTAGTTTCGAGCCACTTTTCTAGTTTAGATCAATTTTTCCATCACGAATCGTACGTCATGAGCTGTTAAATGGACAACAACCTTACTCGCTGGACATTAGAGGGCCCTACAACGCATTGAAATCTCGTCTCGTGAGAATGCTTGGTTGTTGAAGCGGATGGGTTGTCGTTAAGCCCATTGGGCCTTCTTAATGGGCCATCTCTCTAGGCTGGGACTTTGAACCATTAACACATAAAGGAATTGTGCCCTCAACATGACGGGTGCGATCATACCAGTACTAATGCACCGGATCCCATCAGAACTCCGAAGTTAAGCGTGCTTGGGCGAGAGTAGTACTAGGATGGGTGACCCCCTGGGAAGTCCTCGTGTTGCACCCCCCTTTTCAATTTTTTTTGCTCCGGTTAGGGTTGCCAAGATACTTTATCCACCACATTTCTATTATCGAATCCCACGGTACCTTGGCCAATACAACTTCGCTTCACGTGGAGGCCGGGCCTGCAAACCGAGGGCGTAGGGCTTGTGAGCAGGTCTCCGTCGCTCCGGTGCCCATAACTTTTGATCCGTAAGTAGTTACGCGGCGCACAACATACTGTTGCAAAGCTCTCCGAGTGCTCTACGACAGGGGCAGCTAGCTTGCTCGCTGTGCTCTTTTTTGGAGCCCAAAATCGAACGTTTTCATCAGTTTCGGTCCACTTTTCTCGTTTAGCTCTATTTTTCCGTCCCGGATCGTGCGTCGTGAGCTGTTAAAAGGACAACAACCTTACTCGCGGGACATTAGAGGGCCCTACAATGCATTGAATTCTCGTCTTGCGAGTATGCTGGGTTGTTGAAGCGGATGGGTTGTCGTTAAGCCCATTGGGCCTTTTTAATTGGCCATCTCTCTAGGCTGGGACTGTGAACCATTAACACATAAAGGAATTGTGCCCTCAACATGACGGGTGCGATCATACTAGCACTAATGCACCGGATCCCATCAGAACTCCGAAGTTAAGTGTGCTAGGGCTATAGTACTACTAGGATGGGTGACCCCCTGGGAAGTCCTCGTGTTGTACCCCCCTTTTCAATTTTTTTTGCTCCGGTTAGGGTTGCCAAGATACTTTATCCACCACATTTCTATTATCGAATCCCACGGCAAATTGGGCAAGACAACTTTGCTTCACGTGGAGGTCGGGCCCGCAAATCGAGGGCGTAGGGCTTGTGAGCAGGTCTCTGTCGCTCCATTGCCCATAACTTTTGATCCGTAAGGAGTTACGCGGCGCACAGCATACTGTTGGAAAGCTCTCCGAGAGCTCTACGAAAGGGGCAGCTAGCTTGCTCGCTATGCCCTTTTTTGGAGCCCAAAATCGAACGTTTTCATCAGTTTCAGGCCACTTTTCTACTTTAGCTCTATTTTTCCGTCCCAGATCGTGCGTCGTGCGCTGGTAAAAGGACAACAACCTTACCCGCGGGACATTAGAGGGCCCTACAACACATTGAAATCTCGTCTAGCGAGTATGCTAGGTTGTTGAAGCGGATAGGTTGTCGTTAATCCCATTGGGCCTTCTTAATGGGCCACCTCTCTAGGCTGGGACTGTGAACCATTAACACATAAAGGAATTGTGCCCTCAACATGACGGCTGCAATCATACCAGTACTAATGCACCTGATCCCATCAGAAGTCCGAAGTTAAGCATGCTTGGGCGAGAGTAGTACTAGGATGTGTGACCCCCTGGGAAGTCCTTGTGTTGCACCCCCTTTTTCAATTTTTTTTGCTCCACTTAGGTTTTCCAATATACTTTATCTACCACATTTCTATTATCCAATCACACGCCACCTTGGGCAAGACAACTTCGCTTCACGTGGAGGCCGGGCCAGCACACCGAGGGCGTCGGGCTTGTGAGCAGGTCTCCGTCCCTGCGGTCCTCATAACTTTTGATCCGTAAGAAGTTATGCGGCGCACAACATACTGTTGGAAAGCTCTCCGAGAGCTCTACGACAGGGGTAGCAAGCTTGCTCACTGTGCCCTTTTTTGGAGCCCAAAATCGACCGTTTTCATCAGTTTCGGGCCACTTTTCTAGTTTAGCTCTATTTTTCCGTCCCGGATCGTGCGTCTTACGCTATTAAAAGGACAACAACCTTACTCGCGGGACATTAGAGGGCCATACAACGCATTGAAATCTCGTCTTGCGAGTATGCTGGGTTGTTGAAGTGGATGGGTTGTCGTTTAGCCCATTGGGCCTTCTTAATGGGCCATCTCTCTAGGCTGGGACTGTGAACCTTTAACACATAAGGGAATTGTGCCCTCAACATGACGGGTGCGATTATACTAGTAGTAATGCACCTGATCCCATTAGAACTCCGAAGTTAAACGTGCTTGGGGGCGAGAGTAGTACTAGGATGGGTGACCCCCTGGGAAGTCCTCGTGTTGCACCCCCCTTTTCAATTTTTTTTGCTCCGGTTAGGGTTGCCAAGATACTTTATCCACCACATTTCTATTATCGAATCCCACGGCACCTTGGGCAAGACAACTTCGCTTCACGTGGAGGCCGGGCCCGCAAACCGAGGGCGTAGGGCTTGTGAGCAGGTCTCTGTCGCTCCGGTGCCCATAACTTTTGATCCGTAAGGAGTTACGCGGCGCACAACATACTGTTGGAAAGCTCTCCGAGAGCTCTACGACTGGGGCAGCTAGCTTGCTCGCTGTGCCCTTTTTTGGAGCCCAAAATCGAACGTTTTCATCAGTTTCGGGCCACTTTTCTAGTTTAGCTCTATTTTTCCGTCCCGGATCGTACGTCGTGAGCTGTTAAATGGACAACAACCTTACTCGCGGGACATTAGAGGGCCCTACAACGCATTGAAATCTCATCTCGCGAGTATGTTGGGTTGTTGTAGCGGATGGGTTGTCGTTAAGCCCATTGGGCCTTCTTAATGGGCCATCTCACTAGGCTGCGACTGTGAACCTTTAACACATAAAGGAATTGTGCCCTCAACATGACGAGTGCGATCATACCAGTACTAATGCACCGGATCCCATCAGAACTCCGAAGTTAAGCGTGCTTGGGCGAGAGTAGTACTAGGATGGGTGACCCCCTTGGAAGTCCTCGTGTTGCACCCCCCTTTTCAATTTTTTTTGCTCCGGTTAGGGTTGCCAATATACTTTATCCACCACATTTCTATTATCGAATCCCACGGCAAATTGGGCAAGACAACTTTGCTTCACGTGGAGGTCGGGCCCGCAAATCGAGGTCGTAGGGCTTATGAGCAGGTCTCCGTCTCCCCATTGCCCATAACTTTTGATCCGTAAGGAGTTACGCGGCGCACAGCATACTGTTGGAAAGCTCTCCGAGAGCTCTACGACAGGGGCAGCTAACGTGCTCGATGTTCCCTTTTTTGGAGCCCAAAATTGAACGTTTTCATCAGTTTCGAGCCACTTTAATAGTTTAGATCAATTTTTCCATCCCGGATCGTACGTCGTGAGCTGTTAAATGGACAACAACCTTACTCGCGGGACATTAGAGGGCCATACAACGCATTGAAATCTCGTCTCACGCGTATGTTGGGTTGTTGAAGTGGATGGGTTGTCGTTAAGCCCATTGGGCCTTCTTAGTGGGCCATCTCTCTAGGCTGGGACTGTGAACCATTAACACATAAAGGAATTGTGCCCTCAACATGACGGGTGTGATCATACCAGTACTAATACACCGGATCCCATCAAAACTCCGAAGTTAAGCGTGCTTGGGCGAGAGTAGTACTAGGATGGGTGACCCCCTGGGAAGTCCTCGTGTTGCACCCCCCTTTTCAATTTTTTTTGCTCCGGTTAGGGTTGCCAAGATACTTTATCCACCGTATTTCATTTATCGAATCCCACGGCACCTTGGGCAAGACAACTTCGCTTCACATGGAGGCCGGGCCCGCAAACCGAGGGCGTAGGGCTTGTGAGTAGGTCTCCGTCGCTCCGGTGCCCATAACTTTTGATCCGTAAGGAGTTACGCGGCGCACAACATACTGTTGGAAAGCTCTCCGAGAGCTCTACGACAGGGGCAGTAGCATGCTCATTGCGCCTTTTTTTGGAGCCCAAATTCGAACGTTTTCATCAGTTTCGGGACACTTTTCTAGTTTAGCTCTATTTTTTCCGTCCCGGATCGTGCGTCGTGCGCTGTTAAAAGGACAACAACCTTACTCGCGGGACATTAGAGGGCCCTACAACGCATTGAAATCTCGTCTTGCGAGTATGCTGGGTTGTTGAAGCGGATGGGTTGTCGTTTAGCCCATTGGGCCTTCTTAATGGGCCATCTCTCTAGGCTGGGACTGTGAACCATTAACACATAAAGGAATTGTGCCCTCAACATGACGGGTGCGATCATACCAGTACTAATGCACCTGATCCCATCAGAACTCCGAAGTTAAGCGTGCTTGGGCGAGAGTAGTACTAGGATGGGTGACCCCCTGGGAAGTCCTCGTGTTGCACCCCCCTTTTCAATTTTTTTTGCTCCGGTTAGGGTTGCCAAGATACTTTATCCACCACATTTCTATTATCGAATCCAACGTTACCTTGGGCAAGACAACTTCGCTTCACGTGGAGGCCGGGCCCGCAAACCGAGGGCATAGGGCTCGTGAGCAGGTCTCCGTCGCTCCGGTGCCCGTAACTTTTGATCCGTAAGTAGTTACGCGGCGCACATCATACTGTTGGAAAGCGCTCCGAGTGCTTTACGACAGGGGCAGCTAGCTTGCTCTCTGTGCCCTTTTTTGGAGCCCAAAATCGAACGTTTTCATCAGTTTCGGGCCACTTTTCTAGTTTAGCTCTATTTTTCCGTCCCGGATCGTGCGTCGTGCGCTGTTAAAAGGACAACAACCTTACTCGCGGGACATTAGAGGGCCCTACAACGCATTGAAATCTCGTCTTGCGAGTATGCTGGGTTGTTGAAGCGGATGGGTTGTCGTTTAGCCCATTGGGCCTTCTTAATGGGCCATCTCTCTAGGCTGGGACTGTGAACCATTAACACATAAAGGAATTGTGCCCTCAACATGACGGGTGCGATCATACCAGTACTAATGCACCTGATCCCATCAGAACTCCGAAGTTAAGCGTGCTTGGGCGAGAGTAGTACTAGGATGGGTGACCCCCTGGGAAGTCCTCGTGTTGCACCCCCCTTTTCAATTTTTTTTGCTCCGGTTAGGGTCGCCAAGATACTTTATCCACCGCATTTCTATTATCGAATCCCACGGCACCTTGGGCAAGACAACTTTGCTTCATGTGGAGGCCGGGCCCGCAAACTGAGGGCATACGGCTTGTGAGTAGGTCTCCGTCGCTCCGGTGCCCATAACTTTTGATCCGTAAGGAGTTACGCGGCGCACAGCATACTGTTGGAAAGCTCTCCGAGAGCTCTACGACTGGGGCAGCTAGCTTGCTCGCTGTGCCCTTTTTTGGAGCCCAAAATCGAACGTTTTCATCAGTTTCGGGCCACTTTTCTAGTTTAGCTCTATTTTTCCGTCCCGGATCGTACGTCGTGAGCTGTTAAATGGACAACAACCTTACTCGCGGGACATTAGAGGGCCCTACAACGCATTGAAATCTCGTCTTGCGAGTATGCTGGGTTGTTGAAGCGGATGGGTTGTCGTTAAGCCCATTGGGCCTTCTTAATGGGCCATCTCTCTAGGTTGGGACTGTGAACCATTAACACATAAAGGAATTGTGCCCTCAACATGACGGGTGCGATCATACCAGTACTAATGCACCGGATCCCATCAGAACTCCGAAGTTAAGCGTGCTTGGGCGAGAGTAGTACTAGGATGGGTGACCCCCTGGGAAGTCCTCGTGTTGCACCCCCATTTTCAATTTTTTTTGCTCCGGTTAGGGTTGCCAAGATACTTTATCCACCACATTTCTATTATCGAATCCCACGGTACCTTGGCCATTTATGAAATTTAATATATCACATTTGGAGGTCAATAAAGTAGGTTGCCTCCGAGCAGTCATAAGATTGAACATTGACTAGTAACTAAGCGAGGCACGATATGACAGGCAATTTCACTTGAAAAGCACATGGAGTTATATGAATATTAAACGGGCAACCATGTAATGCATGTAAATCAAGTCATATAACTCATTTCGAAGTTCACGTAATCAAATAATAAGATTATTCAACAAGCAACGACATCTACATGGAACTGGGTACAAAAAGGCCTACTTGTTAACATGTAATCATCGAAATCATGTTTAGGGCTATGAGGGAAACTACCGGGCAGCCTACTAATTACATAATTAAACACGATATTCATAGGATTAACACTTAGTGAGTTTTCCTAGTCATTGGGGTTCCAATTCATGCTTACCTGTACGATTAAGCCCTAAATTGTCACGTGATTAAACTCAAGTCATGCATTGATTAATTCAAACACCCTCAAGCATTCAAAACAGTCTACAAAGCATGCCAATGTTACAATCCCAAGCATTTAATACCACAAGAGAAGCTACAATGATTTTTCTAAGCATATTACTAGGTGAAACCCTCACTGCAATAGACTGTATTCTCACATTCATTGAGACAAGAAAAAAATCTCCAATTCCAGTGAACAAGATGTCAAATTAAAGCTTAAGGAGTTAACTAAATTTAGAAACAAACCTTGCGTCATTTGGAGTTCGGGTTCAAGAGTTATAGCCAAAACAGTGAGACTATGCAAAACTGTCCAGATTTGCACACATTTCAATACTTGTCGTTTTTTAGGGCTTTAGGGTCCGATTTAGCCTTAGTCCATTTCTGACCAAAATGTCCAGAACTGAAAAATATAGCAGCACACCAAATTTCATGAATTTTGGATATCATTTACTGTGTCAAAACTTGTTCGTTCTACAAGAACAGTGAATCTACCAAAACCTGCTTCATTTTCCCAGATTTTCCAGATTTGGACACATTTTGATATGTTGCCATTTTGAGGACTTTAGACTCAAAATTAGCTTTGGCATATTTCTGCGAAAAATTCTCAGAACTAGCAAAACTAGTCACCTACCAATTTCCACGCATTTCCAACCTCATTTACCTGGTAAAAATCACCCCGCACCAACAAGATAGAAGACTATCACATACGCGATTTCATCTATCATCACATTCTAGCCAAATATCTTGCCATGCATGTTTACAAAAACACATAAACACACATATATCACAGGTACAGAGGTAGAAATAGACATTTAAAGGCATGCATATGGATTTTGAAAGCGTTTCAAGAAGTTTTAGCCCTCACCTTAGCAAGACAACAAGGAAAATGCACAAACTCTTGATGAAGCACAATGTCGACTCTTCTCCTTGCTTAGCCGAGAGATAACTTGAGATTTCTCTAATTTACTAGCTAAGTTACCATGTTCTTAGTAGGTGCATCTGGTTAGAACAAGAAGAAAATGAAATGGAAGCTAACAAACTCACCTAAGCCGAAATGAAGGTTCAATGAGCTTGCATGTGTGTCTTTTTCATTCTAGCTTTGCTTGGTCGAGTTCCTAGTAGCTTGCATGACTTGATAACCCTTAGGATGATGAACTCAAGCTATGGAGAGTAGAACTTCAGCCAAGGCTGAGAGAGAGAGAGAGAAGAATGAGAGAAAGAATGAGAGAACGAGAGAAAATGAAAGAAAAATGAAAAGCTTTGAAATGTTTTATGCTTGTGTCGGCCTAGGGCCTTGTAAAATCTGATTTTGTGTCTTCAAGGAGCATTTTTGAATTGTCTAGTATGGGCATGGAGTTTGTGTCGAGAATATGGAGCCTTGGGTAGAGTTTTGAGACAAATTTTTTTTTTATGCTTTGTGTCATAATATGTCATAGAATTTGAATTAAGCAAGCAAGCACAAATGCACAAAAAGTGGTCGACCAAGGCATTGCAAGAATCTAAATTTTTGTCTTGGTTGAGCAATATTTAATTGAGTGCTTGGAATATGCAAAAGAATAAAGAATAAAGAATAAGAATGTCTAGCTTTTGGTGCAATTTTGTCTTCTAGTGAGTTGAATTAGTAATTTAATATTGGTTAGTGGAGTTTGTAAGATTAATTAATGATCTAGTGCTTCGTGTAAGATGCTTTCTTGATTAGCGTGTGGGCACGCTTTCCTAAGTTTAGGACATGCACTACGAGGTAATGCACGAACTACGAGATGAATGCACATTTTTCAAGTAAATGTACGCAACCCAAAATGTACGCACGTAATTCAATGCAAGGCACACAAAACGAAATGCAATTCTTAAACCTAGGTCAAGACACACAAATCTAGGTTAGGGCACACATAATGAGGTATCGCACGCAAATCAAGGTCAGGCCTCATACTGTGCATCATGTAATTCCTTACGGATCAAAAGTTATGGGCACCAGAGCGACAGAGACCCGGTCACAAGCCCCACGCCCTCAGTTTGAGGGCCCAACCTCTACGTGAAGCAAAGTTGTCTTGCCCAAGGTGCCGTGGGATTCGGTAATAGAAATGTGATGGATAAAGCATCTTGGCAAGCCTAACAGGGGCAAAAAAAATTGAAAAGGGGGGTGCAACACGAGGACTTCGCAGAGGGTCACCCATCCTAGTACTACTCTCACCCAAGCACTCTTAACTTCGGAGTTCCGATGGGATCCTGTGCATTAGTGCTGGTATGATCGCACCAGTCATGTTGGGGGCACAAATCCCTTATGTGTTGACAGTTCACAGTCCCAACTTAGAGAGATGGCCCATTCAAAAGGCCCAATGGGCTTAACGATAACCCATTCGCTTCAACAACACAGCATCCTCGCAAGACGTGATATCGACGTGTTGTAGGGCCCTCTAATGTCCCGCGAGTTAGGTTTTCATCTTTTTCGAGGCTCACGACGTACGATCCGGGATGAAAAAATAGCGCAAAAGAAGAAAAGTGGCCTGAAACTGATGAAAACATTCAATTTTGGACTCCGAAAATAGGTACAGCTGAGCAGACTTGCTACACCCATCGTAGAGCTCTCGCAGAGCTTTCCAATGGTATGCTGTACGCCGTGAAACTCCTTACAGATCAAAAGTTGTGGGCACCGGAGCGACGGAGACCTGCTCACAAGCCCCACACCCTCGATTTACGGGCCCAGCCTCTACGTGAATCGAAGTTGTCTTGCCCAATGTGCCGTGGGATTTTGTAATAGAAATGTGATGGATAAAGCATATTGGCAAGCCTAACCGGGGCAAAAAAATTTGAAAAGGGTGGTGCAACAAGAGCACTTCCCATGGGGTCACCCATCCTAGTACTACTCTCGCCCATGCACTCTTAACTTTGGAGTTTTGATGGGATCCTGTGCATTAGTGCTGGTATGATCGCACCGGTCATGTTGAGGGCACAAATGCCTTATGTGTTGACAGTTCACAGTCCTAACCCAAAGCGATGGCCTATTCAAAAGGCCCAATGGGCTTAATGACAACCCATCATCTTCAACAACGCAGCATCCTCGCAAGACATGATATCGACACATCGTAGGGCCCTCTAATGTTTTGTGAGTTAGGTTGTCGTCCTTTTCGCGGCTCATGACTTACGATCCGAGATGAAAAAATAGGGCAAAAGAAGAAAAGTGGACCAAAACAGAAGAAAACGTTCGATTTTTGGCTCAAAAAACAGGCCCAGCTGAGCAGGCTTGCTGCCCCCGTCATAGGGCTCTCGTAGAGCTTTCCAACGGTATGTTGTGCCCCACGTAACTCCTTACAGATCAAATGTTTTGGGCACCGGAGCAACCGAGACCTAGTCACAAGCCCCACGCCTTCGGTTTGTGGGCCCAGCCTCTACCTGAATCGAAGTTCTCTTGCCCATGGTGCCGTGGTATTCGATAATAGAAATGTGATGGATAAAGCATCTTAGCAAGCCTTATCGGGGCAAAAAAAATTGAACAGGGAGGTACAACACGAGGATTTCCCTGGGGGTCACCCATCCTAATACTACTCTCAACCAAGCATTCTTAACATCGTAGTTCTGATGGGATTCGGTGCATTAGTACTGGTATGATCGCACCCGTCATGTTGAGGGCGCAAATCCCTTACGTGTTGACGGTGCACAGTTCTAGCCCCGAGAGATGGCTCGTTCAAAAGTCACAATGGGCTTAACGACAACTTATCCGCTTCAACATCACAACATCCTCAAGAGACGTGATATCGACACATTGTACGGACCTCTAATGTCCCGCGAATTTGGTTGTCGTATTTTTCAAGGCTCACGACGTACGATCCGGGACAAAAAAATAGGGCAAAAGATGAAAAGTTGCCCGAAACTGATAAAAACTTTCGATTTTGGCCTCCAAAAATAGGCGCAGCCGAGCAGGACTCTAGCCCCCATTGTGGAGCTCTCGAAGAGCTTTCCAACGGTATGCTGTGCGCCGCATAATTCCTTACGGATCAAAAGTCATGGACACCAGAGCGACGAAGACTTGGTCATAAGCCTCACACCCTCGGTTTGCAGGCATAGCCTCTACGTGAAGCGAAGTTGTCTTGCCGAAGGTGCCGTGGGATTCGGTAATAGAAATGCGGTGGATAAAACATCTTGGCAAGCCTAACCAAGGCAAAGAAAATTGAAAAAGGGGGTGCAACACGAGGATTTCCCAGGGGCTCACCCATCCTAGTACTACTCTTACCCAAGCACGCTTAACTTCGGAGTTCTGATGCGATCCGGTGCATTAGTGCTGGTATGATCGCACCCGTCATGTTGAGGGCACAAATCCCTTATTTGTTTATGGTTCACAGTCCCAGCCCAGAGAAATGGCCCATTCAAAAGGTCCAGTGGGCTTAATGACAACCCATCCGCTTCAACAACGCAGCATCCCCGTAAGATGTGATATCGACACGTTGTAGAACCCTCTAATGTCCCGCGAGTTAGGTTGTCGTCATTTTTGCAACTCACGACGTACGATCCAGGACAAAAAATAGCGAAAAAGAAGAAAAGTGGCCCAAAACAGATGAAAACTTTTGATTTTAGGCTCCAAAAAGAGGTGCAGCCGAGTAGGATTCTGGCCCCCATCGTAGAGCTCTCGGAGAGCTTTCCATCGGTATGTTGTGCCCCACGTAACTCCTTACGGATCAAAAGTTATGGGCACTGAAGCGACGGAGACCTAGTCACAAGCCCCACGCCCTGTGTTTGCGGGCCCAGCTTCTACGTGAAGCGAAGTTGTCTTACCCAAGGTGCCGTGGGATTCGGTAATAGAAATAAGATGGATAAAGCATCTGGGCAAGGCTAACCGGGGTAAAAAAAATTGAAAAATGGGGTGCAACATGAGGATTTCCTAGGGGGTCACCCATCCTAGTACTACTCTCACGCAAGCACGCTTAACTTCGGAGTTCTGATGGGATCCGGTGCATTAGTGCTGGTATGATCGTACCTGTAATGTTGAGGGAGCAAATCCCTTATGTGTTGACGGTTCACTATCCTAGCCTAGATAGATGGCCCATTCAAAAGGCCCAATGGCTTAATGACAACTCATCCGTTTCAACAACATAATATCCTCGCAGGACATGATATCGACACGTTGTAGGGCCTTCTAATGTCCCACGAGTTAGGTTGTTGTCCTTTTCGAGGCTCACGACGTACGATCCGGGATAAAAAAACAGCGCAAGAGAAGAAAAATGGCCAGAAACTGATGAAAACATTCGATTTTGGTATCCAAAAATAGGCACAGTCGAGCAGTCCTATTGCCACCGTCGTTGAGCTCTCGGAGAGCTTTCCAATGGTATGTTGTGCGCCGTGTAATTCCTTATGGATCAAAAGTTATGGGGACCGGAGCGACGGAGACCTGGTCACAAGCCCTACACCCTCGGTTTGCAGGCCCTGCCACTACGTGAAGGCAAGTTGTCTTGCCCAAGGTGTCGTGGGATTCAGTTATAGAAATGTGATGGATAAAGCATTTTGGCAAGCCTAACGGGGGAAAAAAATTTAAAAAGGGGGGTACAACACGAGGATTTCCCATGGGGTCACCCATCCTAGTACTACTCTCGCCCAAGCAATCTTAACTTTGGAGTTCTAATGGAATTTGGTGCATTAGTGCTGGTATAATCGCACCCGTCATGTTGAGGACGCAAATCCCTTATGTGTTAATGGTTCACTATCCCAGCCCAGAGTGATGGCCTATTCAAAAGGCCCAATGGGTTTAACGACAACGTATCCGCTTTAACAACGCAACATCCTCGCAAGATATGATATCAATGCATTGTAGGGCCTCCTAATGTCCGGCGAGTTAGGTTGTCTTCCTTTTTGTGGCTCACGATGTACGATCCGGGATGAAAAAACAGCGCAAAAGAAGAAAAGTGGCCCGAAACTGATAAAAATGTTCAATTATAGGCTCCAAAAATAGGCCCAACTGAGCAGGCTTGCTGCCGCCATCGTAAAGCTCTCAGAGAGCTTTGCAACGGTATGTTGTGCCTCGCGTAACTCCTTACTGATCAAAAGTTATGGGCACCGGACCGACGGAGACCTGATCATAAGCCCCACGTCCTCGGTTTGCGGGCCTAGCCTCTACGTGAAGCGAAGTTGTCTTGCACAATGTGCCGTGGGATTTGGTAATAGAAATGTGATGGATAAAGTATCTTGGCAACCCAAACCGAGGAAAAAAATTGAAAATGGGGGGTGCAACACGAGGACTTCCCAGGGGGTCACCCATCCTAGTACTACTCTCGCCCAAGCACGCTTAGCTTCGAAGTTCTGATGGGATCCGGTGCATCAGTGCTGGTATGATCACACCCGTCATGTTGTGGGCACAAATTCTTTATGTGTTGATGGTTCACTATCCCAGCCCAGAGAGATGGCCGATTCAAAAGGCCCAATAGGCTTAATGACGACCCATCCGCTTCAACAACGCATCATCCTCATAAGACGTGATATCGATGCGTTGTAGGGCGCTCTAATGTCTAGCGAGTTAAGTTGTTGGCCTTTTCGAGGCTCACGACGTACGATCCAGGATTAAAAAATAGCACACAAAAAGAAAAGTTGCTCGGAATTAATGAAAATGTTCAATTTTGAGCTCCAAAAATCGGAGCAGCCAAGTAGGCTTGCTGCCCCCATCGTAGAGCTCTCGGAGAGCCTTCCAACGGTATGCTGTGTGCCGCATATCTCCTTACGGATCAAAAGTTATGGGCACCAGAGCGACGGAGACCAGGTCACAATCCCCATGCCCTTGGTTTGCGGGCCCAGCCTTTACGTGAAGCGAAGTTGTCTTGCCCAAGGTGCCGTGGGATTCGATAATAGAAATGTAATGGATAAAGTATCTTGGAAAGCCTAGCCGGGGCAAAAAAAATTGAAAAGGGAGGTACAACACGAGGACTTCCCAAGGGGTCACCCATCCTAGTACTATTCTCGCACAAGCACTCTTAACTTCAGAGTTCTGATGGGATCTGGTGCATTAGTGTTGGTATGATCGCACCTGTTATGTTGAGCGCGCAAATCCCTTATATGTTGACTGTTCACAGTCTTAGCCCAGAGAGATAGCCCATTCAAAAGGCCCAACGGGTTTAACGACAACCCATCCGCTTCAACAACGCAGTATCCTAGGAAGACATGATATCGACGTGTTGTAGGACCCTCTAATGTCCCGCGAGTTAGGTTGTTGTCCTTTTCATAGCTTACGACGTAGGATCAGGGACGAAAAAACATCACGAAAAAAGAAAAGTCTCCTGAAATTGATGAAAACGTTCGATTTTGGGCTCCGAAAATATGCACAGTGAAGCAAGCCTGCTGCCCCCCATCGTAGAGCTCTCGGAGAGCTTTCCAACGGTATGCTATGTCCCGCGTAACTCCTTACATATCAAAAGTTATGTGCACTGGAGCGATGGAAACTGGTCACAAGCCCCACGCCCTCGATTTGCGGGCCAAGCCTCTACGTGAAGCAAAGTTGTCTTGACCAAGGTGCCGTGAGATTCGATAATAGAAATGTGATGGATACAGCATCTTGGCAAGCCTAACCGGGGCAAAAAAAAAATGAAAAGAGGGGTGCAACACGAGGACTTCCCGGGAGGTTACCCATCCAAGTACTACTTTCGCCCAACCATCCTTAACTTCGGAGTTCTGATGGGATCCGGTGCATTAGTACTGGTATGATTGCACTGGTCATGTTGAACTCACAAATCCTTTATGTGTTGACGATTCACAATCCCAGCCCTGGGAGATGGCTCATTCAAAAGGCCCAATGGGCTTAACGACAACCCATCTACTTCAACAGCACAACATCGGCACAAGACATGATATCTATGCATAGTAGGGCCCTCTAATGTCTCGCGAGTTAAGGTTTTGTCATTTTCACAGCTCACGACGTATGATACGGGACTAAAAAACAGCACAAAACCAAAAAAACTTACCTGAAATTGATGAAAATGTTCGATTTTGGGCAACAAAAAGAGGCACAGCCAAGCAGGCTTGCTGCCCACATCGTAGAGCTCTCGTCGAGCTTTCCAACGGTATGTTATGCGCCACGTCACTTGTTACGGAACAAAAGAGATGGGAACCGGAACGATGGAGACCTGGTCACAAGGCCCACGCCCTCGGTTTACGGGTCTAGCCTTTGCGAGAAGCGAAGTTGTCTTGCCCAAGGTGCTGTGGGATTCGGTAATCGAAATGTGATGGATAAAGCATCTTGGCAAGCCTAACCGGGGCAAAAAAAAATTGAAAAGGAGGGTGCAACTCGTGGACTTCCCAAGTGGTCACCCATCCAAGTACTACTCTCGCCCAAGCACTCTTAACTTCGGAGTTCTGATTGGATCCAGTGCATTAGTGCTGGTATGATCGCACCGGTCATTTCAGGGCAAAAATCTCTTATGTGTTGATGGTTCACAGTCCCAGCCCAGAGAGATGGCCCATTCAAAAGGCCCATTGGGCTTAACGACAACATATCCGCTTCAACAACGCTGCATCCTCGCAAGACGTGATATCACCGCATTGTAGGGCCCTCTAATGTCCCGGGAGTTAGGTTGTCGTCCTTTTCGTAGCTCACGACGTACGATCTGGGATGAAAAAATACCATAAAAGAAGAAAAGTAGCCCAAAACTGATGAAAACGTTCAATTTTGGGCATCGAAAATAGGCACAGCTTGGCTGGCTTACTGCCCTCGTCGTAGTGCTCTCGGAGACCTTTCTAATGGTATCATGTGCGCCGCGTATCTGCTAACGCATCAAAAGTTATGGGCACCGGAGCGACGGAGACCTAGCCACAAGCCCCACGCCGTCGGTTTGTCGGCCCAGCCTCTTCGTGACGCGAATTTGTCTTGCCCAAGGTGTCGTGGGATTCGGTAATAGAAATGTGAAGGATAAAGCATCTTGGCAAGCCTAACCGGGGCAAAAATAATTGAAAATGGGGGTTCAACACAAGGACTTCCCAACGGGTCACCCATCCTAGTACCACTCACGCCCAAGCTCTCTTAACTTCGGAATTCTAATGGGATCCGGTGCATTAGTGCTGATATGATCGCACCAGTCATGTTGAGGGCACAAATCCCTTATGTGTTGACTGTTCACAGTCCCAGCCCAGGGAGATGGCCCATTCAAAAAGCGCAATAGGCTTAATGACAACCCATCCGCTTCAACAGCGCAGCATCCTAGCAAGACGTGATATCGACACATTGTAGGGCACACCAATGTCCCACGAGTTAGGTTGTCATCTTTTTCGAGGCTCACGACGTACGATCCGGGATGAAAAAACCAAGCAAAAGAAGAAAAGTGGCCTGAAACTGATGAAAATGTTCAATTTTGGATACAGAAATAGGCACAGCTGAGCAGACATGCTACCCCCGTCGTAGAGCTCTCGAAGAGCTTTCCAACGATATGCTGTACGCCGTGAAACTCCTTACGGATCAAAAGTTACACCGGAGTGACGGAGAGTTGGTCACATGCCCCACACCCTCGGTTTACTGGCCCAGCCTCTACATGAAGCGAAGTTGTGTGGCCCAAGGTGCCGTGGATTCGGAAATGAAAATGTGATGGATAAAGCATCTTGCCAAACCAAACCGAGGCAAAAAAAATTGAAAAGGGGGGAACAACACGCGGACTTCCCAGGGGGTTACCCATCCTAGTACTACTCTTGCCCATGCAATCTTAACTTAGGAGTTTTGATGGGATCCTGTGCATTAGTGCTGGTATGATCGCATCGGTCATGTTGAGGGGACAAATCCCTTATGTGTTGACGGTTCACAGTCCTAGCCCAGAGCGATGGCCCATTCAAAAGGCTCAATGGGCTTAATGACAAACCGTCCGCTTCAACAACACAGCATCATCGTAAGACGTGATATCAACGTGTTGTAGGGCCCTCTAATCTCTCGCGAGTTAGGTTGTCATCTTTTTTGCGGCTCACGACGTACGATCCGGGACAAAAGAATAGCACAAAAAGTAGAAAAGTGGCCTGAAAATGATGAAAACGTTCGATTTTGGGCTCCCAAAATAGGGCCAGCTGAGCAGGCTTGCTGCCCCTGTCATAGGGCTCTTGTAGAGCTTTTCAACAGTATGTTGTGCCCCATGTAACTCATTACGGATCAAAAGTTATGGGCACCGGAGGGACGGAGACCTGGTCACATGCCCCACGCCCTCGGTTTGTGGGACCAGCATCTACGTGAAGCGAAGTTGTCTTGCCCAAGGGGCCGTGGGATTCGGTAATAGGAACTTGGTGGATAAAGCATCTTAGCAAGCCTAACCGGGACAAAAAAAAATTGAAAAGGGGGGTGCAACATGAGGACTTCTCAAGGGGTCACCCATCCTAGTACTACTCTCGCCCAAGCACTCTTAACTTCGTAGTTCTGATGGGATTCGGTGCATTATTGCTGGTATGATCGCACCGGTAATGTTGAGGGCACAAATCCCACATGTGTCGACGGTTCACAGTCCCAGCCCAGAGAGATGGCCCATTCAAAAGGGCAAAAGGGCTTAATGACAACCCATCCATTTCAACAACATAGCATCCTCCAAAGACGTGATATCGACGCATTTTAGGGACCTCTAATGTCCCGCGAGTTTGGTTGTCATCCTTTTTGAGGCCCACGACGTACGATTAGGGATGAAAAAACAGGGCAAAAGAAAAAAAGTTACCCAAAACTGATGAAAATGTTTGATTTTGGGCTTCAAAAATAGGCGTAGCTGAGTAGGATTCTGGCCCCCGTCGCAGAGCTCTAGGAGAGCTTTCCAACGGTACGTTGTGCATCGCGTATCTCCATACGGATCAAAAGTTATGGGCATCGGAGCAACGGAGACCTGGTCACAAGCCCCACGCCCTCGGTTTCCAGGCCCAGCCTCTACGTGAAGCGAAGTTGTCTTGCCCAAGGTGCCGTGGGATTCGGTAATAGAAATGTGATGGATAAAGCATCTTGGCAAGCCTAACCGGGGCACAAAAAATCTAAAAAGGGGGTGCAACACGAGGACTTCCCTGGGGGTTACCCATACTAGTACTACTCTTGCCCAACCACACTTAACTTCAGAGTTCTGATGGGATCTGGTGTATTAGTACTGGTATGATGGCACCGGTCAAGTTGAGGGCACAAATTCCTTATGTGTTGATGGTTCACAGTCCCAGCCTAGAGAGATGGCCCATTCAAAAGGCCCTGTGGGCTTAATGACAACCCATCCGCATCAACAACGCTGCATCCCCGCAAGACGTGATATCAACACATTTTAGGGCCCTCTAATGTATCGCGAGTTAGGTTGTCGTCATTTTCGTAGCTCACGACGTACGATCCAAGATAAAAAAAATAGCGAAAAAGAAGAAAAATGGCCTAAAATTGATGAAAACTTTTGATTTTGGGCTCCAAAAATAGGCGCAGCAGAGTAGGATTCTAGCCTTCATCGTAGAGCTCTCGGAGATCTTTCCAACATTATGTTGTGCGCCACGTAACTCCTTATAGATCAAAAGTTATGGGCACCGGAGCGATGGAGACCTAGTCACAAGCCCCACTCACTCGGTTTGCGGGCCCAACCTCTACGTGAAGCGATGTTGTCTTGGGCAAGGAGATGTGGAATTCGGTAATAGAAATGTGGTGGATAAAGCATCTTGGCAAGCCTAACCGGGGCAAAAAAAATTGAAAAGGTGGGTGCAACACGTGGACTTCCGAGGGGGTCACCCATCTTAGTACTACTCTTGCCCAAGCACTCTTATCTTCGGAGTTTTGATAGGTTCCGGAGCATTAGTGCTGGTATGATCGCACCCGTCATGTTGAGGGCACAAATCCCTTATGTGTTGATGACGGTTCACAGTCCCAGCCTAGTGAGATGGCCTATTCAAAAGGCCCAATGGGTTTAACGACAACCCATCCGCTTCGACAACGCAGCATCCTCGCAAGATGTGATATCGACCCGTTGTAGGGCCCTCTAATGTCCCGCGAGTTAGGCTGTTGTCCTTTTTGAGGCTCAAGACGTATGATCCGGGATTAAAAAATAGCGCAAGAGAAGAAAAATGGCCTGAAACTAATGAAAACATTCAATTTTGGGATCCAAAAATAGGCACAATCAAGTAGTCTTGCTACCCCCATCGTAGAGCTCTCAGAGAGCTTTCCAACGGTCTGCTGTGCACTGCGTAATTCCTTGCGAATCAAAAGTTATAGGCATTAGAGCGACGGACACCAAGTCACAAGCCCCACATCCTCGGTTTGCAGGCCCTGCCACTACGTGAAGGGAAGTTGTCTTGCCCAAGGTGCCGCGGGATTCGGTTATAGAAATGTGATGGATAAAGAATCTTGGCAAGCCTAGCCGGGGAAAAAAAAACTTAAAAAGGGGCGTGCAACACGAGGATTTCCCTTAGGGTCATCCATCCTAGTACTACTCTCGCCCAAGCAATGTTAACTTTGGAGTTCTGATGGAATCCGGTGCATTAGAGGTAGTATGATCACACCAGTCACGTTGAGGGCACAAATCCCTTATGTGTTGACGGTTCACTATCCCAGCCCAGAGAGATGGCCCATTCAAAAGGCCCAATGGGCTTAACGACAACCTATCAGTTTCAATAACACAGCATCCTTGCAAGACGTGATATTGACGCATTGTAGGGCCCTCTAATGTCCGGTGAGTTAGGTTGTCGTCCTTTTCGCGGCTCACGACGTACGATCCGGGACAAAAAAAATAGCACAAAAAGTAGAAAAGTGGCCTGAAACTGATGAAAATATTAGATTTTGGGCTCCAAAAATAGGCCCAACTGAGCAGACTTGTAGTCCCCGTCGTAGAGCTCTCGGAGTGCTTTCCAACGGTATGCTGTGCTCCGCATAACTCCTTACGGATCAAAAGTTATGGGCACGAGAGCGACGGAGACCTGGTCTCAAGCCCCATGCCCTCAGTTTGCGGGCCCAACCATTACGTGAAGCAATGTTATCTTGCCCAAGGTGTCGTGGGATTCGATAATAGAAATGTGATGGATAAAGAATCTTGGCAAGCCTAACCGAAGTAAAAAAAATTGAAAAGGGGGGTGCAACACGAGCACTTCCCAAGGGGTCACCAATCGTACTACTACTCTCGCCCAAGCACTCTTAACTTCAGAGTTTTGATGGGATCTGGTGCATTAGTGCTGGTATGATTGCACCGGTCATGTTGAGCGCACAAATCCCTTATATGTTGACTGTTCACAGTCCGAGACCGGAGAGATGGCCCATTCAAAAGGCCCAATGGGCTTAACGATAACCCATCCGCTTCACCAACGCAGCATCCTCGTAAGACTTGATATCGACGTGTTGTAGGGCCCTCTGATGTCCCGCGAGTTAAGTTGTCATCCTTTTCGAGGCTCAAGACATACGATATGGGATGAAAAAACAAAGCAAAAGAAGAAAAGTGGCCCAAAACTGATGAAAACATTCAATTTTGGGCTCCAAAAACAGGAGCAGCTGAGCTGGCATACTGCGCCCATCGTAGAGCTCTTGGAGAGCTTTCCCACAGTATGATGTGCACCACGTTACTCATTACGGATCAGAAGTTATGGGCACCGGATCGACGGAGACCTGGTCACAAGCCCCACGCCCTCAGTTTACAGGCCCAGCCTCTATGTGAAGCGAAGTTGTCTTGTCCAAGGTGCCGTGGGATTCGGTAATAGAAATATGATGGATAAAGCATGTTGGCAAGCCTAACCGGGGCAAAAAAAATTGAAAATGTGGGTGCAACACGAGGACTTCCCAAGGGGTCACCCATCCTTAGTACTATTCTCGCCCAAGCACTCTTAACTTCGGAGTTCTGATGGGATCCGGTGCATTTGTTCTGTTATGATCGCATCGGTCATATTGATGGCACAAATCCCTTATGTGTTGATGGTTCACAGTCCCAGCCCAGAGAGATGGCCTATTCAAAAGGCCCAATGGACTAAATGACAACACATCCGCTTCAACAACACAGCATCCTCGCAAGGCGTGATATCGACGCATCGTAGGGCCTTCTAATGTCCCGTGAGTTCGGTTGTCATCCTTTTCGCGGCTCACGACGTACGATCCATGATGAAAAAACATCGTAGAAGAAGAAAATTGGTCTGAAACTTTTGAAAGTGTTCTATTTTGGGCTCCAGAAGCAGGTACAATCGAGTAGGCTTGCTGCCTCCGTCGTAGAGCTCTTGGAGAGCTTTCCAACGGTATGCTGTGCGCCGCGTATGTCACGCCCCAACTCGACCCCACCTACAATCAGTCAGGACGCAACGGAATTTCGGCAGCGTAATGACAGTAAATAGATTTCCGAGGTTCTAAGCCAACCTCATTAATAACATTAAACATCCAATTCTATAACCATACAAACAACAACTCCTCAACAGCATAACAACACACAACATAACCGTAATATACAATAATCAGTCTTCGTTATCCGCCTCCGTTCCAACATAACATACAATACCTCAACCTTATCATACATTTCAAAAATAAGTTGAGACCCATCTAACAACTTAACCATAGACAAAAGAAAGGCACTAAGTTAAAATCATTTGGATTATCATATTTCAACATCAATTTCAATAAGAACCATAAAACTTATAAAAGTCTATTAAGCTAATATACATGACATTAAACAACATAGAATCATGGATAAGACTCAAGAACATATGACTCGTCCACGTAAGGCACATTTTCCTCCTCAGGAGGCACGTACTCGTAATCCGGCTGTGCAACACCTGTAACCATGCACTAATAGAGAGTGAGCTTATATACATAAGCCAAGTGAGGATCCGATAGATCTCGAGCAAGGTCTACTAAACTCCTTGGAATAATCCTTTGAGTCAGTAAACACACAATAACATAAATAATACTATCATCACATAGCTATATAACCAATCAATAAAGGATACTCTATTTGGTGTAGCTCCAAACGCCATCACGATCTCAACCGTTCTTCTTATAACTCCCTATTACTCACGCACCCGAGGTACCTCACTAGCCCCTCCCTCCATGACACCTCCGTCATGCGAGTTAGGGGTAGCCTATGGCAGTCATGCCGTTATCAACCCGACAACCCAACGCTGCCCGAGAGGTGGCACACACATACCAAGACTCCATAATCATCATCAATCATCAATCAATCATCAATCAATAAATTGGGAGATCAGCAACGAAAGTGCCCGATTCCCTAACTCAATAATAATCAATCAATAACATCAATATAACATCAATATTTAACTAAACAACAAACAACGAAGTTAGATGACAAAGTAGGCCATCTAACCGGACATGCATTATATACACAATTAAACCCTAAATTACTCATCAACAACTCACCATTCAACACTCAAACACCACCCAACCATCTAAAGGCATCGTTCAAGAAATTAAAGAATGACAACCTAAGCTTCTAAAATTCATAACTTACAATCTACTAATCCAAACATTGCCAAATCAGTTTATATCACTCGCCCATTCAACCTACTACATTAGCCCTCTCGGAAATCCACCATAACACCTCCAAATCATGCCCGATAACCCTAAAACCCTAGTATGTCTTGGCTGAATTTTTTGGATTTTCACACGAACCATGTAATCGAAAATTCGGCATTACAACAGCGTTAACACGTAATTATCAAGTATTTAGAAATCGACGGCAATCGATTTTGATCAACACAACTCATTTAATTCAACTTTGAACATTTTAATCAAAATTAAATACCCAAAAAATAAAAATTATGCTACATCCGACAGAAATTCGTAGTATTGCATCAAAATGATCCCTAGCATGCAAGGAACAATAATCTATCATCAGATTTCAATTCTAACGGTTAAATTTTCATTTATGAGCAAAAGTATAAAAATGACATTTTGAGATCTAGAATTTTTCTCTCACCTTTGATGCGATATAAGCCTAGGAATGCGTGCTATGCGTGCCCAACAAGCAGAATCCAAGTCGGTGTGAAGTTCTACGGACAAAAACCAAGTTTTTCTTTGAAAAATTGGATTGAAAAGCTTTGAAATTTCTTTTCTTTTTCTCTTTTCTCCCTCTCGGCCTCCTATGTGTTTTTTGAGTGTGTTTTGTGTTGTGTTGAGTGTGTGTTGATGACAATATATAATTAAAAGCTTAGTCAATTAAAAAAATGCAAAGTCAAAGTAGTTTAAGTTAGTATTTTTGTGTTTTCTTGACTTTAATTGCATTTTCTTGATCACCAAAGTTCAAAACAATTATTCAACACCCAATCTAGCTCAAGTAAATTATTTTTAGGTGACAAGAAGTTTTACAATCAAACAATTTCACCCGAGTCGGCTTAAAACCCGATTTTTGCAAAAGTCGGTGTAAAAACCCTAATAAATTCTTAAGCCGATTTTAAAACCGTTTTCATCAAACACAGGTCTATTAAAGTCCGTTGACTAGGTCTAGAAGGGTTAAAAAGGCCAGTTTCAAAATTTTAGCGGACGTGTTTCGAAAACACTATTCACTGAAAATCGACGATAAAATTTCTGACTCCGTTTTTGATGAAAATTTCATGAATGCACATTTAGCACGTATTAGGAGTATTGACATCAAAATTATAACTTTTCAGGTCCTATAGCACATAAACAGGTCATATGCACGCAAAACGAGGTATAACACGTAAAACGAGATAAACAGGAAAGTGGGGTTTCACATTCTCCCCCCTTATAGAAATTTCATCCTCGAAATTCTTACTTGATGTACGGAATAGATCTGGGTATTGCTACTGCATCTGATCTCGTCTCTCCCACGTAGCTTCCTCAATGTCGTGATGCTTCCACAACACCTTAACCATCGGAATCATCTTCGACCTCAACTCTCGGTCCATCTGATCTAGAATACGAATCGGACGCTCGTCATAAGTCAAATTCTCTCGAAGCTGTAACGGCTCTGGCTCAAGAATATGAGAAGGATCCGGATTATATTTCCGCAAATTAGACACGTGAAATACATCGTGGACATTGGAGAAGTTCTCCGATAAAGCCAACCGATATGCCAACTTACCAACCCTGCCGGTAATCTCAAACGGCCCAACAAATCTCGGACTCAGCTTACCACCTTTACCATAACGAGCAAACCCCTTTCGAGGAGACAATCTCAAGAAAACCCGATCTCCAACTGCAAACTCCAAGTCTCGACGACGTTTATCAGCATAACTCTTGAATCTACTCTGCGCTGTAAGCATTCTCTGCCTGATCAACTAAACATTCTCAATCTTCTCTAGCAGCTCTGGCATAATAGTCGGATCAACAGTCTTCATCTCTCCTACTTCATCCCAATACAAAGGTGAACGGCACTTACGACCGTAAAGAGCTGCCAATTGTAGCTTGATAACTATTGTTATAGGAGAACTAGGCAAGTGGTAGATGTTTCTCCCAGTTCTTCTCGAAGTCTAGAACACAAGCCCTAAGCATATCTTCCAGAATCTGAATAGTCCGCTCAGACTGACCGTTGGTCTGTGGATGATACGCGGTACTGAAGTTCAACTGAGTACCTAAGGTCTCCTGAAGTTTTTCCCACAAATGAGAAGTAAATCGAGGATCTCGATCAGAGACAATACTAGATAGAATACCGTGAAGTCTAACAATCTGATCCAGATAGAGGTCCGTCAACTTTGTAACCTCATCTCCCATCCTCATTGCAATAAAATGAGCTGTCTTCGTCAAACGATCCACGACAACCCAAACTGCATCATTACCCCTCTGTGATCTAGGCAACCCAGTGACGAAGTCCATCGTAATATGCTCCCGTTTCTACTCTGGTATAGCCAACGGCTGAAGCAAACCTGCAGGTCGTTGATGCTCGGCTTTCACTCTCTAACAAGTCAAACATCTAGACACAAACTGAACAACCTCTCTCTTCATGTTGTTCCACCAGTAATGTTGCTTCAAATCCCGATACATCTTGGTTCCACCGAGATGAATAGTATATTTAGAATTATGAGCTTCCTCCAGAATACCTCGCCTCAAGCCCGGTTCATCGGGAACACAAACCCTGTTCTGAAACCGAAGAATACCGTCCTCATGCAGTTTGAAGTCAGACTGATCATCAGTGATCTGATCCTTGATCTTCTGAAGTTTAACATCAAGTTGCTGAGCTTCTCTAATCTGAGATAATAATAAAGGCTGAATACAGAGATGTGAACACATTACCCCAACCTGAGTCAATTCCGTTCTCCAATAAGTGAACTCCTAAAGAACCTCCTACTTCTTGACAACCAAACAAGAAATACTCGCCTTACGGGTAAGAGTATCTGCTACGACATTTGCCTTCCCAGGCAGATAACTGATAGACCAATTATAATCTCCAAGAAGCTCCATCCACCTCCTCTGATGCATATTCAACTTCTTTTGTGAGAACAAGTACTTCAAACTTTTATGATCAGTGAAAATCTCAAACTTACTACCCGACAGATAATGACGCCACTTTTCAGTGTGAAGACCACTGCAGCCAACTCAAGATCATGAGTCGGATAATTTTCTTCATAAGGTTTCAACTTTCGAGAAGCATAGGCAATAACTCGGCCATCCTGCATAAGAACACATCCCAAGCCCTCCTTGGATGCATCGCTGTAAATGACCATATTATCGGTCCCCTCTGGTAGAGCAAGTACTAGAGCGGTAGTTAACCTCTTTTTCAACTCCTGAAACCCACTCTCACACTTCTCATCCCAATTAAAGATAGTCCGTTTCTGAGTCAACTTAGATAGTGGCCCCGCAATCTTCGAGAAGTCCTTGACAAACCTACGGTAATAACCCGCCAAGCCAAGAAAGCTACGGACATCAGTAACATTCTCTGGCCGCTTCCAAGACATCAACGATTTAATCTTAGTGGGATCTACAGAAATACCGCTCTGTGTAATAACATGGCCAAGAAAAGAAATCCGTTGCAGCCAAAATTCACATTTGCTGAACTTGGCAAACAACTGATGCTCCTGCAACTTCTCTAATACAAGCCGTAGATGTTGCTCGTGCTCCGATTCAGATTTAGAATAGACCAAGATATCATCAATAAAAATCACCACGAACTGGTCCAAGTACGGCTGAAAGACTCGATGCATAAGATCCATGAATGCTGCCGGTGCATTAGTCAAACCAAAGGGCATAACAACAAACTCATAATGCCCGTACCGAGTCCTGAAGGCAAACTTCGGAACATCCTCCGTACGAATCCGAAGCTGATAATACCCCTGCCTCAAATCAAATTTAGAATAGACTTTGGCTCCCTGAAGTTGATCAAACAACTCATCAATCAGTGGCAAAGGATATTTATTCTTGATGGTCACCTGATTCAAACCACGGTAATCAATACACAATCTCAAAGTACCATCCTTCTTCTTCACAAATAAAACAGGAGCTCCCCAAGGTGAAGAACTCTGCTGAATGAATCCTTTCTTCAATAACTCCTGTAACTGAGTCTTCAACTCCTTCAACTCAGCTGGTGCCATCCGGTACGCCGATTTAGAAATAGGTTGAGTACCGGGAAGAAGATTAATCACAAACTCTATATCCCTCTCTGGCGGCAACCCTGGCAACTCCTCGGGAAATACATTAGGATATTCCCGGATAATAGGGACTTCCTCAAGCTGTAGCTTATCAGATGGCTTGTTGATCAAATAAGCTAGATAACCTTAACACCCCTTACTCACCAACTTAACGACTTTAGTTGCTGAGATAACAAAACTCGTCTTAGCACCTCGGTTACCCGCTACCTCTACTACTGGCTGATCCGGCAAACGAAACTGTACTACCTTGGTTCTACAGTTCAACTGGGCATCATACTCAGAAAGCCAATCCATACCCAGAATAATATCATACCCCCGGATAGGAAATAAAATAAGGTCCGAAGGAAAATTATGCCCCTTAACATGTATTATACAATCCTTACATACTAAGCCAGTAACATACTTATCAGTCAAAGAGGTACTAATCTCAACCACATAAGGCAATCTTTCAGGTTGCAATTTAACACGTTGCACACAAGCAAGAGTAATAAAAGAATGCGTAGCACCAGAATCAAGCAACACTTTAACAAGTTGATCAAGTATAAGGAAGTTACCTTCCATAACTGCAGTCTCCTCAGGCATCTCCTCCATATCAACTGCATAAGCCAGAGCCTGAACCCGCGGCTGCTGTGGTACACTGCCTGTAGGCCTACCCTAGTAACCCTGAGTCGCTGCCCGATCCTCAGTCCTTGCATATCTAGGGCAATCCTTCGCCCTATGCTCGATGCTACCACAACCCAAACATGTCCCTGCCTTTACCCTGTAGTCGGACTCCACATGCCCTGGGCGCTTGCAGTAATTACACTGCGATGATGTGGCACTAACACTGCCCCTAGAAGAACCAGAAGCTGATGAAGCAGCTGATACAGCCTGCTGCTGAGGTCTCACCACACTAGGCCTGTACTGACCCTGAGACTGGACTGGCTTATACTGAGTCTGAACCTGATATGGCCTCTGCTGAAACTGACGCCGATAGTAACTCTACTGACCCTATGGCCTATAAGAACCCTGCTAGGCTGGTGGCCTGTAGACAACCTGCTGTACTGGAGGCCTATATATAACCTGCTGGCCCTATGGCTGATACGGCCTCTTACTAGGCTGACTGGAGACAATCTGATCCCCTTTCCTCTTCTCTAACCTAGAAGCTGCATCAAAAGTCTCAGTAAAGATATCATAGCGATTCAGAGCCATTGCATCCTAAATCTCGGGCCTCAATCCCAACATAAATCTACGGGGCTTCCTCTCCTCCACAGCTACAAACTCCGGTGCATACCGAGACAACCTAGTGAATGTAGCCTCATACTGAGCCACAGTAGAATCCCCCTATACCAAAGACAAGAACTCAGCCTTTCTCCTCTCCCGTGCAACCCTCGGGACATACTTATCCCTAAAAGCAGTCAGAAAGGTATCCCAAACATACGGAACACCCCGGGTCTCCCAACTGGCTCTCACAGTGCGCCACCATTCCTCTGCCTCATCATCAAGCAAATAGACAGCACAAGTCACCTTCCTATCATCAGTGTACCCGAGAGAATCAAAAATTTTCTCTAACTTACTAATCCACGACTCGGCCTTCCTATCATCAAGCTCTCCCTGAAATCTAGGAGGATAGTACCCCAGAAACTCCTTCATAGTACCTCGACCGTGATTACCTCCCTGTACACTCTGTATTTGAGCCTGCAACGCCTGAGTCTGAACAGCCTGACCTGCTAACAACTGGGCCTGCCCAGCCATCAAATCTGCAATCCGATCCATTGCTGCCCCTAACCTGCCATCACCCCCATCACTGCCCTGTGCCACATTACCAGGGACCTCATCTACAATCTCGGGCCTACCACGAGTCCTCGGTCTACCGGCCATCGTACTAATCAAAGAGTTAGCACAGGTTATAGCACGTAAACAGGTTATATACAACTTTTAACACATAAACAACAAACTCATATAAAGCACATAGATCACATAAGCTTCAATCACATAAGCAAATTGATCACATAATCACATAAGCACTTAAATCACATAATCACTTAATCATTTAGTCATATCAATACATAATTCACTTTTCTTTCTTTTCATACATATTTCATGCTAAGACCATTACCCACATTCCGAGAATACCTTGGCTGACAACTAACATGCGCTCTGATACTACTTAAATGTCACGCCCCAACTCGACCCCACCTACAATCAGTCAGGACGCAACGGAATTTCGGCAGCGTAACGACAGTAAATAGATTTATGAGGTTCTAAACCAACCTCATTAATAACATTAAACATCCAATTCTATAACCATACAAACAACAACTCCTCAACAGCATAACAAAACACAACATAACCATAATATACAATAATCAGTCTTCATTATCTGCCTCCGTTCCAACATAACATACAATACCTCAACCTTATCATACATTTCAAAAATAAGTTGAGACCCATCTAACGACTTAACCATAGACAAAAGAAAGCCACTAAGTTAACATCATTTGGATTATCATCTTTCAACATCTATTACAATAAGAACCATAAAGCATATAAAAGTCTATTAAGCTAATATACATGACATTAAACAACATAGAATCATGGATAAGACTCAGGAACATATGACTCGTCCACGTAAGGCACATTTTCCTGCTCAAGAGGCACGTACCCGTAATCCGGCTCTGCAACACCTGTAAGCATGCACTAATAGAGAGTGAGCTTATATACATAAGCCCAGTGAGGATCCGATAGATCTCGAGCAAGGTCTACTAAACTCCTTGGAATAATCCTTTGAGTCACTAAACACACAATATCACAAATAATACTATCATCACATAGCTATATAACCAATCAATAAAGGATACTCTATTTGGTGTAGCTCCAAACGCCATCACGATCTCAACCGTTCTTCTTATAACTCTTAAATGTCACACCCCAACTCGACCCCACCTACAATCAGTCAGGACGCAACGAAATTTCGGCAGCGTAACGACAGTAAATAGATTTCTGAGGTTCTAAACCAACCTCATTAATAACATTAAACATCCAATTCTATAACCATACAAACAACAACTCCTCAACAGCATAACAAAACACAACATAACCGTAATATACTATAATCAGTCTTCGTTATCTGCCTCCGTTCCAACATAACATACAATACCTCAACCTTATCATACATTTCAAAAATAAGTTGAGGCCCATCTAACAACTTAACCATAGACAAAAGAAAGCCACTAAGTTAACATCATTTGGATCATCATCTTTCAACATCTATTACAATAAGAACCATAAAGCATATAAAAGTCTATTAAGCTAATATACATGACATTTAACAACATAAAATCATGGATAAGACTCAGGATCATATGACTCGTCCACGTAAGGCACATTTTCCTCCTCAGGAGGCACGTACCCGTAATCCGGCTCTGCAACACCTGTAAACATGAAATAATAGAGAGTAAGCTTATATACATAAGCCCAGTGAGGATCCGATAGATCTCGAGCAAGGTCTACTAAACTCCTTGGAATAATCCTTTGAGTCAGTAAATACACAATAACACAAATAATACTAACATCACATAGCTATATAACCAATCAATAAAGGATACTCTATTTGGTGTAGCTCCAAACGTCATCACGATCTCAACCGTTCTTCTTATAACTCCCCATTACTCACGCACCCGAGGTACCTCACTAGCCCCTCCCTCCATGACACCTCCGTCATGCGAGCTGGGGGTAGCCTATGGCAGTCATGCCGTTATCAACCCGACAGCCCAACGCTGCCCGAGAGGTGGCACACACATACCAAGACTCCATAATCATCATCAATCATCAATCAATCATCAATCAATCAATTGGGAGATCAGCAACGAAAGTGCCCGATTCCCGAACTCAATAATAATCAATCAATAACATCAATATAACATCAATATTTAACTAAACAACAAACAACGAAGTTAGATGACAAAGTAGGCCATCTAACCGGACATGCATTATATACATAATTAAACCCTAAATTACTCATCAACAACTCACCATTCAACACTCAAACACCACCCAACCATCTAAAGGCATCGTTCAAGAAATTAAAGAATGACAACCTAAACTTCTAAAATTCATAACTTACAATCTACTAATCCAAACATTGCCAAATCAGTTTCTATCACTCACCCATTCAACCTACTACATTAGCCCTCTCGAAAATCTACCATAACACCTCCAAATCATGCCCGATAACCCTAAAACCCTAGGATGTCTTGGCTGGATTTTTTGGATTTTCACAGGAACAATGTAATCGAAAATTCGGCATTACAACAGTGCTAACACGTAATTATCAAGTATTTAGAAATCGACGGAAATCGATTTCGATCAACACAACTCATTTAATTCAACTTTGAACATTTTAATCAAAATTAAATACCCGAAAAATAAAAATTATGCTACATTCGACAGAAATTCGTAGTATTGCATCAAAATGATCCCTAGCATACAAGGAACAAAAATCTATCATCAGATTTCAATTCTAACAGTTAAATTTTCATTTATGAGCAAAAGTATAAAAATGACACTTTGAGATCCATAATTTTTCTCTCACCCTTGATGCGATATAAGCCTAGGAATGCGTGCTATGTGTGCCCAACAAGCAGAATCCAAGTCGGTGCAAAGTTCTACGGACAAAAACCAAGTTTTTCTTTGAAAAATTGGATTGAAAAGCTTTGAAATTTCTTTTCTTTTTCTCTCTTCTCCCTCTCGGCCTCCTATGTGTTTTTTGAGTGTGTTTTGTGTTGTGTTGAGTGTGTGTTGATGACAATATATAATTAAAAGCTTAGTCAATTAAAAAAATGCAAAGTCAAAGTAGTTTAAGTTAGTATTTTTGTGTTTTCTTGACTTTAATTGCATTTTCTTGATCACCAAAGTTCAAAACAATTATTCAACACCCAATCTAGCTCAAGTAAATTATTTTTAGGTGACAAGAAGTTTTACAATCAAACAATTTCACCCGAGTCGGCTTAAAACTCGATTTTCACAAAAGTCGGTGTAAAAACCCTAATAAATTCTTAAGCCGATTTTAAAACCGTTTTCATCAAACACAGGTCTATTAAAGTCCGTTGACTAGGTCTAGAAGGGTTAAAAAGACCAGTTTCAAAATTTTAGCGGACGTGTTTCGAAAATACTATTCACTAAAAATCGATGATAAAATTTCTGACTCCGTTTTTTATGAAAATTTCATGAATGCACATTTAGCACGTATTAGGAGTATTGACATCAAAATTATAACTTTCTAGGTCCTATAGCACATAAACAGATCATATGCACGCAAAACGTGGTATAGCACGTAAAACGAGTTAAGCAGGAAAGTAGGGTTTCACAGCGTAACTCCTTGCGGACCAAAAGTTATGGGCACCAGAGCGATCGAGACCTGGTCATGAGCCCCGCGCCCTTGGTTTGCGGGCCCAGCCTATATGTGAAGCAAAGTTATCTTGCCTAAGGTGCCGTGAGATTCGGTAATAGAAATGTGATGGATAAAGCATCTTGGCTAACCTAACCGGGGCAAAAAAAATTGAAAATGGGGGGGTGTAACACGAGAATTTCCCATGGTGTCACCCATCCTAGTACTATTCTCGCCCAAGCACTTTTAACTTCGGAGTTCTGATGGGATCCGGTGCATTAGTCTTGGTATGATCACACCCATCATGTTGAGGGCACAAATCCCTTATTTGTTGACGGTTCACAGTCCTAGCCCAGAGAGATGGCGCATTCAAAAGGCTGAATGGGCTTAACGACAACCCATCCGCTTCAACAATGCAGGATTCTAGCAAGACATGATATCGACGCATTGTAGGGCCCTCTAATGTCTCACGAGTTAGGTTGTCGACCTTTTTGCGGCTCACGACGTATGATCCGAGACAAAAAATAATGCAAAAGAAGAAAAGTGGCCTGAAACAGATGAAAACTTCGATTTTGAGCTCTGAAAATAGGCACAGCTAAGCAGGCTTGTTGCCTCCCGTCGCAAAGCTCTCGGAGAGCTTTCCAACGGTATGCTGTATGTGATACCCTGAACCCGACACATAACGATTAGTTTCTATTTGCATATAATTAGGTTTTATCTTGAATGCTAACATAAAATATGTGTTTATTTTAAATGAAATACTTTCATTTTTAGCATTATATTTTTAATTCATCAAAATATGCGAATAATAGTTCAATTAATTATTTGGACTGAATTTTAATTATCTTATTATTTTTAATATTTGGTTTCATTTCCTTGAACTTATTTACTTTGCTTTCAATTAAATGAATAAAGTAACTCCAAACCCGGAGACTAAAATATTATGTTTCTTTTCCTGCATTACTTATTTTTCTTATATTCTATATCATTTTTATAATTTTTCGATCATCGTACTACATGCATAGCATATCGGGAGAGCGAGATACAAAAATATTTAGTGTCCCCAATGAATATTGATTTCAGCTTTTAAATTAAACAATCAATGATCTATTTAGCTTGTATTTGACCCATAAAACCCACCCAAATACCCAAGACTTTTGACCTTGACACCTTTGACCCCTTTGACCCTTTTATTTGTCATCATTATAAGCCAAAAGAGGAAAAAAAAAACAAAGCAATGACAAAAAAAAAAACAGGGGCAAACCCGTGGGGAAGGAAAAAGAAAAGAAATGGAAAAAATTTCATGCAATCTTCAAAAATTGGCCCTTGAGCTTGTGTTAGGAGTTGTTTAAAGATTTCATGAGTCTTCTTCAAGCTTCTTCAACAATCAATGTGAGGGATTTCGTATCTATTTGTGCATTTGGATATATTTTGCTTAAATTTTAATTTCTTGCAAATGTTAATATAATGCTATTTAATTCGTTTTGATGCATGAAATATCCTCTATGATGATAGTAGAATATGTTTCTATAGTTTTTTAGCAAGGTTTAGGGCCAGGAATTGAAAATGCAATTGTGGAAGACAATGAATAGTAAAATATGAATAGTAAAACCCTATGTTTTAGGATTTTTTTATCCGAATTGCGATTTCTTGATTTGGTTAAGTGCCATTAGTGTTAAAAAGATTAAATGTGTAATAACAACGGACTAGCCTTTGATAAAATTGAGAATTACACAATAAAATGTAAAAGGGCCATTTGACCAAGTGTTGACCGTGCTTGAATTGAGTTGGGGGTTTTGCTATTGATGGCATGGAAGCACTTTTGGCGCTGTTGTGGCGTTGATTGAGCGACCGGTTAATATAGCTGTAGTTCAAATGCAGTAGGTGGACTTTTGGGCTTTGGGTGAGAAAGTGAAGTTTCGTGACATAGAAACGTGCCTTGTAGTGCCTAGGTGAAGGTAGTAAAATTGGTTTCTTAATCCCGTAGCTCGTTTGCTCGTAATTGCCTTTGGAAGTTAGAGATTGAATAGTGATATTTGTCGTTTTCGTGTTTGAACTGCTATTACGTGTTTAATTGATGTTATTGTTGATATTAATGATAATCATGCTTGAAAAGTTAATTGAATGCTAATATTGATAGTAAATGCTTGATATCTCGTATATCTCCACTAATCTGTACTTTTATGCTATCGCTTGTTTATTGCTTGAATCTCGTATTGCATTGCATAGTGTCAGGCGCATGAGTGATGGGCCTCTCTTGGTAGTCTCGGGCTGCCAGGGTTGGTTTGCTCTAGCTCCGTGTCCTATTCCCATTCTCGCTAGGGGTGCCGCCCTAGGAGATTTGGGTTGTAGATGTGTCGGGGTACATCCGGAGTACACCCAATTGAAGTTATAAGGTGGTTGCGCGCTTATTGTCATCGTTCTCAACATCAAGCTCGAGATTGATGTATCGCTCGTAAAATGGTACATTGCTCGTATGAGTGAACCGTGACCTTCAAAGTGTGGTATAGCTTTGAATGGTTGTGTTAATGTTTTCTTTAATTGTTTATTGTATTGTCGTTTATATTGAATGCTTTCTTATTGATTATATTGCTTAACTGTACCTATTTGCATTGCACGACTTTCTTTCTCTCCACCTCGATATCTGTCTTGCCCTCACTGAGTATACGTGTTTTGTATACTCACTCCTCACTACCACATTTCAGAAAATGGGCTGGAAAGTTCGTGGTTACGTGAAAGATCGTGCTTGAAGAGTTGTCTTGCGTGTTATGTGGCTGAGTTGTCAAAGATGTAAAGATTTTACTTTCATGAGATGTATGTTTTCATGTAATGTATGTATTTAGTGGTAAAAGTTATGTAATTAACTTAACTGGGTTTATTAGAATGGTATGATAGTCTGTTTAATACAATAGGTTAGTATAGTTTAATTGCCAAGCATGAATGTACTTGCCAAAGACGAGAAGAGATAGGTTAGCTTTTAAACTGGAAATGTATATTTACTTGTGTTCGCTTGTTGAGAACCAAGGCTCGGATGGCCTTGAGGTGTTTGTATGGTTGGACACGGTACTGGTCCACTTATATGCTGTCACAAGTTTTTGCATTTTGCCTAGAAATAGGGGAGACTCCGTCTATTTTCCCTAAATTTTATGCCCAGGTTTGGAATTGGGTTGTGATTAGATTGATTGATAGAACTTCCGGTCTCGAGAGGGATCGAGGTGTTACAGGTGGTATCTGAGCTTGTTTAGCTCATAAGCCGGGACAGGGTCCTCGGTCTGTCGGGTAGTAACCCTTGGATGTGTGCTTGTTAAGTGTGTCTCGAAAGTGTATGCTTGTATGTGAGATTGTGTGTCTTGACTTGAATGAATGCACCTATGTGATATAGTTATGTGTTATGTGTTAAATGTTTCTCAAGTAAAGTGAAGTGACTACTCGTGTATCGAATTGACATCGTGAATTGAATCGACCTCGTGAATTGTTATTTACTTGAAGTATTGCTTGTAATATGTGTATTGGAATGTCTTGAATTGGTTGTGCCGTGATTTGAATTGATTATGTTGTGCTTGACTTGATTGTCGTGCTTGAGTGACTTTGTTGAGTAAACTGTCTTATAAACTATTTTACAAACTTGCTTGCATAATAGTTTAGGGCATGTATGTATAAATGTGATATATTGGCTTTCATACATGTTCTATTGAAATAGTAAGAAAGTCTTCTTCCTCCCCTGAAGAGAAGTGGTTAGTAGCTGGCCCTCCAAGTTATATGGATTGACGGGAATGAACAATATTTGATTAGCTTTTATTTGGGAGTTGGTGTTTGCTTTTGGAGCTCGGTTATTGGCAAATCTCTAAGGTCCTCCTCTGTGCTTAACAGTTGTGAAAGAGTAGCTTTCTTTTGAGGTTCTACTTGGCTGTTCTCTAGAGTATTCTTTGGTTTTCTTATTGGGTATTCTTTGGAGACTTCTGTTGGCACTTCTTGGTAGACTTGGCTATTGGGTTTTCAATCAGACTTACTGCATGGTATTATCTATGGCATATGTCTCTCGGTCTTTATTGGTGTGTTACTGGCATCCCTGATTGGAAATTCTTCAATGGCATTCTATAGAATTCTTAGTGGTCATTTATCTAGTACTTACTTATTGAGCAATCCTTGCTACTTTCTTATTGGAGCATTGTATCAGGTATTTCTTTTGGTATTCCTCAGTAGGTTTGGTATATAGAATTCCTATCCGACTTGTTGTACCGTATTACTTACAGCAGTCTTTGGAATTCTTATTGGGCATTCTACTAGTATTTTCCTTATTAGCACTTATCGGAAGTCTTACACTTGGAATCCTATTCGGACTTGTTATCTCACATTGTTTACAATTAGCTGTGGAATATTTTGGGTTTTCTTGGTGGTAAGTAGTATAAAGTTTGCACTTGGCAAATGATGATGAAATCTTGGAGTTTGGTCTTATATGTGCTGCATCTACTCCAGCTACCTTTTGACTTCCTTATTTGATACTTGTTGGACTTCTATTGGAGATTCGTATATAGAATATTCTTTCGGTATTCTTCTTGTTAATAATATGTAGAATTGGTAATATTTACAGTATCTCTGCTTTAGTCTTTATTGGTATCTTCTTGGCACTCTTAGCCGGGAATTCTTCTATGGTATTCTTGACCAGCGGAATTCTTATTTGGATTTCAAGATGGTATCTTCGTTTGAGCCTTTATTTGGCCTTATTGCTTTGGAGTTTTAAATCAGTACTATTGGGGGTTTCTTAGTAGGGTATTGTTCGAGCGTTGTTATTCAGGACCTTGCTCAGTAAACGATGAAGGGTAGTCGGAGTTGGACTTTAGTGGATGTTGAGTTCTATTGGAAGAAGAATTGCGAGGACGCAATTGTTTTAAGGGGGGAATGATGTGATACCCTGAACCCGACACATAATGATTAGTTTCTAATTGCATATAATTAGGTTTTATCTTGAATGCTAACATAAAATATGTGTTTATTTTAAATGAAATACTTTCATTTTTAGCATTATATTTTTAATTCATCAAAATATGCGAATAATAGTTAAATTAATTATTTGGAAAGAATATTAATTATCTTATTATTTTAATATTTGGTTTCATTTCCTTGAACTTATTTACTTTGCTTTCAATTAAATGAATAAAGTAGCTCCGAGCCCGGAGACTAAAATATTCTGTTTCTTTTCCTGCATTACTTATTTTTCTTATATTCCATATCATTTATATAATCGTTCGATCATCGTACTACGTGCATAGCATATCGGGAGAGCGAGATACAAAAATATTTAGTGTCCCCAATGAATAGTGATTTCAGCTTTTAAATTAAACAATCAATGATCCATTTAGCTTGTATTTGACCTATAAAACCCACACAAATACCCAAGCCTTTTGACCTTGACACATTTGACCCCTTTGACCCTTTTATTTTTCATCCTTATAAGCCAAAAGAGGAAAAAAAAAACAAAGCAAAGACACAAAAAACAGGGGCAAACCCGTGGGGAAGGAAAAAGAAAAGAAATGGAAAAAAATTTCATGCAATCTTCAAAAATTGACCCTTGAGCTTGTGTTAGGAGTTGTTTAAAGCTTTCATGAGTTTTCTTCAAGCTTCTTCAACAATCAATGTGAGGGATTTCATATCTATTTGTGCATTTGGATATAGTTTGCTTAAATTTTAATTTCTTGCAAATGTTTATATAATGCTATTTAATTTGTTTTGATGCTTGAAATGTCCTCTATGATGATAGTAGAATATCTTTCTATAGTTTTTTAGCAAGGTTTAGGGCTAGGAATTGAAAATGTAATTTTGGAAGATAATGAATAGTAAAATATGAATAGTAAAACCCTATGTTTTTGGATTTTTTTATCCGAATTATGATTTCTTGATTTGGTTAAGTGCCATTAGTGTTAGAAAGATTAAATGTGTAATAAAAACTGACTACCTTTGATAAAATTGAGATTTAGACAATAAAACGTGAAGGGGCCGTTTGACCAAGTGTTGACCGTGCTCGAATTGAGTTGGGGGTTTTGCTATTGAGGGCATGGAAGCACTTTTGGCGCTGTTGTGGCGTTGTTTGAGCGACCGGTTAGCATAGCTGTAGTTCAAACGCAGTAGGTGGACTTTCGGGCTTCGGGTGAGAAAATAAAGTTTCGTGTCATAGAAACATGCCTTGTAGTGCCTAATTGAAGGTAGTGAAATCGGTTTCTTAATCCCGTAGCTCGTTTGCTCGTAATTGCCTTTGGAAGTTAGAGATTGAATAGTGATATTTGTCATTTTCGTGTTTGGACTGCTATTACTTGTTTAGTTGATGTTATTGTTGATATTAGTAATAATCATGCTTGAAAAGTTAATTGAATGCTAATATTGATTGTAAATGCTTGATATCTCGTATATCGCCACTAATCTGTACTTTTATGCTATCGCTCGTTTATTGCTTGTATCTCGTATTGCATTGCATAGTGTTAGGCGTGTAAGTGATGGGCCTCTTTGGGTAGTCTCGGGCTGCCAGGGTTGGTTTGCTCTAGCTCCGTGTCCTTTTCCTATTCTCGCTAGGGGTGCCGCCATGGGAGATTTGGGTCGTAGATGTGGCGGGGTACATTCAGAGTACACCCAATTGAAGTTATAAGGTGGTTGCGCGCTTATTGTCATCGTTGTCAACATAAAGCTCGAGATTGATGTATCGCTCGTGAAATGGTACATTGCTCGTATGAGTGAACCGTGACCTTCAAAGTGTGGTATAGCTTTGAATGGTTGTGTTAATGCTTTCTTTAATTGTTTATTGTATTGTCGTTTATATTGAATGCTTTCTTATTGATTATATTGCTTAACTGTACCTATTTGCATTGCACGACTTTCTTTCTCTCCACCTCGATATTTGTCTCGCCCTCGCTGAGTATACGTGTTGTGTATACTCACTCCTCACCACCACATTTCAGGAAATGCCATGTTAGCTGGAAAGTTCGTGGTTACGTGAAAGATCGTGCTTGAAGAGTTGTCTTGCGTGTTATGTGGCTGAGTTGACAAAGATGTAAAGATTTTACTTTCATGAGATGTATGTTTTCATGTAATGTATGTATTTAGTGTTAAAAGTTATGTAATTAACTTAACTGGGTTTATTAGAATGGTATGATAGTCTGTTTTATGCAATAGGTTAGTATAGTTTAATTGCCAAGCATGAATGTACTTGCCAAAGATGAGAAGAGATAGGTTAGCTTTTAAACTGAAAATGTATATTTACTTGTGCTCGGATGGCCTTAAGGTGTTTGTATGGTTGGACACGGTACTGGTCCACTTATATACTGTCACAGGTTTTTGCATTTTGCCTATAAACAGGGGAGACTTCGTCTGTTTTCCCTAAATTTTATGCCTGGGTTTGGAATTGGGTTATAATTAGATTGATTGATAGAACTCATGGTCTCGAGAGGAATCGGGGTGTTACACTGTGCGCCGCGTAACTCCTTACGGATCAAAAGTTATGGGCAATGGAGTGACGGAGACCTGGTCACAAGCCCCACGCCCTCCATTTGCGGGCACAACTTCTACGTGAAGGAAGTTGTCTTGCCCAAGGTGCCGTGGGATTCGGTAATAGAAATGTGATGGATAAAGCATCTTGACAAGCTTAACCAGGGCAAAAAAAAATGAAAAGAGGGGTGCAACATGAGGACTTCCCAGGGGGTCACCTATCCTAGTACTACTTTCGCCCAAGCAGGCTTAACTTTGGTGTTCTGTTGGGATCCGGTGCATTAGTGCTGGTATGATCGCACCGGTCATGTTAAGGGCACAAATCCCTTATGTGTTGACGATGCACAGTCCCAGCTCAGAGAGATGGCCAATTCAAAAGGCCCAATGGGCTTAACAACAACCCATCCACTTCAACAACGCAGCATCCTCGCAAGACGTGATATCAACGTGTTGTAGGGCACTCTAATGTCCCGTGAGTTAGGTTGTCATCCTTTCCGCGGCTCATGATGTACGATTCGGGATGAAAAAACATCACAAAAGTAGAAAAATGGCCTAAAATTGATGAAAACATTTGATTTGGACTCCAAAAGTAGGCACAGCCAAGCAGGCTTGCTGCTCCCATCGTAGAGCTCTCGGTGGGCTTTACAATGGTATGATGTGCACCGCGTAACTCCTGACGGATCAAAATTTATGGGCACCAGAGCGACGAAGACCGGGTCACAAGCCGCACGCCCTCAGTTTGCGGACCCAGCCTCTACGTGAAGCGAAGTTGTCTTGTCCAAGGTGCCGTGGGATTCGGTAATAGAAATATGATGGTTAAAGCATCTTGGCAAGCCTAACTGGGGCAAAAAAAATTGAAATGGTGGGTGCAACACGACGACTTCCCAGGGGGTCACCCATCCTTAGTACTATTCTCGCTCAAGCACTCTTAACTTCGGAGTTCTGATGGGATCCGGTGCATTTGTGCTGTTATGATCGCACCAGTAATTTTGATGGCACAAATCCCTTATATGTTGACGGTTCACAGTCCCAACCTAGAGAGATGGCCCATTCAAAAGGCCCAATGGGCTTAACGACAACCCATCCGCTTCAAGAACGCAGCATCCTCGCAAAATGTGATCTCGACGCGTTATAGGGCCCTCTAATATCCCGTGAGTTAGGTTGTCGTCCTTTTCGCGGCTCACGATGTACGATCTAGGATGAAAAAACATCAAAAAAGAAGAAAAGTGGCCCAAAACATTTGAAAACGTTGTATTTTGGGCTCAAAAAATAGGTACAGCCGAGCAGACTTGCTGCCCCCATCGTAGAGCTCTCAGAGAGCTTTCCAACGGTATGTTGTGCGTCACGTAACTCTATACGGATCAAAAGTTATGGGCACCGTAGCGATAGAGACCTGGTCACAAGCCCCACGCCTTTGGTTTGAGCGCCCGGCCTCTACGTGAAGTGAAGTTGTCGTGCCCAAGGTGCCATGAGATTCGGTAATAGAAATGTGATGGATAAAGCATCTTGGCAAGCCTAACCAGGGCAACAAAAATTGAAAAGTGGGGTGTAACACGAGGACTTCTCTGGGGGTCACCCATCCTAGTACTACTCTCGCCCAAGCACGCTTAACTTCGGAGTTCTGATGGGATCCGGTGCATTAGTGCTGGTATGATTGCACCCGTCATGTTGAGGGAACAAATCCCTTATGTGTTGACGATTCACTGTCGCAGCCCAGAGAGATGGCCCATTCAAAAGTCCCAATGGGTTTAACGATAACCTATCCGCTTCAACAACGCAGCATCCTCGCAAGACATGATATCGATGCGTTGTAGGGCCGTATAATGTCCCGCGAGTTAAGTTGTCATCTTTTTCGTAGCTCATGACGTATGATTCGGGACTAAAAAATAGCGCAAAAGAAGAAAAGTGGCACGAAACTAATGAAAACATTCGATTTTGGGCTCAGAAAACAGGCGCAGCCGAGCAAGCTTTCTGGCCTCGTCGTAGAGCTCTCGGTGAGCTTTACAAAGGTATGTTGTGCGTCGTGTAACTCCTAACGGATCAAAAGTTATGGGCACCATAGCGATGAAGACCTGGTCACAAACTGCATGCCCTCGGTTTACGATCCCAGCCTCTACGTGAAGTGAAGTTGTCTTGCCCAAGGTGTCGTGGGATTCGGTAATAGAAATGTGACGGATAAAGCATCTTGGCAAGCCTAAACTGGGCAAAAAAAATTGAAAAGGGGGGCGCAACATGAGGACTTCCCAGGGGTCACCATCCTAGTACTACTCTTGCCCAATCACACTTAACTTCAGAGTTCTGATGGATCCAGTGCATTTGTGATGGTATGATCGCACCTGTGATGTTGAGGGCACAAATCCCTTATGTGTTGACGGTTCATAGTCCCAGCCCAGATAGATTGCCCATTCAAAAGTCTCAATGGGCTTAAAGACAACCCATCCGCTTCAACAACACAGCATCCACGCAAGACGTGATATCGACACGTTATAGGGCCCTCTAATGTCCCGCGAGTTAGGTTGTCATCCTTTTCGAGGATCACGATGTACGATTCAGGATGAAAAAAAAGCACAAAAGTAGAAAAGTGGCCCAAAACTGATGAAAACGTTCGATTTTGAGCACCGAAAATAGGCACAGCCTAGTAGGCTTGTTGCCCTCGTCGTAGAGCTCTTGGAGAGCTTTCCAATGGTATGCTGTGCACCGCGTAACTCCTTACGGATCAAAAGTTATAGGCACCAGAGCGATGGAGACTTGGTCACAAGCCCCACGCTCTCAGTTTGTGGGCGCTGCCTCTACGTGAAGCGAAGTTGTCTTGCCAAGGTGATGTGGGATTCAGTAATAGAAATGTGATGGATAAAGCATCTTGGCAAGGATAACCAGGGCAAAAAAAAATTTAAAAGGGGGGTGCAACACCAGGACTTCCCAAGGGGTCACCCATCCTAGTACTACTCTCACCCAAGTACTCTAAATTTCGGAGTTCTGATAGGATCCGATGCATTAGTGCTGGTATGATTGCACCGGTCATGTTGAGGGCACAAATCACTTATGTGTTGACGGTTCACAGTCCCAGCCCAGAGAGATAGCCTATTCAAAATAGGCAATGGGCTTAACGACAACCCATCTGTTACAACAATGTAGCATCCTCACAAGAAGTGATATCGAAGCGTTGTAGGGCCCTCTAATGTCCCGTGAGTTAGGTTGTCATCTTTTTAACGGTTCACGATGTACGATCCAGGATGAAAAACCAGTGCAAAAGAAGAAAAGTAGCCAGAACCTGATGAAAACGTTCAATTTTGGGCTCCAAAACAGGCACCGCCATGTAGGCTTCCTACTCCTATTGTAGAGCTCTCGGAGAGCTTTCCAACGGTAAGCTGTGCACAGCATAACTCCTCACGGATCAAAAGTTATGGGCAACAGAGTGACAAAGACAAGGTCACAAGCCCCACGCCCTCAGTTTACGGGCCCAGCATCTACGTGAAGTGAAGTTGCCTTGTCCAAGGTGCCATGGGATTCGGTAATAGATATATGATGGATAAAGCATCTTGGCAAGCCTAACCGGGGCAAAAAAAAATTGAAAAGGTGGGTACAACACGAGGACTTCCCAGGGGGTCACCAATCCTTAGTACTATTCTCGCCCAAGCACTCTTAACTTCGGAGTTCTGATGGGATCCGATGCATTTGTGTGAGGCCCGACCCTGAATAACGTGTATTACCTCGATTTGCGTGCCATAGACCAAGCGTGATATGACGGACCTTGGATTACGTGCCCTATCTTAGTTTTCGTGCATGTCTCGTTATACGTGCCTTAACCTAGAATTGTGTGCCCTAATCCTCGATATACGTGCGATACCTAGATAAACATGTCATGACCTTAATTTACGTGCGAGACCTTGATTTGCGTGTGTCTCTTCGTTTTGTGTGCATTAACCTTAAACTGCGTGCCTTAACCTAGGTTTAAGAGTCATGTCTTGAATTACGTGCATTGCATTGAATTACTTGCCTTATTTTGATCTACGTTCATTCACCTAGGGTTGCGTGTGTTAGCATTAGAATCCGTGCACTTATCTTGAAGTATGTGCCTTAGTCTTGAAAAATGTGTGTTTGTCTCGTAGTTCGTGTCCTACCTCGTAATGCGTGCACTAGACCTAGGAAAGCGTGCTTTCACGCTAATCAAGAAAGCATCTTTCACGAAGCACTAGACTATTAAACAATCCTACAAAATCCACTAACAATATAATAATCCAAATTCCATTCACTAGAAGACAAAAAATGCACCAAGCACTAAACCTTCTTCATTCTTTATTCTTTATTCTCACCCAAAACCAATGCACCTCAAATTTCACCCTTATTATAAGGTAAAATACATTAAATAGAATCTGAAATTTCAGCAATTGCAAGCCCTTGGTCGGCCATACCTTGTTTTTGAGAGAAAAATTTGAGCAACATAAATTATTCACGCATGCTTGAGACAAATCTTCACATTGTCATACCTTTTGCTTGCATCAAAGCCACACTTTGCTAAATACTAAGCCACCATCTCGGCTACATCACCATTCTCCACTAAACAATTCAAACATCACACCAAAGACAACACAAAATTCAGAATTGTGAAGCTCATAGCCGACACACACACACAACTCACATTCAACATGCTTCACAAATCATTTTATCTCACAAACTCTCTCTCCTCTCATTCTTCTCTCTCCATTTCAGTTTTGGGCTGAGTTCTCACTTTCATATCTCATCTTCTTCACACCATGGTTGATCAAGTCAAGCAATCATCAAAGAAACTCAAGCAAACAAGCTAGGATGCGAAAATCACACATGCATGCCCTTTGAAGTCCTCATTTCGGCCCTAGGTGAGTTTTTAGGCTTCCATTTCTTTTTTTTGCAAGTTCTAACTACATGCATGTGCTAAGAGTTTGATCACTAAGCTAGGAAAAATGGAGAAAAGCTAGTAGGATTTCGACTAGGCAAAGGAAAGGAGAAGATTTGAGCTTCAACAAGGTTGTTGTGCATCTTTTGGTTGATTGCAAAGGTGAGGGTTAAAACCTTTTGAAAACTCTTTAAAAACTCACATGCATGATCATAGATGTGTGTATTTGCTTCTGTACTTGAGATATATGGTCGTTCATAAGCTTAAATAACCATGCATGGCAAGATCTTGGCTTGAAAATGATGCTAGGTGAAGTCGAAATGGATGACAGCTCTCTGATCCGTCTGTTTGAGGTACGTTTAGCTAAGAAAATGATGTTGAAAATGATTAAAAATTGGTAGGTGACTATTTTGGACAGTTTTGAACATTTTTCCCAGAAATAGGCCGAAGCTATTTTTGACCCTAAGGTCCTCAAAATGGCAAATCATTAAAATGTGACTAAATCTGGAAATCTGGAAAAATGAATCAGGTTTTGGCAGATGCACTGACCTTGTGGAACGAACCATATTTGACTTAGTAAATGATGTCCAAAATGCATGAAATTTTTTTTACTGATAGATTTTTCAGTTTTGGACAACTTTGTCAGAAATAGACCAAAGCTAAAAATGACTCTAAGGACCTCAAAAACGTCATTTTCTGAAAAGTGTGCAAATCTGGACAGTTTTGTGTTACCTCACTGTTTCGGTTATAACTAATGATTCTGAACTCCAATTGATGCAAGGCTTGTTTCTGATTTTATTTAACTTCTTAAGCTTTAATTTGACATCTTATTCACTGAATTTGGAGATTGTTTGATTATCCGATTGATTGTGAGAAAACAGCCTATTGCAGTGAGTGTTCCACTTAGCTATGTGCTTGGAAAACTATTGTAACCTCTTTTGTGGCACTAGTTGCTTGGAATTGTGGTGTTGGAATATTATGTGGACTGTTTTAAGCACTTGAGGATGTATGAATTGAATGATGTACAACTTGGAATGATGTTAAGTTGACTTAGGGTTTGATCGCACGATTATGCATGAAATGGAAACCCTAATGACTAAGTATTCTTGCTAAGTGTTAACCATTGGATATTGTGAGGAAACTGTACGTTGCGTGGGCTGCCCGTAAATGTTTTATAACTTTAAAAGTGATCTTGACCATTGCATGTTGACAAATAAGCTTTTCTCGCATTTGAACCCTTGTTGATATCACTGCATGTTGAGTTATCTTATCACTTGATTGCGTGGACTTTTAATGAGTTATATGGCCTGTTTTACATGTGTTACATGGCTGCCCTTTTAATTTCCATATAACTCTATATGCCTTTCAAGTGAAATTTCCTGTCTTATTGTGTCCTGCTTGTTTATCTGTCAATGTGCAATCTTATGACTGTCCGGAGGCAACCTACTTTGTTGTCCTCCTTCTGTGATATATATTACCTATCATAAATGTGCATTGCATACAAGGTTGCAACCTTTCCTGTCGGCATGGTAGCGATCACGTACGCCGGGCGGCATCGGGCTTGTCAGTGTTACCGTGACCACCATGGTCCCATTCCCTCTCTCGCTTGGGGGCTAGACTTCCTCGGAGAGTTGGGTCGTAGGATTTTGGGGTACATCCGGAGTACACCCACCTGGTGTGTTTGGGGAATGATTTGAAGTCGGCCGCAATAACTGATCCTGGATTTGATCTGAGAGCTAAAGCTCACCGTATCCTTTTTATTATGTGTATAAGTACTCTCGCTTGGATCCTAGAGAACCTCGGGGAGGAAAGACCGGTATTCCTATTTCTGTATTTGTATTTCTGTACTTGTATTTTCTATTGTATTCATGTTTGAAAAAGGGATTTTCATAAGTTTAACCGAAAAATGAGTTTCAAAAATTATTTCTCGTTCCCCCTCGCTGAGTTCATAAGAACTCACCCTCTTTTATCATTTCAGGTGAAGAAGAACAAGTACAGGAACCCGAGCTCAATGTACCTAATGATGAACCCCTGGAGTGATTGCCTGTTATTGTTGTTTTGCTTGAATGTGACTACTTATGAACTTTTGTTACTTGAAGACTATTTCTCTTGCGTTATTTGTTGTTTGTGATGTAATAGACCCCCGTTGTAATTTGGGGTCTAATTTTGGTTTGTACTTATATTAAGTAGACTGATACTAGACATACTATGGTCGTTTTTGCTTTTGCTATCATTAGTCTATCAGAGGTTATGACGCTAGTTAAGGAATAGGCAAATGAACTTATCCAATCTTAACAGGTACTCGCTAATAAGCTGAGATCAACAGGTATATTTTGAAACGAGGATAAATGGACAAACGAGACATAGTATCATGCTAGGTTATAAATCAAACGGGACGTCGAAATAACCAAGAGGCAATTCAATTGATGACAAAATAGTAAACTCTAGTCGGGAATGAACTTGAATTGAAAGTTTTAAGGCTGTTAGAAAATTTAAGTCAAACAAAGAGCCCAATTACAGCCGTTATGCTGCCGGATTTCCGAAAAATTTTGGAATCTAGAATAAAACGTTAAGTGTTAAACCTCCTAGAACGATTAAGAATGTGAAAGGACTTGAATGTTTAGATCACACCTAGTCTAACCTTTACAGGCCGGGTTGGGGCGTGACATCTTATATCTTAAAATGGTATCAGAGCTTAGTTTAGTAACTAGGCGTTAGTCGGGTTCAACTCTCGGACCATGGGTAGAAGCCCCAAGGTAATTATGATGTCTTGTTTATATGTGTTAATGTGTGCTAATGTGCTTTAATTGCTTTGAGAATTGAATACTATGTGCCTTTGTGGACTATATGTATTATGTGTCATGCACACCGACATGTTAGTACCCTCAATAATGCATGCATGCTTTTATACTCCTTCCTTGATACATGTGCATGTTATATAACCATGAATGACTGTTTATACACATAGATAGTTAGGATTAGGACTTTCAGGGAAGTGAATTTGTGCAGGACGAACGAAAGGCTCGGTTAGAGATTTCTCGCATCGTCACAGGTGCTCTATGGATCATATATCTTATTGGATATGCATATATATAAAATGCGTAGCACAGGTATAATTGTTGAGGTAAAATTATCTCTTTATCTTTGGAATACACATACCTGTGATTAAGTTATCAATTTTAAAGCTATAAAGTTCTTAATTCCATCAAACCGTTCTTCTAATTGTGGTTCAAGAATAAATGTTAAGGACATACAACTTTCCTTAGATATAAGATTATACTATTAGAGATGTGGAGTATTATATATATGTTCACATGCTTATAATGGAAGTTTGACTTAGGAGTTGCTTCTAAATCAAATTCTTATATCTTAAAATGGTATAATAGACTAATTATATGATTGAATCCTTACTTGATTGGAATTAAGCATCGTTGAACCTAATAAGGTGTATATTAACGAGTTTCAAGTTCACTCAATGGTAAGATTGTGAACTAGAAATTAAAAGATGAATTTGTGGAAGTTGACGATAGTTACTTTTAGGGGTTAGATTATTGAGACATGGATAGTGTATTTGAGTGACTTAACAATGGACAACCTCAAGACATGTAGGTAACTCTAGAGACTGAGTTTAACAAGGTTGATGATTCTTTAGTATAACAAGGTATAGGAATGTTGGAATCAAGGAATTCACGTAGCTAGAACTTGTGTTTGGAAAACTGCACCTAAAATGTTAGGTCGGATAGAAGTGTAAGGAACGGAATTGTGCATTAGATGACTAACATTGCTAAAGGTCATAAGTTGGATATCAGTGATATTTAGAATCATGGTATTAATTTGGTGCCTCTCGGGTTTAGTTGTGATTATGCAAGTAAGTCATTCTATACACTCGTTGTTTAGATACCCTAGAGGATGTTGGAAAGCATATATCCTTAGGTAAGACCGATGGACCTATCATATAAACCATGTAAATGAGATTAAAGCATCTGGTTGCAAAGTGGAGTCGTTAGGATATGATTAGTAATCCTAAATAGCTAATAGTGAGTATGTATGATGATTCATGGCAAACCCTAGGACCTAAGGTCGATGAGTCTTGATGCTCTTAGCTAGTTGAAAATGTAAACGAAGAGAGTAAGATAGAGATGAATCAGAGTCATGATGACCCAAGAGACTATTGTTAGACCACCGTATCTATGTGCACCATTTCACTTCTAGAAACTAGCAGTTGGAGACTTCGAATTGTGGTTATCGAATAAGAGGGGTGAATTTTGTAGTGATAGTTAGATAAGTAATTGATTACTTTTGAAGTTCTAATAGGTTATGTTGAAGGATGCCTCGTGGTCATAATTCTTATGTTGACACGGCCTTGAAGTTATTTTGTGTAACAAGCTACTTGGATTAGTATGGTAAGTATCTTATGAGCTAGATCATTTCGGTACCCATTTATAGTCCTAGGATTGTTGTTGTATGACTGGTAACCTAGTAGAGAATTGATCTCACTTACATGGCTATGAACCTAGCTTAGCAACATTAATGTCGAATATATATTGGCAGGCATTAAATGTTCAAAGGAATGACTAAGTCACTAAATGAGTAGGACCATTGTCTTCTTAAGTATGACGTAACCTTGGATTGAGGTGAGTGGAATTTATTTGAGGTTGAAACTATTCGCCCTAGGAGTTTGGTTAAGATTAAAGAAATTCTGAAGCCTCGTGACTTAAAGATAGGGATTTGAATAAGGAATAAATTGTGGATTACGAGTTGATGAATTTACTTGAAAAGTTGAACTAGTGCAACATGATTAGTTTACCCATGCAATTTCGATGGCAATTTGTTAGTGATACTTAATAAACCTTAGAATTCGAGTTTAATGAATCTCAACGGTCTTTCTCGTTGATTACGAGCATGAAGGTTAACGAAGCTGGGAAAGGATGTTAGTGAATAGGAGCCTATGATCGGGAGACTAGTCATTAGAAGATTTGCTAATCTAATGTACTTGCGAGATAAGAAGGGCTATAATACTATCAATAGATGATGACTTGAGATGGATCAATTTGTTTGGTGAGTTTTTCCTGAAATGGAGACGACCCATAACACGTTTATGTCCTAGGTGATAACAATTTTGAAGCTAGTAGATAGGATATGTAAATCTGATATAGACCACTTGTCTTGAAATTAGTGTATGTAACCATAAGATCGCAGTATTATTGTGATATTCCGTTTGAGGTATGGATGCGAGATTGATACAACAAGAGTCATGATTTTGGAGTCATTGTTATATTGTTAGGATACCGATGCAGCTTTGATGACTATGTTTGGAGATTCTAACCTTAGTTAATAAACTTGACCTTAAGATCAAATGGAGAATAGAATCGTTCAAAGGAAAGAACTGTTAATGTAGGGGTCCTACCGAACTAAATGATTGGAGGAACATAGGAAGTGAATTGGTTGTGATAAGAGATCACCAAACACGGGACGAACCGGAGTAGGACGAATAACAAGGGTCAGAATCCGTTTAAATGACCTCAATAGGAAAGAATAAATTTCGGGACGAAATTCTTTTAAGGAGGGGAGGATGTGAGGCCCAATCCTGAATAACGTGTATTACCTCGATTTGCGTGCCATAGACCAAGCGTGATATGACAGACCTTGGATTACGTGCTCTATCTTGGTTTTCGTGCATGTCTCGTTATACGTGCCTTAACCTAGAATTGTGTGCCCTAATCCTCGATATACGTACGATACCTAGATAAACATGCCATGACCTTAATTTACGTGCGAGACCTTGATTTACATGTGTCTCTTCGTTTCGTGTGCATTAACCTTGAATTGCGTGCTTTAACCTAGGTTTAAGAGTCATGTCTTGAATTACGTGCATTGCATTGAATTACGTGCCTTATTGTGATCTACGTTCATTCACCTAGGGTTGCGTGTGTTAGCATTAGAATTCGTGCACTGATCTTGAAGTATGTGCCTTAGTCTTGAAATACGTGTGTTTGTCTCGTAGTTCGTGTCCTACCTCGTAATGCGTGCACTAGACCTAGAAAAGCGTGCTTTCACGCTAATCAGGAAAGCATCTTTCACGAAGCACTAGACTATTAAACAATCCTACAAAATCCACTAACAATATAATAATCCAAATTCCATTCACTAGAAGACAAAAAATGCACCAAGCACTAAACCTTCTTCATTCTTTATTCTTTATTCTCACCCAAAACCAATGCACCTCAAATTTCACCCTTATTATAAGATAAAATACATTAAATAGAATCTGAATTTTCAGCAATTGCAAGCCCTTGGTCGGCCATACCTTGTTTTTGAGAGAAAAATTTGAGCAACATAAATTATTCACGCATGCTTGAGACAAATCTTCACATTGACATACATTTTGCTTGCATCAAAGCCACACTTTGCTAAATACTAAGCCACCATCTCGGCTACATCACCATTCTCCACTAAACAATTCAAACATCACACCAAAGACAACACAAAATTCAGAATTGTGAAGCTCATAGCCGACACACACACACAACTCACATTCAACATGCTTCACAAATCATTTTATCTCACAAACTCTCTCTCCTCTCATTCTTCTCTCTCCATTTCGGTTTTGGGCTGAGTTCTCACCTTCCATATCTCATCTTCTTCACACCATGGTTGATCAAGTCAAGCAATCATCAAAGAAACTCAAGCAAACAAGCTAGGATGCGAAAATCACACATGCATGCCCTTTGAAGTCCTCATTTCGGCCCTAGGTGAGTTTTTAGGCTTCCATTTCTTTTTTTTGCAAGTTCTAACTACATGCATGTGCTAAGAGTTTGATCACTAAGCTAGGAAAAATGGAGAAAAGCTAGTAGGATTTCGACTAGGCAAAGGAAAGGAGAAGATTTGAGCTTCAACAAGGTTGTTGTGCATCTTTTGGTTGATTGCAAAGGTGAGGGTTAAAACCTTTTGAAAACTCTTTAAAAACTCACATGCATGATCATAGATGTGTGTATTTGCTTCTGTACTTGAGATATATGGTCTTTCATAAGCTTAAATAACCATGCATGGCAAGATCTTGGCTTGAAAATGATGCTAGGTGAAGTCGAAATGGATGACAGCTCTCTGATCCGTCTGTTTGAGGTACGTTTAGCTAAGCAAATGATGTTGAAAATGCTTGAAAATTGTTGGGTGACTATTTTGGACAGTTTTTAACATTTTTCCCAGAAATAGGCCGAAGCTAATTTTGACCCTAAGGTCCTCAAAATGGAAAATCATTAAAATGTGACCAAATCTGGAAATCTGGAAAAAATGAATCAGGTTTTGGCAGATGCACTGACCTTGTGGAACGAACCATATTTGACTTAGTAAATGATGTCCCAAATGCATGAAATTTTGTTTTCTGCTATATTTTTCAGTTCTGGACAACTGTGTCAGAAATAGACCAAAGCTAAAAATGATTCTAAGGACCTCAAAAACGTCATTTTCTGAAAAGTGTGCAAATCTGGACAGTTTTGTGTTACCTCACTGTTTCGGTTATAACTAATGATTCTGAACTCCAATTGATGCAAGGCTTGTTTCTGATTTTAGTTAACTTTTTAAGCTTTAATTTGACATCTTATTCACTGAATTTAGAGATTTTTTGATTATCCGATTGATTGTAAGAAAATAGCCTATTGCAGTGAGTGTTCCACTTAGCTATGTGCTTGGAAAACTATTGTAACCTCTTTTGTGGCACTAGTTGCTTGGAATTGTGGTGTTGGAATATTATGTGGACTGTTTTAAGCACTTGAGTATGTATGAATTGAATGATGTACAACTTGGAATGATGTTAAGTTGACTTAGGGTTTGATCGCACGATTATGCATGAAATGGAAACCCTAATGACTAAGTATTCTTGCTAAGTGTTAACCATTGGATATTGTGAGGAAACTGTACGTTGCGTGGGCTGCCCGTAAATGTTTTATAACTTTAAAAGTGATCTTGACCATTGCATGTTGACAAATAAGCTTTTCTCGCATTTGAACCCTTGTTGATATCACTGCATGTTGAGTAATCTTATCACTTGATTGCATGGACTTTTAATGAGTTATATGGCCTGTTTTACATGTGTTACATGGCTGCCCGTTTAATTTCCATATAACTCTATATGCCTTTCAAGTGAAATTTCCTGTCTTATCGTGTCCTGCTTGTTTATCTGTCAATGTGCAATCTTATGACTGTCCGGAGGCAACCTACTTTGTTGTCCTCCTTCTGTGATATATAATACCTGTCATAAATGTGCATTGCATACAAGGTTGCAACCTTTCCTGTCGGCATGGTAGTGATCACGCACGCCGGGCGGCATCGGGCTTGCCGGTGTTACCGTGACCTCCATGGTCCCATTCCCTCTCTCGCTTGGGGCTAGACTTCCTCAGGGAGTTGGGTCGTAGGATTTTGGGGTACATCCGGAGTACACCCACCTGGTGTGTTTGGGGAATGATTTGAAGTCGGCCGCAATAACTGATCCTGGATTTGATCTGAGAGCTAAAGCTCACCGTATCCTTTTTATTATGTGTATAAGTACTCTCGCTTGGATGCTAGAGAACCTTGGGGAGTAAAGACCGGTATTCCTGTTTCTGTATTTGTATTTCTGTACTTGTATTTTCTATTGTATTCATGTTTGAAAAAAGGGATTTTCATAAGTTTAACCGGAAAATGAGTTTCAAAACTTATTTCTCGTTCCCCCTCGCTGAGTTCATAAGAACTCACACACTTTTATCATTTCAGGTGAAGAAGAACAGGTACAGGAACCCGAGCTCAATGTACCTAATGATGAACCCCTGGAGTGATTGCCTGTTATTGTTGTTTTGCTTGAATGTGACTACTTATGAACTTTTGTTACTTGAAGACTATTTCCCTTGCGTTATTTGTTGTTTGTGATGTAATAGACCCCCGTTGTAATTTGGGGTCTAATTTTGGTTTGTACTTATATTAAGTAGACTGATACTAGACATACTATGGTCGTTTTTGCTTTTGCTATCATTAGTCTATCATAGGTTATGACGCTAGTTAAGGAATAGGCAAATGAACTTATCCAATCTTAACAGGTACTCGCTAATAAGATAAGATCAACAGGTATATTTTGAAACGAGGATAATTGGACAAACGAGACATAGTATCATGCTAGGTTATAAATCAAACGGGACGTCGAAATAACCAATAGGCAATTCAATTGATGAAAAAATAGTAAACTCTAGTCGGGAATGAACTTGAATTGAAAGTTTTAAGGCTGTTAGAAAATTTAAGTCAAACAAAGAGCCCAATTACAGCCGTTATGCTGCCGGATTTCCAAAAAATTTTGGAATCTAGAATAAAACGTTAAGTGTTAAACCTCCTAGAATGATTAAGAATGTGAAAGGACTTGAATGTTTAGATCACACCCTAGTCTAACCTTTACAGGCCGGGTTGGGGCGTGACAATTTGTGCGGTTATGATCGCACCAGTCATGTTGATGGCACAAATCTCTTATGTGTTGACTGTTCACAATCTCAGCCCAGAGAGATGGCCTATTCAAAAGGCCAAATGTGCTTAACAACAACCCATCCGCTTCAACAACGGAGCATCCTCGTAAGACGTGATATCGACGCGTTGTAAGGCCCTCTAATGTCCCGCGAGTTAGGTTGTTGCCCTTTTCGCGTCTCACAACATACGATCTGGGATGAAAAAAATAGCACAAAAGAAGAAAAGTGGCCTGAAGCTTTTGAAAATGTTCAATTTTGGGCTCCAAAAATAGGTACATGAAAGCAGGCTTGCTACCCCCGTCGTAGAGCTCTCGGAGAGCTTTCCAATGGAATGCTGTGCGCCGCGTAACTCCTTACGGATCAAAAGTTATGGGCAACGGAGCGATAGATACCTGGTCAAAAGCCCCATGCCCTTGATTTGCGAGCCCAACCTCTACGCGAGGTGAAGTTGTCGTACCCAAGGTGCCATGAGATTCGGTAATAGAAATGTGATGGATAATGCATCTTGGAAAGCCTAACCGGGGCAAAAAAAATTGAAAATGGGGGTACAACACGAGGATTTCCCAGGTGGTCACCCATCCTAGTACTACTCTCGCCCAAGCACTCTTAACTTCGGAGTTATGATGGGATCCGGTGCATTAGTGCTGGTATGATCGCACCGATCATGTTTAGGGCAAAAAATCCCTTATGTGTTGACAATTCACAGTCCCAACCAGAGAGATGGCCCATTCAAAAGGCCCAAAGGGCTTAACGACAACCCATCTGCTTCAACAACGCAACATCCTCGCACGACATGATATCAACGTGTTGTAGGGCCCTCTAATGTCCCGCGAGTTAGGTTGTCATCCTTTTCGCAGCTCACGACCTACGATCTGGGATGAAAAAATAGCATAAAAGAATAAAAGTGGCCCGAAACTAATGAAAACGTTCGATTTTGGGTTCCCAAAATAGGCACAGCTGAGCAGGCTTACTGTTGTCGTCGTAGAGCTCTCAAAGAGCTTTCCAACGGTATGCTTTGTGCCGCGTAACTCCTTACGAATCAAAAGTTATATGCACCAGAGCGACGAAGACTTGGTCACAAGCCCCACGCCCTCGGTTTACGGGCCCAGCCTCTACGTGAAGCGAAGTTGTTTTGCCCAAGGTACCATGGGATTCGATAATAAAAATGTGATGGATAAAGCATCTTGGCAAGCCTAACCGGGGTAAAAAATATTGAAAATAGGGGGTATAACACGAGGACTTTCTAGGGGGTCACCCATCCTAGTACTACTTTTGCCCAAGCACTCTAAACTTCGGAGTTCTGATGGGATCTAGTGCATTGGTGTTGGTATGATCGCACCGGTCATGTTGAGGGCACAAATCCCTTATGTGTTGACGATTCACAGTCCCAGCCCAGAGATATGGCCTATTCAAAAGGCCCAATGGGCTTAACGACAACCTATCTGCTTCAACAACGCAGCATCGGAGCAAGATGTGATATCGACGCGTTGTAGGGACCTCTAATGTCGCGCGAGTTAGGTTGTCGTCCTTTTCGGGGCTCACGACGTACGATCCGTGATGAGAAAATTGCGCAAGAGAAGAAAAGTGGCCCGAAACTGATGAAAACTTCAATTTTGGGCTCCAAAAATAGGCGCAGCCGAGCAGGCTTACTACCCCCGTCGTAGTGCTCTCAAAGAGCTTTCCAACAGTATGCTGTGCAGCACATAATTCCTTACAAATCAAAAGTTAAGGGCACTAGAGCGACGGAGACCTGGTCACATGCCCAACACCCTCGGTTTGTGGGCCCAGCCTCTACGCGAAGCGAAGTTGTCCTGCCCAAGGTGCCGTGGGATTCAGTATTAGAAATTTTATGGATAAAGAATCTTGGCAAGCCTAACCGGGGCAAAAAAAATTGAAAAGGAGGGGTGCAACACGAGGACTTCCTAGGGGGTCACCCATCCTTGTACTACTCTCGCCCAAGCACGCTTAACTTCGGAGTTCTGATGGGATCTGGTACATTAGTGCTAGTATGATCGCACCCTTCATGTTGAGGGTACAAATCCCTTATGTGTTGATGGTTCACAGCTCCTGCCCAGAGAGATGACCCATTCAAAAGGACCAATGGGCTTAACGATAACCCATCCGCTTCGACAACGCAGCATCCTTGCAAGACGTGATATCGAGGCGTTGTAGGGCCCTCTAATATCTCGCAAGTTAGGTTGTCATCTTTTTCGCAGCGCACGACGTACGATCCTAGTTGAAAAAACTGGGCAAAAGAAGAAAAATAGCCCAAAACTGATGAAAATGATTGATTTTGGGCTATGCAAACATACACTACTGAGCAGGCTTGCTCCCCCCGTCGTAGAGCTCTCGGAGGGCTTTACAACGATATGTTGTGCGTCGCGTAACTTGTCACGCCCCAACCCGACCTATAAAGGTTAGACTAGGGTGTGATCAAAACATTCAAGTCATATCACGCACTTAATCGTTCATGAAAGTTTAACACTTAACGTTTAGCCTAAACTCCACAAATTCTCCAGAAAACTGGCAGCATAACGGCTGTAATTGGGCTTTTTAGCTTGACCTAATTTCTAAACACCTCAAAATTTCCAATCTCAATTTCATTTCCAACTAAGATTACTATTTATCACCAATCGAAACGCCTACTAGTTATCTCGAAGTCTTGTTTGATTAACAACCTAGCATGATACTATGTCTCGTTTGTTTGTTAATCCTTGTTACAAAAGTACCTATTGATCTTAGCCTACCAATGAGTACCTGCTTAAGATTGGGTAGATTCATTTTACTTAATCCTTTACCTGATACTTCATAAACCTGCGATAGATACTAACCAGTAGCGATAGCAAAAATGACCATAGTAGTGTCTATCTAGTTATGATCAGTACAAGCCAAAATTAGACCCCAAATTACAACGGGGGTCATATACAATACAACAACAAGAAACATAAGAAATAGTCTTCAAGCAACATATCGTTCACAAAATAGCCATAGTCACGTAAGGCACGTAGGGCAAGCAATCATTCCAAGGAATCATCGTTAGGCACGTTGTCCTTAGGTACCTGTTCCTGGTCTTCTTCACTTAAGATAATAAAATAGGGTGAGTTATTATGAACTCAGCGAGGGGGAACGAGAAATAAGTTTTGAAACTCTTTTTCGGTTCAATTTATGAAAACTCTTTTTGCAAGCATGACATATATCACAAGTAAGTACATAATGCAATGTAAAAGTAAAAGAACACAATTACCTGTCTTTCCTCCCCAAGGTCCTCTAGGAACCAAGCGAGAGTACTTATACACATAGTGAAAAGGATACGGTGAGCTTTTGCTCTCAGTTCATTTCCAGTATCAGTTGTTGCGGCCGACTTCAAATCATCCCCTTATCAAGCCAAATGGGTGTACTCCGGATGTACCCCGAAATCCTACGACCCAACTCTCTGAGGAAGTCTAGCCCCCAAGAGAGAGAGGGAATTGGACAATAGCAGTCACGGTTGCACCGGCAAGCCCGATGCCGCCCGGTGTGCGTGAACGCTACCACGCCAGAATGAAAGGTTGCAAATTTGTATGCAATGCACATTTATGACATTTAATATATCACATTAGGAGGACAACAAAATAGGTTGTCTCCGAGCAGTCATAAGATTGCACATTGACAAGCAAACAAGAGAGGTATGATATGACATGCAATTTCACTTATAAAGCGCATGGAGTTATATGAATATTAAACGGACAGCCATGTAACGCATATAAATCAAGTCATACAACTCATTTCAAGATTCACGTAATCAAATAATAAAGTCATACAACATGCAATGACGTTTACGTGGGACCGGGTGCAAGAAAGGCCTACTTGTCAACATGTAATCATCGAAATCACATTTAGGGCTACAAGGGAAACTACGGGCAGCATACTTATCATATAATTAAACACGATATCCATAGGATCAACACTTAGCGAGTTTTCCTAGTCATTAGGGTTTTAATTCATGCTCACCCGTGCGATTAAGCCCTAAGTTATCAAGTAATTAAACTGAAGCCATGCATTGATTAATTCAAACACCCTCAAGTATTCAAAATAGTCCACACAACATCCAAGTGCCACAATCCCAAGCATTTAATACAACAAGAGAAGTTACAATAATTTTCAAAGCATATCACTAAATGAAAACCTCGCTGCAATGGTCTATTTTCTCACAATCATTTAGACAAGCAAACAATCTTCAATTCCAGTGTAAAAAATGTCAAATTAAAGCTTAAGGAGTGAACTAAATTCAGAAACAAGCCTCGCATCATTTGGAGTTCGGGTTCAAGAGTTATAGCCAAAACCGTGCGACTACGCAAAACTGTCCAGATTTGTATACATTTCAATACTTGTCATTTTTTAGGACATTAGGGTCAGATTTAGCCTTAGTCTATTTATGACAAAAATGTCCAGAGCTGAAAATTCTAGCAGAATACCAAATTTCATGCATTTTTGATATCATTTACTAAGTAAAAACTGGTTCGTTCTACAAGAACAGTAAATCTGCCAAAACCTGCTTCATTTTTCCAGATTTTCCAGATTTGGACACCTTTCAACGTTTTGCCATTTTGGGGACCTTAGAGTCAACATTAGCTTTGGTCTATTTCTACAAAAAATTCTCAGAACTGGAAAAAATAGTCACCTACCAATTTTCACGCATTTTCAACATCATTTACCTGGTCAAAATCATTTCGCACCAACAAGACACAAGACTGTCCATTTTTCACATTCTAGCCAAATATCTTGCCATGCAAGTTTACAAAAGCTCATGTACACACATATATCACAAGTACAGAGGTAAAAATAGACATTTAAAGGCATGCATGTGGTTTTGAAAGCCTTTCAAAAGAGTTTTAGCCCTCACCTTAGCAAGACAACAATGAAGATGCACAAAACTCTTGATGAAGCACAAGATCGACTTTTCTTCTTGCTTAGCCAAGAGACAACTTGAGATTCTCTAATTCCTAGCTAAGTAACCATGTTCTTAGTATGTGCAAGTGGCTAGAACAAAAATAAAAATGAAATAGGAGCTATCAAACTTACCTAAGCTGAAATGAAGGTTCTATAAGCTTGCATGTGTGTTTCTTTGCTCCTAGCTTTGCTTGGTCGAGCTCCTTAGCAACTTGCATGTCTTGAAGTACCTTTGGATGATGAACTTAATCTATGGAGTCTATAATTGTAGCTAGGGCCGAGAGAGAGAGAAGAAATGAGAGAACGAATGAGAGAAAGAGAGAAAGAATGAAAGAAAAATGAAAGGCTTAAAGAGTTTCATGCATATGTCGGCTTAGGGCCTTGAAATTTCAGAATTTGTGTCTTCAAGGAGCATGTTTTTGAATTGTCTAGCATGGGCAAGTGATTGGGTCGAGATTTTGATGCATTAGGTAGGGTTTTTGAGTCATTTTTTATGCATTGTGTCATTAGCTTGTCATAGAATGTCTAGGTTCAATTTTGAATTATGCAAAGTAAGCACAAATGCAAGAAAGTGGTCGGCCAAGGCTTGCAAAATTCTGAATTTTTGTCATCTTTTGAGCATTATTTAATTGTGTGTTTGGGATGTGCAAAAGAATAAGGGATAAAGAATAAGAATGTCTATCTTTTGGTGCAATTTCATCTTCTAGTGAGTTGAATTAGCAATTTAATATTGGTTAGTGGAATTTGTAGGAATAATTAATGATCTAGTGCTTCGTATAAGATGCTTTCTTGATTAACGTGCTGGCACGCTTTCGTAGGTTTAGGGCACGTACTACGAGGTAAGACACGAATTACGAGACGAATGCACGTTTTCCAAGTAAATGCACGCAACCCTAAATGTATGCATGTAATTCAATGCAAGGCACACAAAATGAAACATGATTCTTAAACCTAGGTCAAGGCACGCAAATCTAGGTTAGGACACACGAAACGGGGTATCGCACACAAATCGAGGTCGGGCCTCACATCCTCCCCTCCTTAAAAGAATTTCGTCCCGAAATTGAATATTACCTTTAAAATAATGCCGAATACTGTTGCTCCATCTGGTCTCGCCTTTCCCACGTTGCTTCTTCAACTCCATGGTGATCCCATAACACTTTTACCATCGATATAGATTTGTTGCGCAACTCCCGATCTTGCTGGTCTAGGATCCGAACGGGCTTCTCTTCATAAGACAAGTTCTCCCGAAGTTGCAACAGCTCTGGCTCCAAGATATACGATGGATCCGGATGATACTTCCGTAGCATTGAAACATGAAAGATGTCATGAATATTGGAGAGGTTTTGGGGTAGTTCCAGGCGATATGCCAACTTGCCAACCTTTTCAATTATCTCAAATGGTCCTACAAACCTCGGGCTTACCTTTCCACCATTGCCGTGTTTAATCAGTCCCCTCCGATGTGATATCTTCAAGAACACCTTGTCGCCGACCTCAAACTCTAGACTCCGTCTCCGTTGGTCTGCGTAACTTTTCTGCCTGCTCTGGGCGGTAAGCATCCATTTTCGGATGAGGTGGACATTATCAACAGTCTTCATAAGTTCAGGTAGAAGGGTCTGGTCAAAAGTCTTCATCTCACCTACTTCATCTCAGTAAATTGGGGATCGACACTTACGTCTATACAATGCCTCAAATGGGGCCATCACGATAGTGGCCTGATAACTATTATTATAAGCGAACTCTGCTAAAGACATATATTTCTCCCAACCTTTCTCGAAGTCTAAAACACACGCCCTCAGCATATCCTCCAGAATTTGAATAGTTCTCTCAGATTGTCCATTAGTCTAAAGGTGATAAGTCGTGCTGAAACTCAACTTCGTTCCCAAAGCTTCTTGCAGTCTCTTCCAAAATCGGGAAGTAAAATGAGGATCCCTATCCGATACAATACTCACAGGCATCCCGTGCAACCTTACAATATCCGCCACATACATATCTCCCAATTTCTCAGGACTATCCTCGTTCATCAGTATGAAGTGCGCTGACTTGGTCAATCTATCCACTATGACTCAAACGGCGTCATGACCCTTTTGTGACCTAGGCAAGTCCATGACAAAGTCCATAGTTATATGTTCCCATTTTCATTGAGGAATTTCCAACGGTTGAAGTAAACCTGCTGGTCGTTGATATTCTACTTTGACTCTCTGGCAAGTCAAACACCGTGCCACAAACTTTGCGATCTCTCTCTTCATGCTATTCCACCAATAGTGTTGCTTCAAATCCCAGTACATCTTTGTTCCGCCGGGGTGGATAGTATATCTTGAATTATGGGCTTCTTCAAGAATCTTCTTTTTCAGCTCTGGCTTATTAGGAACACAAATCCGATTCCTAAACCTCCAAATACCATCATCATGAAACTTGAAATCTGTGTTGCTTTCTTTAATCTTCTGAAACTATTGGTCCTTTTGTTGAGCCTCTCGTAATTTAGATAACAAGGTCGATTGAACTTGTGTAGTGACAAAAAGTAACCCTTTTTGAGTCAACTGTGGTTTCCACAAGAATGCTTCCTTCAACAACTCCTGCACCTTAACTTCCAGTTTTGCCATGCTCGCCTTCCGACTTAAGGCATCTGCAACTACATTTGCTTTACCGGGCACATAATTGATTGTGCAGTTATAATCATCCAAAAGTTCCATCCACTGCCTTTGCCTCATGTTCAACTCTTTTTGTGAGAATAAGTATTTCAAGCTCTTGTGATCAGTAAACACCTTGAACTTGTTACCCCATAGATAGTGCCTCCATTTCTTGAGTGCAAACACAATAGCCGCTAACTCCAAATCATGCGTCGGGTAGTTCAATTCATACGGCTTCGGTTTCCTAGAGGCATACGCAATCACTCTACCATTTTGCATCAACACACAACCCAGTCCTTCCTTCGAAGCATCACTATAGATTACAAAGCCTTGACTCCCTTCAGGCAATGCAAGAACAGGTGTAGTAGTCAATCTCTTCTTCAATTCTTGGAAGCTGTTCTCACACTTGTCATCCCACACGAACTTTGTTTTCTTTTGAGTGAGCTTTGTAAACAGTCCTACGATCTTTGAGAAATCCTTCACGAACCTCCGATAATAGCCGGCTAGACCAAGAAAACTCTGAACTTCTGTAACATTTTTTGGCTTTTTCCAAGACATCACTGCTTCTATCTTTGCTGGATCTACCGCTATTCCCTCTTGGGATATGATGTGCCCCAGAAATGCAATTTGCTGCAACCAAAATTCACATTTGCTAAACTTCACGTACAATTGATGCTTTCGAAGTTTCTGTAGTACCAATCGCAGATATTGTTCATGCTCAGCCTCGGATTTCGAGTATACCAAAATATCATCAATAAATATCACCACAAATTGGTCCAAGTAGGGTTGAAACACCCTGTGCATTAAGTCCATAAAAGCTACAGGGGTATTAGTTAGTCCAAATGACATCACCACATATTCATAATGCCCATATTTCGTCCTAAAAGCCGTTTTAGGTACATCCTCCTTTTTGATCCGCAACTGATAGTACCCTTGCCTCAAGTCGAGCTTCGAATACACTTTGTCTCCTTGAAGTTGATCAAACAACTCGTCGATCAGTGGAAGTGGGTATTTATTCTTGACAGTCACTTGGTTCAATCCTCGGTAATCGATGCATAGCCTCAACGTTCCGTCTTTCTTCTTTACAAAGAAGACTGGTGCACCCCACGGAGAAGAACTTGGTTGAACAAACCCCTTCTTCAACAATCCTTGCAATTGGTTCTTCAATTCCTGTAGCTCGGCTGGTGCCATATGATAGGGAGCTTTAGATATTGGCTGGGTGCCAGGCAGTAATTCTATAATGAACTCGATCTCTCGATTTGGTGGTAAACCAGGCAATTCTTCTGGAAATACATCCGCATAATCTTTAATCACTGGCATCTCCACCAACTTATCTTTGTCCGACGGCTTGTTAATGAGGTAAGCTAAGTATTCATTACAACCTTTCCTCAAGGACTTCACTGCTTTCGTAGATACAATGATGGAACTCCCAGTGAAGTCTCTTCGACCCATTACCTCCAGTATTGGTTGACCAGGTATCTAGAATGTTACAATCTTCATCCGGCAATCTAGTTGGGCATGATGCTTTGCTAACCAGTCGATCCCTAAGATGACTTCATAGTCTCGAAAGGGTAATACAATAAGATTGGCTGAGAATTCCTTATCTTTAATTTTGATTTTACAGGCTTTACAAACTAAGCGAGTAACGAGTTTAGAACCCATCGGAGTACCAACTTCTACTTCGTAAGGCCAATATACAACTCGTAGTTTTACACGTTGAACACATAAGAGAGTAATAAATGAATGAGTAGTACCTTGATCAATTAGCACCCTAATAGGTTGATTCAGTATCAAGAATGTACCTTCAACAACAGCGGTCTCCTCTGGAAGCTCCTCGCACTCAATAGCATAAGCTTGGGCCTGAACCCTAGGAACTGGAGTCTTGCCTCTACTAGCTGGTTTAACTTGATTTTGTCCTCCTTGCCTTTACAGTAATCCTTGATCTGATGCTGATCACTGCCACACCGCATACATCATCCTGACTTCTTCCAGCATTGGGCCTCGGTATCCCCCTTCTTGTCATAGTAAGAACAGTTGATAGACTAAGTAGCAGGTGAACTACTTGTGGATCCGCAGGTGGAAGAGACTGATGGTGCTTTAGTCGGGCCACGGTTATTAACTGGTCTGTTCTAGATCTGGCCCTGACTGGGACTCTGAGTCTGGAATTTTCTCTGTTGTCCTGGAGGCTGATATGGTTTCTTGTTCGACTGGCTTGAACCGGCTCTATCAAGTTTCCTCTTCTCAACTCGGGAAGCAGTAGCAAGAAGAGCAGAATAGGTATCGAAGTCATGCGAAGCCAACTGGTCCTGAATTTCTAGCCTCAACCCATTTGTAAATTTTCTCATCTTCGCCTCAGGGGTACTAACCATATATTGAGCATAGCGGGACAGTCGATCAAAATGATCCTCGTACTAGGCCACCGTCATGTTACCCTGGTTCAAGTGCATGAATTCTTCAATCCGCCTCTGCTTGGAAATTGCAGGTACATATTTCTCCTTGAATGCCTTAACGAAATTACCCCACAAGCGAGGTGTATGATCAGTTTCCCAAAGTGCCTCCATAGTGTGCCACAAATGCTCAGCATCCCCGTGCAACAGAAACACAGCGAACTCCACATTTTCTTCATTAATATAGTCAAGTGGCCTGAAAATCCTCTCGATCTCAGACAGCCAAGCCTCTGGTCAAAATCATTTCACTCCAACAAGTCAGAAGACTGTCCATTTACGCGATTTCACCTATCTTCACATTCTAGCCAAATATCTTGCCATGCATGTTTACAAAAGCTCATGTACACACATATATCACAAGTACAGAGGTAAGATAGACATTTAAAGGCATGCATGTGGTTTTTGAAAGCTTTTCAAAAGAGTTTTAGCCCTCACCTTAGCAAGACAACAATGAAGATGCACAAGCTCTTGATGAAGCACAAGGTAGTCTTTTCTCCTTGTTTAGCCGAGAGACAACTTGAAATTCTCTAATTCCTAGCTTAGTAACCATGTTCTTAGTATGTGCAAGTGGCTAGAACAAAAAAAAATGAAATAGGAGCTATCAAACTTACCTAAGTCAAAATGAAGGTTCTATAAGCTTGCATGTGTGTTTCTTTGCTCCTAGCTTTGCTTGGTCAAGCTTCTAAAGAACTTGCATGTCTTGAAGAACCTTTGGCTGATGAACTTAAGCTATGGAGTCTATAATTGCAGCTAGGGCCGAGAGAGAGAAAAGAAATGAGAGAAAGAGATAAAGAATGAAAGAATGAAAGAAAAATGAAAGGCTTGAAGAGTTTGATACATATGTCGGCCTAGGGCCTTGAAATTTCAGAATTTGTGTCTTCAAGGAGCATTTTTTGAATTGTCTAGCATGGGCAAGTGAGTGGGTCGAGATTTTGATGCATTGGGTAGGGTTTTTGAGTCATTTTTTATGCATTGTGTCATTAGCTTGTCATAGAATGTCTAGGTTCAATTTTGAATTATGCAAAGCAAGCACAAATGAAAGAAAGTGGTCGGCCAAGGCTTGCAAAATTCTAAATTTTTGTCATCTTTTGAGCATTATTTAATTGTGTGTTTGGGATGTGCAAAAGAATAAGGAATAAAGAATAAGAATGTTTAGCTTTTTTGTGAGATTTCGTCTTCTAGTGAGTTGACATAGCATTTTAATATTAGTTAGTGGAGTTGTAGGATTAATTAATGATCTAGTGCTTCGTGTAAGATGCTTTCTTGATTAATGTGCGGGTACGCTTTCCTAGGTTTAGGGCACGTACTACGAGATAAGGCACGAACTACGATATGAATGCACATTTTCTAAGTAAATGCACGCAACCCTAAATGTATGCACGTAATTCAATCCAAGGCACACAAAACGGAAAGTGACTCTTAAGCCTAGGTCAAGGCACACAAATCTAGGTTAGGGAACGCGAAATGAGGTATCGCACACAAATCGAGGTCGAGCCTTACATAACTCCTTACATATCAAAAGTTATGGGCACTGGAGCGACGGAGACTTGGTCACAAGCCCCATGCCCTCGGTTTACGGGCCTAGCCTCTTCGTGAAGCGAAGTTGTCTTGCCCTAGGTGTCGTGGGATTTGGTAATAGAAATGTGATGGATAAAGCATCTTGGCAAGCCTAACCGGGGCAAAAAAATTGAAAAGCGGGGTGCAAAATGAGGACTTCCCAAGGGGTCACCTATCCTAGTACTACTCTCGCCCAAGCACTCTAAGCTTCGGAGTTTTGATGGGATTCGGTGCATTAGTGCGGGTATGATTGCACCGGTCATGTTGATGGCACAAATCCCTTATGTGTTGACGGTTCATAGTCCCAGCCCAGAGAGATGGCCCATTCAAAAGGCTCAATGGGCTTAACGACAACCCATACGCTTCAACAACGTAACATCCTCACAAGATGTGATATTGATGCATTGTAAAGCCCTCTAACGTTCCGCGAGTTTGGTTGTCGTGCTTTTCAAGGATCACAACTTACGATCTGGGATGAAAAAACTGCGCAAAAGAAGTAAAGTGACTTAAAATTGAGGAAAATGTTCGAATTTGTGATCCAAAAATAGGCGCAGCTGACCAAGATTGTTGCCCCCATCGTAGAGCTCTCGGAGAGCTTTCCAACGGTATGCTGTGCGCTGCATAACTCCTTACAGATCAAAATTTATGGGCAATGGAGCGACGGGGACCTGGTCACAAGCCCCACGCCCTCGATTTGCGGGCCCAGCCTCTGCGTGAAGCGAAGTTGCCTTGCCCAAGGTGCCGAGGGATTCGGTAATTGAAATTTGATGGATAAACCATCTTGGCAAACCTAACCGGGGCAAAAAAAATTGAAAATGAGGGGTGCAACATGAGGACTTCCCAGGGGGTCACCTGTCCTAGTACTACTATCGCCCAAGCACAGTTAACTTCGGAGTTCTGATGGGATCCGTTGCATTATTGCTAGCTTGAATGCATCTGTCATGTTGAGGGCACAAATCCCTTATGTGTTGACAGTTCACAGTCCCAACTTAGAGAGATGGCCCATTCAAAAGGCCCAATGGGCTTAACGATAACCCATTCGCTTCAACAACACAGCATCCTCGCAAGACGTGATATCGACGTGTTGTAGGGCCCTCTAATGTCCCGCGAGTTAGGTTTTCATCCTTTTCGAGGAACACGACGTACGATCCGAGATGAAAAAATAGTGCAGAAGAAGAAAAGTGGCCCAAAATAGACGAAAACATTCAATTTTGGGCCCCAAAAAAGGCACAGCCGAGTAGGCTTGCTGCCCCCGCCGTAGAACTTCCAGAGAGCTTTCCAACGATTGCTGTATGCCATGTAACTCCTTACGGATCAAAAGTTATAGGTACTGGATCTACGGAGACCTAGTCACACGCCCCACGCCCTCAGTTTACGGGCCTAGCCTCTATGTGAAGGGAAGTTGTCTTGCCCAAAGTAACGTGGGATTCGGTAATAGAAATGTGATGGATAAAGCATCTTGGCAAGCCTAACCGGGGCAAGAAAAATTGAAAAGGGTGGTGCAACACGAGGACTTCCTTGGGGGTCACCCATCCTAGTACTACGCTCGCCTATGCACGCTTAACTTTAGAGTTCTGATGGGATCTGGTGCATTACTGCTGGTATGATCGCACCTGTCATGTTGAGGGCACAAATCCCTTATGTGTTGACGGTTTACAGTCCCAGCCCAGGGAGATGGCCCATTCAAAAGGCCCAATGGGCTTAACGACAACCCATCCGCTTCTACAACGTAGTATCCTCACAAGACGTGATATCGACGCATTGTAGGGCTCTCGAATGTCACGCGAGTTAGGTTGTCGTCCCTTTCACGGCTCATGACGTACAATTCGGGACGAAAAAAAACTGCAAAAGAAGAAAAGAAGCGCGAAACTATTGAAGACGGTCGATTTTGGGCTACAAAAATAGGTACAACCCAGTAAGCTCATTGCCCCCATCCTAGAGCTCTCGGACAGCTTTCTAACAGTATGTTGTGTGCCGCATAACTCCTTACGGATTAAAAGTTATGGGCACTAGAGCGATGGAGACCTGGTGACAAGCCCGACGCCTTCGGTTTACGGGCCCAACCTCTACGTGAAGCGAAGTTGTCTTGCCCATGGCATCGTGGGATTTGGAAATATAAATGTGATGGATAAACCATCTTGGCAAGCCTAATCGGGGCAAAAAAAAATTGAAAAGGGGGTGCAACACAAGGACTTCCCGGAGGGTCACCCATCCTAGTACTACTCTCGCCCAAGCACTCTTAACTTCGGAGTTCTGATGGGATCCGGTGCATTAGTGCTGGTATGATCGAACCGGTCATGTTGAGGGCATAAATCCCTTATGTGTTGATGGTTCACAGTTCCAGCCCAGAGAGATGGCCCATTCAGAAGGCCCAATAGGCTTAAGGATAACCTATCCGCCTCAACAACGCAGCATCCATGCAAAATGTGACATTGACGTATTATAGGGCCCTCTAATTTCCAGTGAGTTAGGTTGTTGTCCTTTTCGCAGCTCACGACGTACGATCTGGGATGAAAAAACAGCACAAAAGAAAAAAAAAATTGTCCCGAAACTGATGAAAAAGTTCAATTTTGGGTTCTGAAAATAGGCATAGCAGAGCAGGCTTGTCGACCCCATCATAGAGCTCTCGGAGAGCTTTCCAACGGTATGTTGTGCACCGCATAACTCTTACAAATCAAAAGTTATGGGCACCAGAGCGATAGAGACCTGGTCACTAGCCCTACGCCCTTGGTTTGTGGGCCCAGCCTCTACATGAAGCGAAGTTGTCTTGCCCAAGGTACCATGTGATTCGGTAATAGAAATGTGATGGATAAAGCATCTTAGCAAGCCTAACCGGAGCAAAAAAAATTGATAAAGGGGGTGCAACACGAGGATTTCCCAGGGGGTCACCAATCCTAGTACTACTCTCGCCCAAGCACTCTTAACTTCGGAGTTCGGATGGGATCTGGTGCATTAATGCTGGTGTGATCGCTCCGGTCATGTTAAGGGCACAAATCCCTTATGTGTTGATGGTTCACAGTCCCATCCCAGAGAGATGGCCCATTCAAAAAGCCCAATGGGTTTAACGACAACCCATCCTCTTCAACAACGCATCGTCCTCGAAAGACGTGATATCAATGCATTGTAGGGCCCTCTAATGTCCAGCAAGTTAGATTGTCATCCTTTTCGCGTCTCACGACGTACGATCCTGGTCGAAAAAACAGCACAAAAGTAGAAAAGGGGCCCAAAACTGATGAAGACGTTCGATTTTGGGCTCCAAAAATAAGCACAGCCAAGTAGGCTTGCTGCCTCTGTCGTAGAACCCACGGAGAGCTTTCCAACGGTATGCTGTGCACCACGTTACTCCTTACAAATCTAAAGTTATGGGAACTAGAGAAACGGAGACCTGGTCACAAACCCCACGCCCTCGGTTTGCGGGCTCAACCTCTACGTGAAGCGAAGTTGTCTTGCCCAAGGTGCCGTGGGATTCGGTAATAGAAATGTGGTGGATAAAGCATCTTGGCAATCCTAACCGGGGCAAAAAAAATTAAAAAGGGGGGTGCAACACGAGGACTTCCCAGGGGTTCACCCATCCTAGTACTACTCTTGCCCAAGCACACTTAACTTCAGAGTTGTGATGGGATCCCGTACATTAGTGCTGGTATGATCGCACCGGTCATGTTGAGGGCACAAATCCCTTATGTGTTGACGGTTCACAGTCCCAGCCCAGAGAGATGGCCTATTCTAAAGGCCCAATGGGCTTAACGACAACCCATCCGCTTCAACAACGAAGCATCCTCGCAAGACATGATATCGATGCATTGTAGGGCCCTCTACTGTCGCGCGAGTTAGGTTGTCCTCCTTTTCGCGGCTCACGACGTACGATCCGGGCTGAAAAAACAGCGCAAAAGAAGAAAAGTGAAGCAAAACTGTTGAAAATAATCGATTTTGGGTTTCAAAAATAGGTACAAGCCAGCAAGATCATTGCCTCCATCGTAGAGCTATCGGAGAGCTTTCCAACGGTATGTTGTGCGCCACGTAACTCCTTACGGATCAAAAGTTATGGGCACCGGAGTGACAAAGACCTGGTCACAAACCGCACGACCTCGGTTTGCGGGCCCAGCCTTTACTGAAGCGAAGTTGTCTTGCCCAAAGTGCCGTGGGATTTGGTAATAGAAATATGATGGATAAAGCTTCTTGGCAGGCTTAACCGTGGCAAAAAAATTGAAAAGGGGGGTGCAAAACCCTTACTTCCCAGGGGGTTACCCATCCTAGAACTACTCTCGCCCAAGCACTCTTATCTTCAGAGTTCTGATGGGATCTAGTGCATTAGTGCTGGTATGATCGCACCGGTCATGTTGAGGGCACAAATCCCTTATGTGTTGATGGTTCACAGTCCCAGCGCTGAGAGATGGCCCAATGGACTTAACGACAACCCTTCTACTTCAACAATGCAGCATCCTCACAAGACGTGATATTGAAGCATTCTAGGGCTCTCTAATGTCCTGCAAGTTAGGTTGTCATCCTTTTCGAGGCTTACGACGTACAATATGAGATGAAAATACAGCGCAAAACTAGAAAAGTGGAGCGAAACTGATGAAAATGTTCAATTTTGGGCTCTAAAAATAGGCACAACCGGGCAAGCTCGCTACCCCCGTCGTAGAGCACTCGGAGAGCTTTCCAATTGTATGTTGTCCGCCGCGTAACTCCTTTCGGATCAAAAGTTATGGGCAATAGAGTGACGGAGACCTGGTGATAAGCCCCACGCCCTCGGCTTACTGGCCCAGCCTCTACGTGAAGAGAAGTTGTCTTGCCCAAGGTGCCGTGGGATTCGGTAATAGAAATGTGATGGATAAAGCATCTTGGCAAGCCTAACCGGGGCAAAAAAAATAAAAAATAGAGGTACAACACAAGGACTTCCTAGGGGGTTACCCATCCTAGTACTACTCTCATCCAAGCACGCTTAACTTCGGAGTTCTGATGGGATCCGGTGTGAGGCCCGACCTCGTTTTATGTGCGATACCTCGTTTCGTGTACCCTAATCTAGATTTACGTGCCTTGACCTAGGTTTAAGAGTTGTGTTTTGTTTTGTGTGCCTGGTATTGAATTACGTGCATACATTTAGGGTTGCGTGCATTTACTTGAGAAACGTGCATTCATCTCGTAGTTCGTGTCTTACCTCGTAGTGCGTGCCCTAAACTTAGGAAAGCGTGCCAGCATGCTCATCAAGAAAGCATCTTACACGAAGCACTAGATCATTAATTAATCCTACAAACTCCACTAACTAATATTAAATTGCTAATTCAACCCACTAAAAGACGAAATTGCACCAAAAGCTAGACATTCTTTATTATTTATTCCTTAATCTTTTGCACATCTCAAACACACAATATTATATTGCTCAACCAAGGCAAAAAATCAGATTCTTGCACAAGCTTGGCCTACCACTATTGCATATTGAATAGCTTTGCATAATTCAAAATTTATTCCTAGACATTCTATGACATGTTATGACACAAAGAAAAAAAAAGGCTCAAAAACCCTACCCAATGCACCCATTCTTGACATATGCAAGTTCCCATGCTAGGTGATTCAAAATTATGCTCCTTGAAGACACAAAAATCTGAAATTTCAAGGCCCTAGGCCGACACAAGCATCAAACCCATCAAGCATTTCATTTTTCTTTCATTCTTTCCTTCTTTCTCTCATTTTCTCTCACTCTCTCATTTCTTCTCTCTCTCTCTCTCGGCCCTAGCTGAAATCCTACTCTCCATAGCTTAAGTTCATCACTCAATGGTTCATCAACCCATGCAAGGTACTTAGGAGCGCGGCCAAGGAAAGCTAGGAGCAAAAAAACGCACATGCAAGCTCATAGGACATTCATTTCGGCTTAGGTAAGTTTGTTAGCTTCTATTTCATTTTTTTTTTGTTCTAGCCACTTGCACATACTAAGAACATGGTTACTAAGCTAGGAATTAGAGAAATCTCAAGTTGTCTCTCGGCTAAGCAAGGAGAAGAGTCGACCTTGTGCATCATCAAGAGTCTTGTGCATCTTCTTGTTGTCTTGCTAAGGTGAGGGATAAAACTTCTTGAAAAGCTTTCAAAAACCACATGCATGCCTTTAAATGTCTATTTTTACCTCTGTACTTGTGATATATGTGTGTACATGAACTTTTGTAAGCATGCATGGCAAGATATTTGGCTAGAATGTGAAGATAGGTGAAATCGCGTATTTGACAGCTTTCTGTTCTGTTGGAACGAAGTGATTTTGACCAGGTAAAGGATGTTGAAAATGTGTGCAAATTGGTAGATGACTAGTTTTACCAGTTCTGAGCATTTTTAGTACAAATAGGCCAAAGCTAATTTTGATTCTACAGTCCTCAAATTGTCAAAATATCAAAATGCGTCCAAATCTGGAAAATCTGGAAAAATGAAGCAGGTCTTGGCGGATTCACTGTCCTTGTAGAACAAACCAGTTTTGACTTAGTAAATGATATCAAAAATGCATGAAATTTGGTGTGCTACTATATTTTTCAGTTCTGGACATTTTTGTCATAATAGACTAAGGCTAAATCTGACCCTAAGATCCTCAAAAATGACAAGTATTGAAATGTATGCAAATCTAGACAGTTTTGCGTAGTCTCACGGTTTTGGTTATAACTCTTGAACCCGTACTCCAAATTATACAAAGTTTGTTTCTAGATTTAGTTCACTCATTAAGATTTAATTTGACATTTTATTCACTAGAATTGGAGATTGTTTGCTTATCACAATGATTGTGAGAAAACAGACCATTGTAGTGGGGTTTTCATTTAGTGATATGCTTTGAAAATTATTGTAACTTCTCTTGTTGTATTAAATGCTTGGGATTGTGATGGATGTTGTGTGGACTATTTTGAATGCTTGAGGGTGTTTTAATTAATCAATGCATGGCTTGAGTTTAATTACGCGACAACTTAGGGCTTAATCGCACGGGTGAGCATGAAATGAAACCCTAATGACTAGGAAAAACTCGCTAAGTGTTGATCCTATGGATATCGTGTTTAATTATGTAATTAGTAGGCTGCACATAGTTTCCCTTATAGCCCTAAATGTGATTCCGATGATTACATGTTGACAAGTAGGCCTTTCTTGCACCCGGTCCCACGTAAACGTCGTTGCATGTTGTATAATCTTATTATTTGATTACATGAACGTTGAAATGAGTTATATGACTTGATTTACATGCGTTACATGGCTACCCGTTTAATATTCATATAACTTCATGTGCTTTTCAAGTGAAATTACTTGTCATATCGTGCCTCGCGTGTTTACTTGTCAATGTGCAATCTTATGATTGCTCGGAGGCAACCTACTTTGTTGTCATCCTAATGTGATATATTAAATGTCATAAATGTGCACTGCATACAAAGTTGCAACCTTTCATTCTGGCGTGGTAGTGTTCACGCACACCGGGCGGCATCGGGCTTGTCGGTGCAACCATGACTACCATTGTCCAATTCCCTCTCTCGCTTGGGGGCTAGACTTCCTCGGAGAGTTGGGTCGTAGGATTTTGGGGTACATCCGAAGTACACCCATTTGGCGTGATAAGGGGATGATTTGAAGTCAGCCGCAACAACTGATACTAGAAATGAACTGACAGCAAAAGCTCACCGTATCCTTTTCACTATGTGTATAAGTACTCTCTCTTGGTTCTGAGAGGACCTCGGGGAGGAAAGACGGGTAATTGTGTTCTTTTACTTTTACATTACATTATGAACTTGTGATATATGTCATGCTTGCAAAGGGTTTTCATAATTGAACTAGAAAAAGAGTTTCAAAACTTATTTCTCGTTCGCCCTCGCTGAGTTCATAAGGACTCACCCTCTTTTATCATCTTAGGTGAAGAAGACCAGGAACAAGTACCCGAGGATAACGTGCCTAACGATGACTCCTTGGAATGATTACCTGCCCGACGTGCCTTACTTGACTATGGCCATTTTGTGAATGATATGTTGCTTGAAGACTATTTCTTATGTTGCTTGTTATTGCATTGTAAATGACCCCCGTTGTAATTTGGGGTCTAATTTTGGCTTGTACTGATCATAACTAGTTAGACACTCTTGTGGTCATTTTTGCTATCGCTACTGGCTAGTACTTATCACAGGCTTATGAAGTATCAGGTAAATGATTAAGTAAAATGTATCTATCCAATCTAAGCAGGTACTTATTGTTAGGCTAAGATCAACAAGTACTTTTGTAACAAGGATTAACAAACCAACGAGACATAGCATCATGCTAGGTCGTTAATCAAACGAGACTTCGAGACAACTAGTAGACGTTTCAATTAATGATAAATAGTAATCTTAGTTGGAGATGAATTTGAGATTGAAAGTTTTGAGGACTTTAGAAAATTAGGTCAAACTAAGGAGCCCAATTACAGCAGTTATGCTGCCGGTTTTTCAAAAAATTTGTGGAGTTTAGGCTAAACGTTAAGTGCTTAACCCTCTTGAACGATTATGTATGTGAAAGGACTTGAATGTTTAGATCACACCCTAGTCTAACCTTTATAGGTCGGGTTGGGGCGTGATACCATAGAGAAATGGTATCAGAGCTTAGATTGTTTAAGCCGGGTGTAACTCTCAGACCATGGGTAGAAGCCCTAAGGTAATTAGGATGACTTGTTTATATGTGTTAATGTGTGATAATGTTAATTGTTCCTTCTATGTTCTATGTACTTATGTGATTAACATGTCCTAATTGTTTCTAGAATTGTGTATCTATATAAAATCATATGTGGCATACCTGATACATTAAATTCTTGTTTGTCGTATTCTAATAAATTGTGCATCGTAATCTATGCCTATAGATGGCTGGCCCTAGTACCTGCACTACTAATAGGAGCGGTGAGCACCAAGAGACCGAAGATGCTTATCAAACTAATCCCGGCATGGCTATGTTTAATATGATGGCGAATGCCATGGATCTTGTGTCGCAAGTGATGGAATCTCAAGATGCACGTGAAGCAAACAACAACAACAGGAATGATGGTAACCATGGGAGACATAGCAGAATGCGGGAGTTTCTTGACTTTCACCCGTCCAAATTCCACGGGGAAGCTAATGATGAAAATGTAGAGGCTTGGCTATCTAAGATCGAGAGGATTTTCAAGCCACTTGACTATACTAATGAAGAAAATGCGGAGTTCGCTGTGTTTCTGTTGCACGGGGATGCTGAGCATTGGTGGCACACTGTGGAAGCACTTTGGGAAACTGATCAGACACCTCGCTTGTGGGGTAATTTCGTTAAGGCTTTCAAGGAGAAATACGTACCTGCAGTTTCCAAGTAGAGGCGGATTGAGGAATTCATGCACTTGAACCAGGGTAACATGACGATGGCCCAGTACGAGGCTCATTTTAACCGACTGTCCCGTTATGCTCAATACATGGTCAGTACCCCTGAGGCGAAGATGTGGAAATTTACGAATGGGTTGAGGCCAGAAATTCAGGACCAGTTGGCTTCGCATGACTTCGATACTTATTCTGCTCTCCTTGTTGCTGCTTCCCGAGTTGAGAAGAGAAAGCTTGATAGAGCCGGTTCGAGCCAACCGAACAAGAAACCATACCAGCCTTCAAGTCAACAGAGGAAATTCCAGAGCCAAAGTCGCAGTCAGGGCCAGAGCCAGAACAGACCAGTTAATAACCGTGGCCCGACTAAAGCACCATCAGCCTCTTCTACTCGTGGATCCACAGGTAGTTTACCTGCTACTCAGTCTATCAACTGCTCTTACTGTGACAAGAAGGGTCATACCGAGGCCCAGTGCTGGAAGAAGTCAGGACGATGTGTGCGGTGTGGCAGTGATCAACATCAGATCAAGGATTGCCCTAAATGGCAAGGAGGACAAAATCAAGTTAAACCAGCTGGTAGAGGCAAGGCTCCAGTTCCTAGAGTTCAGGCTCGAGCTTATGCTATTGAGTGCGAGGAGCTTCCAGAGGAGACCACTGTTGTTGAAGGTACATTCTTGATACTGAATCAACCTGTTAGGGTACTAATTGATCCAGGTGCTACTCATTCATTTATTACTCCCTTATGTGTGCAACGTGTGGAACTGAAAGTTGTATGTTTGCCTTACGAAGTAGAAGTTGGCACTCCGATGGGTTCTAAACTTATTACTAGCTTAGCTTGTAAAGCATGTAAAATCCAAATTAAAGATAGGGAATTCTCATCCAATCTTATTGTATTACCTTTTCGAGACTATGAAGTTATCTTAGGGATGGACTGGTTGGCAAAGCATCATGCCCAACTAGATTGCCGGATGAAGATTGTAACATTCCAGATACCTGGTCAACTAATATTGGAGTTAATAGGTCGAAGAGACTTCATCGGGAGTTCCATCATTTCATCTACGAAAGCAGTGAAGTCCTTGAGAAAAGGATGTAGTGGATACTTAGCTTACCTCATTAACAAGCCGTCGGACAAAGCTAAGTTGGAGAAGATGCCAGTGATTAAAGATTATGCGGATGTGTTTCCAGTAGAATTGCCTAGTTTACCCCTAAATCGTGAGATCGAGTTAATTATAGAATTACTGCCTGGGACCTAGCCGATATCAAAAGCTCCCTATCGTATGGCACCAGTTGAGCTACAAGAACTGAAATACCAATTTCAAGGATTGTTGAAGAAGGGGTTTGTTCAACCAAGTTCTTATACGTGGGGTGCACAAGTCCTATTTGTAAAGAAGAAAGACGGAACATTGAGGCTATGCATCGATTACCGAGGATTGAACAAAATGGCTGTCAAGAATAAATACCCCCTTCCACTGATTGACGAGTTGTTTGATCAACTTCAAGGAGCCAAAGTGTATTTGAAGCTCGACTTGAGGCAAGGATACTATCAGTTGCGGATCAAAAAGGAGGATGTGCCTAAAACGGCTTTCAGGATGAGATATGGGCATTATGAATATGTGGTGATGCCATTTAGGCTAACTAATGCCCCTGCAGCTTTTATGGACTTGATGCACAGGGTGTTTCAACCCTACTTGGACCAATTTGTGGTGATCTTCATTGATGATATTTTGGTATACTCGAAATCCGAGGCTAAGCATGAACAACATCTACGATTGGTACTGCAGAAACTTCGAGAGCATCAATTGTATGCAAAGTTTAGCAATGCTAATTTTGGTTGCAACAGACTGCATTTCTGGGGCCCATCATATCCCAAGAGGGAATAGCAGTGGATCCAGCAAAGATAAAAGCGGTGATGTCTTGGAAGAAGCCGAAAAATGTTACGGAGGTTTGGAGTTTTCTTGGTCTAGCCGGCTATTATCGAAGGTTCGTGAAGGATTTCTCAAAGATCGTAGGACCGCTTACAAAGCTCACTCAAAAGAAAACAAAGTTCGTATGGGATGACAAGTGTGAGAACAACTTCCAAGAATTGAAGAAGAGATTGACTACTGCACCTGTTCTTGCATTGCCTGAAGGGAGTCAAGGTTTTGTAATATATAGCAATGCTTCGAAGGAAGGACTGGGTTGTATGTTAATGCAAAATGGTAGAGTGATTGCGTATGCTTCTAGGAAACCGAAGCCGTACGAATTGAATTACCCGACACATGATTTGGAGTTAGCGGCTATTGTGTTTGCACTCAATAAATGAAGGCACTATCCGTAGGGTAACAAGTTCGAGGTGTTTACTGATCACAAAAGCTTGAAATATTTGTTCTCACAAAAAGAGTTGAACATGAGGCAAAGACAGTGGATGGAGCTTTTGGATGATTATAACTGCACAATCAATTATGTGCCCGGTAAAGCAAATGTAGTTGCAGATGCCTTAAGTCGGAAAGCGAGCATGGCAAACCTGGAAGTCAAGGTGCAGGAGTTGTTAGAGGAAGCATTCTTGTGGAAACTACAATTGACTCAAAAAGGGTTACTTTTTGCCATTACACAAGTTCAATCGACCTTGCTATCTGAATTACGAGAGGCTCAACAAAAGGACCAACAGTTTCAGAAGATTAAAGAAAGCAACACAGATTTCAAGTTTCATGATGATGGTATTTGGAGGTTTAGGAATCGGATTTGTGTTCCTAATGAGCCAGAGTTGAAAAAGAAGATTCTTGAAGAAGCCCATAAGTCAAAATATACTATTCACCACGGTGCAACAAAGATGTACCGGGATTTGTAGCAACACTATTGGTGGAGTAACATGAAGAGAGAGATTGTAGAGTTTGTGTCACGGTGTTTGACTTGCTAGAGAGTCAAAGCGGAATATCAACGACCAGCAGGTTTACTTCAACCATTGGAAATTCCTCAATAGAAATGGGAACACATAACTATGGACTTTGTCATGGACCTGCCTAGGTCACAAAAGGGTCATGACGCCGTTTAGGTCATAGTGGATAGATTGACTAAGTCAGCACACTTCTTACCGATGAACAAGGAGGATAGTCTTGAGAAACTGGGAGATATGTATGTGGCGGATATTGTAAGGTTGCACGGGATGCCTGTGAGTATTGTATCGGATAGGGATCCTCGTTTTACTTCCCGATTTTGGAAGAGATTGCAAGAAGCTTTGGGAACGAAGTTGAGTTTTAGCACGGCTTATCACCCTCAGAATGATGGACAATCTGAGAGAACTATTCAGATTCTGGAAGATATGCTGAGGGCGTGTGTTTTAGACTTCGGGAAAGGTTGGGAGAAATATCTGTCTCTAGCGGAGTTCGCTTATAATAACAGTTATCAGGCTACTATCGGGATGGCCCCATTTGAGGCATTGTATAGACGTAAATGTCGATCCCCAATTTACTAGGATGAAGTAGGTGAGACGAAGACTTTTGACCCGACCCTTCTACCTGAACTTATGAAGACTGTTGATAGTATCCACCTCATCCGGAAACGGATGCTTACCGATCAGAGCAGGCAGAAAAGTTATGCAGACTGACGGAGATGGAGTCTAGAGTTTGAGGTCGGCGACAGGTGTTCTTGAAGATATCACCCCGGAGGAGACTGATTAAACACAGCAAGGGTGGAAAGTTGAGCCCGAGGTCTGTAGGACCATTTGAGATAATTGAGAAGGTTGGCAAAATGGCGTATCGCCTAGAGCTACCCCAAAACCTCTCCAATATTCACAAAGTCTTTCATGTTTCAATGCTACGGAAGTATCATCCTGATCCATCGCATATCTTGGAGCCAGAGCCGTTGCAGCTTCGGGAGAACTTATCTTATGAAGAGAAGCCCATTCGGATCTTAGACCAGCAAGATCGGGAGTTGCACAACAAATCTATACCGATGGTGAAAGTGTTATGGGATCACCATTGAGTCGAAGAAGCAACGTGGGAAAGGCAAGACCAGATGGAACAACATTATCTAGCTTTATTTCAAAGGTAATATTGAATTTCGGGATGAAATTCTTTTAAGGAGAGGAGAATGTGAGGCCCGATCTCGATTTACGTGTGATACCTCATTTTGTGTGCTCTAATCTAGATTTGCATGCCTTGACCTAAGTTTAAGAGTCGTGTTTCATTTTGTGTGCCTTGCATTGAATTACGTGCATATATTTAGGGTTGCGTGCATTTATTTGAAAAACGTACATTCGTCTCGTAGTTCGTGCCTTACCTTGTAGTACGTGCCCTAAACCTAAGAAAGCGTGCCCGCACGCTAATCAAGAAAGTATCTTACATGAAGCACTAGATCATTAATTAATCCTATAAACTCCACTAACTAATATTAAATTGCTAATTCAACCCACTAGAAGACGAAATTGCACCAAAAGCTAGACATTCTTTATTCTTTATTCCTTATTCTTTTGCACATCCCAAACACACAATATTATATTGCTCAACCAAGACAAAAATTCAGATTCTTGCACAAGCTTGGCCGACCACTATTGCATATTGAACTAGCTTTGCATAATTCAAAATTTATTCCTAGACATTCTATGACATGTTATGACACAAAAAAAAAAGGCTCAAAAACCCTACCCAATGCACCGATTCTAGACTTCTGCAAGTGCCCATGCTAGGTGATTCAAAATTATGCTCCTTGAAGACACAAAAATCTGAAATTTCAAGGCCCTAGGCCGACACAAGCATCAAACCCATCAAGCGTTTCATTTTTCTTTCATTCTTTCCTTCTTTCTCTCATTTTCTCTCACTCTCTCATTTCTTCTCTCTCTCTCTCAGCCCTAGCTGAAATCCTACTCTCCATAGCTTAAGTTCATCACTCAATGGTTCATTAAGTCATGCAAGCTACTTAGGAGCTCGACCAAGAAAAGCTAGGAGCAAAGAAATGCACATGCAAGCTCATAGCACATTCATTTCGGCTTAGGTAAGTTTGTTAGCTTCCATTTCATTTTCTCCTTGTTCTAGCCACTTGCACATACTAATAACATGGTTACTAAGCTAGGAATTAGAGAAATCTCAAGTTGTCTCTCGGCTAAGCAAGGAGAAGAGTCGACCTTGTGCATCTTCTTGTTGTCTTGCTAAGATGAGGGCTAAAACTTCTTGAAAAGCTTTTAGAAACCACATGCATGCCTTTAAATGTCTATTTTTACCTCTGTACTTGTGATATATGTGTGTACATGAACTTTGGTAAGCTTGCATGGCAAGATATTTGGCTAGAATGTGAAGATAGGTGAAATCGCGTATTTGGCAGCTTTCTGTTCTGTTAGAACGAAGTGATTTTGACCAGGTAAAGGATGTTGAAAATGCATAAAAATAGGCCAAAGCTAATTTTGACTCTAAGGTCCTAAAAATGGCAAAATATCAAAATGTGTCCAAATCTGGAAAATCTGGGAAAATGAAGCAGGTTTTGGCAGATTCACTGTCCTTGTAGAACGAACCAGTTTTGTCTTAGTAAATGATATCCAAAATAAATTAAATTTTGTGATCTGCTATATTTTTCTGTTCTGGACATTTTTGTCAGAAATCGACTCAGGCAAAATCGGACCCTAATGTCCTAAAAAATGACAAGTATTGAAATGTATGCAAATCTGGACAGTTTTGCGTAGTCTCAGGGTTTTGGCTATAACTCTTGAACCCGAAATCCAAATGATGTGAGGTTTGTTTATGGATTTAGTTCACTCCTTAAGCTTTAATTTGACAATTTATTCACTGGAATTGGAGATTGTTTGCTTGTCTCAATGATTGTGATAAAATAGACCATTTCAGTGGGGTTTTCATTTAGTGATATGCTTTGAAAATTATTGTAACTTCTCTTGTTGTATTAAATGCATGGGATTATGACACTTGGATGTTGTGTGGACTATTTTGAATGGTTGAGGGTGTTTTAATTAATCAATGAATGGCTTGAGTTTAATTACGTGACAACTTAGGGCTTAATCGCACGGGTGAGCATGAAATGAAACCTTAATGACTAGGAAAAACTTGCTAAGTGTTGATCCTATAGATATCATGTTTAATTATGTAATTAGTAGGCTGCCCGTAGTTGTCCTTATAGCCCTAAATGTGATTCCGATGATTACATGTTGACAAGTAGGCCTTTCTTGCACCCGGCCCCACGTAAACGTCATTGCACGTTGTATAATCTTATTATTTGATTACGTGAACTTCGAAATGAGTTATATGACTTGATTTACATGCATTACATGACTGCCCGTTTAATATTCATATAACTCCATGTGCTTTTCAAGTGAAATTACTTGTCATATCGTGCCTCGTGTGTTTACTTGTCAATGTACAATCTTATGATTGCTCGAAGGCAACCTACTTTGTTGTCGTCCTAATATGATATATTAAATGTCATAAATGTGCATTGCATTCAAGGTTGCAACCTTTCATTCTGGCGTGGTAGCGTTCACACACACCGGGCGGAATTGGGGTTGCCAGTGCAACCGTGACTACCATTGTCCAATTCCCTCTCTCGCTTGGGGGCTAGACTTCCTTGGAGAGTTGGGTCGTAGGATTTCGGGGTACATCCGGAGTACACCCATTTGGCGTGATAAGGGGATGATTTGAAGTTGGTCGCAATAACTGATACTGGAAATGAACTGAGAGCAAAAGCTCACCGTATCCTTTTCACTATGTGTATAAGTACTCTCCCTTGGTTCCTAGAGGACCTCGGGGAGGAAAGACAGGTAATTGTGTTTTTTTACTTTTATATTACAATATGAACTTACTTGTGATATATGTCATGCTTGCAAAAAGGGTTTTCATAAGTTGAACCGGAAAAGAGTTTCAAAACTTATTTCTCGTTCGCCCTCGCTGAGTTCATAAGGACTCACCCTCTTTTATCATCTCAGGTGAAGAATACCAGGAACAGGTACCCGAGGATAACATGCCTATCGATGACTCCTTGGAATGATTACCTGTTCGACGTGCTTTACTTGACTATGGCCATTTTGTGAATGATATGTTGCTTGAAGACTATTTCTTATATTGCTTGTTATTGCATTGTAAATGACCCCCGTTGTAATTTGGGATCTAATTTTGGCTTGTACTGATCATAACTAGTTAGACACTCTTGTGGTCGTTTTTGCTATCGCTACTGGCTAGTACCTATCACAGGCTTATGAAGTATCAGGTAAAGGATTAAGTAAAATGAATCTATCCAATCTAAGCAGGTACTTATTGTTAGGCTAAGATCAACAAGTACTTTTGTAACAAGGATTAACAAATCAAGAGACATAGCATCATGTTAGGTTGTTAATCAAACGAGACTTCGAGACAACTAGTAGACGTTTCAATTAATGATAAATAGTAATCTTAGTTGGAGATGAATTTGAGATTGAAAGTTTTGAGGCATTTAGAGAATTAGGTCAAACTAAAGAGTCCAATTACAGCCATTATGCTGCCGGATTTCCGGAGAATTTGTGGAGTTTAGGCTAAACGTTAAGTGTTAAACCCTCTTGAACGATTATGTACGTGAAATGACTTGAATGTCTAGATCACTCCCTAGTCTAACCATTATAGGTCGGGTTGGGGCGTGACATCCGGTGCATTAGTGCTGGTATGATTGCACCGGTCATGTTGAGGGCACAAATCCCTTATGTGTTGATGGTTCACAGTCCCAGCACGGGGAGATGGCCCATTCAAAAGGCCCAATGGGCTTAACGACAACCCTTCCACTTCAACAATGCAGCATCTCCACAAGACGTGATATCGACATGTTGTAGTGCCCTCTAATGTCCCGCAAGTTAGGTTGTCGTCCTTTTCGCGGCTCATGACGAAAGATCCGGGGTGAAAAAATCGCGCAAAAGAAGAAAAATAGCCTAACACTGATGAAAATGTTCGATTTTGGGCTCCAAAAACATACACAGCCGAGCAGGCTTGCTCTTCCAGTTGTAGAGCTCTCGGAGAGCTTTACAACGGTATACTGTACGCCACATAACTCCTTACGGATCAAACGTTATAGGCACCGGAGCGACAAAGACCTGGTCACAAGCCCCATGCCCTTGGTTTATGGACCCAGCCTCTACGTGAGGCAAAGTTGTCTTGCCCAAGATGCCGTGGGATTCGGTAATAGAAATGTGATAGATAAAGCATCTTGGCAAGCCTAACTGGGGCAAAAAAGAATTGAAAAGTGGAGTGCAACCCGTGGACTTCCCAGGGGGTCACCCGTCCTAGTATTACTCTTGCCCAAGCACTCTGAACTTTAGTGTTATGATGGGATCTGGTGCATTAGTGCTGGTATGATCGTACCCGTCATGTTGAGGGCACAAATCTCTTATGTGTTGGCGGTTCACAGTCCCAGCCTAGAGAGATGGCCCATTCAAAAGGCCCAATGGGCTTAATGACAACCTATCCGCTTCAACAACGCAGCATCGTCGCTAGACATGACATCGACGCGTTGTATGGCCCTTTAATGTCCAGTGAGTTTGGTTATCGTCCTTTTAATGGCTCATGACGTATGATCAGGGATGAAAAAACAACGCAAAAGAATAAAAGTGGCTCGAAATTAATGAAAACGTTCAATTTTGGGCTCCAAAAATTGGCGCAACCGAGCAGGCTTGTTGCCCCAGTCGTAGAGCTCTCGGAGAGCCTTCTAACGGTATGCTATGCACTGCGTAAACCTTTATGGATCAAAAGTTATAGACAACGGAGCGACAGAGACCTGGTCATAAGCCCCACGCCCTTGGTTTACGGGCCCACCCTCTACGTAAAGCGAAGTTCTCTTACCCAAGGTGCCGTGGGATTCGATAATAGAAATGTGATGGATAAACCATCTTCGCAAACCTAACTGGGGCAAAAAAAATTGAAAAGGGGGGTACAACACGAGGACTTCCGAGGGGGTCATCCATCCTAGTACTAGTCTCGCCCAAGCACTCTTAACTTCGGAGTTCGGATGGGATCTAATGCATTAGTGCTGGTATGATCGCACCCGTCATGTTGAGGGCACAAATCCCTAATGTGTTGACAGTTCGCAGTCCCAGCCCAGAGAGATGGCCCATTCAAAAGGCCCAATGGGCTTAAAGACAACCAATCAGCTTCAACAACGCAGCATCCTCGCAAGATGTGATATTGACGCGTTGTAAGGCCCTCCAATATCCCGCGATTTTGGTTGTCGTCCTTTTTGCGGCTCACAACGTACGATCCAGGATAAAAAAACAACGCAAAAGATGAAAAGTATCTTAAAACTAATGAAAACGTTTGAATTTGAGCTCCAAAAATAGGCACAGCCGAGCAAGCTTTCTTTCCCCGTCGTAGAGCTCTCAGTGAGCTTTCCAACGGTATGCTGTGCACCGCGTAACTCCTTACGGATAAAAAGTTATGGGCACCGGAGCGACGGAGACCTAGTTCCAAGCCCCACGCCGTCGGTTTGCGGGCCCAGTCACTACCTGAATTGAACTTGTCTTGCCCAAGGTGCCGTGGGATTCGATAATAGAAATGTGATGGATAAAGCATTTTGGCAAGCTTAACCGGGGTAAGAAAAGTTGAAAAAGGGGGTACAACTCGAGGACTTCCCATGGGGTCACCTATCCTAGTACTAATCTCGCCCAAGCACTCTTAACTTTGGAGTTTGATAGGATCCGGTACATTAGTGCTGGTATGATCGCACTCGTATTGTTGAGGGCGCAAATCACTTATGTGTTGATGGTTCACAATCCCAGCCCAGAGAGATGGCCCATTCAAAAGGCCCAATGGTCTTAATGACAACCCATCCGCTTCAACAACGCAGCATCCTCGCAAGACGTGATATTGACACATTGTAAGGTCCTCTAATGTCCCGCGAGTTAGGTTGTCGTCCTTTTCGCAGCTCACAACATATGATCCGAGATGAAAAGACAGCGTAAAAGAAGAAAAGTGCCCCCATCGTAGAGATCTCAGAGAGCTTTCCAACAGTATGTTGTGTGCCACATAACTCTTTACGGATCAAAAGCTATGGGCACCAGAGCGATGGAGACCTGGTCACAAGCCCCACGCCTTCGGTTTGCGGGCCCAACCTCTATGTGAAGCGAAGTTTTCTTGCCCAAGCTGCAAGGGAATCGGTAATAGAAATGTGATGGATAAAGCATCTTGGCAAGCCTAACTGGGGCAAAAAAAAATTGAAAAGTGGGGTTGTCAGACCCCAACCCGACCTATGGTGGCTAGACTAGGGAATGACCTAATTCTTCTATGCTATTTGTACGACTTGGTCATTTCTTACAATTAATACTTAACGTTGATTTAGAATTTCAAAAGATTTTTCCGAAAATCCGGCAGTATGACGACTATATTTAAGACCTTTGGTTTGACCTATTTTCTAAAACGCCTCAAAACCTTTAATCATCGATTCAATTCGAACCAAAATTTCCTATTTTGTTATCAATAGATATGCCTACTAATTATCTTGAAGCCTCGTTTGACTAATAACCTAGAATGATAACTATGTCCCGTTTATTTTTCAATTTACCCCTATCATGCACGTACCTATTATCCTTTAGCTTACGATTTAGTTCGTAAGTGGAGTTGGATATAGTTAACTTTGTTGATTATTCACCTAGTGGCTTAAACCCTTATGATAACTACTAATCAAGACAATAAAACAATAACCAAATAAGGAGTTCGTCCGATTATAGATAGTACAATTTAAAATTAGACCAAAATTACAACGGGGTCATTTACATCAACAAAATAAATATTCTTCAAAGCAAACACAACGTTCACAAAACAGCCACTGTCAAGGAAGGCACGTAGGGAAAACAATCATTTCAAGGAATCATCAAAAGGCACGTTATCCTCGGGTACCTGTTCCTCATCTTCTTCACCTGAGATGATAAAAGAGGGTGAGTCCTTATGAACTCAGTGAGGGGGAACGAGAAATAAGTTTTAAAACTCTTTTTCAGGTTCAACTTATGAAAACACTTTTTGCAAGCATGACATATATCATAAGTAAGTACATAATGTAATATAAAAGAAACAGAATACAATTACCCGTCTTTCCTCCCCGAGGTCCTCCAGGAACCAAGCAAGAGTACTTATACACATAGTAAAAAGGATACGGCGAACTTTTGCTCTCAGTTCATTTCCAGTATCAGTTGTTGCGGCTGCCTTCAAATCATCCCCTTATCACGCCAAATGGGTATACTCTGGATGTACCCCGAAACCCTACGACCCAACTCTCCGAGGAAGTCTAGCCCCCAAGCGAGAGAGGGAATTGGACAATGGTAGTCACGGTTGCACTGGCAAGCCCGATGCCACCTGGTGTACGTGAAACGCTACCACGCCAGAATGAAAAGTTGCAACCTTGCATGCAATGCACATGTATGCCATTTTACATTTCACATTGGGAGGTCAACAAAGTAGGTTGCTCCGAGCAAGTATATGGTCACATTTTGACATATTGACATATAAGGCATTGTAAAAACATGTAATCATTTCATATATCAATTTGAAAGCAATTAAACTTCCACATGCAGCCAAGTAACCATGTTCAAATAAGCCATAGCATGTCTTTTAACAATTCACATTAGGAGGTCAACAAAGTAGGTTGCCTCCGAGCAATTATAAGATCGCATATCGATAAGTAAACTTACAAGGCATGCTTTGACATGTACATTCACTTTGTAAAACACTTAGAAGCATGTGAACATTTAACGGACAGCCAAGTATCACCATATAAAACAAGTTGTATAGCTCATTTTAGTTCACATATCAAGTGTTGAGATCATACGAGCATGCAATGACACTTGTACAAGACCAGGTACAAGAATAGTTCACGTATCAATTTGCAATCATCGGGAGTCATGTTTAGAGCTATATGGACAATTACGGGCAGCCTATTAATCTTCCTCAACGTCATTTATAATTCACAAAAGAATGGTTTATGACTCGGGAACCTACGGGGCCATTTGGGTTTACTAGGCCGTGCTCGGGGTCGGTTCCGTTTGCTAAGCACCACAAGCAACTCTTAAACCATTTCAAGCATACTTAACATTTATTAGGCAGCCCATGAATCACACAATTAAACACAATAACCATAGGATCAACACTTAGTGAGTTTTCATAGTCAATAGGGTTTCAATTCATGCTTACACGTGCGATTTAAGCCACAAGTTGTCATGTAATTAAACTCAAGCCATGCATCGATTAATTAAAACACCCTCAAGTATTCAAAATAGTCCACACAACATCCAAATGCCACAATCCCAAGCATTTAATACAACAAGAGAAGCTACAATAATTTTTCTAAGCATATCACTAGGTGAAATCCTCACTGCAATGGACTGTATTCTCACAATCATTGAGACAAGCAAACAATCTCCAATCCCAGTGAATAAGATTTCAAATTAAAGCTTAATGAGTGAACTAAATTCAGGAACAAACCTCGCATCATTTGGAGTTCGGGTTCAAGAGTTATAGCCAAAACCGTGAGACTACACAAAACTGTCCAAATTTGCACACATTTCAATACTTGTCGTGTTTGAGGGCCTTAGGGTCAGATTTAGCCTTAGTCCATTTCTGAAAAATATAGCAGTGTACCATATTTCATGCATTTTGGATATCATTTACTAAGTCAAAACTGGTTCGTTCTACAAGGACAGTGAATCTGCCAAAACCTGCTTCATTTTCCCAGATTTTTCAGATTTGGACACATTTTAATCGTTTGCCATTTTGAGGACCTTAGATTCAAAATTAGCTTTGGCCTATTTCTGTGAAAAGTGTTTATAACTGGCAAAAATAGTTATCTACCAATTTTCACACATTTTCAACATCATTTACCTGCTCAAAATCACCTAGAAACAACAAGATAGAAGGCTGTCCCATACACGATTTCATCTAACATCACATTCTAGCCAAATATCTTGCCATGCATGTTTACAAAAGCTCATGAACACACATATATCACAAGTACAGAAGTAAAGATAGACATTTAAAGGCATGCATATGGATTTTGAAATCTTTTCAAGAAGTTTTAGCCCTCACCTCTTTGAAGATATAGCAAATGAGCACAAAATCCTTGTTTTTGAGCTTTGTGTGAGTTTTCTTGCCATGTTGCTTGCTTGTGCTTGCTATGGCCGAGCTTGGGAGAGTCTTAGAGAGTTTTTAGGAGTCTTGAATGCTCAAGGAGCAGCCATGGTCTAAAATGAGAGAGAAGGAGAGAGAATGGGAGAGTTTTGAGAGAAAAATGAATGTTTGAAGAGTTGTTTGTGAGCATTGGCTTATGTGTCAGCCTTGAGCTTTGAAAAATCTGATTTTGTGTCATCTTTTGAGCATCTTTTGAATTGTTTTAGCATGTGGTTGAGAGGGACAAGAAAGTTAGCTTGGGTGTTAGTAAAATAGTGCATAGGTGCAAGGAAAAGCATGACATGGTGTAAGAGAATGTTGAGTAAAATAGAATATTTTATAGGTAGTGGGTTTTGTAGAGATTTGAATTAGGAATTTAATATTGGTTAGTGGATTGTGTAGGATTATTTAATTGTCTAGTGCTTTGTGTAGGATTCTTTATTGGTTAGCGTGTAGGCACACAGTTCGAGGTTTAGGGTACGCACTACGAGGCACGCACCGAAATCAATACAGGGCACGAATCACTGGGTAGACACAAACTACGAGGTAAGACACGTACTTCAAGATAAATGCACGGATTCCAATGCAAATGCACGTAAACCAATACAAGGCATGTAATTCAATGCAATACACGTAAATCGAGGTACAACTCTTAAACCCAGGTTAGGACACGCAATTCAAGGTCAGGCACACAAAACGAGATAATACAAGCAATTCGAAGTCGGGGCACGTAAGTCGAGGATTAGGCCACATAATTCTAGGTTAAGGCACGAATGACGAGGCATGCATGAAAACCAAGACAAGGCATGTAATCCAAGGTCAGTCATATCATTCTTGGTCTATGGCACGCAAATCAAGGTAACACACGTTATTCGGGGTCGGGCCTCACATCCTCCCCTCCTTAAAAGAATTTCGTCCTGAAATTCATTCTTTCCTATTGAGGTCATTTAGGCGGATTCTGACTCTTGTTATTTTTACTACTCCGGTTCGTCCCGTGTTTGGTGATCTTTTACCGCAACCAATTCACTTCTTATGTTTCTCCAATCATTTAGTTCGGTGTGACCTTCACAATTACAGTTCTTTCATTTGAACGACTCTATTCCTTCCATTTGATCTTAAGGTCAAGTTCATTAACTAAGGTTAGAGTCTTCAAACGTAGTCATCAAAGCTGCATCGGTATTCTAACTATATAACTATAACTCCAGGATCATGACTCATGTTGTATCAAACTCGCCTCCATACTTCAAAAAGGAATATCACCATAATACCATGATCCTTTGGTGACATACGCTAATTTCAAGATAACAGGTCTATATCCGATTTACGTATCCTATCTACTAGCTTCAAAACTGATATCACATAGGTCATACACATGTTATGAATTATTTCCACAATACGACCCTATTTTCAAGAAGAACTCACCAAACAAACTAATCCATCTCAAATCATCATCTATCGATAGTATCATAGTCCTTATCTCGTAGGTACATTAGATTAGCAAATCTTCTAATGACTAGTCTCCCAGTTACAGGCTCCTATTCATTAACATTCTTCCCTAGCTTCGTTAACCTTCAAGCTCGTAATCAAGAAGAAAGACCGTCAAGATTCGTTAAACTCAAACTCTAAGATTTATTAGGTACCACCAACAACTGCCATCGAAATTGCATGGGTAAACTGATCATGCCGCATTAGTTCAACTCTTACAAGTAAATTCATCAACTCGTTATCCACAATTTATTTTCTTATTCAAATCCCTATCTTTAAGTCACAAGGCTTCAGAATTTTCTTTTAATCTTATCCAAAACTCCTAAGACGAATAGTTTCAACCTCAAATAAATTCCACTCATCTCAATCCAAGGTTACGTCATACTTATGAAGACAATGGTCCTACTCACTTAGCGATCTAGTCATTCCTTTGAACACTTAATGCCCACCAATATATCTTCAACATTAATGTTACTAAGCTAGGTTCATAGCCATATAAGTGATATCAATGCTCCACTAGGTTATCGGCCAAACAACAACAATCCTAGGACTATAAATGGGTACCGAAATGATCGAGCTCATAAAATACTTACACGAGATAACTTCAAGGTTGTATCAACATAAGAATTATGACCACGAGGCATCCTTCAACATAACCTAATAGAACTTCAAAAGTAATCAACCACTCATGTAACTATCACTACAAGATTCACCCCTCTATTCAATGACCATAATTCGAAGTCTACCAATCGCTAGTTTCTAGATGTGAAATGGTGCACATAGATACGGTGGTCTAACAATGGTCTTTTGGGTCATTGTGACTCTAATTCATCTCTATCTTAACTACATGAAATCTCACTCTTCTCATTTATATGTTCAACTAACTAAGAGCATCAAGACTCATCGACCTTAGGTCCTAGGGTTCACCATGAATCATCATGCATACTCACTATTAGCTATTTAGGATTACTAATCATACCCTAACGACTCCACTTTGTAACCAGATGCTTTAATCTCATTTCCATGTTTTATATACTAGGTCCATCGGTCTTACTTAGGGATATATGCTTTCTAACATCCTCTAGGGTATCCAAACAACGAGTGCATAAAATGACTTACTTTGCATAATCACAACTAAATCTGAGGGGCACCAAATTAATACCATGATTCTAAATATCACCGATATCCAACTTAGGACCTTTAGCAACGTTAGTCATCTAATGCATAATTCAATACCTTACACTTCTATTCGACCTAACATTTAGGTGTAGTCTTCTGAACACGAGTTCTAGTTACGTGAATTCCTCGATTCCAATATCCCCATAACTTGTTATACTAAAGATTCATCAACCTTTTTAAACTTAGTCTCTAGAGTTACCAACATGTCTTGGGGTTATCCATTGTTAAGTTACTTAAACACACTATTCATGCCTTAATAATCTAACCCCTATCGTCAATTTTCACGAATTCATCTCTTAATTTCTAGGTCACGATCTTACCATTGAGTGAACTTGAAACTCGCTAGTATACACCTTATTAGGTTCAACGATGCTTAATTCCAATCAAGTAAGGATTCAATCATATAAATAGTCTATTATACCATTTTAAGATATAAGAATTTGATTCAAAAGCAACTCCTAAGTCAAACTTTCATTATAAGCATATGAAAATATATATACTACTCCACATGTCCAATAGTATATTCTTATATCTAAGGAAAGTTGTATGTCCTTAAGATTTATTCTTGAACCACAATTAGAAGAACGGTTTAACAGATCAATAATTTTATAGCTATAAAATTGATAAGTTAATCACAGGCATGTGTATTCCAAAGATAATGAGATAATTTTACCTCAGCAATTATACCTGTGCTACGCATTGTATATATATGCATATCCAATAATACATACGATCCATCGAGTACCTGTGAAGATGCGAGAAATCTCTAACCGAGCCTTTTCGTTCGTCTTGCACAAATTCACTTCCCTGAAAGTCCTAATCCTAACTCTCTATGTGTATAAATAGTCATTCACGGTTATATAACATACATATATATCAAGGAAGGAGTATAAAAGCATGCATGCATTATCGAGGTCACTAACGTGTCGGTGTGCATGACACATAATACATATGGTCCTCAAAAGCACATAATATTCAATGCTCAAAGCAATTAAAGCACATTAGCACACATTAACACATATAAACAAGATATCATAATTACCTTAGGGCTTCTACCCATGGTCCGAGAGTTGAACCCGACTAATACCTAGTTAGTAAACTAAGCTCTAATACTATTCTAATATAAGGTATCACGCCCCAACCTGACCTATGGAAGCTAGACTAGGGAATGACCTAATTCTTCTATGCTATTTGTACGACTCGGTCATCTCTTACGATTAATACTTAACGTTGATTTAGAATTCCAAAAGATATTTCGAAAATCTGGCAGTATGACGGCTATATTTAAGACCTTGGTTTGACCTATTTTCTAAAACGCCTCAAAACCTTTAATCATCGATTCAATTCGAACCAAAATTTCCTATTTTGTTATCAATAGATATGCCTACTAATTATCTCGAAGCCTCGTTTGACTAATAACCTAGCATGATAACTATGTCCCGTTTATTTTTCAATTTACCCCTATCATGCACGTAACTATTATCCTTTAGCTTACGAATTAGTACCTAAGTGGAGTTGGATAGAGTTAACTTTGTTGATTATTCACCTAGTGGTTTAAACCCCTATGATAACTACTAATCAAGACAATAAAACAATAACCAAATAAGGAGTTCGTCCAGTTATAGATAGTACAATCCAAAATTAGACACAAATTACAACAGGATCATTTACATCAACAAAATAAATATTCTTCAAAGCAAACACAACGTTCACAAAACAACCACTGTCAAGAAAGGCACGTAGGGCAAGCAATCATTTCAAGGAATCATCAAAAGGCACATTGTCCTCGGGTACTTGTTCCTCGTCTTCTTCACTTGAGATGATAAAAGAGGGTGAGTCCTTATGAACTCAGCGAGGGGGAACGAGAAATAAGTTTTAAAACTCTTTTTCCGATTCAACTTATGAAAACCCTTTTTGCAAGCATGACATATATCACAAGTAAGTACATAATGTAATATAAAAATAAAGGAATACAATTACCCGTCTTTCCTCCCCGAGGTCCTCCAGGAACCAAGCGAGAGTACTTATACACATAGTAAAAAGGATACGGCAAGCTTTTGCTCTCAGTTCATTTCCAGTATCAATTGTTATGGCCGACTTCAAATCATCCCCTTATCACGCCAAATGGGTGTACTCCGAATGTACCCCGAAATCCTACGACCCAACTCTCTGAGGAAGTCTAGCCCCCAAGCGAGAGAGAGAATTGGACAATGGTAGTCACGGTTGCACCGATAAACCCGATGCCGCCCGGTGTGCGTGAAACGCTACCACGCTAGAATGAAAGGTTGCAACATTGTATGCAATGCACATGTATGCCATTTAACATTTCACATTGGGAGGTCAAAAAAGTAGGTTGCCTCCGAGCAAGTATATGATCACATTTTGACATATTGGCGTATAAGGCATTGTAAGAACATGTAATCATTTCATATATCAATTTGAAAACAATTAAACTTTCGCAGGCAGCCAAGTAATCATGTTCAAATAAGCCATAGCATGTCTTTTAACAATTCACATTAGGAGGTCAACAAAGTAGGTTGCCTACGAGCAATTATAAGATCGCATATCGATAAGTAAACTTACAAGGCATGCTTTGACATGTACATTCACTTTGTAAATCACTTAGGAGCATGTGAAATTTTAACGGGCAGCCAAGTATCACCATATAAAACAAGTCATATAGCTCATTTTAGTTCACATATTAAGTGTTGAGATCATACGAGCATGCAACGACACTTGTACAAGACCAGGTGCAAGAATAGTTCACGTATCAATATGCAATCATCGGGAGTCATGTTTAGAGCAATATGGAAAATTACGGGCACTCTATTAATCTTCCTCAACGTCATTTATAAATCACAAAAGAATGGTTTATGACTTGGGAACCTACGGGGCCATTCGGGATTACTAGGTTGTGCTCGGGGTCGGTTCCGTTTGCTAAGCACCACAAGAAACTCTTAAACCATTTCAAGCGGACTTAACATTTATTAGGCAGCCCACGAATCACACAATTAATCACAATAACCATAGGATCAACACTTAGCGAGCTTTCATAGTCAATAGGGTTTCAATTCATGCTTACACGTTCGATTTAAGCCACAAGTTGTCACGTAATTAAACTCATGCCATGCATCGATTAATTAAAACACCCTCAAGTATTCAAAACAGTCCACACAACATCCCAATGCCAAAATCCCAAGCATTTAATACAACAAGGGAAACTACAATAATTTTTCTAAGCATATCACTAGGTGAAATCCTCACTGCAATGGACTGTATTCTCACAATCATTGAGACAAGAAAAAAATATCCAATTCTAGTGAATAAGATGTCAAATTAAAGCTTAAGGAGTGAACTAAATTCAGAAACAAATCTCGCATCATTTGGAGTTCGGGTTCAAGATTTATAGCCAAAACCGTGAGACTACACAAAACTGTCCAGATTTGCACACATTTCCATACTTGTTGTTTTTTAGGGCCTTAGGGTCAGATTTAGCCTTAGTCCATTTCTAACAAAAATGTCCAGAACTGAAAAATATAGTAGCATACCAAATTGCATGCATTTTGGATATCATTTACTAAGTCAAAACTGGTTCGTTCTACAAGGACAGTGAATCTGCCAAAACCTGCTTCATTTTCTCAGATTTTCCAGATTTGGACACATTTTAATATTTTGCCATTTTGAGGACTTTAGAGTCAAAATTAGCTTTCACCTATTTCTTCGAAAAGTGTTCAAAACTGGCAAAACTAGTTACCTATCAATTTTTACACATTTTCAACATCATTTACCTGCTCAAAAGCACCTCGCAACAACAAGACAGAAGGCTGTCCCATACACGATTTCATCTAACATCACATTCTAGCCAAATATCTTGCCATTCATGTTTACAAAAGCTCATGAACACACATATATCACAAGTACAGAAGTAAAGATAGACATTTAAAGGCATGCATGTGGATTTTTAAAGCTTTTCAAGAAGTTTTAGCCCTCACCTCTTTGAAGATCTAGCAAATGAGCACAAAATCCTTGTTTTTGAGCTTTGTGTGAGTTTTCTTGCTATGTTACTTTCTTGTGCTTTCTATGGCCGAGGTTGGGAGAGTCTTAGAGAGTTGTTATGAGTCTTGAATGCTCAAGGAGCAGCCATGGTCGAAAATGAGAGAGAAGGAGAGAGAATGGGAGAGTTTTGAGAGAAAAATGAATGTTTTAAGAGTTGTTTGTGAGCATTGGCTTATGTGTCGGCCTTGAGCTTTGAAAAATCTGATTTTGTGTCATCTTTTGAGCATCTTTTGAATTGTTTTAGCATGTGGGTTGAGAGGGACAAGAAAGTGAGCTTGGGTGTTAGTAAAATAGTGCATAGGTGCAAGGAAAAGCATGACATGGTGTAAGAGAATGTTGGGTATAATAGAATATTTAATAGTTAGTGGGTTTTGTAGAGATTTGAATTAGGAATATAATATTGGTTAGTGGATTGTGTAGGATCATTTAATAGTCTAGTGCTTTGTGTAGGATTCTTTATTGGTTAGCGTGTAGGCACACAGTTCGAGGTTTAAGGTACACACTACGAGGCATGCACCGAAATCAATACGGGGCACGAATCACAGGGTAGACATGAACTACAAGGTAAGGCACGTACTTCAAGATAAATGCACGGATTCCAATACAAATACACGTAACCCTAGGTGAATACACGTAAACCAATACAAGGCATGTAATTCAATGCAATGCACGTAAATCGAGGTACGACTCTTAAACCTAGGTTAGGACACGCAATTTAAGGTTAGGGCATACAAAATGAGATAATGCACGCAATTCGAAGTCAGGGCATGTAAGTCAAGGATTAGGGCACATAATTCTAGGTCAAGGCATGAATGACGAGGCATGCACGAAAACCAAGACAAGGCACGTAATCCAAAGTCAGTCAAATCATTCTTGGTCTATTGCACGCAAATCAAGGTAACACACGTTATTCGGGGTCAGGCCTTACAAGGGTGCAACACAATGATTTCCCAGGGGGTCACCCATCCTAGTACTACTCTCGCCCAAGCACACTTAACTTCGGATTTTTGATGGGAACTGGTGCATTAGTACTGGTATAATCGCACCAGTCATGTTGAGGGCACAAATCCCTTATGTGTTAACGGTTCACTGGCCCAGCCCAGAGAGATGGCCCATTCAAAAGGCCCAATGGGCTTAATGACAACCCATCCACTTCAACAACGCAACATCCTTGCAAGACGTGATATCGTCACGTTGTAAGGCCCTCTAATGTTCCGCGAGTTAGGTTTTTGTCCTTTTTGAGGCTCATGATGGACGATCCGGAATAAAAAAATAGCGCAAAAGAAGAAAAGTGGCCCGAAATTGATGAAAACTTTCAATTTTAGGCTCTAAAAATAGGCGCAGCCGAGCAGGCTTGCTGCCCCCATCGTAGAGCTCTCAGAGTGCCTTTTAAGGGTTTGTTGTGCACCGTGTAATTCCTTACGGATCAAATTTATGGGCACTAGAGCGACCGAGACCTGGTCATAAGCCCCATGCCCTCGGTTCACCGGCCAAGCCTCTATGTGAAGTGAAGTCGTCTTTCCCAAGGTACCGCGGGATTCAGTAATAGAAATGTGATGGTTAATGCATCTTGGAAAGCCTAACCAGGGCAAAAAAAATTGAAAAGGGGGGGTCTAACACGAGGACTTTTTAAGGGGTCACTTATCCTACTACTACTCTCGACCAAACACGCTTAACTTCAGAGTTCTGATGGGATCCGGTGGATTAGTGCTGGTTTGATCGCACCAGTCATGTTGAGGGTACAAATCCTTTATGTGTTGACGGTTCACAGTACCAGCCCAGAGAGATGGCCCATTCAAAAGGCCCAATGGACTTAACGACAACCCATCCACTTCAACAATGCAGCATCCTCGCAAGACGTGATTTTGACGAATTGTAGGGCCTTCTAAATTCACGCGAGTTAGGTTGTTGTCCTTTTCGCGGCCCACGACATACGATCTGGGATGAAAAAAAATGCAAAAGAAGAAAAGTGGCCCAAAATTGATGAAAATGTTCGATTTTGGGGACTGAAAATAGGCACAGCCGAGTAGGCTTGCTACCCCCATTGTAGAGCTCCCAGAGAGCATTCCAACGGTATGTTGTACGCCGTATAATTCCTTACGGATCAAAAGTTATTGGCACCGGAGCGACGGAGACCTAGTCACAAGCCCCACGCCCTCGGTTTGCGAGCCTAGCCTCAACGTGAAGCGAGGTTGTCTTGCCCAAGGTGCCGTGGGATTCGATAATAGAAATGTGATGGATAAAGCATCTTGGCAAGCCTAATCGGGGCAAAAGAAATTGAAAAAGGGGGTGCAACACGAGGACTTCCCAGGGGGTCACCCTTCTAGTACTACTCTCGCCCAAACACACTTAATTTCGGAGTTCTGATAGGATCCGGTGCATTAGTGCGGGTATGATCAGACTGGCCATGTTGAGGGTCCAAAGCCCTTATGTGTCGATGGTTCACAATCCCAGCCTAGAGAGACGGCCAATTCAAATGGCCCAATGGGCTTATCGGCAACCCATCTTCTTTAATAACGCAGCATCCTCAAAAGATGTGAAATTGAAGCATAGTAAGGCCCTCTAATGTCTCGCGAGTTAGTTGTCGGCCTTTTCGAGGCTGACGACGTATGATCCGGAACGAAAAAATAACTCAAAAGAAGAAAAGTGACCCGAAGTGGATGAAAATGTTCAATTTTGGGCTCCAAAATTTGGCGCAGGCGAGAAGGCTTGCTGCCTACATCGTAGAGCTCTCGAAGAGTTTTCCAACGGTATGTTGTGCGTCATGTAACTCCTTACGGATCAAAAGTTATGGGCACCGGAGCGACGGAGACCTGGTCACGAGTCCCCCGCCCTCGGTTTTCTGGACCAGCCTTTACGTGAAGTGAAGTTGTCGTGCCCAATGTGCCGTGGGATTCGGTAATAGAAATGTGATGGATAAAGCATCTTGGCAAGCCTAACCGGAGCAAAAAAAATTGAAAAAGGGTGTGCAACACGAGGACTTCTGAAGAGGTCACCCATCCTAGTATTACTCTCGCCCAAGCATTCTTAACTTCGGAGTTCTGATGGGATCTAGTGCATTAGTGCTGGCATGATCGCACCCATAATGTTGAGGGCGCAAATCCCTTATGTGTTGATGGTTCACAGTCCCAGCCTAGAGATATGGTCAATTCAAACAGCCCAACTAGCTTATCGACAACACATCTGCTTCAACAATGCAGCATCGTAATAAGAAATGATATCGACGCGTTGTAGGGCCCTTAAATGTCCTGCGAGTTTGGTTGTTGTCATTTTCGGGGCTCACGATAAATGATCCGGGATGAAAAACAGCGCAAAGGTAGAAAAGTAGCCCAAAATTGATGAAAAGGTTCGATTTTGGGCTCCAAAAATATACACTACCGAGTAGGCTTGCTACCTCCGTCGCAGAGCTCTCGAAGAGCTTTCCAACGGTATGCTGGGCGCCGAGTAACTCCTTACAGATCAAAAGTTTTGGGCATCGGAGTGACGAAAACCTGGTCACAAGCCCCACGCCCTCGGTTTACGGGCCCAGCCTCTACGTGAAGCTAAGTTGTCTTGCCTAAGGTGTCGTGGGATTCAGTAATAGAAAAGTGATAGATAAAGTATCCTGGCAAGCCTAACCGGGGCAAAAAAAATTGAAAAGGGGGTGCAAATCAAGGACTTCCTAGGGGGTCACCCATCCTAGTACTACTTTCGGCCAAGCGCTCTTAACTTCGAAGTTCTGATGGCATCCGGTGCATTAGTGCTGCTATGATCACACCGGTCATGTTGATGGCATAAATCCCTTTTTTGTTAACGGTTCACAGTCCTAGCCCAGAGAGATGGCCCAATCAAAAGGCCCAATGGGCTTATCGACAACTCATCTACTTCAACAACGCTGTATCCTCGCTAGACGTGATATCGATGTGTTGTAAGGCCCTCTAATGTCCCACGATTTATGTTGTCGTCCTTTTCGAGGCTCACGACGTACGATTCAGGACAAAAAAAATAGTTCAAAAGAAGGAAAGTGCCCCAAAATTGATGAAAACGTTCAATTTTGGGCTCTAGAAATAGGCGTAGTTGAGCAAACTTGCTGCCTTCATTTTAGAGCTCTCAGAGAGCTTTTCAACAGTATGCTGTGTGCCGTGTAACTCCTTACGGATCAAAAGTTATGGGCACAGGAGCTACAGAGACCTGGTCACATGCCCCACGCCCTCAGTTTGCGGGCCCAGCCTCTACGTGAAGCAAACTTGTCTTGCCAAAGGTGCCGTGGGATTCGGTAATAGAAATGTGACGGATAAAGCATCTTGGCAAGGCTAACCAGGGCAAAAAAAATTGAAAAGGGGGGTGCAACACAAAGACTTCCCAGGGGCTCACCCATCCTAGTACTACTCTCGCCCAAGCACGTTTAACTTCGGAGTTCTGATAGGATCAGGTGCATTAGTGCTAGTATGATCGCACCGGTCATGTTAAGGGCACAAATCCTTTATGTATTGATAGTTCACAGTCCCAGCCCAGAGAGATGGCCCATTAAAAAGGCCCAATGGGCTTAACGACAACCCATCCACTTGAACAACGTAGCATCCTCGCAAGACGTGATATCGATTCATTGAAGGGCCCTTTAATGTCCAGCGAGTTAGGTTGTCATCCTTTTCGAGGCTCACGATGCACGATTCGGGACGAAACAATAGCGCAAAAGAAGAAAAGTGGATCGAAATTGATAAAAACATTCAATTTTAGGCTCCAAAAATAGGCGCAGCCCAGCAGGCTTACTACCTCGTTGTAGAGCTCTTGGAGAGTTTTCCAACGGTATGTTGTGCGCCGCGTAACTCCTTACGGATCAAAAGTTATGGGCACCGGAGCGACGAAGACCTAGTTACAAGCCCCACGCCCTCGGTTTACGGGCCCAGCCTTTACGTGAAGCGAATATGTCTTGCCCAAGGTGCCATGGGATTTGGTAATAGAAATGTGATGGACAAAGCATCTTGGCAAGCCTAACCGGGGCAAAAAAAAATTGAAAAAGGGTGTGCAACACGCGGACTTCCGAAGGGGTCACCCATCCTAGTACTACTGTTGCCCAAGCACTCTTAACTTTGGAGTTCTAATGGGATCCGGTGCATTAGTGCTGGTATGATCGCACAAGTCATGTTGAGGGCACAAATCCCCTATGTGTTGACGGTTCACAATCCCAGCCCAGAGAGATGGCCCATTTAAAAGGCTCAATGGGCTTAACGACAGCTTCAACAACGCAGCATCCTCGCAGGACGTGATATCAACACGTCGTAGGGCACTCTAATTTCCAGCAAATTAGGTTGTCGTCCTTTTCGAGGCTCACGATGTACGATCTAGGATAAAAAAATAGCACAGAAGAAGAAAATTGGCTCGAAATTGATGAAAACGTTAAATTTTGGTCTCCAAAAATAGGCGTAGTGAAGTAGGCTTGCTACCTTCGTCGTTGTGCTCCCGGAGAGCTTTCCAACAGTATGTTGTGCACTGCGTAACTCTTTATGGATCAAAAGTTATAGGCACCGGAGCGATGGAGACCTGGTCACAAGCCCCACGCCCTCGGTTTTCGGGCCCAGCCTCTAGGTGAATCGAAGATGTCTTGCCCAAGGGGCCATGGGATTCAGTAATGGAAATGTGATGGATAAAGCATCTTGTCAAGCCTAACTGTGGCAAAAAAAATTGAAAAAGGGGTGCAACACGAGGACTTCCAAATGGGTCACCCATCCTAGTACTACTATCTCACAAGCGCTCTTAACTTCAGAGTTCTGATGGGATCTAGTACATTAGTGCTGGTATGATCGCACCGGTCATGTTGAGGGCAAAAATCTCTTATGTGTTGACGGTTCACAGTCCTAACCCAAGGAGATGGCCTATTCAAAAGGCCTAATGGGCATAACGACAACCCATCCGCTTCAACAACGCAGCATCCTCGCAAGACGTGATACTGACACGTTGTACGACCCTCTAATGTCCCGCAAGTTATGTTGTCATCCTTTTCGCGGCTCACGACGTACGATCCGGAATGAAAAAAGAGCCCAAAAGAAGAAAAGTAGCCCGAAACAGATGAAAATGTTCAGTTTTAGGCTTCAAAAATAGGCATCACCGAGTAGACTTGTTGTCCCTGTTGTAGAGCTCTCAGAGAGCGTTCCAACGGTATGCTGCTCGCCGCTTAACTCCTTATGGATCAAAAGTTATGGGCACCGGAGCGACGGAGGCCTAGTCACAAACCACACGCCCTCGGTTTGCGGGCCCTGCCTCTACGTGAAGCGAAATTGTCTTGCCCAATGTACCGTGGGATTTGGTAATAGAAATATGATGGACAAAGCATCTTGGCAAGCCTAACTAGGGCAAAAAAAATGTAAAGGGGGGTGCAACACAAGGACTTCCAAGGGGTCACCCATCCTAGTACTACTCTCGCCCAAGCACGCTTAACTTCGGAGTTCTGATGGGATCCGGTGCATGAGTAATGTTATGATCTCACCCGTCATGTTGAGCGCACAAATCCCTTATGTGTTGATGGTTCACAGTCCCAGCCCAGAGAGATGGCCATTTTAAAAGGCCCAATGGGCTTAGCAACAACCCATCCGTTTCAACAACACAACATCCTCACAAGACGTGATATCGACGTGTTGTAAGGCCCTCTAATGCCCCACGAGTTAGGTTGTCATCTTTTTCGCAACTCACGACGTAAGATCCAAGATGAAAAAATTGCGCAAAAAAAGTAAAGTGTCCCAAAATTGATGAAAACGTTCAATTTTGGGCTCCAAAAATAGGCGCAGACGAGTAGGCTTACAGCCCCCATGGTAGGGCTCTCAGAGAGTTTTCTAACGGTATGTTGTACAACACGTAACTCCTTTCGGATCAAAAGTTATGGGCACCGGAGCAACGGAGACCTGGTCACAAGCCCCACGCCCTTGGTTTACGGTCCAAGCCTCTACGTGAAGCGAAGTTGTCTTGCCCAAGGTGCCATGGGATTTGGTAATAGAAATGTGATGGATAAACATCCTGGCAAGCCTAACCAGGGCAGAAAAAATTGAAAAGGGGGGTATAACACGAGGACTTTCCAGGGGCTCACCAATCCTGGTACTACTCTCGCCCAAACACTATTAACTTCAGAGCTTTGATGGGATCGGGTGCATTAGTGCTGGTATGATCGCAATGGTCATATTGAGGGCACAAATCACCAATGTGTTGACGGTTAGCAGTCCTAACCCAGAGAGATGACCCATTCAAAAGGCCCAATAGGCTTAACGACAACCCATCTGCTTGAAGAACGCAGCAACCTCGCAAGACTTGATATCGACACGTTGTAGGGCCATCTAATGTCCCGCAAGTTAAGTTATCATCCTTTTTGCGGCTCACGACCTACGATCCAGGATGAAAAAACAGCGCAAAAGAAGAAAAGTGGCCCAAAATTGTTGAAAATGTTCGATTTTGGGCTTCAAAAACTGGCCCAACTGATCAGGCTTGCCGCCTTCGTCGTAGAGCTCTTGGAGAGCTTTCCAATGGTATGTTGTGCATCGCGTAACTCCTTACAGATCAAAAGTTATGGGCAACGGAGCGACGGAGACCTGGTCAGAAGCCCCATGGCCTCGGTTTGTGGGCCCAGTCTCCACGTGAAGCGAAGTTGTCTTGTCCAAGGTGTTGTGGGATTCGGTAATAGAAATTTGATGGATTAAGCATCTTGGCGAGGCTAACCGAGGCAAAAAAATTGAAAAGAGGGGTGCAACACGAGGACTTCCCAAGGGGTCACCCATCCTAGTACAACTCTCGCCCAAGCACGCTTAACTTCGGAGTTCTAACGGGATCCAGTGCATTAGTACTGGTATGATCGCACCCGTCATGTTGAAGGTGCAAATCCCTTATGTGTTGACGATGCACAATCCCAACCCACAGAGATGGCCCAATCAAAAGGCCCAATGGCTTAACGACAACCGATCTGCTTCAACAATGCAACATCCTCGCAAGACGTGATATCCACGAGTTGTAGGGCCCTCTAATATCCCGTGAGTTAGGTTGTCGTCCTTTTTTAGGCTCACGATGTAAGATTTGGGATGAAAAAATAGTGCAAAAGAAATAAAGTGGCCCGAAACAGATGAAAATGTACATTTTTAGGCTCCAAAAATAGGCATAGTCGAGTAAGCTTGCTGCCCTTGTCGTAGAGCTCCCGAAGAGCTTTCCAACGGTATGCTATGCGCCAAGTAACTCCTTACGGATCAAAAGTTATGGGCACCAGAGTGACGGAGACCTGGTCACAAGCCCCACGCCCTCGGTTTACGGGCCCAGTCTCTACATAAAGCGAAGTTGTCTTGTCCAAGGTGCAATGGGATTCGATATTAAAAATGTGATGGATAAAGCATCTTGGCAAGCCCAACCGGGGCAAAAAAAATTGAAAAGTGGGGGTGCAACACGAGGATTGGCCAGGGGGTCACCCATCTTAGTACTACTCTCGCCCAAGCACTCTTAACATCGGAGTTCTGATGGGATCCGGTGCATTAGTACTGGTATGATCATACCGATAATGTTAAGAGCACAAATCCCTTATGTGTTGATGGTTCACAGTCCCAGCCCAAAGAGATGGCCCATTCAAAACGCCCAATGGGCTTAACGACAACACTTTTGCTTGAACAACGCAGCATCCTCGCAAGACGAGATATTGACGCATTGTAGGGCCCCCTAATGTCCCGCGTGTTTGGATGTCGTCTTTTTCGGAGCCCACAACATACGATCCGGGATGAAAAAATAGCGCTAAAGAAGAAATATGGACTAAAACTAATGAAAACGTTTGATTTTGGGCTCCAAAAATAGGCACAGTTGAGCAGGCTTGCTACCCCAGTCGTAGAGCTCTCGGAGAGATTTCCAACGGTATGCTGTGCACCGCGTAACTCTTTACAGATCAAAAGTTATGGGCACCAGAGCGAAGGAGACCTGGTCACAAGCCCCACGCCATCAGTTTATGGGCCCAGCCTAAGCGTAAAGCGAAGTTGTCTTGCCCAAGGTTCCATGCGATTCAGTAATAGAAATGTGATGGATAAAGCATCTTGGCAAGCCTAACCAGGGCAAAAAAAATTGAAAAGGGAGATGCAACACGAGGACTTCCCGGAGGGCCGCCGATCCTAGTACTACTCTCGCCCAAGCACTCTAAACTTCGAAGCAATGATGGGATCCAGTGCAATAGTGCTGGTATGATCGCACTGGTCATATTTAGGGCACAAATCCCTTATGTGTTGATGGTTAACAATCCCAGCCCAAAGAGATGGCCCATTCAAAAGGCCCAATGGGCTTAACGACAACCCATCCGCTTCAACAATGCAGCAACCTCGCAAAATGTGATATCAACATATTGTAGAGTCCTCTAATGTCCTACGAGTTAGGTTGTCATCCATTTCGTGCCTCACAACATACGATCAAGGACAAAAAAACATCGCCAAAGAAGAAAAGTGGCCCAAAATTGTTGAAAATATTTGATTTTGGGCTCCGAAAACTGGCAGAGCTGAGCAGCCTTGCTGCCCTTGTCGTAGAGCTCTCGGATAGCTTTCCAATGGTATGTTGTGTGCTGCGTAACTCCTTGCGGATCAAAAGTTATTGGCACCGGAGCGACGGAGACCTGGTCACAAGCCCCACGCCCTCAGTTTTCGGGCCCAGCCTCTACATGAAGCCAAATTGTCTTGTCCAAGGGTTCGTGCGATTCGGTAATAGAAATGTGATGGATAAAACATCTTGGCAAGCCTAACTGGGGCAAAAAAAATTGAAAAGGGGGGTGCAACACGATGATTTCTGAGGGATTCACCCGTCCTAGTACTACTCTCCCCCAAGCACTCTTAACTTAGGACTTCTGATGGGATCTGGTGCATTAGTGCTGGTATGATCGTACCGGTCATGTTGAGGGCACAAATCCTTTATGTGTTGACGGTTCAAAGTCCCAGCCTAGAGAGATGGCCCATTCAGAAGGCTTAATGGGCTTAACAACAACCCATCCGCTTCAACAACGCAGCATACTAGCAAGACGTGATATCGACGAATTGTAGGGACCTCTAATGTCCCACGAGTTAGGTTTTCGTCCTTTACAAGGATCACGACGCATGATCTGTGATGAAAAACAATGCAAAAATAGAAAAGTGGCCCGAAATTGATGAAAATGTTCAATTTTGGGCTCCAAAAATAGGCGCAGCCAAGCAGGCTTGTTGCGTATGCTATAGAGCTCTCGGAGAGCTTTCCAACGATATGCTGTGCGCCGCGTAACTCCTTACGGATCAAAAGTTATGGGCACAGGAGCGGCGGAGACTTGGTCACAAGCCCAACGCCCGCGGTTTGCTGGCCTAGCCTCTACGTGAAGTGAAGTTGTCTTGCCCAAGGTGCCGTGGGATTCGGTAATAGAAATGTGATGGCTAAAGCATCTTGGCAAGCCTAACCGGGGCAAAAAAAATTAAAAAGGGGGGGGGAGGGGTACAACACGAGGACTTCGCAGGGGGTCATCCATCCTAGTACTACTCTCGCCCAAGCACACTTAACTTCGGAGCTCTGATGGGATCCGGTGCATTAGTGCTGGTATGATTGCAATGGTCATGTTGAGGGTACTAATCCCTTGTGTTGACGTTTCATAGTCCTAGCCCAGAGAGATAGTCCATTTAAAAGGCCCAATAGGCTAAACGACAATTTTGCTTCAACAACGTAGCATCCTTGCAAGACGTGATATCGACACATTATAAGGCCCTCTAATTTCGCACGAGTTAGGTTGTCCTCCTTTTTGTGGCTCACGATGTATGATCCGAGATGAAAAAACAGCGCAAAAGATGAAAAATGGCCCAAAACTGATAAAAGTGTTCGATTTTGTGTTTTAAAAATAGGCACAATCGAGTAGGCTTACTACCCCCATCGTAGAGCTCTTGGAGAGCTTTCCAACGGTATGTTGTGCGCTGTGTAACTCCTTACGGACCAAACGTTATGGGCACCAGAGCGATGGAGACCTGGTCACAAGCCCCACACCCTCGGTTTGCTGGCCCAGCCTCTAGGTGAAGCGAAGTTGTCTTACCCAAGGTACTGTAGGGCTCGGTAATGGAAATGTGATCGATAAAGCATCTTGGCAAGCCTAACCGGGGCCAAAAAAATTGAAAATCGGGGTGCACCACAAGGACTTCCCAAGAGGTCACCCATCCTAGTACTACTTTCGCCCAAGCACTCTTAACCTCGAAGCTCTGATGGGATTCAGTGCATTAGTGCTGGTATGATCGCACCGGTCATGTTGAGGTCACAAATCACTTATGTGTTGACGGTTCACTGTTCCAGCCCAGAGAGATGGCCCATTCAAAAGGCCCAATTGTGCTTAACGACAACCCATCCGCTTCAACAATGTAGCATCCTTGCAAGATGTGATATCCACGCATTTTAGGGCCCTCCAATGTCCCGTGAGTTAGGTTGTCATCCATTTCGCGGCTCACGACGTACGATCCGAGATGAAAAAATAGTGCAAAAGAACAAAAGTAGCTCGAAACTAATGAAAACGTTTGATTTTGGGCTCCGAAAATAGGCACAACCTAGAAGCCTTGGTGTTCCCGTTGTAGAGCTCTCGGAGAGCTTTCCAATGGTATGTTGTGCGCCGCGTGACTCCATACAGATCAAAAGTTATGGGCACCGGAGCGACGGAGACCTGGTCCCAAGCCCCACGCCCTTGCTTTACGGGCCCAACCTCTACGTGAAGCGAAGTTGTCTTGCCCAAGGTACCATGGTTTTCGTTAATAGAAATATTATGGATAAAGCATCTTGGAAAGCCTAACCAGGGCAAAAAAAATTGAAAAGGGAGGTGCAACACGAGGACTTCCAAGGGGGTCACCCATCCTAGTACTACTCTCGCCCAAGCACTCTTAACTTCGGAGTTCTGATGGGATCCGGTGCATTAGTGCTGGTATGATCGCACCGGTCATGTTGAGGGCACAAATCCCTTATGTGTTGACGGTTCACAATCCCAACCCGAGAGATGGCCTATTCAAAAGGCCCAGTGGGCTTAACGACAACCTATCCACTTCAACAAGGCAGCATCCTCACAAGATGTGATATCGACGCGTTATAGGGCCTTCTAATATCCCCCGAGTTAGGTTGTCGTCCTTTTCGCGGCACGCGACGTACGATCCTGGATGAAAAAACACCGCAAAAGAAGAAAATTATCCCAAAACTGATGAAAACGTTCAGTTTTGGGCGCCAAAAATAGGCACAATGGTGCAGGTTTGCTACCCCCGTCGTAGAGCTCTCGGAGTGCTTTCCAACGGTATGTTTTGCGCCACATAACTCCTTACGGATCAAAAGTTATGGGCACCGGAGCGACGGAGACCTGGTCACAAGTCCCACGCCCTCAGTTTGCGGGCCCAACCTCTGCGTGAAGTGAAGTTGTCTCACCCAAGGTGCTGTGGGATTCGGTAATAGAAATGTTGGAGATAAAGCATCTTGGCAAGCCTAACCGGGGCAAAAAAAATTGAAAATGGGGGTACAACATGAGGACTTCCCAGGGGGTTACCCATCCTAGTACTACTCTACCCCAAGCACGCTTAACTTCAGAGTTCTAATCGGATACGGTGCATTTGTGGTGGTATGATCGCACCTGTCATATTGAGGGCACAAATCCTTTATGTGTTGACGGTTCACAGTCCCAACCCAGAGACATGGCCCATTCAAAAGGCCCAATGGGTTTAACGACAGCCCATCCGCTTCAACAACACAGCATCCGCGCAAGACATGATATCAACGCGTTATAAGGCCCTCTAATGCCCCGCGAGTTAGGTTGTCATCCTTTTCATGGCTCACGACGTACGATCTAGGATGAAAAATTAGTGCAAAAGAAGAAAAGTAGCCCAAAACTGATAAAAACGTTTGATTTTGGGCACCGAAAATAGGCATAGTTGAGCAAGCTCGCTGTCCCCGTAGTAGAGCTCTCGAAGAGCTTTGCAACGGTATGCTGTGCGCCATATAACTCCTTACAGATCAAAAGTTATGGGCACCAGATCGACGGAGACCTGGTCACAATCCCCACGCCCTCGGTTTGCGGGCCCAGCCTCTACGTGTAGCGAAGTTGTCTTGCCCAAGGTGCCGTGAGATTCGGTAACAGAAATGTGATGGATAAAGCAACTTGGCATGCCTAACCGAGGCAAAAAAAATTGAAAAGGGGGGTGGAACACGAGGACTTCCTGGGGGGTCACCTATCCTAGTACTATTCTCGCCCAAGCACTTTTAACTTCGGAGCTCTGATAGGATCCAATGCGTTAGTACTGGTATGATCGCACAGGTCATGTTTAGGGCTCAAATCCCTTATGTGTTGACGGTCAACAGTCGCAGCCCAGAGAGATGGCCCATTCAAAAGGCCCAATGGGCTTAAAGACAATACATCCACTTCAACAACGCAGCATCCTCGCAAGACGTGATATCGACGCATTGTAGGGCCCTCTAATGTCCCTCGAGTTAGGTTGTCGTCCTTTTCGCAGTTCCCGACGTACAATCTGGGACCCAAAAACAACGCTAAAGAAGAAAAGTGACCCAAAATTGCTAAAAATGTTCGATTTTGGGTTCCGAAAACAGGCACAACATAGCAGGCTTTCCGCCCCCATCGTAGAGCACTCGGATAGCTTTCTAATGGTATGCTGTGTGCCGTGTTACTCCTTATGGATCAAAAGTTATGAGCACCGGAGTGACAGAGACTTGGTCACAAGCCCCATGCCCACGGTTTGCGGGCCCAGCCTCTACGTGAAGAGAGGTTGTTTCCCTAAAGTGCCGTGAGATTCGGTAATAGAAATGTGATTGATAAACCATCTTGGCAAAGCTAACCGGGGTAAAAAAAATTAAAAAGTGGGGTGCAACACGAGGACTTCCCAGGGGGTCACCCATCCTTATACTACTCTCGCCTAAGCATGCTTAACATCGGGGTTCTGATGGGAACCGGTGCATTAGTGCAGGTATGATCGCACCCGTCATGTTGAGGGTACAAATCCCTTATGTGTTGACGGTTCATAGTCCCAACCTATAGAGATGGCCCATTCAAAAGGCCCAATGGGCTTAACAACAAGCCATCTGCTTCAACAACGCAGCATCCTCGCAAGATGTGATATCAACGAGTTGTAGGGCCCTCTAATATCCCGCGAGTTAGGTTGTCATCCTTGTAAAGCTCACGACGTACGATTCGGGATGAAAAATAGTGCAAAAGAAAAAAATTGGCCAAAAATTGATGAAAACGTTCAATTTTGGACTGCAAAATTAGGCGCAGCCGAGCAGGCTTATTGCCCCCGTGGTAGAGCTCTCGGAGAGTTTTCCAACAGTATGCTATGCGCCGCGTAACTCCTTATGGATCAAAAGTTATGGGCATCGGAGTGACGGAGACCTGGTCACAAGCCCTATGCCCTCGATTTACAGGCCCACCCTCTACGTGAAGCGAAGTTGTCTTGCCCAAGTGCGGTGGGATTCGGTAATAGAAATGTGGTGGATAATGCATCTTGGCAAGCCTAACCGGGGAAAAAATTTGTAAAGGGGGATACATCATGAGGACTTCCCAAGGGGTTACCCATCCTAGTACAACTCTCGCCCAAGCACGCTTAATTTCGGAGTTCTGATGAGTTCTGGTGCATTAGTGCTGGTATGATCGCAATGGTCATGTTCAGGGTACTAATCCCTTGTGTGTTGAAGGTTCACAGTCCCAGCCCAGAGAGATGGTCCATTCAAAAAGCCCAATGGGCTAAACGACAACACGTCCGCTTCAATAAAGCAGCATCTTTGCAAGATGTGATATTGACACGTTGTTGGGCCCTCTAATGTCGCGCGAGTTAGGTTGTCATCCTTTTCGAGGCTCACGACGTACGATTCGGGACGAAAAAATAGTGTAAAAGAAGAAAAGTGTACCGAAACTGATGAAAATTTTCAATTTTGGCTCCAAAAATAGGCGCAGCTGAGCAGCCTTGTTGCCCTTGTCATAGAGCTCCCAAAGAGCTTTCCAACGGTATGCTATGCACCACTTAACTCTATACGGATCGAAAGTTATGGGCACTGGGGCGACGGAGACCTGGTCTCAAGCCCTACGCCCTCGGTTTACGGGCTTAGCATTTGCATGAGGCGAAGTTGTCTTGCCCTAGGTGCCATGGGATTCTGTAATAGAAATATGATGGATAAAGCATCTTGGCAAGCCCAACCGGGGTAAAAAAATTGAAAAGGGGGGTGCAATACTAGGATTTGCCGAGGGTCACCCATCTTAGTACTATTCTCGCCCAAGCACTCTTAACATTGGAGTTTTGATGGGATCTGGTGCGTTAGTGCTGGTATGGTCACACCGGTCATGTTGAGGGCACAAATCCATTATGTGTTGATGATTCACAGTCCCAGCCCAGAGAAATGGCCCATTCAAAAGGCCCAACGGGCTTAACGACAACACTTCCGCTTCAACAACACAACATTCTCGCAAGACGTGATATCGACACGTCGTAGGGCCCTCTAATATCCCGCTAGTTAGGTTGTCGTCCTTTTTTAAGCCCATGATGTACGATCCAAGACGAAAAAATAGCGCAAAAGAAGAAAAGTAGACCAAAATTAATGAAAACGTTCAATTTGTGGCTCCAAAAATAGGCGCAGTTGAGTAGGCTTGTTGCCCCCGTAGTAGAGCTCTCAGAGAGTTTTCCAATGGTATGCTGTGCATCGCGTAACTCCTTACGGATCAAAAGTTATGGGCACCGGAGCGACGGAGACCTGGTCACATGCCCCACTCCCTCAGTTTGCGGGCCCAGCCTATACGTAAAGCGAAGTTGTCTTGCCCAAGGTGCCGTGGGATTCGGTAATTGAAATGTGATGGAAAAAGCATCTTGGCAAGCTTAACCGGGGCAAAAAAAATTAAAAAGGGGGGCGCAACACGAGGTCTTCCCGGAGGGTAACCCATCCTAGTACTATTCTCGCCCAAGCACTCTTAACTTCGGAGCTCTGATGGGATCCGGTGCATTAGTACTGGTATGATCGTACTGGTCATGTTGAGGGCACAAATCACTTATGTGTTGACGGTTAACAGTCCCAGCCCAGTGAGATGGCCCTTTCAAAAGGCCTATTGGGCTTAACGATAACCCATTTGCTTCAACAATGCAGCATCCTGGCAAGACGTGATATCGACACATTGTAGGGCCCTCTAATGTCCTGTGTGTTAGGTTGTCGTCATTTTCGTGGCTCACAACGTACGATCAAGGAGAAAAAAATAGCGACAAAGAAGAAAAGTGGCCTAAAATTATTGAAAATGGTCAATTTTGGGCTCCAAAAACTGGCACAGCTGAGCAGGCTAGCTGCCCCCGTCGTAGAGCTCTCGAATAGCTTTCCAACGGAATGCTGTGCGCCGCGTAACTCCTTACGAATCAAAAGTTATGGACACTGGAGTGACGGAGACCTGGTCACTAGCCCCACACCGTCGGTTTGTGGGCCAGGCCGCTACGTGATGTGAAGTTGCCTTGCCCAAGGTGCCATGGGATTCGGTAATAGAAACGTGATGGATAAAGCATCTTGGCAAGCCTAACCGGGGCAAAAAAAATTAAAACGGGGGGTGCAACACGAGGACTTCCTAAGGGGTCACCCATCCTAGTAGTACTCTCGCCCAAGCACGCTTAACTTCGGAGTTCTGATGGGATCCGTTGCATCAGTGCTAGTATGATCGCACCCGTCATGTTGAGGGCACAAATCCCTTATGTGTTGACAATTCACAGTCCCAACCCAAAGAGATGGCCCAATCAAAAGGCTCAATGGCTTAACGACAACCGATCTGCTTCAACAATGTAGCATCCTCGCGAGATGTGATATCCACGAGTTGTAGGGCCATCTAATATCCCGCGAGTTAGGTTGTCGTCCTTTTCGAGGCTCATGACGTACGATTCGGGATGAAAACATAGTGCGAAAGAAGAAAAGTGGTCCAAAACTGATGAAAACGTTCAATTTTGGCTCCAAAAATAGGCGCAACCGAGTAGCCTTGCTGCCTTTGTCGTAGAGCTCCCGAAAAGCTTTCCAACGGTATGCTGTGCGAAACTTAACTCCATACGGATCAAAAGTTATTGGCAACGGAGCAATGGAGACTTGGTCACAAGCCCCAAGGCCTCGGTTTGCATGCCCAACCTCTACGTGAAGCGAAGTTGCGTTGCCCAAGGTGCCATGGGATTCGGTAATAGAAATGTGGTGGATAAAGCATCTTGGCAAGCCTAACCGGGGAAAAAAAATTGAAAATGGTGTACAACACGAGGATTTCCCCGGGGGTCACCCATCCTAGTACTACTTGCACCCAAACACACTTAACTTCGGTGTTCTGATGGGATCCGGTGCATTAGTGCTGGTATGATCGCACCCATCATGTTGAGGGCACAAATCCCTTATGTGTTGATGATTCACAGTCCCAACCCAGAGAAATGGCCCAATCAAAAGGCCCAATGGCTTAACGACAACCGATCCGCTTCAACAATGCAGCATCCTTGCAAGGCGTGATATCCACGAGTTGTAGGACCCTCTAATATCCCGCTAGTTAGGTTGTCATCCATTTCAAGGCTCACAACGTATGATTCGCGATGAAAAAATAGTGCAAAAGAAGAAAAGTGGACCGAAACTGATGAAAATGTTCAATTTTGGCTCCAAAAATAGGCGCAGCTGAGCAGCCTTGCTGCCCTTGTCGTAGAGCTCCTGAAGAGCTTTCCAACGGTATGTTGTGCGCCACTTAACTCCATACGAATCAAAAGTTATGGGCACCGGGGCGACGGAGACCTAGTCACAAGCCCTACGCCCTCGGTTTATGGGCACAGCCTTTACGTGAGGCGAAGTTGTCTTGCCCTAGGTGCCATGGGATTCGGTAATAGAAATGTGATGGATAAAGCATCTTGGCAAGCCCAATCGGGGCAAAAAAAATTGAAAAGGGGGGTGCAACACGAGGATTTGCCAGGGGGTCACCTATCTTAGTACTACTCTCACCCAAGCACTCTTAACATCGGAGTTCTGATAGGATCCGGTGTGTTAGTGCTGGTATGAAAACACCGGTCATGTTGAGGGCACAAATCCAGTATTTGTTGACGATTCACAGTCCCAGCCCAGAGAGATGGCCCATTCAAAAGGCCCAATGGGCTTAACGACAACACTTCCGCTTCAACAACATAGTATTCTAGCAAGATTTGATATCGACGTGTCATAGGGCCCTCTAGTGTCTCGCGAGTTAGGTTGTCATCCTTTTCGAGGCCCACGACGTACGATCCGGGACGAAAAAATAGCTCAAAAGAAAAAAAATGGCCCAAAATTAATGAAAACGTTCAACTTTGGGCTCCAAAAATAGGCGCAGTTGAGAAGGCTTGCTGCCCCCGTAGTAGAGCTCTCGAAGAGTTTTCCAACGGTATGTTGTGCACCGCGTAACTCCTTACGGATCAAAAGTTAAGGGCACCGGAGCGACAGAGACCTAGTCATATGCCCCACGCCTTCGATTTACGGGCCCAGCCTATACGTAAAGCGAAGTTGTCTTGCCCAAGGTGCCGTGGGATTGGGTAATAGAAATGTGATGGATAAAGCATCTTGGCAAGCCTAACCGGGGCAAAAAAAATTGAAAATGAGGGTGTCACGCCCCGACCCAACCCCCAAGCTAAAGTTTAAGTCCGTACCCGACACACGGACAGAGTCTCCTCTGTACCGTGGACATTCTAAAAACCTGTAAACACTTAAACCAGGTCCCAACAATACATACAAGCTTTTCTCAATTAAACAACAAAGCTATAAGGCCATCCGAGCCTTATAGTACACAATAACTCCAAAACACACAAGCACGCGAGAACTAGTTGTCAGCATAGTCTTATAATCATAACATTCTAGGAAATCAATAAAACAACTTAAAGGATAAAGCATTCTACATCAACCATCCACTCCCAAGCATGCAAGGAAATAAGGCAAGAATAAAAGTTATTACAGTTCGTAGACTTTCAAAGCTACAACCCAACTAACTAATCTTCGACTTATACAACAAGTATATACATAGCCCTTAGGCCACAAAATAGTACATAAAACAATTAGTTGAACTTTCCACATAGCAGCAAATTCAATAACCACCTCAAGTTATCAGACACAGCAACTAAGGTAAAGGCTCGGTCTGAACTTCTTCTTCCTCAACTAAATCAACAAGCTGGGGATCACCCTCAGCGTCTCCTGAAACAGATATCGAGGTATGAGCAACCACTGTTGCCCAGTGAGGGATATAGTCCCGGGGCGTGCAATGCAACAGATAATACAATTACACAATAATAACACTTTAACAATTTAAGAAACAATGATAACTTAAATAACCACACAATTAAAAGGATACATTTCAACAATCCCCTATACACCAATCTTCACTGGTCTTCAATCACGATCCACGAACCACGAGCACGATCACGATAAGCCGGCATAACCCCAATCACTCCAGTGGGTGTACTCCGGATGTACCCCAAATCCTACGACCCAACATCCCCTGGCAATCTCCGGACCAGGCGAATGAGGGAATAGGGCACGGAGTTTGAATATCCACCAGCAAGCCCTCTGCCGCCCAGCCGATATTCAACACATCCGCCCCGACACTATGGTTGCGCAACCACTATGCAATGCACTCAACGATGGCAAGTTAATAACAATAATATAAGCATTAACACATATGAGGATCAACAAAGTAGGTTGACCTCGTTGCAATTAGGATAGAAGCAAAGATAGAAGCTAATAAGCAGTTTACAAATGAACTTATACCATATAAGCATAGAATCATTCCAAAAGCTCCAAATCAATTTAAAAACATATATAAACACTTAAGAAGTCCTGACATGGGTTTAGAAGTATGAGACAACTTAAATTGCACCTAAACCCCTTTGTTTTTCGAACTATTTCTCTTCTAAACCAAAGTTAATGATTTCATTTTCAAAGGAAACTCTCCCAACCTCCTAACTAACCCTCAAGGTACCCTCTCAACCCTCTAACTCGTTCAAATACCCGCGTTTACCCCGAAAGCCCCAATTTCCCCCTTTTGGCTTTAAACTATACCTACATTGTCCGGGCTTCAAACAAGGGATATCAAGGCATCTATAGCACCTAGGTAGCCTAAGGATACTAGAATTGAAGCCCGAATCCACCCGGATTCGCATTAACACCGAAAGCCCCAACTTAAAGTCGGCTATTTTCCATTTTTAGGCAATTTAAGGGCAATGCAAGTGTACGGGGCTATTTGGTTATCTTCACTAGTACCTAAGGCATCAATTAGAAGCATTAATTCAAGCCAATTCGAGCAATTACACAAAACCTTAGAAAAAATGTCACTATTCACCCTAAAAATCAAACTAACGATTCTAAACGTTTAAATTGCGAAACGACGGTTCAAAAGTGTTCTCTAGCATTCATATAGATAGTATATTAGCATAGATAACAATTACAATGGCATATAATCATATTTTCAACAAATCAATAAATGAGCAACTATTTAAAAATGCAAAAACAAGTCGTGAAATCCTTCACCACTACGCGTAGGAGCACCTAGGAACCTTGCAAACACCCTACCCTAGTTGCTCAAGGCTTGGCTTGGCTTGATTTGATGATTTGATGAGCAAAATCTCTCCCAAATGCACAAGGAAGGCTGTCTGGTTTGGCTACTGTTCACAGGCTGAAATTTTTTGTTTTTGTGTTACAATGTGCTTGTGTTATGTTATATTAGGTAGGCCTTGGGGTGGGGTCATGTTGGGTAATTAAATGGTTTCTAAAATGCGCGTTGAAAGCTTAGAAACGAGCCTAAGGTGGTAAAATATATGCTAGCTAATTAATTACCTAAGTTAGTTACGTAACACTATTCATTCAACTACTAAAGTCATTTTCTAAACGAGTCTTCCTAACGCCTTAAGCTCAAATGCACATTTTTCCCACTACTTTTACAATTAATATGATTTAATAAAAATGCTAATTAACTAATAGAAAGCAGTTTAAAAATGGAGTGAATAGTAACCCAAGAAGGCAGTCAATAATGCACAGAAGGAAATGCGCAAACAAAGATGCAACAGTAATTAAATGCATGGCTAAAACCCGGGCGTCACATCCTCTCCCCCTTAAACTAATTGCGTCCACGCAATTCTTACATGATTCGGCGAATAACTCCGGATACCGATCCCGCATCTGATCCTCTCTTTCCCATGTCGCATCCTCTACTCCGTGATGATCCCACAGAACTTTAACCATCGGAATGCTTTTAGTCCTCAGCTCCTGAACTTTCTGATCAACAATTCGAAGAGGTTTCTCTGTGTAGGTTAAAGTTTCACTGATCTCTAGCGGTTCCGGCTCAAGTATGTGAGAGGGATCTGGCTGATACTTCCGAAGCATGGAAACATGAAATACGTCATGAATTCTGCCCAGACTGGGAGGTAAAGCTAGTCGGTAGGCCAAATCACCAACAGTTTCAGTTATCTCAAATGGTCCCACATATCGAGGACTGAGTTTACCTCCTTTACCATGCCGAATCAAACCCTTGCGAGGAGAAATTTTCAGAAATACCCGGTCCCCCACAGCAAATTTCAGATCACGACGTCGTCTATCTGCATAACTCTTCTGCCGGCTCTGTGCTGTAAGCATTCTTTTTCTGATAAGCTGCACCTGATCAATCATTTTGTTCATTTCAGGTAAGAGAGTAGGGTCGATAGTCTTCATCTCACCAACATCATCCCAGTAGAGAGGAGACCGACATTTACTCCCATACACAGCCTCATAAGGTGCCATACCAATAGTAGCTTGATAACTATTGTTGTAGGCGAACTCTGCTAGTGGCAAATATTTCTCCCAACTTTTACCGAAGTCCAGAATGCAAGCCCGTAACATATCCTCAAGGATCAAGATAGTTCTCTCGGATTGACCATCTGTCTGGGGATGATAAGCTGTACTGAAATTCAAAGTCGTGCCCAAAGCTTTCTGAATCTTCTGCCAGAACTGAGATGTAAATCTGGGATCTCTATCTGATACGATACTCTTTGGAATTCCATGTAGTCGGACAACATTCTCAATATACAACTCTACCAGTTTATCAAGAGAATCAGACTTCTTTTTAGCAATAAAATGAGAAGTCTTGGTCAGTCTATCCACAATAACCCAGACTGAGTCATTACCCCTCGAAGACCTCGGTAAATCGGATACGAAATCCATAGTAATATGATCCCATTTCCAAACAGGAATAGCCAAGGGCTGCAATAACCCTGCAGGTCTCTGATGTTCTGCTTTAACTTTCTGACAAGTAAGACATCGGGCAACATAGTCAGCAATTTCTCTCTTCATATTATTCCACCAGAAGTTCTGCTTCAAATCTTTATACATTTTCGTACTGCCTGGATGGATAGTATATCTGGAACTGTGTGCCTCATCAAGAATATCCTTCTTCAGAGTTGGATCATTCGGAATACAGATTCTACCTTTGAATTTGAGAATACCATCGTCGTGCAGTTTGAAATCCGACTCTCCCCCTTTAGAATTCTCTAAGACTTTCAACAATTGAAGATCAGCCTGTTGAGCTTCTCGAATCCTGGATAACAACAGAGATTGAATCTGCAAACTTGCAAATTGAATACCAGAATTTGAAGTACTAGGCTTCCATAAGCACAATTCTTCCATGAATTCCCAATTCTTGATAATCAAGCTGGCAACAGTAGCCTTTCGGCTCAAAGCATCAGCAACAATATTGGCCTTACCTGGAAGATAATTAATAGTGCAGTTATAGTCCTCAAGTAATTCCAGCCAACGCCTCTGCCTCATGTTCAACTCTTTTTGTGAAAACAGATATTTCAAGCTCTTATGATCTGTAAAGATTTCAAATTTGTTGCCCCAGAGATAATGACGCCATTTCTTTAATGCTAGAATGATAGCTGCAAGCTCAAGATCATGAGTCGGATAGTTGAGTTCATAAGGTTTCAGTTTCCTGGAAGCATAAGCAATAACCCTGCCATTCTGCATCAATACACAACCCAGACCTTCCTTCGAAGCATCACTATAGATCATCAAATTATCATAACCCTCAGGTAAAGCAAGAATAGGAGCTGTAGTCAATATCTTCTTCAATTCCTGGAAGCTGGCCTCACATTTATCATTCCAGTCAAATACGGTTTTCTTCTGAGTAAGCTGAGTTAAAGGCCCTGCAATCTTAGAGAAATCCTTTACAAACCTCCGATAATACCCAGCTAAACCAAGGAAGCTACGAATTTCTGTGACAGTTTCAGGTCGTTTCCAAGATAACACAACTTCAATCTTTGCTGGATCAACAGAAATACCATCCTGCGAGATAATATGGCCAAGAAAAGCAACTTGCTTAAGCCAGAATTCACATTTCTAAACTTTGCAAATAACCGATGCTCCTGAAGTGTCTGCAACACAATTCTGAGATGTTGTTCATGTTCTGCCTCAGATTTAGAATAGACAAGGATATCATCAATAAATATGACTACAAATTGATCCAGATAAGGACGGAATACCCTCTTCATTAAATCCATGAATGCGGCGGGAGCATTAGTAAGACCAAACGGCAAGACAACAAACTCATAATGGCCATATCGAATTCTGAAGGCAGTTTTAGGAACATCATCTTTTTTAATCCTCAGCTGATAATAACCCTGCCTCAGATCAAATTTAGAGAATACCCTGGCGCCTTGCAACTGATCAAACAACTCTTCGATTAAAGGCAAAGGATATTTATTTTTTATGGTTACCTGATTAAGACCCCGGTAATCGATGCATAGGCGAAGAGATCCGTCTTTCTTTTTAACGAAGAGAACTGGCGCACCCCACGGCAAAGAACTCGGCTGAATGAATCCCTTCTCAAGCAAGCCCTGCAATTGAACTTTCAATTCCTGCAACTCAGGTGGAGCCATTCTGTACGGAGTCCTAGAGACAGGGGAAGTCCCCGGCAACAAATCAATCATGAACTCTATCTCTCTATCAGGCGGTAACCCAGGTAATTCCTCAGGAAAGACCCCCGGAAACTCTCTCACGATAGGTACATCATTCAATTTCAATTGATCCCCAAGTTGATTAATCAAATAAGCAAGATAAGCCTCACAACCCTTGCTCAATAATTTAGATGCCCTAATAGAAGAAATAATAGGAGTTCCCGTAGATTTTCTACTACCAACTATTTTAAGTACGGGCTGGTCAGGCATCTCTAGATACACAATCTTCTTTCTACAATCAAGCTGGGCATAATATTTACTTAACCAGTCCATCCCCAATATAATTTCAAAGTCATTGAAGGGTAGGATAATCAAATCAGCAGGAAAAATACGACCTTCAATAAATATACTACATGCTCTGCAAATAGACCTAGTAACAAACTTCGGACCCATAGGAGTATAGACCACAATCTCATGCAACAGTTTATCATGTTTCAATTTAGCATTTTGTGCACAAGTAGGAGTAATAAAAGAATGCGAAGCCCCGGAATCAATTAAAACCTTAACTGATTGATCATTAAGGAGAAAAATACCTTCTACCACAGCGGTAGTGTCTAGAAGCTCCTCGGCATCCAAAGCAAATACACGGGCCTGGCCTCGTGGTGGTGGTGCTGCAGCTGGTGCCCTGGTCTGAGAGTTCTGAGCTGATGTCTGACCCCTAGGGTTCTTAAATTTCTGACAGTCTTTAACCCTGTGCTGATCACTGCCGCAACCTGTACACTTGTTATGTTTCTTCCAACAAACATCCTCAGTGTGGCCCTGACGCTGACAGAAGCTGCACTGCTGGTGACGTCTTGCAACAGTGCCTCCCGAAGGAGCTCTGTAAGTAGAGGTAGCTGAACTACCCTGCTGCGAACGAGAAACTGCTGGACGGAACTGACTCTGAGTCTGACTCTGAACTGGTCGTGCCTGAGTCTGAGTAGGCCCTGTGTAACTCTGAGTCTGCCTCGGCTGCGAACTCTGCCCAACTGATACAGCCTGCCCCTGGTACCCTTGACTCTGAGACTGAAACCGTTTACTCGATTGACTGGTCTCGGCTAATACATCGGCTTTCCGTTTCTCATATCTCGAGGCAGCTCGGACTACTGCAGCATAGTTAGGAAAATCATTTGAAGACAAGTTCAGCATAATATCTCTCCTCAAACCCATGATGAACCTCTGAATCTTCATGTCCTCCGGCTGAATTAAAGCTGGTGCATAACGGGAAAGCCGGGTAAAAGTAGCCTCGTATTGATCTACGGTCATATTTCCCTGCTTCAAGTTTATGAACTCAGTTTGTCGCCTCTCGCGGGCAACTACCGATATATACTTGTCTCGAAACTCTCGGACAAAATCGGCCCACGAATGATGACCTCCCTCAGCTCCCCATTTCTCACTGATGGTATTCCACCAATCTTCAGCATCACCCTCGAGAAGGAAAGTAGCATAAGTAATCTTCCTGTCATCATGGCACTCCAGTATCGCTGCCACTCTCTCGAACTTCCTTAGCCACATCTCAGCTTTCATATCGTCCGGCTCCCCGAAGAAAGTATAGGCCCCATGATGTATAAACCGATCATACAGATTCCCTTCGGTAGGGCCACTACCTCCGGCTCTCGCAGCCTGATTACCTCCAACGACCCCTGGCTGACCCTGTTGTGTAACAAACTGGGCGATAGTGTTCATAGCTGTGGCCATCGTGGCCAAGATCTGTGCAGTGCTCGGCTCTTGAACCTGCGGTGCATTTTCGGCCACCTCAGCTTCTTGCCTCTGAACCCCCTCGGGTTCACCACCAACATTCGGATTATCAGCACGACGGCGAGGCCCCATCTCAAATAGCTAGAATGCAAAGTGTTATGACAGGTATATATATATGTATATATGCAATTTATAAGTAAACACATAAAGAAGAGTCCAATTAGATTCACATAAAGTCAAGTACATAGAGGTTCAAATAAATATTCCACATTCTTGAAGTAAACATAAATCACTAGATCATACTTGACATTCTGAACTCTTGATATTCTATTTCCATGCTAGCATGTTCATTCCTTATTCAAATTTCACTTAGGTCAATCAAAATCAAAGACTCATGTATTCACAAAGTCACATAACAAGTCTCTACCCACAGATCGAGAAATTTAACCCGGCTTCATGCAATCTATAGCTCTGATACCACTTCAATGTCACGCCCCGACCCAACCCCCAAGCTAAAGTTTAAGTCCGGACCTGACACACGGACAGAGTCTCCTCTGTACCGTGGACATTCTAAAAACCTGTAAACACTTAAACAAGGTCCCAACAATACATACAAGATTTTCTCAATTAAACAACAAAGCTATAAGGCCATCCGAGCCTTATAGTACACAATAACTCCAAAACACACAAGCACGCGAGAACTGGTTGTCAGCATAGTCTTATAATCATAACATTCTAGGAAATCAATAAAACAACTTAAGGGATAAAGCATTCTACATCAACCATCCACTCCCAAGCATGCAAGGAAATAAGGCAAGAATAAAAGTTATTACAGTTCGTAGACTTTCAAAGCTACAACCCAACTAACTAATCTTCGACTTATACAACAAGTATATACATAGCCCTTAGGCCACAAAATAGTACATAAAACAATTAGTTGAACTTTCCACATAGCAGCAAATTCAAAAACCACCTCAAGTTATCAAACACAGCAACTAAGGTAAAGGCTCGGTCTGAACTTCTTCTTCCTCAACTAAATCAACAAGCTGGGGATCACCCTCAGCGTCTCCTGAAACAGATATCGAGGTATGAGCAACCACTGTTGCCCAGTGAGGGATATAGTCCCGGGGCGTTCAATGCAACAGATAATACAATTACACAATAATAACACTTTAACAATTTAAGAAACAATGATAACTTAAATAACCACACAATTAAAAGGATACATTTCAACAATCCCCTATACACTAATCTTCACTGGTTTTCAATCACGATCCACGAACCACGAGCACGATCACGATAAGCCGGCATAACCCCAATCACTCCAGTGGGTGTACTCCGGATGTACCCCGAATCCTACGACCCAACATCCCCTGGCAATCTCCGGACCAGGCGAATGAGGGAATAGGGCACGGAGTTTGAATATCCACTGGCAAGCCCTCTGCCGCCCAGCCGATATTCAACACATCCGCCCCGACACTATGGTTGCGCAACCACTATGCAATGCACTCAACGATGGCAAGTTAATAACAATAATATAAGCATTAACACATATGAGGATCAACAAAGTAGGTTGACCTCGTTGCAATTAGGATAGAAGCAAAGATAGAAGCTAATAAGCAGTTTACAAATGAACTTATACCATATAAGCATAGAATCATTCCAAAAGCTCCAAATCAATTTAAAAACATATATCAACACTTAAGAAGTCCTGACATGGGTTTAGAAGTGTGAGACAACTTAAATTGCACCTAAACCCCTTTGTTTTTCGAACTATTTCTCTTCTAAACCAAAGTTAATGATTTCATTTTCAAAGGAAACTCTCCCAACCTCCTAACTAACCCTCAAGGTACCCTCTCAACCCTCTAACTCGTTCAAATACCCGCGTTTACCCCGAAAGCCCCAATTTCCCCCTTTTGGCTTTAAACTATACCTATATTGTCCGGGCTTCAAACAAGGGCTATCAAGGCATCTCTAGCACCTAGGTAGCCTATGGATACTAGAATTGAAGCCCGAATCCACCCGGATTCGCATTAACACCGAAAGCCCGAACTTAAAGTCGGCTATTTTCCATTTTTAGGCAATTTAAGGGCAATGCAAGTGGACGGGGCTATTTGGTTATCTTCACTAGTACCTAAGGCATCAATTAGAAGCATTAATTCAAGCAAATTCGAGCAATTACACAAAACCCTAGAAAAAAACGTCACTATTCACCCTAAAAATCAAACTAACGATTCTAAACGTTTAAATTGCGAAACGACGGTTCAAAAGTGTTCTCTAGCATTCATATAGATAGTATATTAGCATAGATAACAATTACAATGGCATATAATCATATTTTCAACAAATCAATAAATGAGCAACTATTTAAAAATGCAAAAATAAGTCGTGAAATCCCTCACCACTACGCGTAGGAGCACCTAGGAACCTTGCAAACACCCTACCCTAGTTGCTCAAGGATTGGCTTGGCTTGATTTGATGATTTGATGAGCAAAATCTCTCCCAAATCCATAAGGAAGGCTGTCTGGTTTGGCTACTGTTCACAGGCTGAAATTTTTTGTTTTTGTGTTACAATGTGCTTGTGTTATGTTATATTAGGTAGGCCTTGGGGTGGGGTCATGTTGGGTAATTAAATGGTTTCTAAAATGCGCGTTGAAAGCTTAGAAACGAGCCTAAGGTGGTAAAATATATGCTAGCTAATTAATTACATAAGTTAGTTACGTAACACTATTCATTCAACTACTAAAGTCATTTTCTAAATGAGCCTTCCTAACGCCTTAAGCTCAAATGCACATTTTTCCCACTACTTTTACAATTAATATGATTTAATAAAAATGCTAATTAACTAATAGAAAGCAATTTAAAAATGGAGTGAATAGTAACCCAAGAAGGCAGTCAATAATGCACAGAAGGAAATGCGCAAACAAAGATGCAACAGTAATTAAATGCATGGCTAAAACCCGGGCGTCACAGAGGGTGCAACACGAGGACTTCCCGGAGGGTCATCGATCCTAGTACAACTCTCACCCAAGCACTCTTAACTTCGGAGCTCTGATGCGATCTGGTGCATTAGTGCTGGTATGATCGCACTGGTCATGTTTAGGGCACAAATCCCTTATGTGTTGACGGTCAACAGTCCCAGCCCAAAGAGATGGCCCATTCAAAAGGCCCAATGGTCTTAACGACAACCCATCCGCTTCAACAATACAGCAACCTCACAAGACATGATATTGACATATTGTAGGGCCCTCTAATGCCTTGCGAGTTAGGTTGTCATCCTTTTCGTGGCTCACAACGTACGATCAAGGACAAAAAAACATCACCAAAGTAGAAAAGTGGTCCAAAATTATTGAAAACGTTCGATTTTGGGCTTCGAAAACTGGCACAGTTGAGCAGGCTTGCTGCCCCTGTCTTAGAGCTCTCGGATAACTTTCCAATGGTACAATGTGCGCCGCGTAACTCCTTATGGATCAAAAGTTATGGGCACTGGAGCGACGGAGACCTAGTCACAAGCCCCATGCCCTCGGTTTATGGGCCAAGCCTCTACGTGAAGCGAAGTTGTCTTGCCCAAGGTGCCGTGAGATTTGGCAATAGAAATGTGATGGATAAAGTATCTTGGCAAGCCTAACCGGGGCAAAAAAAATTGAAAAGGGGGGTGCAACACGAGCATTTCTGAGGGGTTCACCCATCTTAGTACTACTCTCGCCCAAGCACTCTTAACTTAGGAGTTCTGATGGGATCCGGTGCATTAGTGCTGCTACGATCGTACCGGTCATGTTGAGGGCACAAATCCCTTATGTGTTGATGGTTCATAGTCCCAGCTCAGAGAGATGGCTCATTCAGAAGGCCTAATGGGCTTATCGACAACCCATCTGCTTGACAACGCAGCATCCTCCCAAGATGTGATATCGACGAATTGTTGGGCCCTCTAATGTCCCGCGAGTTAGGTTGTCGTCAATTTCGCGGCTTACGACGAAGGATCCGGGATGAAAAAAATATCTCAAAAAAGAAGAAAAGTGGTACAAAATTAATGAAAACGTTTATTTTTGGGCTCCAAAAATAGGCGCAACTGAGCACACTTGTTGCCCTCATGGTAGAGCTCTCGGAGTGCGTTCCAACGGTATGCTGTACGCCGCGTAAGTCCTTACAGATCAAAAGTTATGGGCACCGGAGCGATGGAGACCTGGTCACAAACCCTACGCCCTCAATTTACGGGCCCACCCTCTACGTGAAGTGAAGTTGTCTTGCCCAAGGTGCCGTGGAATTTGGTAAAAGAAATGTGGTGGATAAAGCATCTTGGGAAGCCTAACCGGGGCAAAAACAAAATGAAAATGGGGGTGCAACACGAGGACTTCGCAGGGGTTCACCTATACCAGTACTACTCTTGCCCAAGCATACTTAACTTCGGAGCTCTGATGGGATCCGGTGCATTAGTGCTGGTATGATTGCAATGGTCATGTTGAGGGTACTAATCCCTTATGTGTTGACGGTTAACAGTCCCAGCCCAGAGAGATGGTCCATTCAAAAGGCCCAATGGGCTAAACGACAACCCATCTGCTTCAACAATGCAGCATCCTCGCAAGACGTGATATCGACGCGTTGTAAGGCCCTCTAATTTCGTGCGAGTTAGGTTGTCCTCATTTTCGCGGCTCACGATGTACGATTCGGGACAAAAAAATAGCGCAAAAGAAGAAAAGTGGCCCAAAACTGATAAAAGTGTTCGATTTTGTGTTCTGAAAACAGGTGCAGCCGAGTAGGCTTGGTGCCCCCATCGTAGAGCTCTCGGAAATCATTTCAACAGTATGTTGTGTGCCGCATAACTCTTTACGGATCAAAAGTTATTGGCATCGGAGCAATAGAGACCTGGTCATAGGGCCCACACCCTCGGTTTGCGGGCCAAGCCTTTACGCGAAGTGAAGTTGTCTTGCCCAAGATGCCGTGGAACTCGATAATAGAAATGTGATGAATAAAGCATCTTGGCAAGCCTAACCGGGGAAAAAAAATTGAAAACGTGGGTGCAACACGAGGACTTCCTAGGGGGTCACTAATCCTAGTATTACTCTCGCCCAACCACGCTTAACTTCGGAGTTCTGATGGGATTTGTTGCATTAGTGCTGGTATGATCGCACCCGTCATCTGGAGGGCACAAATCTCTTATGTGTTCACGGTTCACAGTCCTAGCCCAGAGAGACGGCCCATTCAAAAGGCCCAATTGGGCTTAACGACAACCCAACCGCTTCAACAATGCAGCATCCTTGCAAGACGTGAAATCCATGCATTTTAGGGCCCTCTAATGTCCCGTGAGTTAGGTTGTCTTCCATTTTACGGCTCACGACGTACGATCCGAGATGAAAAAATAGGGCAAAAGAACAAAACTAGCCCGAAACTGATGAAAACATTTGATTTGGGCTCCAAAAATAGGCACAGCCAAGCAGGCTTGCAGCCCCCGTTGTAGAGCTTTCAGGGAGCTTTCCAACGGCATGCTGTACGCCATGTAACTCCTTACAAATCAAAAGGTATGGCCACCAGAGCGAGGGAGACCTGGTTAGAAGCCCCACGCGCACGGTTTCTGGGCCCAGCCTCTACGTGAAACGAAGTTGTCTTGCCCAAGGTGTCGTGGGATTCGGTAATAGAAATGTGATGGATGAAGAATCTTGGAAGGCTAACCAGGGCAAAAAAAATTGAAGAGGGGGGGTACAACACGAGGACTTCCCAGGGGGTCACCTATCCTAGTACTACTCTCACCCAAGCACGCTTAACTTTGGAGTTCTGATGGGATCCGGTGCATTAATGCTGGTATGATCACACCTGTCATGTTGAGGGCATAAATCCCTTACGTGTTTACGGTTCACAGTCCCATCCTAGAGAGATGGCCCATTCAAAAAGCCCAATGGGCTTAACGACAACCCATCTACTTCAACAACGTAGTATCCTCACAAGATGTGATATCGACGCGTTATAGGGTCCACTAATGTCCCGCGAGTTAGGTTGTCATCCTTTTCGCTGCTCGCAACGTACGATCCAGGATGAAAAAACATCGCAGAAGAAGAAAAGTTTCCCAAAACTGATGAAAATGTTCAGTTTTGGGCTCCTAGAATAGGCACAGCCATGCAAGCTTGCTGCCCCAATCGCAGACCTCTCGGAGAGCTTTCCAATGGTATGTTGTGCGCCACGTAACTCCTTACGGATCAAAAGTTATGGGCACCAGAACGACGGATACCTGGTTACAAGCCCCACACCCTCGGTTTACGGGCCCAGCCACTACGTGAAGTGAGGTTGTCTTGCCCAAGGTGCCGTGGGATTCAGTAATAGAAATGTGATAGATAAAGCATCTTGGCAAGCCTAATTGGGGGCAAAAAAAATTGAAAAGGTAGGTACAACACGAGGACTTCCTAGGGGGTCACCGATCCTAGTACTACTCTAGCCCAAGCACTCTTAACTTTGGAGTTCTGATGGGATCCAGTGCATTAGTGCTGGTATGATCGCACCGGCCATGTTGAGGGCACAAATCCCTTATGTGTTGACAGATCACAGTCCCAGCCCAGTGATATGGCCCATTCAAAAGGCCCAATGGGCTTAACGACAACCCATCCGCTTCAACAACGCAACATCTTCATAAGATGTGATATCGACGTGTTGTAAGGCATCTAATGTCCCGCAACTTCAGTTGTCATCCTTTTTGCGGCTCATGACGTACGATCCGGGATGAAAAAATAGCGTAAAAACCAAAAAAGTGGCCTAAAACTAATGAAAACGTTCTATTTTGGACTCCAAAAATAGGCACAGCCATGCAAGCTTACTGCCCCCATCGTAGAGTTCTCAGAGAGCTTTACAATGGTATGCTATGCACTGCGTAACTCTTTACGGATCAAAAGTTATGGGCACCGGAGCGACGGAGACCTAGTCACAAGTCCCACGCCCTTTGTTTGCGGGCCCAGCCTCTACGTGAAGCGAAGTTGTCTTGCCCAAGCTGCCATGAGATTCAGTAAAAGAAATGTGATAGATAAAGCATCTTGGCAAGCCTAACCGGGGCAAAAAAAAATTGAAATGGTTGGTGCAACACGAGGACTTCCTAAGGGGTCACCGATCCTAGTACTACTCTAGCCCAAGCACTCTTAACTTCGGAGTTCTGATGGGATCTGGTGCATTAGTGCTGGTATGATCGCTCCGGTCATGTTGAGGGCACAAATCCTTTATGTGTTGACGGCTCACAGTCCCAGCCCAGAGAGATGGCCCATTCAAAAGGCCCAATGGGTTTAACGACAACCCATCCGCTTCAACAACGCAGCATTCGTGCAAGACGTGATAGCGATACGTTAGAAGGCCCTCTAATGCCCCACGAGTTAGGTTGTCATCCTTTTCATGGCTCACGACGTACGATCCGGGATGAAAAAAATACTGTAAAAGAAGAAAAGTAGCCCGAAACTGAAGAAAACGTTTGATTTTGGGCACCGAAAATAGGCACAAGCACGCTTAACTTTGGAGTTTTGATGGGATCTGGTGCATTAGTGTTGGTATGATCGCACCGGTCATGTTGAGGGCACAAATCGTTTATGTGTTGACGGTTCACAGTCCTAGCCTAGACAGATGGCCAATTCAAAAGGCCCAATTGGGCTTAACGACAACCCATCCGCTTCAACAACGCAGCATCCTTGCAAGACGTGATATCCAAGCATTTTACGGCCCTCTAATGTCCCGTGAGTTAGGTTGTCATCCATTTCACAGCTCACGACGTACGATCTGAGATGAAAAAACAGTGCAAAAGAAGAAAAGTAGCCCAAAACTATTGAAAATGTTTGATTCTGGGCTCAGAAAATAGGCATTGCTTACCAAGCTTGATGTCCCCGTTGTAGAGCTCTTGGAGAGTTTTCTAATGGTATGTTGTGCACCGTGTAACTCCATACGGATCAAACGTTATGGCCACCTGAGCGACGGAGACCAGGTCACAAGCCCCACTCCCTTGGTTTTCGGGCCCAGCCTCTATGTGAAGCGAAGCTGTCTTGCCCAAGGTGTCGCAGGATTCGGTAATAGAAATGTGTTGGATAAAGCATCTTGGCAAGCCTAACTAGGGCAAAAAAAATTGAAAAGCGGGGTGCAACACGAGAACATCCCAGGGGGTCACCCATCCTAGTACTATTCTCGCCCAAGCACTCTTAACTTTGGAGTTCTGATGGGATCCGGTGCATTAGTGCTGGTATGATCGCACCCATCATGTGGAGGGCACAAATCCCTTATGTGTTGACGGTTCACAGTCCCAACCCAGAGGATAGCCCATTCAAAAGGCCCAATGGGCTTAACGACAACCAATGCGCTTCAACAACGCAGCATCCTCACAAGACGTGATATCAACGGGTTGTAGGGCCCTCTAATGTCCTGCGAGTTCAGTTGTTGTCCTTTTCGCGGGTCACGACGTACGATCCGGGATGAAAAAATAGCTCAAAAGAAGAAAAGTGGCCTGAAACTAATGAAAACATTTAGTTTTGGGCACCAAAAATAGGCACAGCCCTGTAGGCTTGATGTCCTCATCGTAGAACTCTCGGAGTGATTTTCAACGGTATGCTGTGTGCCGCGTAACTCCTTACGGATCAAAAGTTATGGGCACTAGTGCGACGGAGACCTGGTCACAAGCCCCACGCCCTCGGTTTGCTGGCCCAGCCTCTACGTGAAGCGAAGTTGTCTTGCCCAAGGTGCCGGGGGATTCGCTAATAGAAATGTGATAGATAAAGCAACTTGGCAAGGCTAACCAGGGCAAAAAAATTTGAAAAGGGGGGTGCAACACGAGAACTTCCCAGGGGGTTACCCATCCTAGTACTACTCTCGCCCAAGAACTCTTAACTTCGGAGTTCTGATGGGATCTGGTCCATTAGTGCTGGTATGATCGCACCGGTCATGTTGAGGGCACAAATCCTTTATGTGTTGACGGTTCACAGTCCCATCCCACAGAGATGGCCCATTCAAAAGGCCCAATGGGCTTAACGACAACCCATCTGCTTTAACAACGCAGCATCCGTGCAAGACGTGATATCGACGAGTTATGAGGACCTCTAATGCCCCACGAGTTAGGTTGTCATCCTTTTTGTGGCACACGACGTACGATCCGTGATGAAAAAAGAGCGCAAAAAAAGAAAAGTAGCCCGAAACTGAGGAAAAGGTTCGATTTTGGGCACCAAAAAAAGGCACAGTTGAGCAAGCTCACTGTCCCCGTCATTGAACTCTCGTAGAGCTTTCCAACAGTATGTTGTGCGCCATGTAACTCCTTACGGATCAAAAGTAATGGGCACCAGAGCGACGGAGACTTGGTAACAAGCTACACGCCCTCGGTTTGCAGGCCCAGCCTCTACATGTAGCGATGTTGTCTTGCCCAAGAGGCCGTGGGATTCAGTAATAGAAATGTGATGGATAAAGCATCTTGGCAAGCCTAACCGGGGCAAAAAAAATTGAAAAGCGGGGTGTAACACGAGAACTACCAATGGGGTCACCCATCCTTGTACTACTCTCGCCCAAGCATTCTTAAATTCGGAGTTCTGATGGGATCCCGCGCATTAGTGCTGGTATGATCGCACCAGTCATGTTGAGGGCACAAATCCCTTATGTGTTGAAGGTTCACAGTCCCAGCCCTGAGAGATGGCCCATTCAAAAGGCCCAATGGACTTAACAACAACCCATCCGCTTCAACAACACAGCATCCTCACAAGACATGATATTGACGTATTGTAGGGCCCTCTAATTTCCCACGAGTTAGGTTGTCATCCTTTTCGCGGCTCACGTCGTACAATCCGGGATGAAAAAATAGCGCAAAAGGATAAAAGTGGCCTGAAACTAATGTAAACATTCGATTTTGGGCTCCAAAAATAGGCACAGTCGTGCATGCTCGTTGCCCTCGTTGTAGAGCACTCAGAGAGCTTTCCAACAGTATACTGTGCGCCGCGTAACTCCTTACGGATCAAAAGTTATAGGCACCGGAATGACGAAGACCTGGTCACAAGCCCCACGCCCTTGGTTTACTGGCCTAGCCACTACGTGAAGCGAAGTTGTCTTTCCCAAGGTGCCGTGGGATTTGGTAATAGAAATGTGGTGGATAAAACATCTTGGCAAGACTAACCGGGGCAAAAAATATTGAAAATGGGGGGTGTAACACGAGGACTTCCCACGGGGTCACCCATCCTAGTACTACTCTCACCAAAGCACGCTTAACTTCAGAGTTCTGACGGGATCTGGTGCATTAGTGCTGGTATGATCGCACCCGTAATGTTGAGGGCGCAAATACCTTATGTGTTGACGGTTCGTAGTCCCAGCCTAGAGAGATGGCCCATTCAAAAGGCCCAATGGGCTTAACCACAAGCCATCCGCTTCAATAATGCAGCATCCTCACAAGACGTGATATCGACGCGTTGTAGGGCCTTTTAATGTCCTTTGAGGTAGGTTGTTGTCCTTTTCGAGGCACACGACGTACAATCCGGGAGTGAAAAATAGCGGAAAAGAAGAAAAGTAGCCCGAAAATGATGAAAATGTTCTATTTTTGGCTCCAAAAATAGGCACAGCTGAGTAGGCGTGCTGCCCTAGTCGTAGAACTCTCGGAGAGCCTTCCAACGATATGATGTGCGCCGCGTAACTCTTTACGGATCAAAAATAATGCGCACCGGAGCGACGGAGATCTGGTCACAAGCCTTACGCCCTCGGTTTGCCGGCCCAGCCTCTCCGTGAAGCGAAGTTGTCTTGCCTAATGTGTCATGGGATTCGGTAATAGAAATGTGGTGGATAAAGCTTCTTGGCAAGCCTAACCGGGGAAAAAAAATAAAAAGTGGGGTACAACACGAGGACATTCCAGGAGGTCACCCATCTTAGTACTACTCTCACCCAACCACTCTTAACTTCGGAGTTCTGAGGCCTTCTCCAGCAGCATCTCTACAAATGCAAAATCTCTACATGTAGAGATGCTTTTAGAGGCTTTTGTCTCCAGCAACATTTCTACAGATTCTCTAGAATGTAGAGAATTTATAGATGATCTCTACAATTAGATTCACCATCTCCACATGTAGAGATCATCTACAGATTCTTTAAAAACAAATATTGAGTAAATGTAGAGAAGTTATTAGAGTGAAACTAAAATAGAGAAGCTGGTGTAGTGAAACTAAAATAGAGATTCTCTAAAAATAGAGATTGAGTAAATGTAGAGAAGCTGTTGGAGTAAAACGAAAATAGAGAATCTATAGATGTAAAGAAATGTTTTAAAATCTCTACATGTATAAAAAAAAATAGAGAAGCTGTTGGAGTTGGCCTGATGGGATCCAGTGCATTAGTGTTGGTATGATCGTACCCATTATGTTGAGGTGCAAATCCCTTATGTGTTGACACTTCACAGTCCCAGCCCAGAGAGATGGCCCATTCAAAAGTCTCAATGGGCTTAACGACAACCCATCCGCTTCAACAACACAGCATCCTCACAAGACGTGATATCAACGCATTCTAGGGCCCTCAAATGTCCCGTGAGTTAGGTTGACGTCCTTTTCGCGGCTCATGACGTACGATTCGGGATGGAAAAATAGCGCAAAAGAAGAAAAGTGGCTTGAAATTGATGAAAACATTCAATTTTGGGCTCCGAAAACAGGCACAGTGGAGCAAGATTGCTGCCCCCATTGTAGAGCCCTCAGAGAGCTTTCCAACAGTATGCTATGCGCCGCGTAACTCCTTATGGATCAAAAGTTATGGGGACCGAAGCGACAGAGACCTGATCCCAAGCCCCACGCCCTCAGTTTGTGGGCCCAGCCTCTATGTGAAGCGAAGTTGTCTTGCCCAAGGTGCTGTGGGATTCGGTAGTAGAAATGTGATGGATAAAACATCTCGCCAAGCCTAACCAGGGCAAAAAAAATTGAAAAAGGAGGTGCAGCGCGAGGACTTCCCAAGGGGTCACCCATCCTAGTACTACACTCTCACAAGCACTCTTAATTTCGGAGTTCTGATGGGATCCGGTGAATTAGTGCTAGTATGATCGCATCGCTCATGTTGAGGGCACAAATCCCTTATGTGTTGACGGTTCACAGTCCCAGCCTAGAGGGATGGCCCATTCAAAAGGCCCAATGGGCATAACGACAGCCCATCCACTTTAACAATGCAGCATCCTCGCAAGACGTGATATCGACACATTGTAGAGGCCTCTAATGTCAGGCGAGTTAGGTTGTCTCCTTTACGCAACTCACGACGTACAATCCAGGACAAAAAAACAGCACAAAAGAAGAAAATTAGACCGAAACTTTTGAAAATGTTCTATTTTGGGTTTCGAAAATAGGCACAGCTGAGCAAGCTTGCTGCACCCATTGTAGAGCTGTCGGAGAGCTTTCCAACAGTATGTTGTACCGCGTAACTTCTTACGGATCAAAAGTTATGGGCACCGGAGCGACGGAGACTAGGTGACAAGCCCCACGCCCTCGGTTTGCTGGCCCAGCCTCTAAGTGAAGCGAAGTTATCTTGCCCATGGTGCCGTGGGATTCGGTAATAGAAATGTGATAGACAAAGCATCTTGGCAAGCCTAACCGGGGCAAAAAAATTTGAAAATAGGGGTGCAACACGAGGATTTCCCAGGGGGTCACCCATCCTAGTACTACTATCTCCCAAGCACTCTTAACTTCGGAGTTCTGATAGGATCCGGTGGATTAGTGCTGGTATGATCGCACCGATCATGTTGAGGGCACAAATCCCTTATGTGTTGGTGGTTCACAGTCCCAGCCCAGAGAGATGGGATATTCAGAAGGCCCAATGGGCTTAACGACAACCCCTCTGCTTGAACACCACAGCATCCTCGCAAGACGTGATATCGACGCGTTGTAGGGCCTGCTAATTCCCCGCGAGTTAGGTTGTCATCCTTTTCGCAACTCACGACATACATTCCGGGACAAAAAAATAGTACAAAAGAAGAAAAGTGGCCCGAAATTGATAAAAAGGTTCAATTTTGGTCTCCAAAAATAGGCACAGCTGAGCAAGCTTGCTGCCCCCGACGTAGAGCTCTCGGGGAGCTTTCCAATGGTATGCAATGCGCTGTGTAAATCCTTATGAATAAAAGTTTTGGGCACCAGAGCGATGGAGACCTGGTCATAAGCCCCACGCCCTCGGTTTGCAGGCCCAGCCTCTACGTGAAGCGAAGTTGTCTTGCCCAAGGTGCCGTGGGATTCAGTAATAAAAATGTGGTGGATAAGGCAGCTTGGCAAGCCTAGCCGGGGAAAAAAAAATTGAAAAGGGGGGTGCAACACGAGGACTTCCCAAGGGGTCACCCATCCTAATACTACTCTCGCCCAAGCACTCTTAACTTCGAAGTTCTGATGGGATCCGGTGCGTTAGTGCTGGTATGATCGCACCCGTCATGTTGAGGGCACAAATCCCTTATGTGTTGACGGTTCAAAGTCCTAGCCCCGAGAGATGGCCCATTCAAAAGGCCCAATGGGCTTAACGACAACCCATCTACTTTGACAACGAAACATCCTCGCAAGACGTGACATCGAGGCATTGTAGGACCCTCTAATGTCCAGCGAGTTAGGTTGTCATCCTTTTTGCGGATCATGAAGTACGATCCGCGATAAAAAAATAGTGCAAAAGAAGAAAAGTGGCCTGAAATTGATGAAAACATTTGATTTTGGGATCCTTAAATAGGCACAATAGAGCAGGCTTGCTGCCCCTATCGTAGAGCTTTCTGAGATCTTTCCAATGGTATGCTATGTGTCAAGCCCCAACCCGGCCTATAAAGGTTAGACTAGGGTGTGATCTAAACATTCAAGTCCATTCACATTCTTAATCGTTCTAGGAGGTTTAACACTTAACGTTTTATTCTAGACTCCAAATTTTTCAGAAATTCGGCAGCATAACGTGTGAGGCTCGACCTCGATTTGCATGCGAAACCTAACTTCGTGTGCCCTAAACCTAGAAAAGCGTGCCTACACACTAATCAAGAAAGAATCTTTCACGAAACACTAGACTATTAAACAATTCTACAAAACTCAGTAATAATATAATAATCCAAATTCCTTTCACTAGAAGACAAAAATGCACCAAAAACAAAACATTCCTTATTATTTATCCATTATTCTTTTTGCACCTTTAAGATACAATTAGAATAATGCTTAAGATGACAAAAATTCAGCCAATTCATTAGCTTTGGCCGACCACTAAGAGCATTGGTCTAACAATTGCATATTTTATTCATAGTCTTAGTCAAACACTTAGCATGATGCATTAAAAAATTGCTCAAATTGCACCCAATTTCTTCACCATTCTCGGCCATAGCATTTTGCCCATGCTTAACATTTCAAATTAAAGAATTTTGAAGACAAAGGCTGAAAATGGGCTCCCCAATCCCGACATACACCTCAAAAATTGCCAAGACCATCATTTCTTTGTCATTTCTCTCATTTCCTCTCACAAACTCTCTCTCCTCTCATTCTTCTCTCTCCATTTCGGTCCTTGGCTGAACTCTCATCATCCTTGTTCATCCTCATCACACCTTGGTCGAGCAAGGCAACCAAACCACCAAGAAAACCAAGCAATCAAGCTAGAGTTCGAAAATTTTTCTTGCATGCGCATTTGAAGCTTCATTTCGGCTTTAGGTAAACTTCTTGACATTCATTTCTTTTCTTCATGTTTTGACTACATGCATGCACTAAGAGGTTGATCACTAGGCTAGGAAAAATAGAGAAAAACCAAGTTGAAATCTCAGCCAAGCAAGGAGAAGAACAGATTTGAACTTCAACCGGGTTTTTGAACATAGTTTGGTTGATTGCAAAGGTGAGGGTTAAAAGCTTTTGAAAACTCTTTGAAATTTCACATGCATGTTCACAAATGAGTATATTTGCTTCTGTACTTGAGTTATGTGGTCGTCCATGAGCTTAAACAACCATGCATGGCAAGAACTTGGCTTGAAAATGATGCTAGGTGAAGTCGAATTTATGTGACAGCTCTCTGGCCACGCTGTTCGAGGGAAGGTTAGCTAAGGGAATTGTGTTGGAAATGCTTGAAAATTGCTGGGTGCCTAGTTTGGGCAGTTTTGAACATTTTCCCAGAAATAGGTCGAAGCAAATTTTGACTCTAAGGTCCTCAAAATGGCAAATCATTAAAATGTGACCAAATCTGGAAATCTGGAAAAATGAATCAGGTTTTGGCAGATGCACTGACCTTGTGGAACGAACCATATTTGAATTAGTAAATGTTATCCAAAATGCATGAAAATTTTTGTACTGCTATATTTTTCAGTTCTGGACAACTTTGTCAGAAATAGACCAAAGCTACAAATGAACCTAAGGACCTCAAAAACGTCATTTTCTGAAAAGTATCCAAATCTGGACAGTTTTGTGTTACCTCACTGTTTCGGTTATAACTAATGATTCTGAACTCCAATTGATGCAAGGCTTGTTTCTGATTTTAGTTAACTTCTTAAGCTTTAATTTGACATCTTATTTACTGAATTTGGAGATTGTTTGATTATTCGATTGATTGTGAGAAAACAGCCTATTGCAGTGAGAGTTCCACTTAGCTATGTGCTTGGAAAACTATTGTAACCTCTTTTGTGGCACTAATTGCTTGGAAATGTGGTGTTGGAACATTATGTGGACTGTTTTGAGCACTTGAGGTTGTATGAATTGATTGATGCATGACTTGGGAATGATGTTAAGTTGACTTAGGGTTTTGATCGCACGATTATGCATGAAATAGAAACCCTAATGACTAAGTATTCTTGCTAAGTGTTAACCATTGGATATTGTGAGGAAACTGTACGTTGCGTGGGCTGCCCGTAACTGTTTTATAACTTTAAAAGTGATCTTGACCACTGCATGTTGACAAATAAGCTTTTCTTGCATTTGAACCCATGTTGATATCATTGCATGTTGAGTAATCTTATCACTTGATTGCGTGGACTATTTAATGAGTTATATGGCCTGTTTTACATGTGTTACATGGCTGCCCGTTTAATTTCCATATAACTCTATATGCCTTTCAAGTGAAAATTCCTGTCTTATCGTGTCCTGCTTGTTTATCTGTCAATGTGCAATCTTATGACTCTCCGGAGGCGACCTACTTTGTTGTCCTCCTTCTGTGATATATATTACCTGTCATAAATGTGCATTGCATTCAAGGTTGCAACCTTTCCTGTCGGCATGGTAGCGATCACGTACGCCGGGCGGCATCGGGCTTGCCGGTGATACCGTGACCACCATGGTCCCATTCCCTCTCTCGCTTGGGGGCTAGACTTCCTCGGAGAGTTGGGTCGTAGGATTTTTGGAGTACATCCGGAGTACACCCACTTGGTGTGTTTGGGGGATGATTTGAAGTCGGCCGCAACAGTTGATCCTGGATCTGATCTGAGAGCAAAAGCTCACCGTATCCTTTTTATTATATGTATAAGTACTCCCGCTTGGATCCTAGAGAACCTCGGGGAGGAAAGACTGGTATTCCTGTTTCTGTATTTGTATTTCTGTACTTGTACTTCTGTTGTATTCATGTTTGAAAAAGGGATTTTCATAAGTTTAACCGGAAAATGAGTTTCAAACTTATTTCTCGTTCCCCCTCGCTGAGTTCATAAGGACTCACCCTCTTTCATCATTTCAGGTGAAGAAGAACAGGCACAGGAACCCGAGCTCAATGTACCTAATGATGAACCTCTGGAATGATTGCTTGTTATCGTTGTTTTGCTTGAACGTGACTTCTTGTGAACTTTTGTTACTTAAAGACTATTTCCCTTATGTTGTTGTTGCTTGTGATGTAAAAGACCCCCGCTGTAATTTGGGGTCTAATTTTGGGTTGTACTTATTTTAAGTAGACTGATACCAGACATGACACTACTATGATCGTTTTGCTTTCACTGCCGCTAGTATCTATCACAGGTTATGATGCTTAGTTAAGAAATAGGTTAATGAACTTATCAAATCTCAGCAGGTACTCGCTTATAAGCTAAGATCAACAGGTATATTTTGAAATGAGGATAAATGAACAAACGAGACATAGTATCATGTTAGGTTATAAATCAAACGGGACTTCGAATTAACCAATAGGCAATTCAATTGATGGAATAATAGTAATCTTAGCTGGAATTGAATTTGAAATGGTAAATTTTAAGGCTGTTAGGAAATTTAGGTCAAAACAAAGAGCTCAATTACAGCCGTCATGTTGCCGGATTTCCGGAAAGTTTTGGAGTCTAGAATAAAACGTTAAGTGTTAAACCTCCTAGAATCATTAAGAATGTGAAAGGACTTGATTGTTTAGATCACACCCTAGTCTAACCTTTATAGGCCGGGTTGGGGCGTGACATAACGGCTGTAATTGGGCTCTTTGTTTTGACCTAAATTTTCTAACAGTCTCAAAACTTTCAATTCAAGTTCATTCCCAACTAGAATTTACTATTTTATCATCAATTGAATTGCCTATTGGTTATTTCGACGTCCCGTTTGATTTATAACCTAGCATGATACTATGTCTCGTTTGTTTATTTGTCCTCATTACAAATATACCTGTTGATCTTAGCTCAATAGCAAGTACCTATTAAGATTGGATAAGTTCATTTACTTAGTTCTTAACTAAAGCGTCGTAACCTAAGATAGATACTAGCGGTAGTAAAAGCAAAACGATCATAGTAGTGTCATGTCTAGTATCAGTCTACTTAACATAAGTACAAACCAAAATTAGACCCCAAATTACAATGGGGGTCTTTTACATTTGCAACAACAACAACATAAGATAAATAGTCTTCAAGCAGCACAAGGTACACAACTAGTCACGTTCAAGCAAACCAACAATACCACGCAATCACTACAGGGGTTCATCATTAGGTACATCATCCTCGGGTTCCTGCACCTGTTCTTCTTCACCTGAGATGATAAAAGAGGGTGAGTCCTTATGAACTCAGTGAGGGGGAGCGAGAAATAAGTTTTGAAACTCATTTTCCGGTTAAACTTATGAAAATCCCTTTCTCAAACATGAATACAACAGAGATACAAGTACATAATTACAAGTACGAAACAGGAATACCAGTCTTTCCTCCCCGAGGTTCTCTAGGATCCAAGCAGGAGTACTTATACACATAATAAAAAGGATACGGTGAGCTTTAGCTCTCAGATCAAGTCAAGTAACAGGAGTTGCGGCCGACTTTAATTCATCCCCAAAACACGCCAGGTGGGTGTACTCCGGATTTACCCCAAAATCCTACGACCCAACTCTCCAAGGGGGAAATGCCAAGCAAGAGGGGGAATTGGACCATGGCAGGCACGGTAACACCGGCAAGCTTGATGCCGCCCGGCGTGCGTTAAACACTACCATGCCACACTGAAAGGTTGCAACCTCGAATGCAATGCACATTTATAACATTTAACATATCACATTAGGAGGACAACAAAGTAGGTTGCCTCCGAGCAGTTATAAGATCGCATGTTAACAAGTAGTCGAACGAGGCACGATAAGACAAGTAATTTCACATGAGAGGCATATGGAGTTATATGAACATTAATCGGGCAGCCATGTAACACATGTAAAACAGGTCATATAACTCATTAAGAAGCTCATATAATCAAGTGATACGAATTATTCAACATGCAACAACATTTACGTGGGTTCGGTAGCAAGAAAAGCTTATTTGACAACATGCCATGGTCAAATTCACATTTGAAGTTATAGAACAATTACAGACAACCCACTAAGCATATAATTTCCACACCAAACCAAGAGATCAACACTTAGTAAAGCTACCTAGTCATTAGGGTTTCTATTTCATGCTTAATCGTGTGATGAAAACCCTAAGTCAACTCAAAGTCATTCTTAAGTCATGCATCATTCCATTCAAACATCCTCAAGTACTCAAAACAGTCCACATAACATCCCAACACAACTTTTCCACACAATTAGTATCACAAGAGAGGTTACAATAATTTTCCAAGCATGTAGCTAAATAAAACCTTTACTGCAATAGGCTGTTTTCTCACAATCAATAGGATAATCAAACAATCTCCAAATTCAGTGAATAAGATTTCAAATTAAAGCTTAATAAGTTAACTAAACGCAGAAACAAACCTTGCATCAATTGGAGTTCAGAATCATTAGTTATAGCCGAAACAGTGAGGTATCACAAAACTGTCCAGATTTGTACACTTTTCAGAAGATGGCGTTTTTGAGGTCCATAGAATCCGTTTTAGCTTTGGTCCATTTCTGACAAAATTGTCCAGAACTAAAAAATCTAGCATCACACCAAATTTCATGTGTTTTTAGAAACGTTTACTAAGTCAAATATGGTTCGTTCCACAAGGTCAGTGCATCTGCCAAAACCTGATTCATTTTTCCAGATTTCCAGATTTGGTCACATTTTAATGATTTGCCATTTTGAGGAACTTAGAGTCAAAATTAGCTTCGGCCTATTTCTGGGAAAAATGTTCAAAACTGTCCAAAATAGTCACCCTCCAATTTTCAATTATTTTCAACATCATTTGCTTAGCTAAACTTACCTCGAACAGACTGGTCAGAGAGCTGTCATCCATTTCGACTTCACCTAGCATCATTTTCAAGCCAAGATCTTGCCATGCATGGTTGTTTAAGCTTATGAACGACCATATATCTCAAGTACAGAAGCAAACACACACATTCATGAGCATGCATGTGAAATTTTAAAGAGTTTTCAAAAGGTTTTAACCCTCACCTTAGCAATCAACCACAAAATGCTCAAGACCCTTTGTTGAAGCTCAAATCTTCTCCTTTCCCTTGCTTAGCCGAGAACCTCACTAGTTTTTCTCTATTTTTCCTAGCTTAATGATCAATCTCTTAGCACAAGCATGAGGTTAAACCATGGAGAAAAGAAATGGTTGTCAAGAAGCTTACCTAGGGCCGAAATGATGCTTCAATGCACATGCAAGAGTGATTTTCGAACTCTAGCTTGTTTGCTCGACTTTCTTGATGTTTGCTTGACTTGGCTTAGCTAAGTTATGAAGAAGACAAGCCAAGGAGATAGATAACTCAGCCAAGAACCGAAATGGAGAGAGGAAATGAGAGGGAAGTGAGAGAAGTTGATGGAAAATGAGAGAATGTGACAAAGTGATGGCTTTGCAATTCCTTTGAGGGTGTGGTCAGCCTGGGGCAGCCAAAATCTCATTTTTGTGTCTTCAAAATGTTATTTTTTGAATGCTAGCATGGGCATGCAAGGGCTGGTCGAAAATGGTGGAGATTTGAGGGGAATTGAGCAATTTTTTAATGCCTTTGTGTCATAGTTTGTCTAGGATTATGAATAAATTATGCAATGCTAGACTAAATGCACTTAGTGGTCAGCCAAGGGCTTGCAAATTGCTGAAATTTCAGATTCTATTTAACATATTATGGATTATAATAAGGGTGAAATTTGAGGTGCATTGGTTTTGGGTTAGAATAAATAATAAAGAATATTTAGGTGTTTGTGTAGATTGAATTGTTTATTGTTAGTGGATTTTGTAAAGATTTGAATTAGGATTATTTTATAGTTTAGTGCTTTGTGTAGGATGCTTTCTTGATTAACGTGGTGGCACGGATTCCTAGGTCTAGGGTACGCACTACGAGGCACGCACCGAAATCAAGACGGGGCACGAAACACGAGGTAAACACAAACTACGAGGTAAGACACGAACTTCTAGACTAAGGCACGTACTTCAAGTCTAATGCACAGATTTCAATGCTAATGCACGCAACCCTAGGTGAATGAACGTAGATCAAAATAAGGTACGTAATTCAATGCAATGCACGTAATTCAAGACACGACTCTTAAACCTAGGTTAAGGCACGCAGTTCAAGGTTAATGCACATGAAATGAAGAGACACACGCAAATCAAGTTCTCGCACGTAAATTAAGGACATGGCATGTTTATCTAGGTACCGCACGTATATCGAGGATTAGGGCACACAATTCTACGTTAAGGCACGTATAACGAGGCATGCACGAAAACTAAGACAGGGCACGTAATCCTAGCTCAGTCATAAAATTTTAGGTCTAAGGCGCGCAAATTGAGGTAGGACACGTTATTCGGGGTTGGGCCTCATACTATGCACCACGTAACTCCTTACAAATCAAAAGTTATAGGCACTGGAGTGACGGAGACCTGGCCACAAGCCCAACGCCCTCGGTTTGCAAGCCTAGCCTCTACGTGAAGAGAAGTTGTCTCGCCAAACGTGCTGTGGGATTCAGTAAAAAAAATGTGATGGATAAAGCATCTTGGCAAGCCTAACCGGGGCAAAACAAATTGAAAATGGGGGTGCGACACGAGGATTTCCCTGGGGGTCACCCATCCTAGTACTACTCTTGCCCAAGCACTCTTAACTTCAGAGTTCTGATGGGATTCGGTAAAAAAAATTGCTGGTATGATCACACCGGTCATGTTGAGGGCACAAATCCCTTATGTGTTGACGGTTCACAGTCCCAGCCCTGAGGGATGGCACATTCAACAGGCTCACAACGTACGATGAAAAAACAACCCAAAAGAAGAAAAGTGGCCCGAAACTGATGAAAACGTTCAATTTTGGGCTCCAAAAAGGGGCACAGCTGAGTAGGCTTGCTGCCCCCGTCGTAGAGCTCTCAGAGTGCTTTCCAACGGTATGTTGTTCACCGCGTAACTCCTTGGGATCAAAAGTTATGGGCATCGGAATGACGAAGACCTGGTCAGAGGCCCCATACCCTCGGTTTGCGGACCCAGCCACTACGTGAAATGAAGTTGTCTTGCCCAAGGTGTTGTGGGATTCTATAATAGAAATGTGATGGATAAAGCATCTTGCCAAGCCTAACCGGGGCAAATAAATTTGAAAAAGGGGGTGCAACACGAGAACATCCCAATGGGTCACCCATCCTAGTACTACTCTCGCCCAAGCATTCTTAACTTCAGAGTTCTGATGGGATCCGGTGCATTAGTGCTGGTATGATTGCACTAGTCATGTTGGGGGCACAAATCCCTTATGTATTGACAGTTCACAGTCCTATCCCAGAGAGATGGCCCATTCAAAATGCCCAATAGGCTTAACGACAACCCATCTGCTTCAACAACGCAGCATCCTCGCAAGATGTTATATCGACGCATTGTAGGGCCCTCTAATGCCCCGCAAGTTAGGTTGTCATCCTTTTTGAGGCTCAAGACGTACGATCCGGGATTAAAAAAACAGCGCAAAAGAAAAAAAGTGGCATAAAACTGATGAAAATGTTTCATTTTGGGATCCTAAAATAGGCAAAGCAAAGCAGGCTTGCTGCCCCCATTGTAGAGCTTTCGGAGAGCTTTCCAACGGTATACTGTGCGCTACGTAACTCCTTACGGATCAAAAGTTATGGGCACCGGAGCAACGGAGACCTAGTTAGAGGCCCCACGCCCTCGGTTTGCGGGTCTAGCCTCTACGTGAAGCGAAGTTGTCATGCCCAAGGTGCCGTGGGATTCGGAATTAGAAATGTGATGAAAAAGCATCTTGGCAAGCCTAACCGGTGCAAAAAAAATTGAAAAGGGGGGTGCAACACGAGGACTTCCTAAGGGGTCACCCATCCTAGTACTACTCTTGTCCAAGCACTCTTAACTTCGGAATTCTGATGGGATCCGGTGCATTAATGCTGGTATGATCGCAGCCGTCATGTTGATGGCACAAATCCCTTTTGTGTTTACGGTTCACAGTCCTAGCCTAGAGATATGGCCCATTTAAAAGGCCCAATGGGCTTAACGACAACCCATCTGCTTCAACAACGAAGCATCCTCGCAACACGTGATATCAACACGTTTTAGGGCCCTCTAATATCCAACGAGTTAGGTTGGTCATCCTTTTCGTGGCTCATGACGTACGATTCGGGACGAAAAAATAGCAAAAATGAAGAAAAGTGGCCCGAAACTGATGAAAACGTTCAATTTTAGGCTCCGAAAACAGGTACAGCGTAGTAGGCTTGCTACCCTTATCGTAGAGCTCTCGAAGAGCTTTCCAACGGTATGTTGTGCACCACGTAACTCCTTACAGATCAAAAGTTATAGGCACCGGATCGACGGAGACCTGGTCACAAGGCCCACGCCCTCGGTTTACGGGCCCAGCCTCTACGTGAAGCGAAGTTGGCCCAAGGTCTCGTGGGATTTGGTAATATAAATGTGATACATAAAGCATCTTGGCAAGCCAAACCGGGGCAAAAAAATTTGAAAAGGGGGGTGCAATACGAGGACTTCCCATGGGGTCACCCATCATAGTACTACTATCGCCCAAGCACTCTTAACTTCGGTGTTCTGATGGGATTTGGTGCATTAGTGCTAGTAGGATCGCACCGATCATGTTGAGGGCACAAATACCATATGTGTTGACGGTTCACAATCGCAGCCCAGAAAGATGGCCCATTCAAAAGGCCTAATGGGCTTAACGACAACCTATTCGCTTCAACAACGCAGCATCCCCGCAAGATATGATATCGATGCGTGGTAGGGCCCTCTAATGCACCGCGAGTTAGGTTGTCATCCTTTTTACAACTCAAGACATACGATCCGGGACAAAAAAATAGCGCAAAAGAAGAAAAGCGGCCTGAAACTTATGAAAACGTTTGATTTTGGGTCCTAAAATAGGCACAGCAGTGCAGGCTTGCTGCCCCAATCGTAGAGCTTTCGAAGAGCTTTACAACGGTATGCTGTGCACTACGTAACTCCTTACGGATCAAAAGTTATAGGCACCAGTGCGACGGAGACCTGGTCACAAGCCCCATGCCCTCGGTTTGTGGGCCCAGCCTCTACGTGAAGTGAAGTTGTCTTGCCGAAGGTGAGGTGGGATTCGATAATAGAAATGTGATTGATAAAGCATCTTGGCAAGGCTAACCGGGGCAAATAAAATTGAAAAGGGGGGTGCAACACGAGGACTTCCCTGGGGGTCTCCCATCCTAGTACTACTCTTGCCCAAGCACTCCTAACTCCGGAGTTCTGATGGGATCCGATGTATTAGTAATGGTATGATCGCATCGGTCATGTTGAGGGCACAAATCCCTTTTATGTAGATGGTTCACAGTCACAACCCAGAGAGATGGCCTATTCAAAAGGCCCAATGGGCTTAACGACAACTCATCCACTTTAACAACGCAGCATCCTCGCAAGACGAGATATTGACGCATTGTACAGCCCTCTAATGCACCGCAAGTTAGGTTGTCATCATTTTTGTTGCTCACGACATACGATCCGGGACAAAAAAAATAGTGCAAAAGAATAAAAGTGACCCAAAACTGATGAAAATATTCGATTGTGGGCTCCGAAAATAGGCACAACCTAGTATGTTCACTGCCACTGTCGTAGAGCTCTTGGAGAGCTTTCCAACGGTATGTTGTGCACTGCGTAACTCCTTACAGATCAAAAGTTATGGGCACCGTAGTGACGGAGACCTAGTCACAAGCCCTACGCCTTCGGTTTGCGGGCCCAGCCTCTACATGAAGCGAAATTGTCTTGCCCAAGGTGTCGTAGGATTCGTTAATAGAAATGTGATGATAAAGCATCTTGGCAAGCCTAACTAGGGCAAAAAAAAATGAAAAGGGAGGTGCAACACGAGGACTTCCTAGGGGGTCACCCATCCTAGTACTACTTTCGCCCAAGCAACTCTTAACTTCAGAGTTCTGATGGAATCCGGTGCATTACTGCTGGTATGATCGCACCAGTCATGTTGATGGCACAAATCCCTTATGTGTTGACGGTTCACAGTCCCAGCCCAAAGAGATGGCCTATGCAAAAGGCCCAATGGGCTAAACGATAACCCATCCGCTTTAACATCATAGCATCCTCGCAAGACGTGATATCGACGCATTCTAAGGACCTTTAATGATGGGTGAGTTTGGTTGTCATCTTTGTCGCGACTCACGATGTACTATCTAGAATGAAAAAATAATGCAAAAGAAGAAAAGTGGCCCGAAATTGATGAAAACGTTCAATTTTGGGCTCCGAAAATAGGCACAACCTAATATGCTCGCTGCCACCATCGTAGAGCTCTTGGAGAGCTTTCCAACGATATGCTGTGCGGCGTAACTCCTAACGGATCAAAAGTTATGGGCACCAGAGCGATGGAGACCTGTTCACAAGCCTCATGCCCTCGGTTTACGGGCCCAGTCTCTACGTGAAGCGAAGTTGCCTTGACCAATGTCCAGTGGGATTTACTAATAGAAATGTAATGGATAAAGCATCTTGGCAAGCCTAACCGGGGCAAAAAAAATTGAAAAGTGGGGTGCAACACGAGGATTTCCCAAGGGGTCATCCATCCTAGTACTACTCTCTCCCAAGCACTCTTACCTTCGGAGTTGTGATGGGATCTGTCACGCCCCAACCCGACCTATAAAGGTTAGACTAGGGTATGATCTGACCATTCAAGTCATTTCACGTACTTAATCGTTCATAAAATTTTAACACTTAACGTCTAGCCTAAACTCCACAAATTCTCCGGAAAACCAACAGTATAACGGCTGTAATTGGGCTCTTTAGTTTGGCCTAATTTTATAAAGGCCTCAAAACTTTCAATCCCAAATTCATTTCCAACTAAGATTACTATTTATCACCAGTCGAAATGCCTACTAGTTATCTCGAAGTCTCGTTTGATTAACAACCTAGCATGATACTATGTCTCGTGTGTTTGTTAACCCTTGTTACAAAAGTACCTGTTGATCTTAGCCTACCAATGAGTATGTGAGGCGCAACCTCGATTTGCGTGTGATACCTCATTTTGTGTGCCAGAAGCTTGATTTGTGTGTGTTGACCTAGGTTTAAGAATTGTGTTTCATTTTGTGTGCCTTGCATTGAATTACGTGTGTACATTTAGATTTGTGTTATCCCACTGTTTCGGCTATATCTAATGATCCCGAACTCCAATTGATGCAAGGTTTGTTTCTGATTTTAGTTAACTTCTTAAGCTTTAATTTTACACCTTATTCAATAGATTTGGAGATTGTTTGCTTATCCTATTGATTGTGAGAATACAGCCTTTTGCAGTAAGGGTTTCACTTAATGTTGTGCTTAGAAAAATTGTTGTGACTCCTCTTGTTGAATTAAATGCTTGGGATTGTAGCTTCGGGATGTTGTGTGGACTGTCTTGAATGTTTGAGGATGTTGAATTAAATGATGTATGGTTTGAGGCTCAAATTGCACGAATATGCACAAAATGGAAACCCTAATGACTAGGTAGTTTTGCTAAGTGTTGATCATTTGGATATTGTGTGGAATTATAAGTTTAGTAGGCTGCCCGTAAATGCCTTATAACCTCAAATGTGATTTTGATCTTTGCATGTTGACAAATAAGCTTTTCTTGCACCTGAACCCATGTTGATGTCATTGCATGTTGAATAATCTTATCACTTGATCACGTGGGCTTCGTAATGAGTTATATGGCCTGTTTTACATGGGTTACATGGCTGCCCGTTTAATTTTCATATAACTCTATAGGCCTTTCAAGTGAAATTTCCTGTCTTATCGTGCCCTGCTTGTTTACCTGTTAATGTGCAATCTTATGACTATCCGGAGGCAACCTACTTTGTTGTCCTCCTGCTGTGATATATTACCTGTCAATGTGCAATCTTATTACTGTCCGGAGGTAACCTACTTTGTTGTCCTCCTACTGTGATATATTACCTGTCAATGTGCAATCTTATGACTGTCCGGAGGCAACCTACTTTGTTGTCTTCCTACTGTGATATATTACCTGTCATGAATGTGCATTGCATACAAGGATGCAACCTTTCCTGTCGGCATGGTAGCGATTACGCACACCGGGCGGCATCGGGCTTGCCGGTGCACCCGTGACTACCATGGTCCCATTCCCTCTCTCATTTGGGGGCTAGACTTCCTCGAAGAGTTGGGTCGTAGGATTTCGGGGTACATCCGGAGCACACCCACCTGGCGTGTTTTGGGGATGATTTAAAGTCGGGCGCAACCACTGATTCTGGAACTGATCTGAGAGCAAAAGATCACTGTATCCTTTTTACTATCTGTATAAGTACTCTCGCTTGGTTCCTAGAGAACCTCGGGGAGGAAAGACCGGTATTTCTGTTCCTGTACTTGTATTATTGTTATATTCATGCTTGCAAAAAGGATTTCATAAGTTGAACTGGAAAATGAGTTTCAAAACCTATTTTTCGTTCCCCCTCGCTGAGTTCATAAGGACTCACCCTCTTTTATCATCTCAGGTGAAGAAGATCCAGAACAGGTACCCGAGGACGGTGTGCCTAACGATGAATCCTTGGAGCGATTGCCTGTCTTGTTTGCTTTGCGTGATTGTGGCTACTTGTGAACTCTGTGCTACTTGAAGACTATTTCTTTTATGTTGCTCGATGTTGTGATGTAAAAGACCCCCGTTGTAATTTGGGGTCTAATTTTGGTTTGTACTGGTATTAAGTAGACTAATGCTAGACACTACTATGATTATTTTTGGCTATTATTACCTCTAGTATCTATCATAGGTTATGATGTACTAGTTAGGGACTAAGTAAATGAACTTATCCAATCTTAAACAGGTACTCGCTATTAAGCTAAGATCAACAAGTACTCTTGTAACGGGGATAAACAAACTAACGAGACATAGTATCATGTTAGGTTATAAATCAAACAAGACATCGAGTTAACCAATAGGCATTTCAATTGATGTTAAATAGTAATCTTAGTTGGAAATGAAATTGAGATAGTAAACTTTGAGGCGTTTAGAGAATTAGGCCAAACCAAAAAGTCCAATTACAACCGTTATGCTGCCGATTTTCTGAAAAACTTTGGAGTTTAGACTAAAACGATAAGTGTTAAATCTTCATAAACGGTTAAGTATGTGACATCTCCTGAACGTTTAGATCACACCCTAGTCTAACCTTATAGGCCGGGTTGCGGTCGTGACAACAAATCCCTTATGTGTTGATTGTTCACTGTCCCAGCCCAGAGATATGGCCCATTCAAAAGGCTCAATTGGCTTAACGACAACCCATCCGTTCCAACAACGTAGCATCCTCGCAAGACGTGATAATGACGCATTATAGGGCCCTCTAATATCCCGCGAGTTAGGTTGTCATCCTTTTTGAGGCTCGCGACGTACTATTTGGGATGAAAAAATAGCGCAAAAGAAGAAAAGTGGTCAAAAATTGAAGAAAACATTCATTTTTGGGATCCAAAAATAGGCGCAGTCGAGCAGGCTTGCAGCCCCAATCAGAGAGCTCTCGGAGAGCCTTCTAACGGTATGCTGTGAGTTGCGTAACTCCTTACGGATCAGAAGTAATGGGTACCGGAGCGACGAAGACCTAGTCACAAGCCTCATGCCCTCGGTTTACGGGCCCAGCCTCTACGTGAAGCGAAGTTGTCTTGCCCAAGGTACCGTGAGATTCTATAATAGAAATGAGATAGATAAAGCATATGGGCAAGCCTAACCGGGGCAAAAAAATTGAAAAGGGGGGTGCAACACGAAGATTTCCCAGGGGATCACCCATCCTAGTACTAATCTCGCCCAAGCATGTTTAACTTCAGAGTTCTGATGGGTTTCGGTGCATTAGTGCTGGTATGATCGCACCTGTCATGTTGAGGGCACAAATTCCTTATGTGTTGACGGTTCACAGTCCCAGCCTAGAGAGATGACCCATTCAAAAGGCCTAATGGGCTTAACGACAACCCATCCGCTTCAACAATGCAGCATCAGTGCAAGATGTGATATTGATGCATTTTAAGGCCCTATAATGCCCCGCGAGTTAGGTTTTATCCTTTTCGCGGCTCACGACGTAAAATTTGGGATGAAAAAATAGCGCAAAAGAATAAAAGTAACTTGAAACTTATGAAAATGTTCAATTTTGGGCATCGAAAATAGGCACAATCGAGCAAGCTCGATGTCCCTATCGTAGTACTCTCTGGGAGCTTTCCAACGGTATGTTGTGCGCCGCGTAACTCCTTACGAATCAAAAGTTATGGACACTGAAGCAATGGAGACCTGGTCACAATCCCTACACCCTTGGTTTGCGGGCCCAGCCTCTACGTGAAGCGAAGTTATCTTGCCCAAGGTGCAGTGGGATACGGTAATAGAAATGTGATGGATAAAGCATCTTGGCAAGCCCAACCGGGGTAAAAAAAATTGAAAAGGTGGGTGCACCACGAGAACTTCCCAAGGGGTCATCCATCCTAGTACTACTCTCGCCCAAGCACTCTAAACTTCGGAGTTTTGATGGGATATATTGCATTAGTACTGGTATGATTGCACCGGTCATGTTGAGGGCACAAATCCCTTATGTGTTGACGGTTCACAGTCCCAACCCAGAGATATGATACCGACATGATATAGGGATCTCTAATGTTGGGAGAGTTAGGTTGTCATCCTTTTCACGGCTCATGACGTACGTTCCGGGATGAAAAAATAGCACAAAAGAAGAAAAGTGGACCAAAACTGATAAAAATGTTTGATTTTGGGGTCCGAAAAAAGGCACAGCTGAGCAAGCATGCTCCACCCATCGTAGAGCTCTCGGAGAGCTTTCCAATTGTATGCTGTGTACCGCGTAACTCCTTATGGATCAAAAGTTATGGGCACAGGAGCGACGGAGACCTGGTCACAAGCCTCACGCCCTTGGTTTGCGGGCCCAATCTCTTCGTGAAGCGAAGTTGTCTTGCCCAAGGTGCCGTGGGATTCGGTAATAGAAATGTGACGGATAAAGAATCTAGGCAAGGCTAACCGGGGCAAAAAAAATTGAAAAGAGGGGTGCAACACAAGGATTTCCTTGGGGGTCACCCATCCTAGAACTACTATCGACCAAGCACTCTTAACTTCGGAGTTCTGTTGGGATCCGTTGTATTAGTACTGGTATGATCGCACCGGTCATGTTGAGGGCACAAATCCCTTATGTGTTGACGGTTCACAGTCCCAGGCCAGAGAGATGGCCCATTCAAAAGGGCCAATGGGCTTAACGACAAACCATCCGCTTCAACAACACAGCATCCTCGCAAGATGAGATATCAACGAGTTGTAAGGCCCTCTAATGTCATGCGAGTTAGATTGGCGTCCTTCGATGCTCACAACGTACGATCCGAGATGAAAAAACTGCGCAAAAGAAGAAAAGTAGCCCGATATTGATGAAAACATTCAATTTTGGGATCCAAGAATAGGCGCAGCCGAACAAGTTTGCTGCCCCCATCATAGAGCTCTCGGAGAGCTTTTCAACGGTATGCTGTGCGCCGCGTAAGTCCTTACGGATCAAAAGTTATGGGCATTGGAACGACAGAGACCTGGTCACAAGCCCCACCCCTCGGATTACGGGCCCAGCCTCTACGTGTAGCGAAGTTGTCTTGCCCACGGTGCCGTGGGATTCATTAATAGAAATGTGATGGATAAAGCATCTTGGCAAGCCCAACCGGGGCAAAAAAAAATTAAAAGGGAGGTGTAACACGAGGACTTCCCAGGGGGTCACCCATCCTAGTACTACTTTCGCCCAAACACTCTTAACGTAGGAGTTCTTATGGGATCCAGTGCATTAGTGCTGGTATGATCGCATCGGTCATGTTGAGGGCACAAATCCCTTATGTGTTGACAATTCACAGTCCCAATCCAGAGATATGGACCATTCAAAAGGCCCAATGGGCTTTACGACAACCCATCCGCTTCAATATTGTAGCATCCTCGCAAGACGTGATATCGACGTGTTGTAGGGCCCTCTGATGTCCAGCAAATTAGGTTGTCGTCTATTTCAGGGCTCACGACGTACGATCCGGGATGAAAAAACAGCGCAAAAGAAGTAAATTTGACCAAAATTGATGAAAACATTCAAATTTGGGCTCCAAAAATAGGCGTAGGTGAGCAGGCTTGCTGCCCCCATTGTAGAGTTTTCAGAGAGCTTTCCAACGATATGTTGTGCGACACGTAGCTCCTTACGAATCAAAAGTTATGGACACCGGAGCGACGGAGACCTACTCACAAGGCCCACGCCCTCGGTTTACGGGCCCAGCCTCTACGTGAAGTGAAGTTATCTTGGCCAAGGTGCCGTGGGATTCGGTAATAGAAATATGACGGATAAAGCATCTTGACCATCCTAACCGGGGAAAAAAAATTGAAAAGGGGAGTGCAACACGAGGACTTCCCAAGGGGTCATACATCCTAGTACTACTCTCGCCCAAGCACTCTTAACTTTGGAGTTTTGGTGGGATTCGGTGCATTAGTGGTGGTATGATTGCACCAGTCATGTTGAGGGTACAAATCCCTTATGTGTTGACAGTTCACAATCCCAGCCCGGAGAGATGGCCCATTCAAATGGCCCATTCAAATGGCCCAATGGGCTTAACGACAACCCACCCGCTTCCACAACGTAGCATCCTCGCAAGACGTGATATCAACGAGTTGTCTAGACCCCTAATGTCCTGCGAGTTAGGTTGTCGTCTGTTTCGCTGCTTACGAAGTACGATCCAGGATGAAAAAACAGCGCAAAATAAGAAAAATAGCCCGAAACTGATGAAAATGTTCAATTTTGGGCTCCAAAAATAGCACAGCCGGGCAGGCTTGCTGCCCCAGTCGTAGAGCACTCGGAGATCTTTCCAACGGTATGCTGTGCTTAGTAACTCCTTACGGATCAAAAGTTATGGGCACCGGAGTGACGGAGACCTGGTCATAAGCCCAATTCCCTTAGTTTGCGGGCCCAACCTCTACGTGAAGCGAAGTTGTCTTGCCTATGGTGCCATGAGATTCGGTATTAGAAATGTGATGGATAAAGCATCTTGGCAAGCCTAACCGGGGCAAAAAAAATTGAAAATGAGGGTGCGACACGAGGATTTCCCTGGGGTCACCCATCCTAGGACTACTCTCTCCCAAGCACTCTTACTTTCGGAGTTCATATGGGATCCGGTGCATTGGTACTGGTACGAACGCACTGGTCATGTTGAGGGCACAAATCCCTTATGTGTTAGTGGTTCACAGTCCCAGCCCAGAGAGATGGCCCATTCAAAAGGCCCAATGGGGTAAATGACAACCCATCCGCTTCAACAACGCAGCATCCTTGCAAGACGTGATACTGACGAGTTGTAGGGCCCTCTAATGTCATGCGTGTTAGGTTGTCATCCTTTTTACGGCTCACGACGTACCATCCGGGATGAAAAATAGCACAAATGAATAAAAGTAGACCAAAATTGATGAAAACGTTCAATTTTGGGCTACAAAAATAGGCGCAGCCAAGCAAGCTTGCTGCCCCCGTCATAGCGCTCTCGGAGAACTTTCCAACGGTATGCTGTGCACCACGTAACTCCTTAGGGATCAAAAGTTATGGGCACCGGAGCGACAGAGACTTTGTCAAAGCCCTACACCCTCGGTTTGCGGGCCCAGCCTCTCGGTGAAGCGGAGTTGTATTGCCCAAGTTGCCGTGGGATTCGGTAATAGAAATGAGATGGATAAAGCATCTTGGCAAGCCTAACCAGGGCAAAAAAATTGAAAAGGGAGGTGCAACACGAGGACTTCCCAAGGGGTCACCTATCCTAGTACTACTCTCGCCCAAACACTCTTAACTTCGTAGTTCTGATGGGATCTAGTGCATTAGTGCTGGTATGATCGCACCGGTCATGTTGAGGGCACAAATCCCTTATATGTTGACGGTTCACAGTCACAGCCCAGGGAGATGGCCCATTCGAAAGGCCCAATGGGCTTAACGACAACCCATCCGCTTCAACAACATAGCATCCGCGCAAGACGTGATATCGACATGTTGTAGGGCCCTCTAATGTCCCGCGAGTTAGGTTCTCTTCCTTTCCAAGGCTCACGACGTACGATCCGGGATGAAAAAATAGCGTAAATGAAGTAAAGTGGACCAAAATTGATAAAAATGTTCAATTTTGGTCTCCAAAAATAGGCGCAGCTGATCAGGCTTTCTGCTACCTCGTAGAGCTCTCGGAGAGCTTTCCAACGGTATGCTATGCGCCGCGTTACTCCTTACAAATGAAAAGTTATGGGCACCGGAGCGACGGAGACCTGGTCATAAGCCCCACGCCCTCGGTTTGTGGGCCCAGCCTCTAGGTAAAGCGAAGTTGTGTTGCCCAAGGTGCCGTGGGATTCGGTTATAGAATTGTGATGGATAAAGCATCTTGGCAAGCCTAACCAGGGCAAAAAAATTGAAGAAGGGGGTGCAAAACGAGGACTTCCCAAGGGGTCACCCATCCTAGTACTACTCTCACCCAAGCACTCTTAACTTTGGAGTTTTGATGGGATTCGATGCATTAGTGTTGGTGTGATCGCACCGGTCATGTTGAGGGCAAAAATCCCTTATGTGTTGACGGTTCACAGTCCCAGCCCAGAGAGATGGCCCATTCAAAAGGCCCAATGGGTTAACAATAACCAATCTGCCTCAACAATGCAGCATCCTTGCAAGACGTGATATCGATGCGTTGTAATGCACTCTAATGTCCCGCGAGTTAAGTTGTCGTCCTTTTCGCTGCTCACGACTTACGACTCGGGACAAAAAAATAGCCAAAAAGAAGAAAAATTACGGGAAATTGATAAAAAATGTTCCATTTTGGGCTCCAAAAACAGGCACAGTGGGGCAGGCTTGCTGCTCCAGTCGTAGAGCTCTCGGAGATCTTTCCAACAGTATGTGGTGCGAAGTAACTCCTTGCGGATCAAAAGTTATGGGCATCAGAGTGACGGAGAACTGGTCACATGCCCTACGCCATCGGTTTGCGGGCCCAACCACTGCGTGAAGCGAAGTTGCCTTGCCCAAGGTTCCATGGGATTCGGTAATAGAAATGTGATGGATAAAGCATCTTGGCAAGCCTAACCGAGGCAAAAAAATGATAAGAGGGATGCAACACGAGGGCTTCCCAAGGGGTCACCCATCCTAGTACTACTCTCTCCCAAGCACTCTTAACTTCAGAGTTTTGATGGGATCCAGTGCATGAGTGGTGGTACGATCGCACCTGTAATGTTGAGGGCACAAATCCCTTATGTGTTTACTGTTCACAGTCCCATCCCAGGGAGATGGCTCATTCAGAAGGCCCAATGGGCTTAACGACAACCCATCTGCTTCAACAACGTAGCTTCCTAGAAAAATGTTATATCAACGCATTGTCGGTATCCCTAATGTCCTGCAAGTTAGGTTGTCATCGTTTTCGCGGCTCACGCCGTATGATCCAGGATGAAAAAACAGCGCAAAAGAGGAAAAATAGCCCGAAATTGATGAAAATATTCAATTTGGGCTCTAAAAACAGGCGCAGCCAAGCAAGCTTGCTACCCCTGTGGTAGACCTCTCGGAGAGCTTTCCAACGGAATGTTGTGCGCCGCGTATCGCCTTACGGATCAAAAGTTATGGGCACCGGAGTGACGGAGACCTGGTCACAAGCCCCATGCCCTTGGTTTGCAGGCCCAGCCGCTACGTAAAGCGAAGTTGGCTTGCCCAAGGTGCCGTGGGATTCGGTAATAGAAATGTGATGGATAAAGCATCTTGGAAAGGATAACCGGGGCAAAAAAAATTGAAAAGGGGTGTACGACACGAGAATTTCCCAGGGGGTCACCCATCCTAGGACTACTCTCTCCCAAGCACTCTTAACTTTGGAGGTTTGGTGCGATTCGGTGCATTAGTGGTGGTATGATATCATCGGTCATGTTGAGGGCACAAATCCCTTATGTGTTGACGGTTCACAGTTCCAGCCCAGAGAGATGGCCCATTCAAAAGGCTCAATGGGCTTAACGACAACCCATCCGCTTCAACAACGCAGCATCCTTGCAAGACGTGATATCGATGCATTGTCGGGACCCCTAATGTCCCGCGAGTTAGGTTGTCGTCCTTTTTTAGGCTCACGACGTATCATTTGGTATGAAAAAATAGTACAAAAGAAGAAAAGTAAACCAAAATTGAAGAAAAGGTTCAATTTTGGTCTCCAAATATACGCGCAGGTGAGCAAGCTTGTTTCCACCGTCACAGAGCTCTGAGAGAGCTTTCCAACGATATGTTGTACACCGCGTAACTCCTTACTGATCAAAAGTTATGGGTACCGGAGCGACGGAGACCTAGTCACAGGCCCCACGCCCTCGGTTTGCAGGACCAGCCTCTACGTGAAGCGAAGTTTTCTTGCCCAAGGTGCCGTGGGATTCGGTAATAGAAATGTGATGGATAAAGGATCTTGGCAGGCCTAAACGGGGCAAAAAAAATTGAAAAGTGGGGTGCAACACGAGGACTTCCTAGGGGATCACCCATCCTAGTACTACTCTCGCCCAAGCACTCTTAACTTTGGAGTTCTAGTGGGATTCGGTGCATTAGTGGTGGTATGATCGCACTGGTCTTGTTGAGGGCACAAATCCCTTATGTGTTGACAGTTCACTGTCCCAGCGTAGAGAGATGGCACATTCAAAAGGCCCAATGGGCTTAACGATAACCTATCCGCTTCAACAACGCAGCATCCTCGCAAAACGTGATATCGACGCATTGTTGGGACCCCTAATGTCCACCGAGTTAGGTTGTCGTCTTTTTCACAGCTCACGACATATGATCCGGCATTAAAAAATAGCGCAAAAGAAGAAAAACTGTCCGAAACTGATTAAAATATTCAATTTTAGGCTCCGAAAATAGGTAAAACTGAGCAAACTTGTTGCTCTCGTCGTAGAGCTCTTGGTGAGCTTTCCAACGGTATGCTGTGCGCCACGTAATTCCTTATGTATCAAAAGTTATGGGCACGGGGGCAACGGAGACCTGGTCATAAGCCCCACGCCCTCGGTTTACGGGCTCAGCCACTAAGTGAAGCGAAGTTGTCTTGCCCAAGGTGCTGTGGGATTCGGTAATAGAAATATGACGGATAAAGCATCTTGGCAAGCCTAACCGAGGCAAGAAAAATTGAAAAGGGGGGTGCAACACGAGGACTTCCCAGGGGGTCACACATCCTAGTACTACTCTCGCCCAAGCACTCTTAACTTTGGAGTTTTGGTGGGATTCGGTGCATTAGTGGTGGTATGATTGCACCGGTCATGTTGAGTGTACAAATCCCTTATGTGTTGACAGTTCACAATCCCAGCCCCGAGAGATGGCCCATTCAAAAGGCCCAATGGGCTTAACGACAACCCATCCGCTTGAAAAACGTAGCATCCTCGCAAAACGTGATATCAACGAGTTGTCTAGACCCCTAATGTCCTGTGAGTTAGGTTGTCGTCCGTTTTGCTGCTCGCGAAGTACGATCCAGGACAAAAAAACAGCGCAAAATAAGAAAAATAGCCCGAAACTGATGAAAATGTTCAATTTTGGGCTACAAAAACAGCACAGCCGAGCAGGCTTGCTACCCCAGTCGTAGAGCACTCGGAAATCTTTCCAACGGTATGCTGTGTTTAGTAACTCCTTACGGATCAAAAGTTATGGGCACCGGAGTGACGGAGACCTGGTCACAAGCCCAATTCCCTCAGTTTGCGGGCCCAACCTCTGCGTGAAGTGAAGTTGTCTCACCCAAGGTGCTGTGGGATTCGGTAATAGAAATGTTGGAGATAAAGCATCTTGGCAAGCCTAACCGGGGCAAAAAAAATTGAAAATGGGGGTGCGACACGAGGATTTCCTTGGGGTCACCCATCCTAGGACTACTCTCTCCCAAGCACTCTTACCTTCGGAGTTCATATGGGATCCGGTGCATTGGTACTGGTACGAACGCACTGGTCATGTTGATGGCATAAATCCCTTATGTGTTTACGGTTCACAGTCCCAGCCCAGAGAGATGGCCCATTCAAAAGGCCTATTCAAAAGGCCTAGTGGGCTTAACAACAATCTATCTACTTCAACAACGCAGCATCCTTGCAAGACATGATATCGACGCATTGTAGGGCCATCTAATGTCTTGCGAGTTAGGTTGTTATCCTTTTCGAGGCTCACGACGTACGATATGGGATGAAAAAATAGCGCAAAAGAAGAAAAGTGGACCAAAATTGATGAAAACGTTCAATTTTGGGATCCAAAAATAGGCGTAGCTGAGCAGGCTTTCTTCCCTAATCGTAGAGCTCTGGAAGAGCTTTCCAACGGTATGCTGTGCGCCTCGTAACTCCTTACAAATCAAAAGTTATGGGCACCGGAGCGACGGAGACCTGGTCACAAGCCCCACGCCCTCGGTTTGCGGGCCCAGCCTCTATGTGAAGCGAAGTTTTTTTGTCCAAGGTGCCGTGGGATTCGGTAATAGAAATGAGATGGATAAAGCATCTTGGCAAGCCTAATCGGGGCAAAAAAAATTGAAAAGGGAGGTGCAACACGAGGATTTCCAAGGGGGTCACCCATCCTAGTACTACGCTCGCCCAAGCACTCTTAACTTCGGTGTTCTGATGGGATCCGTTGCATTAGTGCTAGTATAATCGCACCGGTCATGTTGAGGGCACAAATCCCTTATGTGTCAACGGTTCACAGTCCCAGCCTAGAGAGATGGCCCATTCGAAAGGCCCAATGGGCTTAGCGACAACCCATCCGCTTCAACAACGCAGCATCCTCGCAAGATGTGATATCGACATGTTTTAGGGCCCTCTAATGTCCCGCGAGTTAGGTTGTCTTCTTTTCCAAGGCTCACGACGTACGATCCGGGATGAAAAAATAGCGCAAATGATGTAAAGTGGACCAAAATTGATGAAAATGTTCAATTTTGGTCTCCAAAAATAGGCGCAGCTGAGCAGGCTTTCTGCCACCTCGTAGAGCTCTCGGAGAGCTTTCCAACGGTATGCTGTACGCTGCGTTACTCCTTACGGATGAAAATTTATGGGCACCGGAGCGATGGAGACTTGGTCACAAGCCCCACGCCCTCGGTTTACTGGCCCAGCCTTTACACGAAGTGAAGTTGGCTTGCCCAAGGTGCCGTCGGATTCGATAATAGAAATGTTATGGATAAAGCATCTTGGCAAGCCTAACCAGGGTAACAAAACTTGAAAAGGGGGGTGCAACACGAGGACTTCCCATGGGGGTCACCCATCCTAGCTCTACTCTCGCTCAAACACTCTTAACTATGGTGTTTTGGTGGGATCCGGTGTATTAGTGCTGGTATGATCGCATCCATCATGTTGAGGGCACAAATCCCTTATGTGTTGACAGTTCACAATCGCAGCCCAGAGAGATGGCCCAATCAAAAGGCCCAATGGGCTTAACGACAACCTATCCACTTCAACAATGTAGCATCCTTGCAAAATGTTATATCGACTCGTTGTCGGGACACCTAATGTCCCGCGAGTTAGGTTGTCGTCCATTTCGCTGCTCACGACTTACGACTCGGGACAAAAAAATAGCCAAAAAGAAGAAAAATTGCGGGAAATTGATAAAAATGTTCAATTTTGGGCTCCAAAAACAGGCACAGTGGGGCAGGCTTGCTGCCCCAGTCGTAGAGCTCTCGGAGATCTTTTCAACAGTATGTGGTGCGAAGTAACTCCTTACGGATCAAAAGTTATGGGCATCGGAGTGACGGAGACCTGGTCACAAGCCCTACGCCCTTGGTTTGCGGGCCCAGCCTCTACATGAAGCGAAGTTGTCCTGCCCAAGGTGCCATAGGATTCGGTATTAGAAATGTGATGGATAAAGCATCTTGGCAAGCCTAACCGGGGCAAAAAAAATTGAAAAGGGGTGTACGACATGAGGATTTCCTAGGGGGTCACCCATCCTAGGACTACTATCTCCTAAGCACTCTTAACTTTGAAGGTTTGGTGTGATTCGGTGCATTAGTACTGGTATGATCGCACCGGTCATGTTAAGGGCACAAATCCCTTATGTGGTGACGGTTGACAGTCCCAGCCCAAAGAGATGGCTCATTCAAAATACCCAATGGGTTTAACGACAACCCATGTTCTTCAACAACGAAGCATCCTCGAAAGACGTGATATCGACGCATTGTAGGGCCCTATAATGTCCCGCGAGTTAGGTTGTCGTCGTTTTCGCGGCTCACGCCGTACGATCCAGGATGAAAAAACAGCGCAAAAGAGGAAAAATAGCCCAAAATTGATGAAAATATTCAATTTGGGCTCTGAAAACAGGCGTAGCCGAGCAGGCTTGCAGCCCCGGTCGTAGAGCTCTCAGAGATCTTTCCAACGGTATGCTGTGTGAAGTAACCCCTTACGGATTAAAAGTTATGGACACCGGAGTGACGGAGACCTGGTCACAAGCCCCACGCCCTCGGTTTGCAGCCCTAGCCTCTACGAGAAGCGAAGTTGTCTTGCCCAAGGTGTCGTAGGATTCGGTAATAGAATTGTGATAGAGAAAGCATATTGGTAAGGCTAACTGGGGCAAAAAAAAATTGAAAAGGGGTGTACGACACGAGGATTTCCCAGGGGGTCACCCATCCTAGGACTACTCTCTCCCAAGCACTCTTAACTTTGGAGGTTTGGTGCGATTCGGTGCATTAGTGGTGGTATGATCGTACCGGTCATGTTAAGGGCACAAATCCCTTATGTGTTGACGGTTCACAGTCACAGCCCAGAGAGATGGCCCATTCAAAAGGCCCAATGGGCTTAACGACAACCGATCCTCTTCAACAACGCAGCATCCTCGCAAAACGTTATATCGACGCATTGTCGGGACCCCTAATGTCCCGCGAGTAAGGTTGTCATCCTTTTCGAGGCTCACGACGTATCATTTGGTATGAAAAAATAGTGCAAAAGAAGAAAAGTGAACCAAAATTGATTAAAAGGTTCAATTTTGGTCTCCAAATATACGCGCAGGTGTGCAGGCTTACTTCCATCGTCGTAGAGCTCTGAGAGAGCTTTCCAACACTATGTTGTACGCCGCGTAACTCCTTACGGATCAAAAGTTATGGGTACCGGAGAAACGGAGACCTAGTCACAGGCCCCACGCCCTCGGTTTGCAGTACCAGCCTCTACGTGAAGCGAAGTTTTCTTGCCTAAGGTGCCGTGGGATTCAGTAATAGAAGTGTGGTGGATAAAACAACTTGGCAAGCTTAAACGGGGCAAAAAAAATTGAAAAGGGGGGTACAACACGTGGAATTCCCAAGGGGTCACCCATCCTAGTGCTATTCTCGCCCAAGCACTTTTAACTTTGGAGTTCTAGTGGGATTCGGTGCATTAGTGGTGGTATGATCGCACTGGTCTTGTTGAGGGCACAAATCCCTTATGTGTTGACAGTTCACTGTCCCAGCCCAGAGAGATGGCACATTCAAAAGGCCCAATCGGCTTAACGACAACCTATCCGCTTCAACAATGCAGCATCCTCGCAAAACGTGATATCGACGCATTGTCGGGACCCCTAATGTCCCCCGAGTTAGGTTGTCATCCTTTTCGCGGCTAACGACATACGATCCGGGATGAAAAAACAGCGCAAAAGAAGAAAAATTGTCCAAAACTGATTAAAATATTCAATTTTAGGCTCTGAAAACAGGCACAACTGAGCAAACTTGTTGCCCTCGTCGTAGAGTTCTTGGTGAGCTTTTCAATGGTATGCTGTGCGCCATGTAACTCCTTACGTATCAAAAGTTATGGGCACCGGAGCGACAGAGACCTGGTCACAAGCCCCATGCCCTCGGTTTACGGGCTCAGCCACTACGTGAAGCGAAGTTGTCTTGCCCAAGGTGGCGTGAGATTCGGTAATAGAAATGTGATGGATAAAGAAACTTGGCAAGCCTAACTGGGGCGAAAAAAATTGAAAATGGAGGTGCAACACAAGGACTTCCCAAGGGGTCACCCATCCTGGTACTACTCTCGCCCAAGCATTCTTAACTTCAGAGTTCTAATGGGATCCGGTGCATTAATGCTGGTATGATTGCACCGGCCATGTTGAGGGCACAAATCCGTTATGTGTTGACGGTTCACAGTCGCAGCCCAAAGAGATGGCCCAATGGGCTTAACGACAACCCGTCCGCTTCAACAACGTAGCATCCTCGTATGACGTGATATCGACTCATTGTAGGGCCCCCTAAAATCCCACGAGTTAGGTTGTCATCCTTTTTTAGGCTCACGACGTACGATCCGGGATGAAAAAAATACGCAAAAGAAGAAACATGGCCCGAAATTGATGAAAATGTTCAATTTTGGCCACCAAAAATAGGCGTGGGTGAATAGGCTTGCTGCCCCCATCGTAGAGCTCTTGAAGAGCTTTCCAAAGATATGTTGTGCACCGCGTACCTCCATATGGGTCAAAAGTTATGGGCACCAGAGCGACAGAGACTTGGTCACAGGCCCCACGCCCTCAGTTTTGCGGGCCCACCCTTTACGTGAAGCGAAGTTGTCTTGCCCAATGTGTCGTTGGGTTCAGTAATAGAAATGTGATGGATAAAGCATCTTGGCAAGCCTAACCGGGGAAAAAAAATTGAAAAGGGGGGTGCAACACGAGGACTTCCTAGGGGGTCACCTATCGTAGTACTACTCTCGCCCAAGCACTCTTAACTTTAGAGTTCTGCAAGGATTATGTGCATTAGTGGTGGTATGATCGCACCGGTCATGTGTCGTGCGAAGTTGTCTTGCCAAGGTACCCTGGGATTCGGTAATAGAAATGTGATGGACAAAGCATCTTGGCAGGCCTAACCTGGGCAAAAAAATTGAAAAGGGGCGTGCAAAATGAGGACTCCCCACGGGGTTACCCATCCGAGTACTACTCTCGCCCAAGCACTCTTAATTTCGGAGTTCTGATGGGATCCGGTGCATTAGTGCTGGTATGATTGTACTGGTCATGTTGAGGGCCCAAATCCGTTATGTGTTGACAGTTCACAGTCCCAGCCCAGAGAGATGGCCTATTCAAAAGGCCCAATGGGCTTAACAACAACCAATCTGCTTCAACAACACAGCATCCTCGCAAGACTTGATATCCTCATGTTGCAGGACCCTCTAATGTCCTGCGAGTTAGGTTGTCGTCCTTTTCGCGGATCACGACGTACGATCCTGGACAAAAAAATAGCACAAAAGAAGAAAAGTGGCCTGAAACTGATGAAAATGTTTGATTTTCGGCTCCGAAAATAGGCACTGGAGAGCAGGCTTGGTGCCCCCATCGTAGAGCACTCAGAGAGCTTTCCAATGATATATTGTGCGCTGCGTAACTCCTTACGGATCAAAAGTTTTGGGCACTAGAGCGACGGAGACCTCGTCTCTGACCCCACGCCCTCGGTTTGCGGGCCCAACCTCTACATGAAGCGAAGTTGTCTTGCCCAAGGTGTTGTGGATTCAGTTATAGAAATGTGATGGATAAAGCATCTTGGCAAGCCTAACCGGGGCAAAAAAATTAAAAAGTGGTGTGCAACACGAGGACTTCCCACGAGGTCACCCATCCTAGTACTACTCTCGTCCATGCACTCTTAAATTCGGAGTTCTGATGGGATCCGGTGCATTAGTGCTCGTATGATCACGCCGGTCATGTTGAGGGCACAAATCCCTTATCTGTTGACGGTTCATAGTCTCAACCCAAAGAGATGGCCCATTTAAAAGGCCCAATGGGCTTATTGACAACCCATCTGCATCAACAATGCAGCATCCTCGCAAGACGTGATATCCTCGTGTTGCAGGGCCCTCTAATGTCCTGTGAGTTAGGTTGTCGTCTTTTTTACGAATCACAACGTACGATCCGGGATAAAAAAATAGCACAAAAGAAGAAAAGTGGCCCGAAACTGATGAAACATTTGATTTTGGGCTCCAAAAATTGTCATAGGTGAGCTGGCTTGGTAGCCTCCTCATAGAGCTCTTGGAGAGCCTTCCAACGGTATGCTGTGCACCGTGTAACTCCTTACAGATCAAAAGTTATGGGGACTGGAGTGATGGAGACCTGGTCACATACCCCACGCCCTTGGTTTGCAGGCCCAGCCTCTACGTGAAGCAAAGTTATCTTGCCCAAGGTGTCATAGGATTCGGTAATAGAAATGTGATAGATAAAGCATCTTGGCAAGCCTAACCGGGGCAAAAAAAAATTGAAAATGGTGGTGCAACACGAGGACTTCCCAAGGGGTCACCCATCCTAGTACTACTCTCGCCCAAGCACTCTTAACTTCAGAGTTCTGATGGGATCCTGTACATTAGTGCAGGTATGATCGCACCGGTCTAGTTGAGGGCACAAATCCCATATGTGTTGACGGTTCACATTCCTAGCCTAGAGAGATTGCCCATTCAAAAGGCCCAATGGGCTTAACAACAACCTATCCGCTTCAACAACGCCGCATCCTTCCAAGACGTGATATCGACGCATTGTAGGCCCTCTAATGTCCCGCGAGTTAGGTTGTCGTCCTTTTCGCGGCTCACGATATACGATCCGGGATGAAAAAATAGCGCAAAAGAAGAAAAGTGGCCCGAAAAAAATGAAAATGTTCAATTTTGGGCTCCAAAAATAGGCACAGTTGGGCAGGATTGCTGCCCCCATCGTAGAGCTCTTGGAGAGCTTTCCAATGGTATGCTATGCACCGCGTAACTCTATACGTATCAAAAGTTATAGGCACCAGAGCGAAGGAGACCTGGTCACAAGCCCCACGCCCTCGGTTTGCGGGCCCAGCCTCTACGTGAAGCCAAGCTATCTTGCCCAAGGTGCCGTGGGATTCGGTAAAAGCAATTTGAGTGATAAAGCATCTTGGCAAGCCTAACCAGGGCAAAAAAGAATTGAAAATTGGGGTGCAACATGAGGACTTCCTAGGGGGTCACCTATCCTTGTACTATTGTCACCCAAGCAATCTTAACTTCAGAGTTCTGATGTGATCCAGTGCATTCGTGATAGTATGATTGCACCGGTCACATTGAGGGCACAAATCTCTTTTGTGTTGACGATTCACACTCCCAACCCAGAGAGATGGCCCATTCAAAAGGCCCAATGGGCTTAACGACAATCCATCCACTTTAACAACGCAGTATCCTCGAAAGATGTGATATCCACGCGTTGTAGGGCCCTTTAATGTCCTGCGAGTTAGGTTGTTCTCCTTTTCGAGCCTGACGACATACGATCCGAGATGAAAAAATAGCAAAAAAGAAGAAAAGTGGCACAAAACAGATGAAAACGTTTGATTTTGGGATCCTAAAACAGGCACAGCGTAGTAGGCTTATAGCCCCCATCGTAGAGCTCTCGGAGAGCTTTCTAACGATATACTGTGCACCGCGTAACTCCTGTCAGATCAAAAGTTATGGGCTCCGGAGCGATTGAGACCTGGTCACAAGCCCCACGCCCTCAGTTTGCGGGCCCAGCCTCTACGACAAGCGAAGTTGTCTTGCCCAAGGTGCCGTGGGATTTGAAAATGGAAATGTGGTGGATAAAGCATCTTGGCAAGCCTAACTGGGGAAAAAAATTGAAAAGGGGGGTGCAACACAAGGACTTCTTAGGGGGTCGCCCATCCTAGTATTACTCAATCCCAAGCACTCTTAACTTTGGAGTTCTAATGGGTCCGGTGCACTAGTGCTGGTATGATCGCACCTCCTATGTTGAGGGCACAAATCCCTTATGTGTTGACGGTTCACAGTCTCAGCCCAGAGAGATGGACAATTCAAAAGGCCAAATGGGCTTAACGAATACCCATCCGCTTCAACAATACAACATCCTCGCAAGACGTGATATCGACACGTTGTAGGGCCCTCTAATGTCACGCGAGATTGGTTTTCGTCCTTTTTGACGCTCCCGACGTACGATCCGTGATGAGAAAAAAGAGCAAAAGAAGAAAAGTGGCCCGAAACTGATCAAAATGTTTAATTTTGGGCTACGAAAACAGGCACAGCCGAGTAGGCTTGCTGCCCCAGTCGTAGAGCTCTCGGAGAGCTTTCCAACTGTATGTTGTGCGTCACGTAACTCCTTACGGATAAAAAGCTATGGGCACCGGAGCGACGGAGACCTGGTCACAAGCCCCACGCACTCGGTTTACGGGCCCAGCCTCTGCGTGAAGCGAAGTTGTCGTTCCCAAACTGCCGTGGGATTCAATAATAGAAATGTGATGCATAAAGCATCTTGGCAAAGCTAGCCGAGGTAGAAAATATTGAGAAGCGGGGTACAACACGATGACTTCCAAGGGCGTCACCCATCCTAGTACTACTCTCACCCAAGCACGCTTAACTTCGAAGTTCTTATGGGATCCGGTGCATTAGTGCTGGTATGATCGCACCCGTCATGTTGAGAGCGCAAATATCTTATGTGTTGACGGTTCACAGTCCCAGCCCGTAGAGATAGCCCATTCAAAAGGCCCAATGGGCTTAACGACAACCCATCCGCTTCAACAATACAACATCCTCGCAAGATGTGATATCAACATGTTGTAAGGCCCTCTAATATCCCGCGAGTTATGTTGTCGTCCTTTTTGAGGTTCACATCGTACAATCCGGGATGAAAAACAACGCAAAAGAAGAAAAGTGGCACGAAACTAATGAAAACGTTCAATTTTGGGCTACAAAAACAAGTGCAGCTGAGCAGGCTTGCTATCCCCGTCGTAGAGCTCTCTGAGAACTTTCCAATGGTATGCTGTGTGTGGCGTAACTCCTTACGGATCAAAAGTATTGGGCACCGGAGTGACGAAGACCTGGTCACAAGCCCCACGCCCTCGGTTTGCGGGCCCAGCCTCTACATGAAGCGAAGTTGTCTTGCCCAAGGTGCCGTGGGATTCGGTAATAGAAATGTGATGGATAAAGCATCTTGGCAAGCCTAACCGGGGCAAAAAAAATTGAAAAAGGGTGTGCAACACGAGGACTTCCCAGGGGGTCAACCACCCTAGTACTACTCTCGCCCAAGCATTCTTAATTTCGGAGTTCTGATGGGTTCTGGTACATAAATACTGGTATGATCACATCGATCATGTTGAGGGCACAAATCCCTTATATGTTGACAGTTCACAGTCCCAGTCCAGAGAGATGGCCAATTCAAATGGCCCAATGGGCTTAACGAGAACCCATCCGCTTCAACAACGTAGCATCCTCATAAGACGTGATATCGACACATTGTAGGACCCTCTAATGTCCTGCAAGTTAGGTTGTCGTCCTTTTCGAGGCTCACAGCGTACGATCCAGATCAAAAAAATAGCACAAAAGAAGAAAAGTGGCCTGAAATTGATGAAAATGTTCAATTTTGGGCTCCAAAAATTGGCGCAATCGAGGAGGCTTGGTGCTCAGATCGTAGAGCTATCGGAGAACTTTCCAACGGTATGTTGTGCGCCGCGTAACTCCTTACGGATCATATGTTATGGGCACCGGAGCGATGGAGACCTGGTCATAAGCCCCACGCCCTTAGTTTGTGGGCCCAGCCTCTTCGTGAAGCGAAGTTGTCTTGGTCAACGTGCCTTGGGATTTGGTAATAGAAATGTGGTGGATAAAGCATCTTGACAAGCCTAAATGGGAAAAAAAATTGAATAGGGGGGTACAACATGAGGACTTCCCAGGTCGTCACCCATCCTAGTACTACTCTCGCCCAAGCACGCTTAACTTCGGACTTCTGATGGGATCCAGTGCATTAGCGCTGGTATGATCGCACTCATCATGTTGAGGGCACAAATCCCTTATGTGTTGATGGTTCATAATCCCAGCCTAGAGTGATGGCCCGATCAAAAGGCCCAATAGGCTTAACGATAACCCATCCGCTTCAATAACTCAGCATCCTCGCAAGACGTGATATCCACGAATTGTAGGGCCCTCTAATGTCCCGCAAGTAAGGTTTTCGTTCTTTTCGCAGCTCACGACGTACGATCTGGGATAAAAAAAATAGTGCAAAAGAAGAAAAGTTGCCTGAAACAGACGAAAACGTTCAATTTTGGTCTCCAAAAATTGGCACAGCTGAGGAAGCTCACTGCACCCATCGTAGAGCTCTTAGAGAGCTTTCCAACGGTATGATGTGCACTGCGTAACTCCTTACAAATCAAAAGTTATGGGCACCGAAGTGACGGAGGCCTGGTCGCGAGCCCCACACCCTCGGTTTGCTGGTCCAGCCTCAACATGAAGCGAAGTCGTCTTGCCCAATGCTCCGTGGGATTAGGTAATAGAAATGTGATGGATAAAACATCTTGGCAAGCCTAACTGGGGCAAAAAAAATTGAAAATGGGGGTGCAACACGAGGACTTCTTAGGGGGCCACGCATCCTAGTACTACTCTCGCCCAAGCATTCTTAACTTCGAAGTTCTGATGGCATCTGATGCATTTGTGCTGGTATGATCGTACCCGTCAAGTTGAGGACACAAATCCTTTATGTGTTGACGATTCACCATCCCAACCCAGAGAGATGGCCCATTCAAAAGGCCCAATGGGCTTAACAACAACCCATCCGCTTCAACAATATAGCATCCTTGCAAGACGTGCCATTGACGCGTTGTAGGGCAATTTAATGTCCCGCGAGTTTGGTTGTCGTCCTTTTCGCGACTCACGACGTACGATCCGAGATGAAAAAAAGTGTAAAAGAAGAAAAGTGGCCCGAAATAGAAGAAAAGGTTCAATTTTGGTATCCAAAAATAGGAGCCGCCGAGCAGGCTGCCTGCCTCCATCGTAGAGCGCTCGGAGAACTTTCCATCGGTATGCTGTGCGCTGCATTACTCCGTACGAATTAAAAGTTTTGGGCATCGGAACAACGAAGACCTGGTCACAAACCCCACGCCCTCGGTTTACGGGCCCAACCTCTACGTGATGCGAAGTTGTCTTGCCTAAGGTTCCAAGGGATTCGGTAATAGAAATTTGATGGATAAAGCATCCTGGCATGCCTAACCTGGGCAAAAAATATTAAAAAGGGGGGTGCAACACGAGGACTTCCCAAGGGGTCACCCATCCTAGTACTACTCTCGCTCAAGCACTCTTAACTTCGGAGTTCTGATGGGATCCGGTGCATAAATGCTAGTGTGATCGCACCCGTCATGTTAAGGACGCAAATCCTTTATGTCTTGACGGTTCACAGTCTCAGCCTAGAGAGATGGCGTATTCAAAAGGCCCAATGGGTTTAACGACAACGCATACGCTTCAACAACGCAGCATCCTCGCAAGGCGTGATATCGATGCGTTATAGGGCCCTCTAATGTCCCGCAAGTTAGGTTGTCGTCCTTTTTGCGGCTCATGACGTACTATTCGGGATGGAAAAACAACGTAAAAGAAGAAAAGTGGCATAAAATTGTTGAAAGTGTTCAATTTTGGGCTCTGAAATTGGTGCAGCCAAGCAAGCTTGGTGTCCCCATCGTACAGCTCTTGGATAGCTTTCCAATCGTATGTTGTGTGCCGCGTAACTCTTTACAGATCAAAAGTTATAGGCACCGGAGCGACGGAGGCCTGGTCATATGCCCCACGCCCTCGGTTTACGGGCCCAGCCTCTACGTGAAGCGAAGTTGTCTTGCCCAATGTGCCGTGGCATTCGGTAATGGAAATGTGATGGATAAAGCATCTTGGCAAGCGTAACCAGGGCAAAAAAAATTGAAAAGGTGGTGCAACACGAGGACTTCCCAAGGTGTCACCCATCCTAGTACTACTCTTGTCCAAGCACTCTTAACTTCGGAGTTCTGATGGGATCCAGTGTATTAGTGCTGCTTTGATCGCACCAGTCTTTTTGAAGGCACAAATCCCTTATGTGTTGACGGTTCACAGTCTCGGCCCCGAGAGATGGACCATTCAAAAGGCCTAATAGGCTTAACGACAACCCATCTGCTTCAACAACACAACATCCTCGCAAGACGTTATATCCATGCATTGTAGGGCCCTCTAATGTCCTGCGAGTTAGGTTGTCGTCCTTTTCGTGGCTCACGACGTACGATCCAAGATGAAAAAACATCACAAAAGAAGAAAAGTGGCCCGAAACAAATGAAAACGTTAGATTTTGGGCTCCGAAAATAGGCACAGCCGAGCATGCTCACTGCCCCTGTCGTAGCGCTCTCAAAGAGCTTTCCAATAGTATGATGTACACCACGTGACTCCTTACAGATCAAAAGCTATGGGCACTAGAGCGACGGAGGCCTAGTCACAAGCTCCAAGCCCTCAGTTTGCGGGTCCAGCCTAAACATGAAGCGAAGTTGTCTTGCCCAAGGTGCCGTGGGATTCGGTAATATAAATGTGATGGATAAAACTTCTTGGCAACCCTAACCGGGGCAAAAAAAATTGAAAATGGGGGTGCAACACAAGAAATTCCTAGAGGGTCACGCATCCGAGTACAACTCTTACCCAAGCACTCTTAACTTCGGAGTTCTGATGGCATCCGGTGCATTAGTTCTGGTATGATCGCACCGATCATGTTGAGGGCACAAATCCCTTATGTGTTGACGGTTCATAGTCCCAGCCCAGAGATATGGCCCATTCAAAAGGACCAATAGGCTCAACGACAACCCATCCGCTTCAACAACGCAGCATCCTCGAAAGACATGATATCGACACGTTGTAGGGACCTCTAATGTTGGGCGAGTTAGGTTGTCATCCTTTTCGCGGCTCACAACCTATGATCCGCGAAGAAAAAACAGTGTAAAAGTAGAAAAGTGGCCCAAAATTGTTAAAAATGTTTAATTTTGGGCTCCAAAAATAGGAGCAGCCGAGTAGGCTTACTGCCTACATCGTAGAGCTCTTGGAAAGCTATCCAATGGTATGTTGTGTGCCGCATAACTCCTTACGGATCAAAAGTTATAGGCACCGGAGCGACGGAGGCCTGGTCACATGCCCCACACCTTTGGTTTACAGGTCCAGCCTCAACATGAAGCGAATTGTCTTGCCCAAGGTGCCGTGGGATTCGGTAATAGAAATATGATGGATAAAACTTCTTGGCAAGCCTAACCAGGGCAAAAAAAATTGAAAATGGGGGTGCAACACAAGAACTTCCTAGGGGGTCATACATCCTAGTACTACTCTCGCCCAAGCACTCTTAACTTTGGAGTTCTAATGGCATCCGGTGCATTAGTGCTGATATGATTACACTGGTCATGTTGAGGGCACAAATCCCTTATGCGTTGACGGTTCATAGTCCCAGCCCAGAGAGATGGCCTACTCAAAAGGCCCAATGGGCTTAACGAAAACCCATCGACTTCAACAACGTAGCATCCTCGAAAGACGTGATATCGATGCGTTGTAGGGACCTCTAATGTCGGGCGAGTTATGTTGTCGTGTTTTTTGCGGCTCACGACGTACGATCCGGGATGAAAGAATAGAGCAAAAGAAAAAAGTGGCCCAAAACTTGTGAAAATGTTCAATTTTGGGCTCAAAAAATAGGCACAGCTGAGCAGGCTCGCAGCCCCCATCGTAGAGCTCTCAAAGAGCTATCCAAATGTATGTTGTGCGCCGCGTAACTCCTTACGTATCAAAAGTTTTGGGCACCGGAGCTACGGAGATGTGGTCACAAGCCCTGCGCCCTAAGTTTGCTAGCCCATCCTCTACGTGAAGCGAAGTTGTCTTGCACAAGGTGCCGTGGGATTCGGTAATAGAAATGGGATGGATAAAGCATTTTGGCAAGCCTAATCGGGGCAAAAAAAAATTGAAAAAGGGGGTGCAACATGAGGATTTCCAAGGGGGTCACCCATCCTAGTACTACTCTCGCCCAAGCACCCTAAACTTCAGAATTCTGATTGGATCCGGTACATTAGTGCTTGTATGATTGCACCGGTCATGTTGAGGGCACAAATCCCTTATGTGTTGACGGTTCACAGTCCCAACCTAGATGGCCCATTCAAAATGCCCAAAGGGCTTAACGACAACCCATCCACTTCAACAACGAAGCATCTTCACAAGACATGACATCGACGTGTTGTAAGGCCTTCTAATGTCCCACGAGTTCAGTTGTCGTCCTTTTCGCATCTCACGACGTACGATCCGGGATGAAAAAATAGCGCAAAAACAAGAAAAAAGGCCCGAAACTGATGAAAATGTCCAATTTTGGACTCCCAAAACAGGCATAGCCAAGATGGCTCATTGCTCCCATCGTAGAGCTCTTGGAGAGCTTTCCAACGGTATGCTGTGGGCCTCGTAATTCCTTACGGATCAAAAGTTATGGGCACCGGAGCGACGGAGACCTAGTCATAAGTCCCACGCCCTCCGTTGTAGGGCCCACTAATGTCCCGCGCGTTTGGTAGTTGTCCTTTTCGAGGCTCACAATGTACGATCCGGGATGAAAAAAAGCGCAAAAGGAGAAAAGTGGCCTAAAATTGATGAAAGAGTTCAATTTTGGGCTCAAAAAATTGGTGCAGCCAAGTAGGCTTGCTGCCCCCGACATAGAGCTCTCGGAGAGCTTTTCAACGGCATGCCGTGCACCGCATAACTCCTTACGGATCAAAAGTTTTGGGCACCAGAGCGACGATGACCTAGTCACAAGCCCTATGCCTTCGGTTTACGGACCCTCCCTCTATTTGAAGCGAAGTTGTCTTGCCTAAGGTTCCGTGGGATTCGGTAATCGAAATTTGATGGATAAAGCATCTTGGCATGCCTAACTAAGGCAAAAAAAATTTAAAAGGGGGGTACAACACGAGGACTTCCCAGGGTGTTACCTATCCAAGTACTACCCTTGCCTAAGCACTCTTAACTGCGGAGTTCTGATGGGATCCGGTGCATTAGTGCTGCTATGATCGTACCGGTCATGTTAAGGGCACAAATCCCTTATGTGTTGATTATTCACAGTCCCAACCCAAAGAGATGGCCTATTCAAAAGGCCCAATGGGCTTAACGACAAACCATCCGCTTCAACAACACAGCATCCTCGCAAGACGTAATATCGACAGATTGTAGGGCCCATTAGTGTCCCGCGAGTTAGGTTGTCATCCTTTTCGAGGTTCACAACGTACAATTCGAGATAAAATAATAGCGCAAAAGAAGAAAAGTGGCCTGAAATTGATGAAAACATTCAATTTTGGGCTCCAAAAACTGGCTTAGCAAAGTAGGCTTGCTGCCCCCTCTTAAAGCTCTCGGAGTGCTTTCCAACGGTATGTTGTGCGCCGTGTAACTCCTTACGGATCAAAAGTTATGGGCATTGGAACGACGGAGACCTGGTCACAAACCCCACGCCCTCGGTTTTCGGGCCTAGCCTCTACGTGCAGTGAAGTTGTCTTGCCCGATGTGCCGTGGGATTCGGTAATAGAAATGTGATGGATAAAACATCTTGGCAAGCCTAACCAGGGCAAAAAAATTGAAAAAAGGGGTGCAACACGAGGACTTCCCAAGGGGTCAACTATCCATGTACTACTCTCGCCCAAGCACGCTTAACTTTTGAGTTCTGATGGGATCCAGGGCATTAGTTTTGGTATGGTCGCACCGGTCATGTTGAGGGCACAAATCCCTTACGTGCTGACGGTTCACAGTCACAGCCCCAAGAGATGGCCTATTCAAAAGGCCTAATGGGCTTAACGACAACCAATCCGCTTCAGCAACGAGGCATCCTCGCAAGATGTGATATCCACGTGTTGTAGGGCGCTCTAATGTCCCGCGAGTTAGGTTTTCGTCCTTTTTGCAGCTCACGACGTACGATCTAGGATGAAAAAATAGCGCAAAAGTAGAAAAGTGGCCCGAAAATGATGAAAACATTTGATTTTGAGCTCCTAACACAGGCACTGCAAAGCAGGCTTGCTGCCCCCATTGTAGATCTCTCGGAGATCTTTCCAATGGTATGTTGTGCACTGCGTAACTCCTTACGGATTAAAAGTTATGGGCACCGGAGTGATGGAGACCTGGTCACAAGCCCCACGCCCTCGGTTTGCGGGCCCAGGCTCTATGTGAAGCGAAGTTGTCTTGCCCAAGGTGCCGTGGGATTCGGCAATAGAAATATGATGGATAAAGCATCTTGGCAACCCTAACCGGGGCAAAAAAATTTGAAAAGGGGGGTGCAACACGAGGATTTTTCAGAGGGTCACCCATCCTAGCACTGCTCTCGCCCAAGCACTCTTAACTTTGGAGTTCTGATTGGATTCTGTGAATTAGTTCTAGTATGATCGCACCCGTCATGTTGAGGGCACAAATCCTTTATGTGTTGACGGTTCACAGTCCGAGCCTAGAGAGATAACCCATTCAAAAGGCCCAATGGGCTTAACGACAACCCATCCACTTCAACAACGCAGAATCCTCGCTAGATGTGATATCGGCGCGTTGTAGGGCCCTGTAATGTCCCGCGAGTTAGGTTGTCGTCATTTTCGAGGCTCACGACGTACTATATGGGACGAAAAAACAGTGCAAAAGAAGAAAAATAGCCCAAAACTAATGAAAATGTTCAATTTTGGGCTCTGAATATAGGCATAGTCGAGGAGGCTCATTGCCCCCATCGTAGAGCTCTTGGAGAGCTTTCCAACGGTATGCTGTGGGTCGTGTAACTCCTTACAGATCAAAAGTTATGGGCACCGGAGAGACGGAGACTTGGTCACAAGCCCCAAGCCCTCGGTTTACGAGCCTAGCCTCTACGTGAACCGAAGTTTTCTTGCTCAAGGTACCGTGGGATTCGGTAATGGAAATGTGATGGATAAAGGATCTTGGCAAGCCTAACCGGGGAGAAAAAATTAAAAAGGGGATGCAACACGAGGACTTCCCCGGGGGTCACCCATCTTAGTACTACTCTCGACCAAGCACTCTTAACTTTGGAGTTCTGATGGGATACAGTGAATTAGTGGTGGTATGATCGCACCCGTCATGTTGAGGGCACAAATCCCTTATGTGTTGATAGTTCACAGTCCTTGCCTAGAGAGATGGCCCATTCAAAAGGCCCAATGGGCTTAACGACAACCCATCCGCTTCAACAATATAGCATCCTTGCAAGACGTGATATCGACGTGTTGTAAGGCCCTCTAATGTACCGCGAGTTAGGTTTTCGTCTTTTCGCGGCTCACAACGTATTATGCAGGACGAAAAAAAAAACGCAAAAGAAGAAAAATAGCCCTAAATTAATGAAAATGTTCAATTTTGGGCTTCGAAAACAAGCATAGCTGAGCAGGCTTATTACCCTCGTCATAGAGCTCTTGGAGAGCTCTCCAACGGTATGCTATGCACCACGCAACTCCTTACGGATCAAAAGTTATGGGCACTAGAGCGACGGAGACCTGGTCATAAGTCCCACGCCCTCGGTTTATGGGCCCAGCTTTTACGTGAAGCGAAGTTGTCTTGCCCAAGGTGTCGTGGGATTCGGTAATAGAAATGTGTTGGATAAAGCATCTTGGCAAGCCTAATCGGGGCAAAAAAATTGAAAAGGGGGAGGGCAACATGTGGACTTCCCAGGGGGTCACCCATCCTAGTACTACTTTCGCCCAAGCACTCTTAACTTCAGAGTTCTGATGGGATCCAGTGCATTAGTGCTGGTATGATCGCACCGGTCATGTTGAGGGCACAAATCCCTTATGTGTTGACAGTTCAAAGTCCCAACCCAAAGAGATGGTCCATTCAAAAGGCCCAATGGGCTTAACGACAACCCATCCGCTTCTACAACGCAGCATCCTCGCAAGACGTAATATCGACGCATTGTAGGGCCCTCTAATGTGCCACGAGTTAGGTTGTCATCCTTTTCGCGACTCATGAAGTACTATCCAGGATGATAAAATAGCGCAAAAGAAGAAAAATAGCCTGAAACTAATAAAAATGTTCGATTTTGGGCTCTGAAAACAGGCATAGCCGAGCAGACTTATTGCCCTCGTCGTAGAGCTCTTGGAGAGCTTTCCAACGGTATGCTGTAGGCCGTGTAACTCCTTACGGATCAAAAGTTTTGGGCACCGGAGCGACGGAGACCTGGTCACAAGTCCCACGCCCTCGGTTTACAGGCCTAGCCTCTACGTGAATCGAAGTTTTCTTGCTCAAGGTGCCGTGGGATTCGGTAATAGAAATGTGATGGATAAAGCATCTTGGCAAGCCTAACCGGGGAGAAAAAATTGAAAAGGCGGGTGCAACACGAGGACTTCCCCGGGGGTCACCCATCTTAGTACAACTCTCGACCAATTACTCTTAACTTCGGAGTTCTGATGGGATCCAGTGCATTAATGCTGGTATGATCACACCGGTCATGTTGAGGGCACAAATCCGTTATGTGTTGATGGTTCATAATCCAAGCCCAGAGAGATGGCCCAATCAAAAGGCCCAATGGGCTTAACGACAACCCACCTGCTTCAACAACGCATCATCCTCACAAGACGTGATATCAATGTATTGTAGGGCCTACTAATGTCCTGCGAGTTAGGTTGTCATCCCCTTTGCGGCTCACGACGTACGATCCGGGAAGAAAAAACATTGCAAAAGAAGAAAAGTGGCCTGAAACTGATGAAAACGTTTGATTTTGGACTCCAAAAATAAGCACAGCCGAGCAAGCTTGCTGTGCTAGTCGTAGAACTTTCAGAGAGCTTTCCAACGGTATGTTGTTCGCCGCGTAACTCCTTACGGATCAAAAGTTATGGGCACCAGAGTGACGGAGACCAAGTCACAAGTCCCACCACCTCGGTTTACGGGCCTAGCCTCTCCGTGAAGCGAAGTTGTCTTGCCCAAGGTACCGTAGGATTCGGTATTAGAAATGTGATGGTTAAAGCATCATGGCAAGCCTAACCGGGGTAAAAAAAAATTGAAAAGGGGGGTACAACACGAGGACTTCTAAGGGGGTCACTCATCCTAGTACTACTCTCGCCCAAGCACACTTAACTTCGGAGTTCTGATGGGATCTGGTGTATTACTACTGGTATGATCGCACCCGTCAAGTTGAGGACACAAATCCCTTATGTGTTGACGGTTCACAGTCCCAGCCGAGAGAGATGGCCCATTCAAAAGGCCCAATGGGCTTAACGACAACCCATCCACTTCAACAACGTAGCATCCTCACAAGACGTGATATCAACGTATTTTAGGGCCTTCTAATGTCCCGCGAGTTAGGTTGTCATCCTTTTTTAGGCTCACGAAGTACGATCCGGGATGAAAAAATAGCACATTAGAAGAAAAGTGGCCCAAAATTAATGAAAACCTTTATTTTTGGGCTCCAAAAATAGGCGCAGCCGAGTAGGATTGCTGACTCCATCGTAGAGCTTTCGGAGGGCTTTCCAACGGTATACTGTGCGCAGCATAACTCCTTACGGATCAAAAGTTATGGACACCGGAGCGACGAAGACCTGGTGACAAGCCCCACGCCCTCGGTTTACGGGCCTAGCCTCTACGTGAAGCGAAGTTGTCTTGCCCAAGGTGCCGTGGGATTCGGTAATAGAAATGTGATGGATAAAGCATCTTGGCAAGCCTAACCGGGGCAAAAAATTGAAAAGGGGGGGCAACACGAGGACTTCCCGGGGGTTCACCCATCTTCGTACCACTCTAGCGCAAGCACTCTTAATTTTGGCGTTCTGATGGGATCCAGTGCATTAGTGCTGGTATGCTCGTACCGGTCATGTTGAGGGCACTAATCCTTTATATGTTGACGGTTCACAGTCACAGCGCTTAGAGATAGCCTGTTCAAAAGGCCCAATAGGCTTAACGAAAATCCATCTACTTCAACAACGTAGCATCCTCGCAAGACATGATGTCGACGCATTGTAGGGCCCATTAATGTCCCGTGAGTTAGGTTGTCATCCTTTTCATGGCTGACGATGTACGATTTGGGATGAAAAAATAGCGCAAAAGAAGAAAAGTTGCCCAAAACTAAAGAAAACATTCGATTTTGTACTCCAAAAATAGACGCAGCCGAGCAAGCTTGCTACCCCTGTCGTAGAGCTCTCAAAGAGCTTTCCAACGGTATGCTGTGTGACGCATAACTCCTTACGGATCAAAAGTTATGGGCACCGAAGCGACGGAGACCTGGTCACAAGCCCCATGCCCTCGGTTTGCAGGCCCAGCCTCTACGTGAAGTGAAGTTGTCTTGCCCAAGGTGCCGTGGGATTCGGTAATAGAAATGTGTGGATAAAGCATCTTGGCAAGCCTAACCCGGGCAAAAAAAGTTAAAAAGGGGGGTGCAACACGAGGACTTCCCAGGGGGTCACAGTCTCAACCAAGCTCTCTTAACTTCAGAGTTCTAATGGGATATGGTGCATTAGTACTGGTATGATCACACCGGTCATGTTGAGGGCACAAATTCCTTATGTGTCGACGGTTCACAGTCCCTGCCCCGAAAGATGGCCCTTTCCAAAGGCCCAATGGGCTTAACGACAACCCATGTCCTTCAACAACGCAGCATCCATGCAAGACGTGATATCGACGCACTGTAGGGCCCTCTAATATCCCGCGAGTTAGGTTGTTGTCCTTTTCGAGGCTCACGACGTACGATCCAGGATGAAAAAACATCGCAAAAGAAGAAAAGTGGACCAAAATTGATGAAAACGTTCAATTTTGGGATCCATAAATTGGTGCAACCGAGCAGGCTTGCTGCCCCCGTCGTAGAGCTCTCGGATATCTTTCCAACGGTATGGTGTGCGCTGCGTAACTCCTTACGGATCAAAAGTTATGGGCATCGGAGCGATGGAGACCTGGTCACAAGCCCCATGCCCTCGGTTTACAGGCCCAACCACTACGTGAAGCGAAGTTGTCATGCCCAAGGTGCCGGGGGATTCGGTAATTGAAATGTGATGGATAAAGCATCTTGGCAAGCCTAACCGGGGCAAAAAAAACTTGAAAATGGGGGTGCAACACGAGGACTTCCCAAGGTATCACCCATCCTAGTTCTACTCTCGCCCAAGTACTCTTAACTTCGGAGTTATGATTGGATTTGGTGTATTAGTGTTGGTATGATCGCACTGGTCATGTTGAGGGCATAAATCCCTTATGTGTTGATGGTTCACAGTCCCAGCCAAGAGAGATGGCCTACTCAAAATGCCCATTGGGCATTACGACAACCCGTCTGCTTCAGGAAAGCAGAATCCTCGCAAGACATGATATCCATGCATTGTAGGGCCCTCTAATGTCCCGCGAGTTAGGTGGTCATCCTTTTCGCAGCTTACGACGTACGATCCGGGACCAAAAAAAAGTGCAAAAGAAGAAAAGTGGCCTGAAACTGATGAAAACATTTGATTTTGGGCTCTTAAATAGGCAGGCTTGTTACCGCCTTTGTAGAGCTCTCAGAGTGGTTTCCAACGGTATGTTGTGCGGCGCGTAACTCCTTACGGATCAAAAGGTATGGGCACCGGAGCGACGCAGACTTGGTCACAAGCCCCACTCCCTCAGTTTACGGGCCCAGCCTTTACGTGAAGCGAAGTTCTCTTGCCCAAGGTGCCGTGGGATTCGGTAATAGAAATGTGATGGATAAAGTATCTTGACAAGCCTAACCCGGGCAAAAAAATTGAAAACGGGGGTGCAACACGAGGACTTCCCAGGGGGTCACAGTTTCGCCCAAGCTCTCTTAACTTCGGAGTTCTTATGGGATCTGGTGAATTAGTACTTGTATGATCGCACTGGTCATGTTGAGGGCACAAATTCTTTATGTGTTGACGGTTCATAATCCCAGCCCAAAGAGATGGCCTATTCAAAAGGCCCAATGGGCTTAACGACAACCCATTTGCTTCAACAATGCAGCATCCTCGCAAGACGTGATATCAATGCATTGTAGGGCCCTCTAATGTCCCCCGAGTTAGGTTGTTGTCCTTTTTGCGGCTCCCGACGTACGATCCGGGACGGAAAAACATCGAAAAAGAAGAAAAGGGGCCCGAAATTGATGAAAACGTTCAATTTTAGGCTCTAAAAGTTGGTGCAGCTGAGCAGGCTCGCTGCCCCCATCGTAGAGCTCTCGGAGAGGTTTCCAACGGTATGCTGTAACTCTTTACGGATCAAACATTACGGGCACCAGAGTGATGGAGACCTATTCACAAGCCCCACGCCCTCAGTTTACGGGCCTAGCCTCTACGTGAAGCGAAGTTGTCATGCCGAAGGTGGCGTGGGATTCGGTAATAGAAATATGATGGATAAAGCATCTTGGCATGGATAACCGGGGCAAAAAATTTGAAAAGGGGGGTGCAGCACGAGGACTTCCCAGGAAGTCACCCATCCTGTTACTATTCTTTACCAAGCACTCTTAACTTCGGAGTTCTGATGGGATCCAGTGCATTACTGTTGCTTTGATCACACCTGTAATGTTAAAGGCGCAAATCCCTTAAGTGTTGATGGTTCACAGTCCCAGCCCAGAGAAATGACCTACTCAAAAGGCCCATTGGGCTTTACGATAACCTATCCACTTCAGCAATGCAGCATCCTCACAAGACATGATATCCACGCATTTTAAGGCCCTCTAATGTCCTGCGAGTTAGGTGGTCATCCTTTTCGCAGCTCACGACGTACGATCCGGGATGAAAAAATAGTGCAAAAGAAGAAAAGTTTCCCGATACTGATGAAAACATTTGATTTTGGGCACTTAAATAGGTAGGCTTGTTACCGCCATCACAGAGCTCTCAGAGTGCTTTCCAACGGTATGTTGTGCGGCGCATAATTCCTTACGGATCAAAAGGTATGGACACCGGAGCGATGGAGACTTGGTCACAAGCCCCACTCCCTCGGTTTACAGGCCCATCCTTTACGTGAAATGAAGTTCTCTTGCCCAAGGTACCGTGGGATTCGGTAATATAAATGTGATGGATAAAGCATCTTGGCAAGCCTAACTCGGGCAAAAAAAATTAAAAACAGGGGTGCAACACGAGGACTTCCCATGGGGTCACAGTCTCGCCCAAGCTCTCTTAACTTCGGAGTTCAGATGCGATCTGGAGCATTAGTGCTGGTATGATCGCACCGGTCATGTTGAGGGCACAAATCCCTTATGTGTTGACGGTTCACAGTCCCAGCCTAGAGAAATGGCCTATTCAAAAGGCCCAACGGGCTTAACGACAACCCATCTGCTTCAACAACTAAACATCCTCACAAGATGCGATATCAACGCATTATAGGGCCCTCTAATGTCCCGCGAGTAAGGTTGTCTTCCTTTTCGTGTCTCACGACATAGGATCCGGGATGAAAAAATAGCGCAAAAGAAGAAAAGTGGCCCAAAATTGATGAAAACATTCAATTTTGGGCTCTGAAAATAGGAACAGCTGAGCAAGCTTGCTGCCCCTATCGCAGAGCTCTCGGAGAGCTTTCCAACGGTATACTGTGCGTCGCATAACTCCTTTCGGATAAAAAGTTATAGGCACCGGAGCAAAGAAAAACCTGGTCTCAAGCCCCACGCCCTCGGTTTTTGGGCCCAGCCTCTACATGAAGCAAAGTTGGCTTGATCAAGGTACTGTGGGATTCGGTAATAGAAATGTGATGGACAAAGCATCTTTGCAAGCCTAACCAGCACAAAAAATATTAAAAAGGGGGTGCACCACGAGGACTTCCCATGGGGTCACCCAACCTAGTCCTACTCTCTCCCAAGCACGCTTAACTTCAGAGTTCTGATGGGATCCGGTGCATTAGGGCTGGTATGATTGCACCTGTCATGTTGAGGGCAAAAATCTCTTATGTGTTGACGGTTCACTGTCCCAGCCAAGAGAGATGACCTACTCAAAAGGCCCATTGGGCTTTACGATAACCCATCCACTTCAGCAATGCAGCATCCTCGCAAGATGTGATATCAACGTGTTGTAGGGACCTCTAATGTTCGGCCAGTTAGGTTGTCATCCTTTTCGCAGCGCACTACGTACGATCCGGGATAGAAAAATAACGCAAAAGAAGAAAGTGGCCCAAAACTGATGAAAACATTTGATTTTGGGTTCTTAAATAGGCAGGCTTGTTACAGCCATCGTAGAGCTCTCAGAGTGCTTTCCAACGGTATGTTGTGCGGCGCGTAACTCCTTACGGATCAAAAGGTATGGGCACTGGAGTGACGGAGACCTGGTCACAAGCCTCACTCCCTCGGTTTACGGGCCCAGTTTTTACGTGGAGCGAAGTTCTCTTGCCCAAGGTGCCATAGGATTTGGTAATAGAAATGTGATAGATAAAGCATCTTGGCAAGCCTAACCCGGGCAAAAAAAATTGAAAACGGGGGCGCAACACGAGGACTTCCCAAGGGGTCACAATCTCGCCCAAGCACTCTTAGCTTCGGAGTTCTGATGGGATCTAGTGCATTAGTGCTGGTATGATCGCACCGGTCATGTTGAGAGCATAAATCTCTTATGTGTTGACGGTTCACAGTCCCAGCCCAGAGAGATGACCCATTCAAAAGGCCCAATGGGCTTAACGACAACCCATCCACTTCAACAACGCAACACCCTCGCAAGACGCAATATCAACGCATTTTAGGGCCCTCTAATGTCCCGCGACTTTGGTTGTCGTCCTTTTCAAGGCTCACGACATACGATCTGGAACGAAAAAACAATGCAGAAGAAGAGAAGTCGCCCAAAATTGGTGAAAACATTCATTTTTGGGCTCCAAAAATAGGCACTGCCGAGCGGGCTTGTTGCCCTCGTCGTAGAGCTCTTGGAGAGCTTTCCAATGGTATGCTGTGCACCGCGTAACTCCTTACGGATCAAAAGTTATGGGCACCGGAGCGATGGAGACTTGGTCACAAGCCCCACGCCCTCGATTTGCGGGCCCAGCCTCTACGTGAAGCATAGTTGCCTTACCCAAGGTGCCGGTGGATTTGGCAAAAGAAATGTGATGGATAAAGCATTTTGGCAAGCCTAACATGGGTAAAAAAAAATTAAAAAGGGCGGTGTAACACGAGGACTTCCCCAGGGGTTACCCATCCTAGTACTACTATCGCCTAAGCACTCTTAACTTCGGAGTTCTGATGGGATCCGGTGCATTAGTGCTAGTATGATTGCACCGGTCATGTTGAGGGCACAAATCCCTTATGTGTTGACAACTCACATTCCCAGCCCAGAGAGATAGCCCATTCAAAAGGCCCAATGGGCTTAACAGCAACCCATCCACTTCAACGACGTAGCATACTCACAAGACGTGATATCCACGTGTTGTAGGGCCCTATAATGTCCAGCGAGTTAGGTTGTCATCCTTTTCGCTGCTCACCACGTACGATCCGGGACGAAAAAATAGCTCAAAATAAGAAAAGTGACCCGAAAGTGATGAAAACATTTGATTTTGGTCTCCTAAAACAGGCACAGCAATGCAGGCTTGCTGCCCCTATAGTAGAGCTCTCAGAGAGCTTTCCAACGGTATAATGTGCGCCACGTAACTCCTTATGGATCAAAAGTTATGAGCACCAGGGCGACGGAGACTTGGTCACAAGCCCCACACCCTCGGTTTACGGGCCAAGCCTCTAGGTGAAGCGAAGTTGTGCGTCCCAAGGTACCGTGGGATTCGGTTATATAAATGTGATGGATAAATCATCTTGGCAAGCCTAACCGAGGCAAAAAAATTTAAAAGGGGGGTGCAAAATGAGGACTTCTCAGGGGGTCACCCATGCTAGTACTACTATATCCCAAGCACTCTTAACTTCGGAGTTCTGATGGGATCTAGTGTATTAGTGCTGGTATGATCACACCATACATGTTGTGGGCACAAATCCCTTATGTGTCGACGATTCACAGTCCCAGCCAAGAGAAATGGCCCATTCAAAAGGCCCAATGGGCTTAACGATACCCCATCCGCTTCAACAACGCAGCATCCTCTCAAGACGTGACATCGACGCATTGTAAGGCCTTCTAATGTCCTGTGAGTTAGGTTGTCATCTTTTTCGAGGCACACGACTTACGATCCGGGATGAAAAAATAGCGCAATAAAAGAAAAGTGGCCCAAAATTGAAGAAAACATTTAATTTTGGGCTCAAAAAATAGGTGTGAAACCCCACTTTCTTGCTTATCTCGTTTTACGTGCTTTACCTCGTTTTGCGTGCATATGACCTGTTTATGTGCTATAGGACCTAGAAAGTTATAATTTTGATTTCAATACTTCTAATACGTGCTAAATGTGCATTCATGAAATTTTCATCAAAAACGGAGTCAGAAATTTTATCGTCGATTTTCAGTGAATAGTGTTTTCGAAACACGTCCGCTATAATTTTGAAACTGGTCTTTTTAACCCTTCTAGACCTAGTCCACGGACTATAATAGACTTGTGTTTGATGAAAACGGTTTTAAAATCGGCTTAAGAATTTATTAGGGTTTTTACACCGACTTTTGCGAAAATCGAGTTTTAAGCCGACTCGGGTGGAATTCTTTGAATGTAAAACTTCTTGTCACCTAAAAATAACTCACTTGAGATATCTTGGGGGTTGCATAATTAATTTTAACTTGGTGAGCACTAAAATGCAATTAAAGTCATTCAAAACACAAAAATACCTATTAAAATAACTTTGACTTTAATTAAATAATTGACCTTATAAGCTAATGTCCTCAACACACACTCACACAACACAAAAACACCATCACACACACACACATTGCCGTGAGGTTGAGGAGAGAAAAAGAGAAGAGAAAACTCAAGCTTTCAATCCAATTTTTCAAAGAAAAACCTAGTTTTTGTCCGTGAAACTTCGCACCGACTTGGATTCTGCTTGTTGGGCACGCATAGCACGCATTCCTAGGCTTATATCGCATCTAAGGTGAGAGAAAAATTCTAGATCTCAAAATGTCATTTTTGTGTTTTTGCGTATAAATGAAGATTGAACCGTTAGAATTGTAATCTGATGTTAGATTATTGCTCCTTGCATGCTAGGGATCATTATATACTAATACTACGAGTTTCTGTCGGATATAGCATAATTTTTATTTTCCGGGTATTTAATTTTGATTAAAATGTTCAAAGTTGATTTAATTGAGTTGCGTTGCTCGAAATCGATTGCCGTCGATTTCTAAATACTTGATAATTACGTGTTAGCGCTGTTGTAATGCCGAATTTTCGATTACATTGTTTGTGTGAAAATCCGGAAAATCCAGCCATGACATCTTAGGATTTTAGGGTTATCGGGCATGATTTGGAGGTGTTATGGTGGATTTCCGAGAGGGCTAATGTAGTAGGTTGAATGGGTGAGTGATAGGAACTGATTTGGCAATGTTTGGATTAGTAGATTGTAAGTTATGAATTTTAGAAGTTTAGGTTGTCATTCTTTAATTTCTTGAACGATGCCTTAGATGGTTGGGTAGTGTTCGAGTGATGAATGGTGAGTCGTTGTTGAGTAATTTAGGGTTTAATTATGTATATTATGCATGTCCGGTTAGATGGCCTACTTTGTCATCTAACTACGTTGTTTGTTGTTTAATTTAATATTGATGTTATATTGATGTTATTGATTGATTATTATTGAATGCGGGAATCGGGCACTCTTGTTGCTGATCTCCCAATTGATTGATTGATTTATGCTTGCATGATGATTGATGAATATGGAGTCTTGGTATGTGTGTGCCACCTCTCGGGCAGCGTCGGGCTGTCGGGTTGATAACGGCATGACTGCCATAGGCTACCCCCAGCTCGCATGACGGAGATGTCATGGAGGGAGGGGGCTAGTGAGGTACCTCGGGTGCGTGAGTAATGGGGAGTTATAAGAAGAACGGTTGAGATCGTGATGGCGTTTGGAGCTACACCAAATAGAGTATCCTTATTGAATGGTCATATAGTTATGTGATGATAGCTTTATTTATGTTATTATTGTTGTTGTGTGTTTACTTGCTCAAAGGACCAAATCCAAGGAGCGTAGTGAATACTGTCGAGATCTATCGGATCCTCACTGGGCTTATGTATATAAGCTCACTCTCTATTAATGCATGTTTCAGGTGTACTTTCACAAGATTACGGGTACGTGCCTCCTGAAGAGGAGAATGTGGAAAATGTGCCTTTCGTGGATGATTCATATGTCCCTGAGTCTTATCCATGATCCTATGTTGTTAAATGTCTTGTATTTTAGTTTAATAGACTTTATATGCTTTACGGTTCTTAGTGTAATAGTTATTGAAAAGATGATGATCCAAATGATGTTAATTTAGTGGTTTTCTTTCGTCTATGGTTAAGTTGTAGTTGTGTCTCAACTTACTTTTGAAATGTATGATAAAGTTGAGGTATTGTATGTCATGTTGGAACGGAGGCGTATAACGAGGATGTTTTATTGTATAATATGGTTGTGTTGTATGTTGTTGTTTGTATTGAGGAATTACTGGATGTATGATGTTTAAGGAGGTTGGTTTAGAACCTCGGAAATCTGTTTACTGTCGTTATGCCGCCGAAATTCCGTTGCGTCCTGACTGATCGTAGGTGGGGTCGAGTTGGGGCGTGACAGTTTAAGTGGTATCAGAGCTCATGTTAGTTGTCAGCCGGGGTATTCTCGGAATGTGGGTAATGGTCTTAGCATGAAATATGTATGAAAGGAAAGAAAAATGAAATATGTATTGGTATGATTAATTGATTAAGTGATTATGTGATTTAAGTGCTTATGTGATTATGTGATCAATTTGTTTATGTGTTTTATATGAGTTTGTTATTTATGTGGTAATAGTTGTTTATAACCTGTCTACGTGCTATAACTGTGCTAACTCTTTGATTAGTAGAATGGCCGGTCGACCGAGAACCAGAGGTAGGTCTGAGATGACTGATGAGACTCCGAGTAACGTGGCACCGGGCCGTGACGGGGGTGATGACCGATTAGGAGCAGCTATGGAACGGATTGCAGAGTTAGTGGCTAGTCAGGCACAATTATTAGCAGGGCAGGCTGCCCAGAATCAGGCTATGCAGGCTCAGCTTCTGAATATTCAGGGTGGTAACCACGGGCGTGGTACCCTGAAGGATTTTTTAGGATATCACCCACCGAGATTTCAGGGGGAGCCGGATGATAGGAAAGCGGAGGTATGGATTAGCAAGTTGGAGAAGATTTATGATCCACTTGGCTATACTGATGAGCAGAAAGTCTCTTTTGCCGTGTATTTGTTAGATGACGAGGCAGAGGAGTGGTGGCGCACGGTTAGGACTAGCTGGGCGGCACAGGGTATTCCTTATGTTTGGGGTACCTTTCTGATGGCTTTCCGAGCAAAGTATGTCCCGAGGATTTGCAGGGAACGGAGAGAGGCCGAGTTTCTAGCCTTGGTCCAGGGAGATGCTACAGTGGCTCAATATGAGGCCACATTTACTCGATTGTCCCGGTATGCACCGGAGTATGTGGCAGACGAGGAGCGGAGGACTCGCAGGTTTATGTTGGGGTTGCGGCCCGAGATTCAGGATGTGATGGCTCTGAATCGTTATGATATCTTCACTGAGGCTTTTGATGCAGCTTCTAGATTAGAGAAGAGGAAAGGGGATCAGATTGTCTCCAGTCAGCCTAGTAAGAGGCCGTATCAGCCACAGGGCCAGCAGGTTTTATATAGGCCTCCAGTACAGCAGGTTGTCTACAGGCCACCTGCCCAGCAGGGTTCTTATAGGCCACAGGGTCAGCAGAGTTATTATCGGCCTCAGTTTCAGCAGAGGCCATATCAGGTTCAGACTCAGTTTAGGCCAGCCCAGTCTCAGGGTCAGTACAGGCCTAGTGTGGTGAGACCTCAGCAGCAGGCTGTATCAGCTGCTTCTTCAGCTTCTGGTTATTCTAGGGGCAGTGTTAGTGCCACATCATCGCAGTGTAATTACTGCAAGCGCCCAGGGCATGTAGAGTCCGACTGCAGGGTAAAGGCAGGGACATGTTTGGGTTGTGGTAGCATCGATCATAGGGCGAAGGATTGCCCTAAGTATGCGAGGACTGAGGGTCGGGCAGCGACTCAGGGTTACCAGGGTAGGCCTACGGGCAGTGTACCACAGCAGCAGCGGGTTCAGGCTCGGGCTTATGCAGTTGACTTAGAGGAGATGCCTGAGGAGACTGCAGTTGTGGAAGGTAACTTTCTTATACTTGATCAACTTGTTAAAGTGTTGATTGATTCTGGTGCTACGCATTCTTTCATTACTCCTGCTTGTGTGCAACGTGTTAAATTGCAACCTGAAAGATTGCCTTATGTGGTTGAAATTAGTACCTCTTTGACTGATAAGTATGTTACTGGCTTAGTATGTAAGGATTGTATAATACATGTTAAGGGGCATAATTTTCCTTCGGACCTTATTTTATTTCCTATCCGGGGGTATGATGTTATCTTGGGTATGGATTGGCTTTCTAAGTATGATGCCCAGTTGAACTGTAGAACCAAGGTAGTACAGTTTCGTTTGCCAGATCAGCCAGTAGTTGAGGTAGCGGGTAACCGGGGTGCTAAGACGAGTTTTGTTATCTCAGCAACTAAAGCCGTTAAGTTGGTGAGTAAGGGGTGTTCGGGTTATCTAGCTTATTTGATCAACAAGCCATCTGTTAAGCTACAGCTAGAGGAAGTCCCTATTATCCGGGAATATCCTAATGTATTTCCCGAGGAGTTGCCACGGTTGCCACCTGAGAGGGATATAGAGTTTGTGATTAATCTTGTTCCCGGTACTCAACCTATTTCTAAATCGGCATACCGGATGGCACCAGCTGAGTTGAAGGAGTTGAAGACTCAGTTACAGGAGTTGTTGGAGAAAGGATTTATTCAGCAGAGTTCTTCACCTTGGGGAGCTCCTGTTTTGTTTGTGAAGAAGAAGGATGGTACCTTGAGGTTATGTATAGATTACCGTGGTTTGAATCAGGTGACTATCAAGAATAAATATCCTTTGCCACTGATTGATGAGTTGTTTGATCAACTTCAGGGAGCCAAAGTCTACTCTAAGTTTGATTTGAGGCAGGGGTATTATCAGCTTCGGATTCGCTCAGACGATGTTCCGAAGTCTGCCTTCAGGACTCGGTACGGGCATTATGAGTTTGTTGTCATGCCCTTTGGTTTGACTAATGCACCGGCAGCATTCATGGATCTTATGCATCGAGTCTTTCAGCCGTACTTGGACCAGTTCATGGTGATTTTTATTGATGATATCTTGGTCTATTCTAAATCTGAATCGGAGCACGAGCAACATCTACGGCTTGTATTAGAGAAGTTGCAGGAGCATCAGTTGTTTGCCAAGTTCAGCAAATGTGAATTTTGGCTGCAACGGATTTCTTTTCTTGGCCATGTTATTACACAGAGTGGTATTTCTGTAGATCCCACTAAGATTGAATCGGTGATGTCTTGGAAGCGGCCAAAGAGTGTTACTGATGTCCGTAGCTTTCTTGGCTTGGCGGGTTATTACCGTAGGTTTGTCAAGGACTTCTCAAAGATTGCGGGGCCACTATCTAAGTTGACTCAGAAACGGACTATCTTTAATTGGGACGAGAAGTGTGAGAGTGGATTTCAGGAGTTGAAAAAGAGGTTAACTACCGCTCCAGTACTTGCTCTACCAGAGGGGACCGATAATATGGTCATTTACAGTGATGCATCCAAGGAGGGCTTGGGATGTGTTCTTATGCAGGATGGCCGAGTTATTGCCTATGCTTCTCGAAAGTTGAAGCCTTATGAGGTGAATTATCCGACTCATGATCTTGAGTTGGCAGCAGTTGTCTTTGCACTCAAGAAGTGGCGTCATTATCTGTGGGGCAGTAAGTTCGAGATTTTCACTGATCATAAGAGTCTTAAGTATTTATTCTCACAGAAGGAGTTGAATATGCGCCAGCGGAGGTGGATGGAGCTTCTTGGAGATTATAATTGTTCTATCAATTATCTGCCTGGGAAGGCAAATGTTGTGGCAGATGCTCTCAGCCGGAAGGCTAGTATTTCTTGTTTGGCTGTCAAGAAGTGGGAGGTTCTTGAGGAGTTTAGTTATTGGAGACCAGAGTTCACTCAGGTTGGGATGATGTGTTCACATCTCCGTATTCAGCCTTTATTGTTGTCTCAGATCAGGGAAGCTCAGCAGCTTGATGTTAACCTTCAGAAGATCAAGGATCAGATCACTGATGATCAGTCTGACTTTAAAGTGCATGAGGATGGTATTCTTCGGTTTCGGAACAGGGTTTGTGTTCCTGATGAACCGGGCTTGAGACGAGGTATTCTGGAGGAAGCTCATAATTCTAAATATACTATTCATCCCGGTGGAACCAAGATGTATCGGGATTTGAAACAGCATTACTGGTGGAACAACATGAAGAGGGAGGTTGCTCAGTTTGTGTCTAGATGTTTGACTTGTCAGAGAGTGAAAGCCGAGCATCAACGACCAGCAGGTTTGCTTCAGCCGTTGGCTATACCAGAGTGGAAATGGGAGCATATTACGATGGACTTCGTCACTGGTTTGCCTAGATCACCGAGGGGTAATGATGCAGTTTGGGTTGTCGTGGATCGTTTGACGAAGACAGCTCATTTTATTGCCATGAGGTTAGGAGATGAGGTTACAAAGCTGACGGATCTTTATCTGGACCAGATCGTTAGACTTCACGGTATTCCATCTAGTATTGTCTCTGATCGAGATCCCCGATTTACTTCTCGCTTGTGGGAGAAACTTCAGGAGACTTTGGGTACTCAGTTGAACTTCAGTACAGCGTATCATCCACAGACCGACGGTCAATCTGAGCGGACTATTCAGATTCTGGAAGATATGCTTAGGGCTTGTGTTCTGGACTTCGGGAAGAACTGGGAGAAACATCTACCACTTGCCGAGTTTGCCTATAACAATAGTTATCAAGCTACTATTGGAATGGCACCTTTTGCAGCTCTTTACGATCGTAAGTGCCGTTCACCTTTATATTGGGACGAGGTAGGAGAGATGAAGACTATTGATCCGACTATTATGCCAGAACTTCTTGAGAAGATTGAGAATGTCCAGTTGATCAGGCAGAGAATGCTTACGGCGCAGAGTAGATTCAAGAGTTATGCTGATAAGCGTCGTCGAGACTTGGAGTTTGCAGTTGGAGATCGGGTTTTCTTGAGATTGTCTCCTCGAAAGGGGTTTGTTCGTTATGGTAAAGGTGGTAAGCTGAGTCCGAGATTTGTTGGGCCGTTTGAGATTACTGGCAGGGTTGGTAAGTTGGCATATCGGTTGGCTTTACCGGAGAACTTCTCTAATGTCCACGATGTGTTTCACGTGTCTAATTTGCGGAAATACAATCCGGATCCTTCTCATATTCTTGAGCCAGAGCCGTTACAGCTTCGAGAGAATTTGACTTATGACGAGCGTCCGATTCGTATTCTAGATCAGATGGACCGAGAGTTGAGGTCGAAGAGGATTCCGATGGTTAAGGTGTTGTGGAAGCATCACGGCATTGAGGAAGCTACGTGGGAGAGACGAGATCAGATGCAGCAGCAATACCCAGATCTATTCCGTACATCAAGTAAGAATTTCGAGGACGAAATTTCTATAAGGGGGGGAGAATGTGAAACCCCACTTTCTTGCTTATCTCGTTTTACGTGCTTTACCTCGTTTTGCGTGCATATGACCTGTTTATGTGCTATAGGACCTAGAAAGTTATAATTTTGATTTCAATACTTCTAATACGTGCTAAATGTGCATTCATGAAATTTTCATCAAAAACGGAGTCAGAAATTTTATCGTCGATTTTCAGTGAATAGTGTTTTCGAAACACGTCCGCTATAATTTTGAAACTGGTCTTTTTAACCCTTCTAGACCTAGTCCACGGACTTTAATAGACTTGTGTTTGATGAAAACGATTTTAAAATCGGCTTAAGAATTTATTAGGGTTTTTACACCGACTTTTGCAAAAATCGAGTTTTAAGCCGACTCGGGTGGAATTCTTTGAATGTAAAACTTCTTGTCACCTAAAAATAACTCACTTGAGATATCTTGGGGGTTGCATAATTAATTTTAACTTGGTGAGCACTAAAATGCAATTAAAGTCATTCAAAACACAAAAATACCTATTAAAATAACTTTGACTTTAATTAAATAATTGACCTTATAAGCTAATGTCCTCAACACACACTCACACAACACAAAAACACCATCACACACACACACATTGCCGTGAGGTTGAGGAGAGAAAAAGAGAAGAGAAAACTCAAGCTTTCAATCCAATTTTTCAAAGAAAAACCTAGTTTTTGTCCGTGAAACTTCGCACCGACTTGGATTCTGCTTGTTGGGCACGCATAGCACGCATTCCTAGGCTTATATCGCATCTAAGGTGAGAGAAAAATTCTAGATCTCAAAATGTCATTTTTGTGTTTTTGCGTATAAATGAAGATTGAACCGTTAGAATTGTAATCTGATGTTAGATTATTGCTCCTTGCATGCTAGGGATCATTATATACTAATACTACGAGTTTCTGTCGGATATAGCATAATTTTTATTTTCCGGGTATTTAATTTTGATTAAAATGTTCAAAGTTGATTTAATTGAGTTGCGTTGCTCGAAATCGATTGCCGTCGATTTCTAAATACTTGATAATTACGTGTTAGCGCTGTTGTAATGCCGAATTTTCGATTACATTGTTTGTGTGAAAATCCGGAAAATCCAGCCATGACATCTTAGGATTTTAGGGTTATCGGGCATGATTTGGAGGTGTTATGGTGGATTTCCGAGAGGGCTAATGTAGTAGGTTGAATGGGTGAGTGATAGGAACTGATTTGGCAATGTTTGGATTAGTAGATTGTAAGTTATGAATTTTAGAAGTTTAGGTTGTCATTCTTTAATTTCTTGAACGATGCCTTAGATGGTTGGGTAGTGTTCGAGTGATGAATGGTGAGTCGTTGTTGAGTAATTTAGGGTTTAATTATGTATATTATGCATGTCCGGTTAGATGGCCTACTTTGTCATCTAACTACGTTGTTTGTTGTTTAATTTAATATTGATGTTATATTGATGTTATTGATTGATTATTATTGAATGCGGGAATCGGGCACTCTTGTTGCTGATCTCCCAATTGATTGATTGATTTATGCTTGCATGATGATTGATGAATATGGAGTCTTGGTATGTGTGTGCCACCTCTCGGGCAGCGTCGGGCTGTCGGGTTGATAACGGCATGACTGCCATAGGCTACCCCCAGCTCGCATGGGGGAGATGTCATGGAGGGAGGGGGCTAGTGAGGTACCTCGGGTGCGTGAGTAATGGGGAGTTATAAGAAGAACGGTTGAGATCGTGATGGCGTTTGGAGCTACACCAAATAGAGTATCCTTATTGAATGGTCATATAGTTATGTGATGATAGCTTTATTTATGTTATTATTGTTGTTGTGTGTTTACTTGCTCAAAGGACCAAATCCAAGGAGCGTAGTGAATACTGTCGAGATCTATCGGATCCTCACTGGGCTTATGTATATAAGCTCACTCTCTATTAATGCATGTTTCAGGTGTACTTTCACAAGATTACGGGTACGTGCCTCCTGAAGAGGAGAATGTGGAAAATGTGCCTTTCGTGGATGATTCATATGTCCCTGAGTCTTATCCATGATCCTATGTTGTTAAATGTCTTGTATATTAGTTTAATAGACTTTATATGCTTTACGGTTCTTAGTGTAATAGTTGTTGAAAAGATAATGATCCAAATGATGTTAATTTAGTGGCTTTCTTTTGTCTATGGTTAGGTTGTAGTTGTGTCTCAACTTACTTTTGAAATGTATGATAAAGCTGAGGTATTGTATGTCATGTTGGAACGGAGGCGTATAACGAGGATGTTTTATTGTATAATATGGTTGTGTTGTATGTTGTTGTTTGTATTGAGGAATTACTGGATGTATGATGTTAAAGGAGGTTGGTTTAGAACCTCGGAAATCTGTTTACTGTCGTTATGCCGCGGAAATTCCGTTGCGACCTGACTGATTGTAGGTGGGTGCGAGTAGAGGCGTGACAATAGGCGCAGCCGAGCAGGCTTGCTACCACCCTCGTCGAGCTCTCGGAGAGCTTTCCAACGGTATGTTATGCGCTGCGTAACTCCTTACGTATCAAAAGTTATGGGCTCCAGAGCGACGGAGGCCTGGACATAGGCCCTACGCCCTCGGTTTGCAGGCCCAGCCTCTACATGAAGTGAAGTTGTCTTGCCCAAGGTGCCGTGGGATTCGGTAATAGAAATGTGATGGATAAAGAATCTTGGCAAGCCTAACTGGGGGGAAAAAAATTGGAAAAGGGGGTGCAACACGAGGATTTCCCAGGGTGTCACCCATCCTAGTACTACTCATGCCCAAGCACTCTTAACTTTGGAGTTCTGGTGGGATTCGGTGCATTAGTGGTGGTATGATCGCACCGGTCATGTTGAGGGTACAAATTCCTTATGTGTTGACTGTTCACAGTCCCAGCCCAGAGAGATGGCCCATTCAAAAGGCCCAATGGGCTTAACAATAACCCATCCGCTTCCACAACGCAGTATCCTCGCAAGACGTGATATTGACTCGTTGTAGGGCCATCTAATCTCCTGTGAGTTTGGTTGTCGTCCTTTTCGAGGCTCACGACGTACGATCCGGGATGAAAAAATAGCAAAAAAGAAGAAAAGTGGACCAAAATTGATGAAAACTTTCAATTTTGGGCTCTAAAAATAGGCGCAGCTGAAGAGGCTTACTACCCGCGCCGTAGAGCTCTCAGAGATCTTTCCAACGGTATGCTGTGCACTGCGTAACTCCTTACGTATCAAAATTTATGGGCACCAGAGCGACGGAGGCCTGGACATAGGCCCTACGCCCTCGGTTTGCAGGCCCAGCCTCTACGTGAAGTGAAGTTGTCTTGCCCAAGGTGCCGTGGGATTCGGTAATAGAAATGTGATGGATAAAGAATCTTGGCAAGCCTAACTGGGGGGAAAAAAATTGGAAAGGGGGGTACAACACGAGGATTTCCTAGGGTGTCACCCATCCTAGTACTACTCACGCCCAAGCACTCTTAATTTTGGAGTTCTAGTGGGATTCGGTGCATTAGTGGTGGTATGATCGCACCGGTCATGTTGAGGGTACAAATTCCTTATGTGTGTTCACAGTCCCAGCCCAGAGAGATGGCCCATTCAAAAGGCCCAATGGGCTTAACGATAACCCATCCGCTTCCACAACGCAGTATCCTCGCAAGACGTGATATTGACTCATTGTAGGGCCATCTAATGTCCTGCGAGTTTGGTTGTCATCCTTTTCGTGGCTCACGACGTACAATCCGGGATGAAAAAATAGCAAAAAAGAAGAAAAGTGGACCAAAATTGATGAAAACTTTCAATTTTGGGCTCCGAAAATAGGCGCAGCTGAGCAGGCTTATTGCCGCCATCGTAGATCTTTCGGAGAGCTTTCCAAGTGTATGCTGTGCACTGCATAACTCCTTACGGATCAAAAGTTATGGGCACCGAAGCGACGGAGACCTAGTCACAAGCCCCACGCCCTCGGTTTGCGGGCCCAGCCTCTATGTGAAGTGAAGTTGTCTTGCCCAAGGTGCCGTGGGATTCGGTAATAGAAATGTGATGGATAAAGCATCTTGGCAAGCCTAACCGAGGCAAAAAAAATTGAAAAGAGGGGTGCAACACGAGGACTTCCCAAGGGGTCAACCATCCAAGTACTACTCTCGCCCAAGCACTCATAACTTTGTAGTTCTGGTGGGATTCGGTACATTAGTGCTGGTATGATCGCACCCGTCATGTTGAGGGCGCAAATCCCTTTTGTGTTGACGGTTCACAGTCCCAGCCCAGAGAGATGGCCCATTCAAAAGTCCCGATGGGCTTAACGACAATGCATCCGCTTCAACAATGCAGCATCCTCAAAATACGTGATATCGATGAGTTGTTGGAACCTCTAATTTCTCATGAGTTAGGTTGCCGCCCTTTTTGCGGCCTACGACGTACGATCCGGGTCAAAAAAAAGCACAAAAGAAGAAAAATTGCCCGAAATGGATGAAAACGTTCGATTTTGGGCTCTGTAAATAGGCACAGCCTAGCAGGCTTGTTGCCCTAGTCGTAGAGCTCGTAGAGAGCTTTCCAACGGTATGCTGTGCGCCACCTAACTCCTTACGGATCAAAAGTTATGCATACCGAAGCGACGGAGACCTGGTCACAAGCCCCACGCCCTCAGTTTATGGGCCCAGCCCCTACATGAAGTGAAGTATTCTTGCCCAAGGTACCGTGAGATTCGGTAATAGAAATGTGATAGATAAAGCATCTCGGCAAGGCTAACCGGGGCAAAAAAAATGAAAAGGAGGGTGTAACATGAGGACTTCCTAGGGGGTCACCCATCCTAGTACTACTTTCGCCCAAGCACTATTAACTTTGGAGTTCTGATGTGATCTGGTGTACTAATGCTGGTATGATCGCACCGGTCATGTTGAGGGCAGAAATCCCTTATGTGTTGACCGTTCACAGTCCCAGCCCAGAGAGATGGCTCATTCAAAAGGCCCAATGGGCTTAACGATAACCAATCTGCTTCAACAATGCAGCATCCTCGCAAGACGTGATTTCAACGCACTGTAGGGCCCACTAGTTTCCCGCAAGTTATGTTGTCACGCCCCAACTCGACCTATAAAGGTTAGACTAGGGTGTGATCTAAACATTCAAGTCCTTTTACGTACTTAATTGTTCAAGGAGGTTTAGTACTTAACGTTTTATCCTAGACTCCAAAATTTTCTGGAAAACCGGCAGCATAACGGCTGTAATTAGGCTCTTTGGTTTGACCTAGCTCTCTAAACGCCTCAAAAATTTACCACCTCAAATTCATTTTCAACTAGGATTACTCTTTTACCATCAATTGAATTGCCTATTGGTTATTTCGACGTCCCGTTTGATGTATAACCTAGTATGATACTATGTCTCGTTTGTTTATTTATCCTAGTTACAAGAGTACATGTTGATCTTAGCTTAATAGCGAGTAACTGTTTAAGGTTGGATAAGTTCATTTACTTAGTCCCTAACTAGTACGTCATAATCTATGATAGATACTAGCGGTAATAATAGCCAAAATTAATCATAGTAGTGTCTAGCATCAGTCTACTTAATACCAGTACAAACCAAAATTAGACCCCAAATTACAACGGGGGTCTTTTACATAAATAAAATGAACATTTTGCAATCAAACACAGTATCCATATAGCAGCCCCTTTCAGGCAAAGTACAAAAGCACGTAGTCAATCCCAGGAATCATCAACAAGCACATTTACTTCGGATACTTGTTCCAACTCTGCTACACCTGTGATAAAAGAGGGTGAGTCCTTATGAACTCAGCGAGGGAGAACGAGAAATAGGTTTTGAAACTCATTTTCCAGTTCAACTTATGAAAATCCTTTTACAAGCATGAATATAATAATAATATAAAGTAAGGGAAACATAAATACCAGTCTTTCCTCCCCGAGGTTCTCTAAGAACCAAGCGAGAGTACTTACATATAAGTACAGGAACAAGAATACCAGTCTTTCCTCTCCGAGGTTCTCTAGGAACCAAGCGAGAGTACTTATACACATAGTAAAAAGGATACAGTGAGCTTTTGCTCTCAGATCAGTTCAGAATCAGAAGTTGCGGCCGACTTCAATTAACCCCAAAACACGCCAGGTGGGTGTACTCCGGATGTACCCCAAAATCCTACGACCCAACTCTCCGAGGGTGGAATGCCAAGCGAGAGAGGGAATTGGACCATGGTAGTCACGGTAGCACCGGCAAGCCCTATGCCGCCCGGTGTGCGTGAAACACTACCATGCCACACTGAAAGGTTGCAACCTCGTATGCATTGCACATTTATAACATTTGACATATCACATTAGGAGGACAACAAAGTAGGTCGCCTCCGAGTAGTTATAAGATTGCACGTTGTCAAGTAATCAAATGAGGCACAATAAGACAGGAAATTTCACTTGAAAGGCATATAGAGTTATATGAAAATTTAACAGGCAGCCATGTAACACATGTAAAACAAGCCATATAACTCATTACGAAGCCCACGTGATCAAGTGATATGATTATTCAACATGTAATATCATTTACGTGGGTTCGGGTGCGAGAAAAGCTCATTTGTCAACATGCGATGATCAAATTCACATTTAAGGTTATAAGGCATTTACGGGCAGCCCACTAAGCAAATAATTTCCACAAAATATCCAAATGATCAACACTTAACAAGACTACCTAGTCATTAGGGTTTCCATTTCATGCTTAACCGTGTGATTAAACCCTAAGTCAACTCAAAATCATTCTCAAGTCATGCATCATTCAATTCAAACATCTTCAAGTACTCAAAAAAGTTCACACAACATCCCAACACCACAATTCCAAGCAATTAGTATCACAAGAGAGGTTACAACAATTTTTCAAGCACATAACTAAGTGAAACCCTTACTGCAATAGGTTGTTTTCTCACAATCAATAGGATAATCAAACAATATCCAAATCCAGTGAATAAGATGTCAAATTAAAGTAAGAAGTTAACTAAAATCAGAAACAAACCTTGCATCAATTAGAGTTCGGGATCATTAGATATAGCCGAAACAGTGAGATAGCACAAAACTGTCCAAGTTTGCACACATTTTGATAATTGACATTTTTGACGTCCTTCGGGTCAGATTCAGCCTTAGTCCATTTCGGACAAAAATTTCCAGAACTAAAACATCTAGCAGCACACCAATTTTCATGCATTTTGGATATCATTTTCTAAGTCAAATCTGGTTCGTTCTACAAGGTCAGTGCATCTGCCAAAACCGGCTTCATTTTTCCAGATTTCCAGATTTGGACACAGTTTAAAGATTTGCCATTTTGAGGACCTTAGAGTCAAAATTAGCTTCGGCCTATTTCTGGGAAAAATGTTTAAAACTGTCCAAAATAGTCAGATACCAATTTTCAAGCATTTTTAATATCATTTTCCTAGCTAAACTTACCTCGAAACAGACTGGTCAGAGAGCTGTCAACAATTCGACTTCACCTAGCATCACTTTCAAGCCAAGATCTTGCCATGCATTGTTGTTTAAGCTTATGAACGACCATATAACTCAAGTACAGAAGCAAAGACTTACATTCATGAGCATGAATGTGAATTTTTGAAGGATTTTCAAAAGGTTTTAGCCCTCACCTTAGCAATCAACCAAAAAGATGCACAAAAACTTGTTGAAGCTCAAATCTCTTCCTCTCCTTTGCCTAGCCGAAATCCCAACTAGCTTCTCTCTATTTTTCCTAGCTTAGTGATCAATCTCTTAGCACATGCATGAGGTTAGAACATGAAGAAAAGAAATGGATGCCAAGAAGCTTACCTAGGCTGAATAGAAGTCTTCAATGCACATGCATGTGTGATTTTCACTTCCTAGCTAGCTCGGTTGAGGTCCTTTGCTTGTGGCTTGCTTTGTTTAGCTATGGTGTGAAGAAGATAAGCTATGGAGGTATAGAACTCAGCCAAGGCCAAGAATGAGAAGGGAGAATGAGAGGGGAGAGAGAAAAGATTGAGAAAGAAATGAAGAAATGACAAAACATGACAAGAATAAAGCCCTTTTGCATTCATCCAAGCAATGGTCGGCCTTGGGCTTCCAAATCTGATTTTTCTGTGTCTTCAAGATGGAATTTTGAAATGTTAGCATGGGCATGGTCTTTTGGTCAAGCAAGGTGAAGAGATTGAGGTGGTTTTGATCATTTTTTTATGCATTTTGTGTCATAGTTGTCTAACCATGCATAGTTAATTATATAATTGTTCAAACTTTGTGCAAAACTCATGGTATGGTCGGCCAAGCTAGCTCCAAATCTGAATTTTTTGTCAACTTTTAATCATTATTTAATTGTGTCTTGAAAGTGCAAAAAGAATAAGGAATAAAGAATGAAGAATGTTTAGTGTTTGGTGAATTTTTGTCTTCTAGTGAGTTGAATTAGGATTATTATATTGATAGTGGATTTTGTAGGATTATTTAGTAGTCTAGTGTTTTGTGTAAGATTCATTCTTGATTAGCGTGAAGGCACGCTTTCTTAGGTCTAGGACACGCACTACGAGGTAAGACACGAACTACGAGGCTAAGGCACGTACTTCAAGACTAATGCATGCAATCCTAGGTGAATGCACGTAACCCAATGCGAGGCACGTAATTTAATGCAATGCACGCAAATCAAGGCATGACTCCATATCTAGGTTAAGGTACGCAGTTCAAGGTTAGGGCACACGAAATGAGGTAACACACGTACATCGAGGGCAAGGCACGTATGACGAGGTATGAATGAAAATCAAGATAGAACACGTAATCCAAGGTCGGTCATACAGTTCTGGGTCTAAGGCATGCAAATCAAGGTAAGACACGTTATTCGGGGTCGGGCCTCACATCCTCCCTCATTAAAAGAATTTCGTCCCGAAATTCATTCTTGCCTATTGAGGTCATTTAGACAGATTTCGACTATTGTTATTTTCCAACTCCGGGTCGTCCCCTGTTCAGTGATCTCTCTTATCACAACCAATTCACTTCCTAGCTTTCTCCAATCATTTAATTTGGTGTGACCCCTACATTTACAGTTCGTTCCTTTGAACAACTCTATGTTCCCCAATTGATCTTAAGGTCGAGTTCATTAACTAAGGTTAGAATCTCCAAACATAGTCATCAAAGCTGCATCGGTATTCTAACAATATAACTATAACTCCAAAATCATGACTCATGTTGTCTCAATCTTGCATTCATACCTCAAAAGGAATATCACAACAATTCCATGATCCTAGGGTGACATACGCTAATTTCAAGATGATAGGTCTATATCTAATTTACATATCCTATCTACTAGCTTCAAAATTGTTAATACGTAGGATATACACATGTTATGGATTATTTCCACAATACGACCCTATTTCCAAGAAGAACTCACCAAACAAACTAATCCATCTCAAATCATTATCTATCGATAGTATCATAGTCCTTATCTCGTAGGTAGATTAGATTAGCAAATCTTCTAATGACTAGTCTCCCAGTTACAGGCTCCTATTCATTAACATTCTTCCCCAGCTTCGTTAACCTTCAAGCTCGTAATCAAGAAGAAAGACCGTTGAGATTCGTTAAACTCAAACTCTAAGGTTTATTAGGTACCACCAACAAATTGCCATCGAAATTGCATGGGTAAACTGATCATGTTACACTAATTCAACTCGCACAAGTAAATTTCATTAGCTTATGATCTACAATCTATTTTCTTATTCAAATCTCTATTTTCACGTCTCGAGGCTTCCAAATTTCTTTTAATCTTAATCAAAACTCCTAAGGCGAGTAGTTTCAACCTCAAACAAATCCTACTCACCTCAATCTGAGGTTACGTAATACTCAAGAAGACAATGGTCCTACTCACTTAGCGACCTAGTCATTCCTTCGAACACTTAATGCCCGCCATTATATTTTCAATATTAGTGTTACTAAGCTAGGGCTATAGCCATGTAAGTGATATCAATGCTCCACTAGGTTATCGGTCATAGAACAACAATCCTAGGACTATAAATGGGTACCGAAATGATCTAGCTCATAAGATACTTACCATACTAATCCAAGTAGCTTATTACACAAAATAACTTCAAGGCTGTGTCAATCATAAGAATTATAACCACAAGGCATCCTTCAATATAATCTAATAGAACTTTAAAAGTAGTCAACGACTCATTTAACTATCACTACAAGATTCGCCCTCCATTTACCGACCACGATTCGAAGTCTACCAACAGCTAGTTTCTAGATATGAAACGGTGCACATAATACGGTTGTCTTACAATAGTCTCTTGGGTCATTATGAATCTAATTCATCTCTATCTTAACTCTATGAAATCTTACTCTTCTCATTTACATGTTCAACTAGCTAAGAGCATCAAGACTCATCGACCTTAGGTCCTAGGGTTCACCATGAATCATCCTGCATACTCACTATTAGCTATTTAGGATTTCAAATCATACCCTAACGACCCCACTTTGCAACCGGATGCTTTAATCTCATTTCCATGGTTCATATACTAGGTCCATCGATCTTACTTAGGGATATATACCTTCTAACATCCTCCTGGGTATCCAAACAACGAGTGCATAGAATGACTTACTTGCATAATCACAACTAAATTCGAGAGGCACCAAATTAATACCATGATTATAAATATCACCGATATCCAACTTAGGACCTTTAGCAACGTTAGTCATCTAATGCATAATTCAATACCTTACACTTCTAGCTGACCTAACATTTTAGGTGCAGTTTTCCAAACACGAGTTATAGCTACATGAATTCCTTGATTCCAACATTGCTATACCTTGTTACACTAAAGATTCATCAATCTTGTTAAACTCAGTCTCCAAAGTTGCCTACATGTCCTGAGGTTATCCATTGTTAAGTTACTTAAACACACTATTCATGCCTTAATAATCTAACCCCTATCGTCAATTTTCACAAGTTCATCTCTTAATTTCTAAGTCACAATCTTACCATTGAGTGAACTTGAAACTCGTTACTATACACCTTATTAGGTTCAACGATGCTTAGTTCCAATCAAGTAAGGATTCAATCATATAAATAGTCTATTATACTATTTTAAGATATAAGAATTTGATTCAAAAGCAACTCCTAAGTCAAACTTCTATTATAAGCATGTGAACATATATATACTACTCCACATGTCCAATAGTATATTCTTATATCTAAGGAAAGTTGTATGTCCTTGACATTTATTCTTGAACCACAATTAGAAGAACGATTTAACATAGTCAAGAACTTTATAGCTATAAAATTGACAACTTAATCACAGGTATAGGTATTCCAAAAATGAGGAGATAACTTTACCTCAACAATTATACCCGTGCTACGCATTTTATACATAGGCATATCCAATAATACATACTATCCATCGAGTACCTGTGAAGATGCCAGAAATCTCTAGACTGAAACTTTTCGTTCTTCCTGCATGAATTCACTTACCTGAAAGTTCTAATCCTAACTATCTATGTGTACAAATAGTCATTCACGATTATATAATATGCACATGTATCAAGGAAGGAGTATAAAAGCATGCATGCATTATTGAGAACGTGTCGGTGTACATGATACAGAATACATATGGTCCACAAAGGCACATAATATTCAATACTTAAAGCAATTAAAGCACATTAGCACATATTAACACATATAAACAAGACATCATAATTACCTTAGGGCTTCTACCCATGGTCCGAGAGTTGAACCCGACTAATGCCTAGTTACTAAACTAAGCTCTGATACCATTCTAATATAAGGTGTCACGCCCCAACCCGGCCTATAAAGGTTAGACTAGGGTATGATCTAAACATTCAAGTCCTTTCACGTACTTAATCATTCAAGGAGGTTTAGCACTTAACGTTTTATCCTAGACTCCAAAATTTTTCAGAAAACCAGCAGCATAACTGCTGTAATTGGGCTCTTTGGTTTGACCTAGTTCTCTAAACGCCTTAAAATTTACCATCTCAAATTTATTTTCAACTAAGATTACTATTTTACCATCAATTGAATTGCCTATTGGTTATTTCGACATCCCGTTTGATGTATAACCTAGCATGATATTATGTCTCGTTTGTTTATTTATCCTCGTTACAAGAGTACCTGTTGATCTTAGCTTAATAGCGAGTACCTGTTTAAGATTGGAAAAGTTCATTTACTTAGTCCCTAACTAGTACGTCATAACCTATGATAGATACTAGCGGTAATAAGAGCCAAAAATAATCATAGTAGTGTCTAGCATCAGTCTACTTAATATAAGTGCAAACCAAAATTAGACCCCAAATTACAACGGGGGTCTTTTACATAAATAAAATGAACATTTTGCAATCAAACACAGTATCCATATAGCAGCCCCTTTCAGGCAAAGCACAAAAGCACGTAGTCACTCCAGGGAATCATCAACAAGCACATTTACTTCAGGTACTTGTTCCAAATCTGCTACACCTGTGATAAAAGAGGGTGAGTCCTTATGAACTCAGCGAGGGGGAACGAGAAATAGGTTTTAAAACTCATTTTCCGGTTCAACTTATGAAAATCCTTTTACAAGCATGAATATAACAATAATATAAAGTAAGGGAACATAAATACCAGTCTTTCCTCCCCGAGGTTCTCTAGGAACCAAGCGAGAGTACCTACATATAAGTACAGGAACAGGAATACCAGTCTTTCCTCCCCGATGTTTTCTAGGAACTAAGCGAGATTACTTATACACATAGTAAAAAGGATACAGTGAGCTTTTGCTCTTAAATCAGTTTCAGAATCAGAAGTTGCGGCCGACTTCAAATAACCCCAAAACAAGCCAGGTGGGTGTACTCCGGATGTACCCTGAAATCCTACGACCCAACTCTCCGAGGGTGAAATGCCAAGCGAGAGAGAGAATTGGACCATGGTAGTCACGGTAACACCGGCAAGCCCGATGCCGCCCGGCGTGCGTGAAACACTACCATGCCATACTGAAAGGTTGCAACCTCATATGCAATGCACATTTATAACATTTAACATATCACATTAAGAGGACAACAAAGTAGGTCACCTCCGAGCAGTTATAAGATCCCACGTTGTCAAGTAATCAAACTGTCCAGGTTTGCACACATTTTGATAATTGACGTTTTTGAGGTCCTTAGGGTCAGATTCAGCCTTAGCCCATTTCTGACAAAAATGTCCAGAACTAAAAAATATAGAAGCTTACCAATTTTCATGCATTTTGGACATCATTAACTAAGTCAAATCTGGTTCGTTCTACAAGGTCAGTGCATCTGCCAAACCTGCTTCATTTTTCCAGATTTCCAGATTTGGACACATTTTAAAGATTTGCTATTTTGAGGACCTTAGAATCAAAATTAGCTTAGGTCTATTTCCGGGAAAAATATTCAAAACTGTCCGAACTAGTCACCTACCAATTTTCAAGCATTTGCAACATCATTTGAATAGCTAAACTTACCTCGAAACAGACTAATCAGAGAGCCGTCAACAATTCGACTTCATCTAGCATTACTTTCAAGCCAAGATCTTGCCATACATGGTTGTTTAAGCTTATGAACGACCATATAACTCAAGTACAGAAGCAAAGACATACATTCATGAGCATGCATGTGAATTTTTGAAGGATTTTCAAAAGGTTTTAGCCCTCACCTTAGCAATCAACCACAAAGATGCACAAAAGCTTTGTTGAAGCACAATTTTTCTTCCTCTCCTTTGCCTAGCCGAAATCCCAACTAGCTTCTCTATATTTTTCCTAGCTTAGTGATCAATCTCTTAGCACATGCATGAGGTTAGAACATGAAGAAAATAAATGGATGCCAAGAAGCTTACCTAGGCCGAATAGAAGTATTCAATGCACATGCATGTGTGATTTTCACTTCCTAGCTAGCTCGGTTGAGATCCTTTGCTTGTGGCTTGCTTTGTTTAGCTATGGTGTGAAGAAGATAAGCTATAGAGGTAAAGAACTGAGCCAAGACCAAGAATGAGAGAGGAGAATGAGAGGGGAGAGAGAAAAGATTGAGAAAGAAATGAAGAAATGACAAAACATGACAAGAATAAAGCCCTTTTGAATTCATCCAAGCAATGGTCGGCCTTGAGCTTCCAAATCTGATTTTTTTGGGTCTTCAAGATGGAGTTTTGAAATGTTAGCATGGACATGGTATTTTGGTCGAGCAAGGTGAAGAGATTGAGGTGGTTTTGATCATTTTTTTCATGCATTTTGTGTCATAGTTGTCTAAGCATGCATAGTTAATTATATAATTGTTCAAACCTTGTGCAAAAACCATGGTATGGTCGGCCAAGCTAGCTCCAAATCTGAATTTTTTGTCAACTTTTGATCATTATTTAATTGTGTCTTGAAAGTGCAAAAAGAATAAGGAATAAAGAATGAAGAATGTTTAGTGTTTGGTGAATTTTTGTCTTCTAGTGAGTTGAATTAGGATTATTATATTGATAGTGGATTTTGTAGGATTATTTAGTAGTCTAGTGCTTTGTGTAAGATTCTTTCTTGATTAGCGTGAAGGCATGCTTTCCTAGGTCTATGGCACACACTACGAGGTTGGATACGAACTACGAGGCTAAGGCACATACTTCAAGACTAATGCATGCAATCCTAGGTGAATGCACGTAACCTAATGCAAGGCACGTAATTTAATGCAATGCACGCAAATCAAGGCATAACTCTATATCTAGGTTAAGGTACGCAGTTCAAGGTTAGGGCACATGAAATGAGGTAATGCACGTACATCAAGGTCAAGGCACGTATGACGAGGTATGCACAAAAACCAAGACAGGACACGTAATCCAAGGTCGGTCATACAATTCTCGGTCTAAGGCATGCAAATCAAGGTAAGGCACGTTATTTGGGGTTGGGCCTCACATAGGTTGTCATCCTTTTCGTGGCTCACGACGTATGATCATGGATGAAAAAACAGTGTAAAAGAAGAAAAGTGGCCCAAAACTAATGAAAACGTTCGATTTTGGACTTTGAAAACAAGCAAATCCGAGCAACCGTGATACTCCCTTCGTAGAGCTTTCGGAGAGCTTTCCAATGGTATGCTGTGCGTCGCATAACTCCTTTCGGATTAAAAGTTATGGGCACCGGAGCCACGGAGACCTGGTCACAAGCCCCACTCCCTCGGTTTACAGGCCCAACATTTACGTGAAGCGAAGTTGTCTTGCCTAAGGTGCCGTGGGATTCGGTAATAGAAATGTGATAGATAAAGCATCTTGGCAAGCCGAACCGGAGCAAAAAAAATTAAAAATGGGAGTGCAACACGAGGACTTCCAAAGGTGTCACCCATCCTAGTACTACTCTTGCCCAAGAACTCTTAACTTCGGGCACAAATCCCTTATGTGTTGATGGTTCACAGTCCCAGCCCAGAGAGATGGCCTATTCAAAAGGCCCAATGGGCTTAACGATAACCCATCCGCTTTCACAACGCAGCATCCTTCAAATACATGATATCGACGCATTGTAGGGACCTTTAATATCCCGCGAGTTAGGTTGTCGTCCTTTTCGCGGCTCACAACGTACAATCCAGGATGAAAAAACAGTGCAAAAGAAGAAAACAGGCCCGAAACTGATGAAAATGTTCAATTTGGGGCTTCGAAAATAGGCCCAGCCGAGCAGACTTGTTACCCCCATTGTAGAGATCTTAGAGAGCTCTTCAACGGTATGTTGTATGCCACGTAACTCCTTACGAATCAAAAGTTATGGGCACCGGAGCGACGGAGACCTGGTTACAAGCCCCATGCCTTTGGTTTGCGGGCCCAGCCTCTACGTGAAGCGAAGTTGTCTTGCCCAAGGTGCTGTGGGATTCGGTTATAGAAATGTGATGGATGAAACATCTTGGCAAGCCTAACCGGGGCAAAAAAAATTGAAAAAGGGGGTGCCACATGAGAACTTCCTAAGGGGTCACGCATCCTAGTACTACTCTCGCCCAACCACTCTTAACTTCGGAGTTTTGATGGCGTCCGGTGCATTAGTTTTGGTATGATCGCACCCATCATGTTGAGCGCACCAATCCCTTATGTGTTGACGGTTCACAGCCCCAGCCCAGAGAGATGGTCCATTCAAAAGGCCCAATGGGTTTAATGACAACCCATCCGCTTCTACAATGCAACATCCTCGTAAGATGTTATATCGACGCATTGTGGGGACCTCTAATATCGGGCGAGTTAGGTTGTCGTCCTTTTCGCAGCTCACGACGTACGATCAGGGATGAAAAAATAGCGCAAAAGAAGAAAAATATCCCGAAACAGATGAAAATATTCAATTCTGGGCTTCGAAAATAGGCACACCGAGCATGCTTGCTACCCCCGTCGTAGAACTCTCGGAGAGCTTTTCAACGGTATGCTGTGCATCGCGTAACTCCTTACAGATCAAAAGTTATGGGCATCGGAGCAACGGAGACCTGGTCACAAGCCCTACGCCCTCGGTTTGAGGGCCCAGCCTCTACGTGAAGCGAAGTTGTCTTGCTCAAGGTACCGTGGGATTCGGAAATAGAAATATGATGGATAAAGCATTTAGGCAAGCCTAACCGGGGAAAAAAAATTGAGAATGGGGGTGCAATATAATGATTTCCAAGGGGGTTACCCATCCTAGTACTATTCTCGCCCAAGCACGCTTAACTTTGGAGTTCTGATGGGATCTGATGCATTAGTGCTGGTATGATCGCACCCGTCATGTTGAGGGCACAAATCCTTTATGTGTTGACAGTTCATAGTCCCAGCCTAGAGAGATGGCCCATTCAAAAGGCCCAATGGGCTTAACGACAACCCATTCACTTTAACAACGTAGCATCCTCACAAGACGTGATGTTGACGCATTGTAGGGCCCTCTAATGTCCCGTGAGTTAGGTTGTCGTCCTTTTCGAGGCTCACGACGTACAATCCGTGATGAAAAAAAGCGCAAAAGAAGAAAAGTGGCCCGAAATTTATGAAAAGGTTCAATTTTGGGCTCCAAAAATAGGCGCAGCAGAGTAGGCTTGCTGCCCCCATTTTAGAGCTCGCGGTGAGGTTTCCAACGGTATGTTGTGCACCGCGTAACTCCTTACGGATCAAAAGTTGTGGGCACCGGAGCGATGAAGACCTGGTCACAAGCCCCATGCCCTCGGTTTACGGGCCCAGCCTTTACGTGAAGCGAAGTTATCTTACCCAAGGTGCCGTGGGATTCGGTAATAGAAATGTGGTGGATAAAGCATCTTGGCAAGCCTAACCGGGGCAAAAGAAATTGAAAATGGGGGTGGAACACAAGGACTTCCCAGGGGGTCACCTATCCTAGTACTACTCTCGCCCAAGCACACTTAACTTCTAAGTTCTGATGGGATCCGGTGCATTAGTGCTAGTCTGATCGCACCAGCCATGTTGAGGGCACAAATCCCTTATGTGTTGACGATTCACAGTCCCAGCCCAGAGAGATGGCCCATTCAAAAGGCCCAATGGGCTTAACAACAACCCATATGCTTTAACAACGCAGCATCCTCGCAAGACATGATATCAACGCGTTGTACGACCCTATAATGTCCCGCGAATTAGGTTGTCATCCTTTTCGCGGCTCACGACGTACGATTCGGGATGAAAAAATAGCGTAAATGAAGAAAAGTGGCCCCAAATTGATGAAAACGTTCAATTTTGTGTTCCAAAAATTGGTGCAGCCGAGCAGGCTTGCTACCCTCATCGTAGAGCTCTCGGAGAGCTTTCAAATGGTATACTGTACGCCACGTAACTCCTTACGGATCAAAAGTTATGGGCACCGGAAAGACGGAGACCTAGTGACAAGCCCCACGCCCACGGTTTTCCGGCCTAGCCTCTACATGAAGCGAAGTCGTCTTGCCCAAGGTGCCGTGGGATTTGGTAATAGAAATGTGGTGGATAAAGCATCATGGCAAGCCTAACCGGGGCAAAAAAAATTAAAAGGGAGGGGTGTGCAACACGAGGACTTCCAAGGAGTCACCCATCCTAATACTACTATCTTCCAAGCACTTTTTACATCGGAGTTCTGATGGGATCCGGTGCATTAGTGCTAGTATGATCTCACCGGTCATGTTGAGGGTACAAATCCATTTTTTGTTGGCGATTCATAGTCTCAGCCCAGAGAGATGGCCCATTCAAAAGGCCCAATGGGCTTAATGACAACCCATCCGCTTCAACAACACAGCAACATCACAAGACGTGATATCGACGCATTGTAGGGCCGTCTAATGTCCCGCGAGTTAGGTTGTCATCCTTTTCGCGACTCACGACGTACGATCCAAGATGAAAAACAGCGCAAAAGAAGAAAAGTGGGTCGAAAATGATGAAAACGTTTGATTTTGGGCTCCTAATACAGGCACTGCAATGCAGGCTTGCTGCCCCCATTGTAGATCTCTCGGAGAGCTTTCTAATGGTATGCTATGCGCCGCATAACTCCTTACGGATTGAAAGTTATGGGCACCGGAGCGATAGAGTGTGAGGCTCGACCTCGATTTGTGTGCAATACCTCATTTCTTGTGCCCTAACCTAGACTTGCATGCCTTGACCTAGGTTTAAGAGTCATGTTTCGTTTTATGTGCCTTGCATCGAATTACGTGCATTTATTTGGGGTTGCATGCATTTGCTTAGAAAACGTGCATTCGTCTCGTAGTTCGTGCCTTATCTCGTAGTGCGTGTCATAAACCTAGGAAAGCGTGCCCGCACGCTAATCAAGAAATCATCTTACACGAAGCACTAGATCATTAATTAATCCTAAGAACTCCATTAACTAATATTAAAATGCTAATTCAACTCACTAGAAGACAAAATTTCACCAATAGCTAAACATTCTTATTCTTTATTCTTTATTCTTTTGCACATCCCAAGCACACAATAAAATAAGTTCAAACAAGAAAAAAAATTCAGAATTGAGCAATGCTTTGGCCGACCATGTGAAGGGTTTTTTGTATGCTTTGCAATTTTAAATCAAACTTAGACAAGTTATGACACAATGCAAAAAAAAAAAAAAAAAATGATGATCAAGCATTATTTTATCCTCCACCATGCTTCACCTTTTCGATCCATTCATTGCCCATGCTAAGGTGATTCAAAACATGCTCTTGAAGACACAAAAATCAGAATTTTGCAAGCCCATAGCCGACACATGCATTCAAAGCATCAAAACTCTTCAAAGCTTTTCATTTTTTTCTCTCATTCTCTCACTCTCTCATTTCCTCTCTCTCTCTCTCGGCGTTGGCTGCAATTTTAGTCTCCATAGCCTAAGCTCATCATCCTAAGGTTCATCAAGACGTTCAAGCCACTAAGGAACTCGACCAAGCAAGCTAGAAGCAAAGAAACATGCATGCAAGCTCATAGAACACTCATTCGGCCCTTAGGTATGTTGATAGCTTCTATTTTATTTCATTTTTGTTCTAACCACATGCACATACTAAGGACATGGTAACTTAGATAGGAATTAAGGAAATCAAGCAATATCCCTAGGCCAAACAAGGAAAGAAGACCATTTGTGCATCTCCAAGAGTTTTGAGCATCATTTGTTGTCAATAGGCTAAGGTGAGGGCTAAAACTCTTATGTAAAGCTTTCAAAAACTACATGCATGCCTGCATATGTCTATTTTTACCTCTGTACTTGTGATATATATGTGTACATGAGCATTTGTAAACATGCATGGCAAGATATTTGGCTAGAATTTGAAGATGGGTGAAATCGCGTAAAGGGCAGTTTTCTAACTTGTTGGAGCGAAGTGAATTTGACCAGTTAAATGATGTTGAAAATGCGTGAAAATTGGAAGGTGACTAGTTTTTCCAGTTCTGAGCATTTTTTCATAGAAATAGGGCAAGGCCAATTTTGACTTTAAGGTCCCCAAAATGGCAAAACATCGAAAGGTGTCCAAATCTGGAAAATCTGGGAAAATGGAGCAGGTTTTTGGCAGTTCACTATCTCTGTAGAACAAACCAGTTTTGACTTACTAAATGATATCCAAAATGCATGAAATTTGTTAGGTTGCTATAGTTTTCAGTTCTGGACATTTTTGTCAGAAATAGACTAAGGCTAAATCTGACCCTAAGGCCCTCAGAAATGACAAGTATTGAAATGTGTACAAATCTGAACAGTTTTGCGTAGTCTCAAAGTTTTTCCTATAACTCTTGAACCCGAACTCCAAATGATGCGAGGTTTGTTTATGGATTTAGTTCACTCCTTAAGATTTAATTTGACAGTTTGTTCACTGGAATTGGAGATATTTTACTTGTGTAAATGATTGTGGGAATACAGACCATTGTAGTGAGATTTTCATCTAGTGATATGCTTTGAAAATTATTGTAACTTCTCTGTTGTATTAAATGCTTGGGATTGTGGCGCTTGGATGTTGTGTGGAATGTTTTGAATGCTTGAGGATGTTTAATTAATCGATGCATGGCTTTGGTTTAATTACTTGTCAACTCGTGGCTTAATCGTACGTGTAAGCATGAATTGAAACCCTAGTGACTATGAAAAACTCGCTAAGTATTGATCCTATAGTTATCGTGTCTAATTGTCTGATTAGTGGGCTGCCCGTAGTTGTCTTTATAGCCCTAAAGGTGATTGCGACAATTACATGTTGATAAGTAGACTTTTCTTGCACCCGGTCTCATGTAAACGTCATTGTATGCTTGTATAACTTTATTACTTGATTACGTGAACTCCGAAATGAGTTATATGACTTGATTCACATGTGCATGGCTGTCCATTTAATATTCATATAACTCCATGCGTTTTACAAGTGAAATTACATGTCAAACATGTCTCGTGTGTTTACTTGTCAACGTGCGATCTTATAACTGCTCGGAGGCAACCTACTTTGTTGTCCTCCTAATGTGATATGTTAAATGTTATAAAAGTGCATTTCATACAAGGTTGCAACCTTTCATTGTGGCATGGTAGCGTTTCACGCACGCTGGACAACATCGGGCTTGCCGGTGCTATTGTGACTACCATGATCCAATTCCCTCTCTCGTTTGGCATTCCACCCTCGGAGAGTTGGGTCGTAGGTTTTCGGGGTACATCCGGAGTACACCCAAATGGGAGCGATAAGTGGATTATTGAAGTCGGCCGCAAAAATCGAATCGAAATCGATATTGAGAGCAAATGCTCACCATATCCTTGAAATGATTGGTAATTGTGTCTATTGCTCAATTTGATTCTTATACTTGCGTACCTTATTACTTGTAATATGTGACATGTTTTCAAAAAGGGGTTTTTCATAAGTTAACCAGAAAAAGAGTTTCAAAACGTATTTCTCGTTCCCCCTCGCTGAGTTTATAAGGACTCACCCTCTTTTATCATCTCAGGTGAAGAAGACCAGGAACAGGTACCCGAGGACAACGTGCCTATTGATGACTCCTTGGAATGATTGCTTGCCCTACGTGCCTTACTTGACTATGGCCATTTTGTGAACGATATGTTGCTTGAAGACTATTTCTTAGGTTGTTTGTTGTTCTTTGTAAATGACCCCCGTTGTAATTTGGGATCTAATTTTGGCTTGTACTGATCATAACTAGGTACACACTCTTCTGGTCATTTTGCTATCGCTACTTTGGTTTAGTATGTATCACAGACTTATGAAGTACTAGATAAGAGTTAAGTAAAATGAATTTATCTAATCTTAAGCAGGTACTCATTGTTAAGCTAAGATCAACAGGTACCAGTGTAACTGGATTGACAAATAAACGAGACATAGTATCATGCTAGGTTATTAGTCAAACGAGGCTTCGAGATAACTAGTAGGCACCCCGATTGGTGATAAATAGTAATCTTAGTTGGAAATGAATTTGAGATTGAAAGTTTCAAGGCGTTTAGAGAATTAGGTCAAACTAAAGAGCCCAATTACAGCCGTTATGCTGCCGATTTTCTAGAGAATTTGTGGAGTTAGGGCTGAACGTTAAGTGTTAAACCTTCATGAACGATTAAGTACGTGAAATGACTTGAATGTTTAGATCACTCCCTAGTCTAACCTCTATAGGTCGGGTTGGGGCGTGACACCTTAGAGAAATGGTATCAGAGCTTAGATTGCTTAAGCCAGGTTTAACTCTCGGACCATGGGTAGAAGCCCTAAGATTATCGGGATGACTTGTTTATGTGTGTTATTGTGTGACAATATCAATTGTGCCTTCTTTGTTTCTATGTGCTTATGTGATTAACATGTCTTAACTGTTTCGAGAATTGTGTGTCTATATAAAATTGTATGTTGCATGCCTTATACATTAAATTCTTGTTTGTCGTATTCCAATAAATTGTGCATAATAATCTGTGCCTATAGATGGCTGGCCCTAGTACCCGCAATACTAATAGGAGCGGTGAGCCCCAAGAGACCGGAGATGCTCATCAAACTAATCCCGGCATGGCTATGTTTAATATGATGGCGAATGCTATGGATCACGTGTCACAAGTGATGGAACGTCAAGATGCATGTGAAGAAAACAACAACAACAGGAATGGTGGTAACAATGGGAGAAACAACAGAATGCGGGAGTTCCTTGACTTTTACCCGTCCAAATTCTACGGGGAAGCTGATGATGAAAAGGCAGAGGCTTGGCTGTCTGAGATTAAAAGGATTTTCAGGCCACTTGACTATACTGATGAGGAAAAGATTGAGTTCACTGTGTTTCTGTTGCACGGAGATGCTGAGCATTGGTGACACATTGTGGAGGCACTTTGGGAAACTGATCATACATCTCGCTTATAGGGTAATTTCGTTAAGGCATTCAAGGAGAAATACGTACCTGCGGTTTCCAGGTAGAGTAGAATTGAGGAATTCATGCACTTGAACCAGGGTAACATGACAGTGGCCTAATATAAGACTCATTTTGACCGACTGTCCCGCTATGCTAAATACATGGTCAGTACCCCTCAGGCGAAGATGTAAAAATTTACGAATGGGTTGAGGCCATAAATTCAGGACCAGTTGGCTTCGCATGACTTTACTACCTATTCTATTTTCCTTGCGGCTGCCTCCCGAGTTGAGAAGAGGAAACTTGATAGAGCCGGTTCGAGCCAGTCGAACAAGAAACCATATCAACCTCCAGGACAACAGAGGAAATTCCAGACCCAGATTCGCAGTCAGGGCCAGAGCCAGAACAGACCAGTTAATAACCGTGGCCCGACTAAAGCACCACCAACCTCTTCCACTCGCGGATCCACAGGTAGTTCACCTACTACTCAGACTGTCACCTATTCTTACTGTAACAGGAAGGGTCACACCGAGGCCCAGTATTGGTGGAAATCTGGACGATGCATAGGGTGTGGCAGCGATCAACACTAGGTCAAGGATTGTCCTAAATGGCAAGGGGGACAAAATCAGATTAAACCAGCTGGTAGAGGCAAGACTTCAATTCCTAGAGTTCAGGCCCGAGCTTATGCTATTGAGTGCGAGGAGCTTCCTGAAGAGACTGCTGTTGTTGAAGGTACATTCTTGATACTGAATCAACCTGTTAGGGTGCTAATTGATCCAGGTACTACTCATTCATTTATTACTCCCTTATGTGTGCAACGTGTGAAACTACGAGTTGTATGTTTGCCTTACGAAGTAGAAGTTGGTACTCCGATAGGTTCTAAACTTGTTACTAGCTCAACTTGTAAAGCATGTAAAATCCAAATTAAAGATAGGGAATTCTCAGCCAATCTTATTGTATTACCTTTTCGAGATTATGAAGTCATTTTAGCGATGGACTGGTTGGCAAAGCATCATGCCCAACTAGATTGCTGGATGAAGATTGTAACATTCCAGATACCTGGTCAACCAATATTGGAAGTCATGGGTTGAAGAGACTTCACCGGGAGTTCCATAATTTCATCTACAAAAGCAGTGAAGTCCTTGAGAAAGGGATGTAGTGGATACTTAGCTTACCTCATCAACAAGCCATTGGACAAAGCTAAGTTGGAGGATATGCTAGTGATTAAAGATTATGCAGATGTGTTTCCAGAAGAATTGCCCGGTTTACCCACAAATCGGGAGATCGAGTTCATTATAGAATTACTGCCTAGCACCCAGCCGATATCTAAAGCTCCCTATCGTATGGCGCCGACCGAGCTACAAGAATTGAAGGACCAATTGCAAGGATTGTTGAAGAAGGGGTTTGTTCAACCAAGCTCTTCTCCGTGGGGTGCACCAGTCCTATTTGTAAAGAAGAAAGACGGAACGTTGAGGATATGCATCGATTACCGAGGATTGAACCAAGTGACCGTTAAGAATAAATACCCACTTCCACTGATCGATGAGTTATTTGATCAACTTCAGGGAGCCAAAGTGTATTCGAAGCTAGACTTGAGGCAAGGGTACTACCAGTTGCGAATCAAAAAGGTGGATGTGCCTAAAACGGCTTTCAGGATAAGATATGGGCATTATGAATATGTGGTGATGCCATTTGGGCTAACTAATGCCCCTGCAGCTTTTATGGACTTGATGCACAGGGTGTTTCAACCCTACTTGGACCAATTTGCTGGAATCTTTATTGATGATATTTTGGTATACTCGAAATCTGAGGCTAAGCATGAACAACATCTGTGATTGGTATTGCAGAAACTTTGAAAGCATCAATTGTATGCGAAGTTTAGCAAATACGAATTTTGGTTGCGGCAGATTGCATTCTTGGGGCACATCATATCCTAAGAGGGAATAGCAGTGGACCCAGCAAAGATAGAAACAGTGATGTCTTGGAAGAAACCGGAAAATGTTATGGAGGTTCGGAGTTTTCTTAGTTTAGCTGGCTATTATCGGAGGTTCGTAAAGGATTTCTCAAAGATTGCAGGACCGCTTACAAAGCTCACTCAAAAGAAAACAAAGTTCGTATAGGATGACAAGTGTGAAAACAACTTTCAAGAATTGAAGAAAAGATTGACTATCGCACCTGTTCTTGCATTACCTGAAGGGAGTCGAGGCTTTGTAATCTATAGCGATGCTTCGAAGGAGGGACTGGGTTAGGTGGTGATGCAAAATGGTAGAGTGATTGCGGATGCTTCTAGGAAACTGAAGTCGTATGAATTGAACTACCCAACACATGATTTGGAGTTAGCGGCTATTGTCTTTGCACTCAAGAAATGGAGATACTATCTGTGGGGTAACAAGTTCGAGGTGTTTACTGATCACAAGAGCTTGAAATACTTGTTCTCACAAAAAGAGTTGAACATGAGGCAAAGACGGTGGATGGAGCTTTTGGATGATTATAACTGCACAATTAATTATGTGCCCGGTAAAGCAAATGTAGTTGCAGATGCCTTAAGTCGGAAAGCGAGCATGGCAAAACTGGAAGTTAAGGTGCAGGAGTTGTTAGAGGAAGCATTTTTGTGGAAACCACAATTGACTCAAAAAGGGTTACTATTTGCCACTACACAAGTTCAATCGACCTTGTTGTCTGAATTACGAGAGGCTCAACAGAAGGACCAACAGTTTCAAAAGATTAAAGAAAGCAACACAGATTTCAAGTTTCATGATGATGGTATTTGGAGGTTTAGGAATTGAATGTTTGTTCCTAATGATCCAGAGTTGAAAAAGAAGATTCTTGAAGAAGCTCATAACTCAAGATATACTATTTACCCCGGTGGAACAAAGATGTACTGGGATTTGAAGCAATACTATTGGTGGAATAACATGAAGAGAGAGATTGCGGAGTTTGTAGCACGGTGTTTGACTTTCCAAAGAGTCAAAGCAGAACATCAACGACCAGCAGGTTTACTTCAACCGTTGGAAATTCTTCAATGGAAATGGGAACATATAACTATGGACTTTGTCATGGACCTACCCAGGTCACAAAAGGGTCATGACGCCGTTTGGATCATAGTGGATAGATTAACTAAGTCAGCACACTTCTTACTGATGAACAAGGAGGATAGCCCTGAGAAACTAGGAGATATGTATGTGGCGGATATTGTAAGGTTGCACGGGATGCCTGTGAGTATTGTATCGGATAGGGATCCTCATTTTACTATCTGATTTTGGAAGAGATTGCAAGAAGCTTTGGGAACGAAGTTGAGTTTCAACACGACTTATCACCCTCAGACTAATGGACAATCTGAGAGAACTATTCAGATTCTGGAGGATATGCTGAGGGCGTGTGTTTTAGACTTCGGAAAAGGTTGGGAGAAATATCTGTCTCTAGTGGAGTTCGCTAATAATAACAGTTATCAAGCCATTATCGGGATGGCCCCATTCGAGGCATTGTATGGACGTAAGTGTCGATCCTCAATTTACTGGGATGAAGTAGGTGAGACGAAACCTTTTGACCCGGCCCTTCTACCTGAACTTATGAAGACTGTTGATAATGTCTGCCTCATCCGGAAACAGATGCTTACTGCCCAAAGTAGGCAAAAAAGTTATGCAGACCGATAGAGGCAGAGTCTAGAGTTTGAGGTCAACGACAAGGTGTTCTTGAAGATATTACCTCGGAGGGGACTGATTAAACACGGCAAGGGTGGAAAGTTGAGCCTGAGGTTTGTAGGACCATTTGAGATAATTGAGAAGGTTGGCAAATTGGCGTATCGCCTGGAACTACCCCAAAACCTCTCCAATATTCACGTCTTTCATGTTTCAATGCTACGGAAGTACCACCCTGATCCATCGCATATCTTGGAGCCAGAGCCGTTGCAGCTTCGGGAGAACTTGTCTTATGAAGAGAAACCCATTCGGATCCTAGACCAGCAAGATCGGGAGTTGCGTAACAAATCTATACCTATGGTGAAAGTGTTATGGGATCACCATGGAATTGAAGAAGCAATGTGGGAAAGGCGAGACCAGATGGAGCAACAGTATCCAGCATTATTTCAAAGGTAATATTGAAATTCGAGACGAAATTCTTTTAAGGAGGGGAGGATGTGAGGCTCGACCTTGATTTGCATGCAATACCTCATTTCGTGTGCCCTAACCTAGATTTGCGTGCCTTGACCTAGATTTAAGAGTCGTGTTTCGTTTTATGTGCCTTGCATCGAATTACGTGCATTCATTTGGGGTTGCGTGCATTTACATGAAAAATGTGCATTCGTCTAGTAGTTCGTGCCTTACCTCATAGTGCGTGCCCTAAACCTAGGAAAGCGTGCCCACACGCTAATCAAGAAAGCATCTTACACGAAGTACTAGATCATTAATTAATCCTACGAACTCCATTAACTAATATTAAAATGTTAATTCAACTCACTAGAAGACAAAATTTCACCAAAAGCTAAACATTCTTATTCTTTATTCTTTATTCTTTTGCACATCCCAAGCACACAATAAAATAAGTTCAAACAAGACAAAAAATTCAGAATTGAGCAATGCTTTGGCCGACCATGTGAAGGGTTTTTTGTATGCTTTGCAATTTCAAATCAAACTTAGACAAGTTATGACACAATACAAAAAAAAATTGATGATCAAGCATTATTTTATCCTCCACCATGCTTCACCTTTTCGATCCATTCATTGCCCATGCTAAGGTGATTCAAAACATGCTCTTGAAGACACAAAAATCAGAATTTTGCAAGCCCATAGCCGACACATGCATTCAAAGCATCAAAACTCTTCAAAGCTTTTCATTTCTCTCTCATTATCTCACTCTCTCATTTCCTCTCTCTCTCTCTCTCTCGGCCTTGGCTGCAATTTTAGTCTCCATAGCTTAAGCTCATCATCCTAAGGTTCTTCAAGACATTCAAGCCACTAAGGAACTTGACCAAGCAAGCTAGAAGCAAAGAAACATGCATGCAAGCTCATAGAATACTCATTCGGCCCTTAGGTATGTTGATAGCTTCTATTTCATTTCCTTTTTGTTCTAACCACATGCACATACTAAGGACATGGTAACTTAGCTAGGAATTAAGGAAATCAAGCAATATCCCTAGGCCAAACAAGGAAAGAAGACCATTTGTGCATCTTCAAGAGTTTTGAGCATCATTTGTTGTCAATAGGCTAAGGTGAGGGCTAAAACTCTTTTGAAAAGCTTTCAAAAACTACATGCATGCCTTTATATGTCTATTTTTACCTTTGTACTTGTGATATGTATGTGTACATGAGCTTTTGTAAACATGCATGGTAAGATATTTGGCTAGAATTTGAAAATGGGTGAAATCGTGTAAAGGGCCGTTTTCTGACTTGTTGGAGCGAAGTGAATTTGACCAGGTAAATGATGTTGAAAATGCGTGAAAATTGGTAGGTGACTAGTATTAAAATGTGTACAAATCTGAACAGTTTTGCGTAGTCTCACGGTTTTGGCTATAACTCTTGAATCCGAACTCCAAATGATGCGAGGTTTATTTCTGGATTTAGTTCACTCCTTAAGCTTTAATTTGACATTTTGTTCACTGAAATTGGAGATTTTTTGCTTCTCTAAATGATTATGGAAAAACAGATCATTACAGCGAGATTTTCATCTAGTGCTATGCTTTGAAAATTATAGTAACTTCTCTTGTTGTATTAAATGCTTGGGATTGTGGCACTTGGGTGTTATGTGGACTGTTTTGAATGCTTGAGGACGTTTAATTAATCGATGCATGGCTTTGGTTTAATTACTTGTCAACTCGTGGCTTAATCGTACGTGTAAGCCTGAATCGAAACCCTAGTGACTATGAAAAACTCGCTAAGTATTGATCCTATAGTTATCGTGTCTAATTGTGTGATTAGTGGGCTGCCCGTAGTTATCTTTATTTCCCTAAAGGTGATTCCAACAATTACATGTTGATAAGTAGACTTTTCTTGCACCCGGTCTCATGTAAACGTCGTCGTATGCTTGTATAACTTTATTACTTGATTATGTGAACTCCGAAATGAGTTATATGACTTGATTCACATGTGTTACATGGCTGTCCGTTCAATATTCATATAACTCCATGCATTTTACAAGTGAAATTATATGTCAAACATGTGAGGCCCGACCCCGAATAACGTGTCTTACCTTGATCTGCGTACCTTGGACCTAGAATTATATGACTGATCTTGGATTGCGTGCCCTGTCTTGGTTTTCGTGCATGCTTCGTCATACGTGTCTTGACCTAAAATTGTGTGCCCTAATCCTTGATGTACGTGCATACCTAGATATACGTGCCCTAACCTAGGTTTAAGCGCCATACCTTGATTTACGTGCATTGCATTGAATTACGTACCTTGCATTGGTTTGCGTGCACTTATCCAGAATTGCGTGCATTTACATAGAAATATGTGCATTTATCTTGAAGTGTGTGCCTTATCTCATAGTGCGTGCCTTAGACCTAGGAATACGTGACTGCACGCTAATCAATAAAGATTCCTGCACAAAGCACAAGACACTAAAATAATCCTACACAATCCACTAAACAATATTATATTCCTAATTCAAATTCTCTACAAATCCCACTAACTATAAAATATTCTATTCTGCCCAATATTCTCTTACACCATGTCATAACTTTTCCTAAGTTCTATGCCCTTTTTGCTAACTCCTAAGCCTCCAACATGCTCATGCACTTATTCTTTACACACTACATTTCCTAGGCACAATATTCAGCAACTTTAGAAGGCATTTGACACACAAAAATTCTGCAAAACCGAGCACACACACACACACACACTAAAACTTCATTTTTCCTCTCAACAACCCTCTCAAGCTCTCATTCTCTCTCTCCATTTCGCCCATCGCTTCCTCTTGACCTTCCAAGACCTCAAGCATGCTCTCAAGATCTCTCCCAAGCTCGGCCATAGCAGCCCAACCAAGCAACAAGCAAGAAAGAAGCTCCATTGTGCATCTTCATCTATTAACTTGCTAAGGTGAGGGTTAAACTCTTTTAAAAGCTTTCAAAAATCACATGCATGCCTTCATATGACTATATTTACCTCTGTAGTGGTTGTATATGTGTGTACATGAGCTTATATGACCATGCATGGCTAGATTTTTGGCTAGAACTTGAATATAAGTAAAAATCGCGTAGCTGGCAGATTTCTGACTAGGTAGTGCGAAGTGCATTGGGCCTAGTACATGATGTCAAAAATGTGTGAAAATTGGTAGGTCACTAGTATTTCCAGTTGTGAGAATTTTTCATAGAAATAGGCCAAGGCCAATTCTGTCTCTAATACCACTTAAAATGGCCAAATATCAAAAGGTATCTATATCTGGAGATATGGAATAGGTTCTGGCAGCCTTCTGACCTTGTGGAACGAAACAGTTCTAGCCTAGAAAATGATGTCAAAAATGCATGAAAATTGGTAGGTCACTATTTTTTCCAGTTTTGAGCATTTTTCATAGAAATAGGCGAAAGCCAATTCTTACTCTAAGGCCTCCAAAATGGTCAAACATTGTGAGGTGTCTAAATCTGGAAGAATTGGAAAAATGAAATAGATTTCTGGCAGATTACTGACTATGTAGAACGAAGCATTTTTGACCTATAAATGTTGGTCAAATTTCATGAAATTTGGTAGGTTGCTATATTTTTCAGTTCTGGACATTTTTGTCAGAAATAGACTAAGGCTAAATCGGACCCTAAAACCCTCAAAAATGGAAAGTATTGAAATGTGCACAAATCTGGACAGTTTTGCGTAGTCTTACGGTTTTGACTATAACTCTTGAATCCGAACTCCAAATGATACGAGGTTTGTTTCTGGATTTAAATCACTCATTAAGCTTTAATTTGATATTTTTTTCATTGAATTTGGAGATTATTTGCTTGGATAATTGAATGTGGGAAAACAGACCATTGCAGTAGGGTTTTGCTTAGCAAAATGCTTTGAAACATGTTGTAACTTCACTTGTGGTATTGAATGCTTGGAATTGTGGCACTTAGATGTTTTGTAGACTGTTGTGGCTGGTTGAGGTTGCTTAATTTGATTGATATATGACTTGGGATCACTAATTGATGAATGGTTTGCTTAATCGCATGTGCAAGCACGGAATTGAGGCCTTAGCACTCATGACTATTTGCTAAGGGATGACCTTATGTTTAAATGTGTTTAATTGTGTGGTTAATAGGCTGCCCGGATTTGTCCTTATGGCTCTAATATGATTCCCGATGATTGCATGATTGATAAGTGCGTTATTTTTGTACCCGGTCTCTTGTAGGCGTCGTTGCATGCTTGTATAATCTTAATACTTGATACGTGAACCCCGAAATGAGTTATATGACTTGATTTATATGTGTTTCTTGGCTGCCTGTTTAATGTTCATATGACTCTATGTGTTCTACAAAGTGAAATTTCATGTCAAGCATGCCTCGTTCGTTTACTTGGCAATATGTGATCTTGAAATTGCTCGGAGGCAACCTACTTTGTTGTCCTCCTAATGTGAATTGTTAAAAGATATTCAATGGTTTATTTGAACATGATTACTTGGCTGCCCGTGAAAGTTTAATTGCTTTCAAATGAATATATGAAATGATTATATGTTCTTACAATGCCTTATATGCCAATATGTCAAAATGTGATCATATACTTGCTCGGAGGCAACCTTCTTTGTTGACCTCCTAATGTGAAATGTTAAATGACATAAATGGGCATTGTATACAAGGTTGTAACATTTCATTGTGCCATGGTGGCATTTCATGAACGCCGGGCGGCATAGGGCTTGCCGGTGCTCCCGTGACTACCATGGTCCAATTCCTTCTCTCGCTTGGCATTCCACTCTCGGAGAGTTGGGTCGTAGGTTTTCGGGGTACATCCGGAGTACACCCAATTGGGAATGATAAGTGGACAATTGAAGCTGGCCACAACAATTATTATCGAAAATGATCTTCAGAGCAAATGCTCACCAATTGATCTCGAGAGCGAAAGCTCACCGTATCCTTTTTACTATGTGCTTAAGTACTCTCGCTTGGTTCCTAGAGGACCTTGGGGAGGAAAGATGGATAAATGTGTTCATTTATATATATATATGTTATATTATGAGCTTACTTGTTCTGTTTGACATGTTTTCAAAGGAGTTTTGATAAAGTTTAACCGGCAAAAGGATTTCAAAATGTTATTTCTCGTTCCCCGTCGCTGAGTTCATAAGGACTCACCCTCTTTTATCATCACAGGTGAAGAAGATCTGGAACAGGTACCCGAGGAAAATGTGCCCGTTGATAATTCCCTGGAATGATTACATTCTTTATGTGCCTTGCTTGACTGTTGCTGTTTTCTTAACGTTATGCTTGCTTTGAAGACTACTTTTATTGTTATTGTTTTAAATGACCCCGTTGTAATTTGGGTCTAGTTTTGGGATTGTACTATCTACAACCGAAAGAACTCTTTATTTGGTTGTTTACTTTCATTATCTTGAATAGTAGCTATTGTAGTCAATTAAACCACTAGGTGAAAAATCAACTAAGTTAATTTGATCTAATTTCTCTTAGGTGCTCATTTGTAAACTAAATGATAATAGGTACTTGCATGATAGGAAATTGACAAATAAACGGGACATAGTTATCATGCTAGGCTTATTAACCAAACGAGACTTTCAAGATAAACTAGTAGGCATATCGGTTGATGACAAAATAGGAGTCCTTAATGGAATTGGGTTAATGATAGGAATAATTGAGGCGTTTAGTAAATTAGGTTAAACCAAAGGTGTTAAAAATAGTCGTTATGCTGCCGAATTTTTAGAAGATCTTTTGAAGTTCTAGGCTAACGTTAAGTGTTAAATCACAACAAACGGTTAAGTATGTGAATTGGCGTAAAGGAATTAGGTCATACCCTAGTCTAGCCTCTATAGGTCGGGTTGGGGCGTGACACCCTATACTAGAATTGTATCAGAGCTTAGTTTACTAACTAGGCATTAGTCGGGTTCAACTCTCGGACCGTAGGTAGAGGCCCTAAGGTAATTATGATATCTTGTTTATATGTGTTAATGTGTGCTACTGTGCTTTAATTGTCATGTCAATGTGCGATCTTATGACTGCTCGGAGGCAACCTACTTTGTTGTCCTCCTAATGTGATATATTAAATGTCATAAATGTGCATTGCATACAAGATTGCAACCTTTCATTGTGGCATGGTAGCGTTTCACGCACGCCGGGAGGCATCGGGCTTGCCGGTGCTACCGTGACTACCATGGTCCAATTCCCTCTCTCGCTTGGCATTCCACCCTCAGAGAGTTGGGTCGTAGGTTTTCGGGGTACATCCGGAGTACACCCAAATTGGAGCGATAAGTGGATTATTGAAGTCGGCCGCAACAATCGTATCGAAATCGATATTGAGAGCAAATGCTCACCGTATCCTTGAAATGATTGGTAATTGTATCTGTTGTTCAATTTGATTCTTATACTTGCGTGCCTTATTACTTGTAATACGTGACATGTTTCCAAAAAGGGGTTTTTTCATATGTTAACCAGAAAAAGAGTTTCAAAATATATTTCTCATTCCCCCTCGTTGAGTTCATAAGGACTCACCCTCTTTTATCATCTCAGGTGAAGAAGACCAGGAACAGGTACCCGAGGACAACGTGCCTAATGATTGCTTGCCCTACGTGCCTTACTTGACTATGGCCATTTTGTGAACGATATGTTGCTTGAAGACTATTTCTTATGTTGCTTGTTGTTGTATTGTAAATGACCCCCGTTGTAATTTGGGGTCTAATATTGGCTTGCACTAATCATAACTAGGTACACACTCTTCTGGTCATTTTGCTATCGCTACTCTGGTTTAGTATCTATCACAGACTTATGAAGTACTAGATAAGAGTTAAGTAAAATGAATTTATCCAATCTTAAGTAGGTACTCATTGTTAAGCTAAGATCAACAAGTACCGGTGTAACTAGATTGACAAATAAACGAGACATAGTATCATGATAGGTTATTAGTCAAACGAGGCTTCGAGATAATCAGTAGGCACCTTGATTGGTGATAAATAGTAATCTTAGTTGAAAATGAATTTGAGATTGAACGTTTCGAGGCGTTTAGAGAATTAGGTCAAACTAAAAAGTCTAATTACAGCCGTTATGCTGCTTGTTTTCTGGAGAATTTGTGGAGTTAAGGCTAAACGTTAAGTGTTAAACCTTCATGAACGATTAAGTACGTGAAATGACTTGAATGTTTAGATCACTCCCTAGTCTAACCTCTATAGGTCGGGTTGGGGCGTGACACGGAGACCTGGTTACAATCCCCATGCCCTCGGTTTACAAGGCCAGTCTCTACGCGAAGCGAAGTTGTCTTGCTCAAGGTGCCGTGGAATTCGGTAATAGAAATGTGATGGATAAAGCATCTTGGCAACCCTAACCGGGGCAAAAATATTTGAAAAGGGGGGTGCAACACGAGTAATTCCCTGGGGGTCACCCATCCTAGTACTACTCTCATCCAAGAACTCTTAATTTCGGTGTTCTGATGGGATCCGGTGCATTAGTGCTAGTATGATCGCACCGGTCTTGTTGAGGGTACAAATCCCTTATGTGTTGACGGTTAACAGTCCCAGCCTAGAGAGATGGCCCATTGAAAAGGCCCAATGGGCTTAACGACAACCCATCCGCTTCAACAATACAGCATCCTCGCAAGACGTGATATCGACGTGTTGTAGGCCCCTCTAATGTCTGGCGAGTTAGGTTGTTGTCCTTTTTTAGGCTCACGACGTAAGATTCGAGATGAAAAAATAGAGCAAAAGGAAAAAAATAGCCCGAAACTGATAAAAACGTTCAATTTTGGGCTCTGAAAATAGGCGCAGCCGAGCAGGGTTGCTGCCCCTGTCGCAGAGCTCTCGGAGTGCTTTCCAACGGTATGCTGTGCGCCGCATAAATCCTTACGGCTCTAAATTTATGGGCACCGGAGCGACGCAGACCTGGTCACAAACCCCACGCCCTCGGTTTACGAGCCCAGCCTTTACGTGAAGTGAAGTTTCCCTGCCCAAGGTGCTGTGGGATTCAGTAATAGAAATATGATGCATAAAGCATCTTGGCAAGCCTAACCGGGGCAAAAAAAATTAAAAAGGGGGGTGCAACACGAGGACTTCCTAGGGGGTCACCCATCCTAGTACTACTCTTGCCCAAACACTCTTAACTTTGGAGTTCTGATGGGATTCAGTGCATAAATGGTGGTATGATCGCACCGGTCATGTTGAGGGCACAAATTCCTTATGTGTTGACGGTTCACAGTCCCAGCCTAAAGAGATGGCCTATTCAAAAGGCTCGATGGGCTTAACGACAACCCATCCGCTTCAACAACGCAGCATCCTCACAAGACGTGATATCGACATGTTGTAGGGCCCTCTAATGTCCTGCGAGTTAGTTTTTTGTCCTTTTCGTGACTCACGACGTACGATCCAAGAAGAAAAAACAGCGCAAAGAAGAAAAATAGCTCAAAACTTATGAAAATATTCAATTTTGGGCTCCGAAAATAGGCACAACCGAGCAAGCTCATTGCCCCCATCGTAGAGCTCTTGGAGAGCTTTCCAATGGTATGCTGTGCACCACGTATCTCCTTACGAATCAAAAGTTATGGGCACCGGAGTGACGGAGACCTAGTCACAAGCCACACACCCTCAGTTTACGGGCCCAGCCTCTACGTGAAGCGAAGTTTTCTTGCCCAAGGTACCGTGGGATTCAGTAATAGAAATGTGATGGATAAAGCATCTTGGCAATCCTAACCGGGGAAAAAAAATTGAATAAGGGGGTGCAACAAGAGGACTTCCCACGGGGTCACCCATCTTAGTACTACTCTCGACCAAGCACTCTTAACTTCGGAGTTCTGATGAGATCCGGTGCATTAATGCTGGTATGATTGCACCAGTCATGTTGATGGCACAAATCCCTTATGTGTTGATGGTTCATAGTCACAGCGCAGAGAAATGGCCCATTCAAAAGGCCCAATGGGCTTAACGACAACTCACCCGCTTCAACAATGCAGCATCCTAACAAGACGTGATATCGATGCGTTGTAGGGCCTACTAATATCCCGTGAGTTAGGTTGTCGTCCTTTTCGCGGCTCACGACGTACGGTCCGGGATGAAAAAACAGCGCAAAAGAAGAAAAGCGGCCTGAAACTAATGAAAATGTTCGATTTTGGGCTTCAAAAATAGGCACCTCTGAGCAAGCTTGCTACGCCTGTCGTAGAACTTTCGGAGAGCTTTCCAACGGTATGTTGTGCGCCGCGTAACTCCTTACGGATCAAAAGTTATGGGCCCTAGAGTAACAGAGACCAGGTCATAAGCCCCACGACCTCGGTTTGCGGGCCCATCCTCTACGTGAAACGAAGTTGTCTTGCCCAAGGAGCCGTGGGATTCGGTATTAGAAATATGATGGATAAAGCATCATGGCGAGCCTAACCGGGGAAAAAAAAAATTGAAAAGGGGGGTGCAACACGAGGACTTCCCAAGGGGTCATCCATCCTAGTACAACTCTCACCCAAGCACTCTTAACTTCAGAGTTCTGATGGGATCTGGTGTATTAGTGCTGGTATGATCACACCGATCATGTTGAGGTCACAAATCGCTTATGTGTTGACGGTTCACAGTCCCAGCCCAGAGAGATGGCCCATTCAAAAGGCCCAATGGGCTTAACAACAACCCATCTACTTCAACAATGTAGCATCCTTGCAAGACGTGATATCAACGCATTGTAAGGCCCTCTAATATCCCGCAAGTTAGGTTCTCGTCCTTTTTTTGGCTCATGAAGTACGATGCGGGACAAAAAAAAGCGCAGAAGAAGAAAAGTGGCCCAAAGTTGATAAAAACATTCATTTTTGGGCTCCAAAAAAGGCGCAGCGAAGCAGGCTTGCTATCCCTGTCGTAGAGCTCTCGGAGGGCTTTCCAACAGTATGCTGTGCGCCTCATAACTCCTTACGGATCAAAAGTTATGGTTACCGAAAAGACGGAGACCTAGTCACAAGCCCCACGCCCTCGGTTTATGGGCCCAGCCTCTACGTGAAGCGAAGTTGTCTTGCCCAAGGTTCCATGGGATTCGGTAATAGAAATGTGATGTATAAAGCATCTTGGCAAGCCTAACCGTGGTAAAAAAAAATTAATAGGGGAGTGCAACACGAGGACTTCACAGGGGGTCACCCATCTTAGTACTACTCTCGACCCAGCACTCTTAACTTCGGAGTTCTGATGGGATCCAGTGCATTAATGCTGGTATGATCGCACCGGTCATGTTGAAAGCACAAATCCTTTATGTGTTGATGGTTCACAGTCGCAGCCCAGAGAGATGACCCATTCAAAAGGCCCAATGGGCTTAACGACAAGCCATCTGCTTCAACAACACAGCATCCTCGCAAGATGTGATATCGACGCGTTGTAAGGACCTTTAATGTCCCACGAGTTAGGTTGTCGTCCTTTTCATGGCTGACGACGTATGATCCGGGATGAAAAAACAGCGCAAAAGAAGAAAAGTGGGCTAAAACTGATGAAAACGTTCGATTTTGGACTTTGAAAACAAACACAGCCTAGCAAGGTTACTGTGCTTGTCGTAGAGCTTTCGAAGAGCTTTCCAACGGTATGTTGTGCGTCGCGTATCTCCTTACGGATCAAAAGTTATTGGCACCGGAGTGACGGGGACCTGGTCACAATTCCCACTCCCTCGGTTTACAGGCCCAGCCACTACGTGAAGCGAAGTTGTCCTGCCCAAGATGCTGTGGGATTCGGTAATAGAAATGTTTTGGATAAAGCATCTTGGCAAGCCTAACCAGGGCAAAAAAAATTGAAAAGGGGGTGTAACACGAGTACTTCCCAAGGGGTCACCCATCATAGTACTAGTCTCGCCCAAGTTCTCTTAACTTCAGAGTTCTGATGGGATCTGGTGCATTAGTGCTGGTATGATCGCACCGGTCATGTTGAGGGCACAAATCCCTTATGTGTTAACAGTTCACAGTCCCAACCTAGAAAAATGGTCCATTCAAAAGGCCCAATGGGCTTGACGACAACCCATCCGCTTCAACAACGCAGCTTCCTCGCAAGACATGATATCAACGCATTGTAGGGCCCTCTAATGTCCCGCTAGTTACGTTGTCATCCTTTTCGAGGCTCACGACGTACGATCCGGGATGAAAAAATAACGTTGAAGAAGAAAAGTGGCCCAAAATTGATGAAAACATCTGAATTTGGTGTCCTAAACCTAGCACAGCAAAGCAAGCTTGCTACCCCCATTGTAGAGCTCTCAGTGACCTTTCCAACGTTATGTTGTGCACAGCGTCACTCTTTACGAATCAAAAGTTATGGGCGCAGGAGCGACAGAGACATGGTCACAGGCCCCATGCACTCGGTTTACGGGCCCAGCCACTACGTGAAGCGAAACTGTCTTGCCCAAGGTACCGTGGGATTCAGTAATGGAAATGTGGTGGATAAAGCATCTTGGCAAGCCTAACCGGTGCAAAAAAAATTGAAAATGGTGGTGCAACACAAGGACTTCCAAAGGGGTCACCCATCCTAGTACTACTCTCGCCCAAGCACTCTTAACACGAGGACTTCCCAGGGGGTCACCCATCTTAGTACTACTCTCGACCAAGCACTCTTAATTTCGGAGTTTCGATAGGATCCGGTGCATTAGTGCTCGTATGATCACGCCGGTCATGTTGAGGGCACAAATCCCTTATCTGTTGACGGTTCATAGTCTCAACCCAAAGAGATGGCCCATTTAAAAGGCCCAATGGGCTTATTGACAACCCATCTGCATCAACAATGCAGCATCCTCGCAAGACGTGATATCGACATGTCGTAAGGGCCTCAAATGTCCAAAAAGTTAGGCTGTCCTACTTTTCGCTGCTCACGACGTACGATCCGGGATGAGAAAACAGCGCAAACGAAGAAAAGTCGCCAGAAACTGATGAAAACGTTCGATTTTGGACTCCGAAAATAGGCACAGTCGAGCAAGCTTGCTGCGCTTGTCGTAGAACTTTTGGGGAACTTTCCAACGGTATGCTGTGCACCGCGTAACTCCTTACAAATCAAAAGTTATGGGCACCGGAACGATGGAGACCTGGTCACAAGCCCCACGATCTCAGTTTGCGGGCCCAGCCTCTACTTGAAGCGAAGTTGTCTTGCCCAAGGTGCTGTGGGATTCGGTAATAGAAATGTAGGGGATAAAGCATCTTGGCAAGCCTAACCGGGGCAAAACAAATTGAAAAGAGGGGTGCAACACGAGGACTTCCCAAGGAGTCACCCATCTTAGTACTACTCTCACCCAAGCACGCTTAACTTCGGAGTTCTGATGGGATCTGGTGCATTAGTGTTGGTATGATCACTCCGGTCATGTTGAGGGCATAAATCCTTTATTTGTTGACGGTTCAAAGTCCTAGCCCAGCGAGATGGCCCATTCGAAAGGCCCAATGGACTAAACGACAACCCATCCACTTCAACAACGTAGCATTCGCGCAATACGTGATATCAACGCATTGTAGGGCCCTCTAATATCCAGCGAGTTAGGTTGTCGTCCTTTTTAAGGCTCACGACGTACGATCCAGGATGAAAAAATAGCGTAGAAGAAGAAAAGTGGCCTAAAATTGATGAAAACGTTCATTTTTGGGCTCTAAAAATAGGCGCAGCTGAGCAGACTTGCTACCCCCATCGTAGGGCTCTCGGAGGGCTTTCCAACGGTATACTGTGCGCCGCGTAACTTCTTACGGATCAAAAGTTATGGGCACCGTAGCGAGAAAGACCTAGTCACAAGCCCCACGCCCTCGGTTTACGGGCCCAACCTCTACGTGAAGCGAAGTTGTCTTGCCCAAGGTGCCATGGGATTCAGTAATAGAAATGAGATGGATAAAACATCTTGGCATGCCTAATCGGGGCAAAAAAAATTGAAAATGGGGGTACAACACGAGGTCTTCCCAGGGTGTCACCCATTCTAGTACTACCCTCGCCCAAGCACTCTTAACTTCGGAGTTCTAATGGGATCCGGTGCATTAGTGCTTGTATGATCACACTGGTCATGTTGAGGACACAAATCACTTATGTGTTGACGGTTCATAGTCCCAGCCGAGAGAGATGGCCTATTCAAAAGGTCCAATGAGCTTAACGGCAACCCATCTGTTTCAACAATGCAGCATCCACGCAAGACGTGATATCAACGCATTGTAGGGCCCACTAATGTCCCGCGAGTTAGGTTATCGTCCTTTTTGCAGCTCAAGAAGTACGATCCGAGATTAAAAAATAGCGCAAAAGAAGAAAAATAGCCCGAAACTGATGAAAATGTTCGATTTTCAGCTTCGAAAATAGGTCCAGTCCAGCAGGCTCATTGCCTTCGTCGTAGAGCTCTTGGAGAGCTTTCCAACACTATGCTGTCCGCTGCAGAACTCCTTATGGAACAAAAGTTATGGGCACCAGAGCGACGGAGACCTGGTCACAAGCCCCAAGCCCTCGGTTTGCAGGCCCAGACTCTACGTGAATCGAAGTTGTCTTGCCCAAAGCGTCGTGGAATTCGGTAATAGAAATAGGATGGATAAAGCATCCTGGCAAGCCTAACCGGGGCAAAAAAAATTGAAAAGGGGGTGCAACACGAGGACTTCATAGGGGGTCACCCATCCTAGTACTACTCTCACCCAAGCACGCTTAACTTCGGTGTTCTGATGGGATCCGGTGCATTAGTGCTGGTAAGTTTGCACCAGTCATGTTGAGGATACAAATCCCATATGTGTTGACGGTTCATAGTCCCAGCCCAAAGAGATAGCCCATTAAAAAGGCCCAATGGGCTTAACAACAACCCATCCACTTCAACAACGCAGCACCCTTGCAAGACGTGATATCGACGAATTGTAGGGCCCTCTAATGTCCCGCGAGTTAGATTGTCATCCTTTTCGCGGCTCACGTTGTACTATTTAGGATAAAAAATAGCATAAATGAAGAAAAGTGGCCCAAAACTGATGAAAACGTTTGATTTTGGGCTCTGATAATAGGCACAGCCGAGCAAATTTGTTACCCCCGTCGTAGAGCTCTCGGAGAGCTTTCCAACGATATGTTGTGCGCCGCATAACTCCTTACGAATCAGAAGTTATGGGCACCGGTGTGACGAAGACCTGGTCACAAGCCCCACGCCCTCGGTTTGCGGGCAAAGCCTCTACGTGAAGCGAAGTTGCCTTTCCCAAGGTGCCGTGGGTTTCAGTAATAGAAATGTGATCGATAAAGCATCTTGGCAAGCCTAATCGGGGCAAAAAAAAATTGAAAAGGGAGGTGCAACACGAGGTCTTCCCAGGGGGTCACCCATCCTAGTACTACTCTCACCCAAGCACTCTTAACTTCGGAGTTCTGGTGGGATCCGATGCAATAGTGCTGGTATGATCGCATCGGTCATGTTGAGGTCACAAATCCCTTATGTGTTGACAATTCACAGTCCTAGCCCAGAGAGACAGCCCATTCAAAAGGCCCAATGGGCTTAATGACAACCCATCCGCTTCATCAATGCAGCATCCTCGCAAGATGTGATATAGACGCGTTGTAGGCCCCTCTAATGTCCCGAAAGTTAGGTTGTCGTCCTTTTCGTGGCTTATGATGTACGATCCGGGACAAAAAAATAGTGCAAAATAAGAAAATGGCCCAAAATTGATGAAAATATTCACTTTTGGGCTCCAAAAATAGGCACTGCCGAGTAGGCTTGCTTTCCTTGTCGTAGAGCTCTCGGAGAGCTTTCCAACGGTATGCTGTGCGCCGCGTAGCTCCATGCGGATCAAAAGTTATGGGCACCGGAGCGACGGAGATCTGGTCACAAGGCCCACACCCTCGGTTTATGGGCCGAGCCACTACGCGAAGTGAAGTTGTCTTACCCGAGATGCCGTGGGATTCAGAAATAGAAATGTGATGGATAAAGCATCTAGGCAAGCCTAACCGGGGCAAAAAAAAATTGAAAATGGGGGTACAAAACGAGGACTTCCCAGGGGGTCACCCATCCTAGTACTACTCTCGGCCAAGCACTCTAAAGTTCGGATTTCTGATGGGATCCGGTGCATTTGTGCTTGTATGATTGCACTGGTCATGTTGAGGGCACAAATCCCTTATATGTTGATGGTTCACAGTCCCAGCGTAGAGAGATGGCCCATTCAAAAGGCGCAATAGGCTTAACGACAACCCATCCGCTTAAAAAACGTAGCATCCTTACAAGATGTGATATCCACGTGTAGTACGACCCTCTAATGTCCTGCGAGTTAGGTTGTCATCCTCTTCGCGGCTCACGACGTACGATTCGGGACAAAAAAATAGTAAAAAAGAAGAAAAGTAGCCCGAAACTGAGAAAACATTTGATTTTGTGCTCCTAAAATAGGTACCGCAGAGCAGGCTTGCTACCCCCATCGTAGAGCTCTCAGAGAGCTTTCCAACGGTATGCTATGAGCCGCGTAACTCCCTACGGATCAAAAGTTATGGGCACCGGAGCGATGGAGACCATGTCACAAGCCCAATGCCCTCGGTTTACGAGCCCAGCCTTTATGTGAAGAGAAGTTGTCTTGCGCAAGGTGCCGTGGGATTTAGTAATAGAAATGAGGTGGATAAAGCATCTTAGTAAGCCTAACCGGGGCAAAAAAAATTGAAAAGGGGGGGTGCAACATGAGGACTTCCCAGGGGGTCACCTCTCCTAGTACTATTCTCGACCAAGCACTCTTAACTTCGAAGTTCTGATGGGATCCGGTGCATTAATGCTGGTACGCTCGCACCGGTCATGTTGAGGGCACAAATCCCTTATGTGTTGACGGTTCATAGTCCCAGCCGAGAGAGATGGCCCATTCAAAAGGCCCAATGAGCTTAACGGCAACCCATCTGTTTCAACAATGCAGCATCCACGCAAGACGTGATATCGACGCGTTGTAAGGCCCACTAATGTCCCGCGAGCTAGGTTGTCTTCCTTTTCGCTGCTCAAGACGTACGATCCGAGATTAAAAAACATCGCAAAAGAAGAAAAATAGCCCGAAACTGATGAAAACGTTCGATTTTCAACTCCAAAAATAGGTACAGCCCAGCAGGCTCATTGCCCTCGTCGTAGAGCTCTTGGAAAGCTTTCCAACGCTATGTTTTCCACCGCGGAACTCCTTACAGATCAAAATTTATGGGCACTAGGGCGACGGAGATTTGGTCATAAGCCCCACGCACTCGGTTTACAGGTCGTTCCTATAAGTAAAGCGAAGTTGTCTTGCCCAAGGTATCGTGGGATTCAGTAATACAAATGTGGTGGATAAAGCATCCTGGCAAGCCTAACCGGGGCAAAAAAAATTGAAAAGGGGGGTGCAAAACGAGGACTTCCCAGGGGGTCACCCGTCCTAGTACTACTCTTACCCAAGCACTCTTAACTTCGGGGTTCTAATGGGATCCAGTGCATTAGTACTGGTAAGATCGCAACAGTCATGTTGAGGGCACAAATCCCATATGTGTTGACGGTTCACAGTCCCAACTCAGAGAGATGGCCCATTCAAAAGGCCCAATGGGCTTAACGACAACCATTCTGCTTTAACAATGCAGCATCCTCGCAAGACGTGATATCGACACGTTATAGGGCCCTCTATTGTCCTGCGAGTTAGGTTGTCATCTTTTTCGCTGCTCACGATGTACTATTTGGGATGAAAAAACAACGTAAATGAAGAAAAGTGGCCCGAAACTGATGAAAACGTTTGATTTTAGGCTTTGATAATAGGCACAGCCGAGCAAATTTGTTGCCCCTGAACGCGGAAAAGGATCCATTGAATTTGAAAGAATTGAACGAGGAGCCGTATGAGGTGAAAAATTCATGTACGGTTCTGTAGAGTGGCAGTAAGGGTGACTTATCTGTCAACTTTTCCACTATCACCCCCAAAAAACCAAACTCTACCTTACGTAAAGTTTAACATTTCAGAATAGTAGAAATAAAATTTTTGTTATGTCTTCATCATTTAGGAAAAATTTCCATTTCCAAGATCTCAGAATGAATCACTGATGTAGAGCTCTCGGAGAGGTTTCCAACGGTATGCTGCGAGTTGCGTAACTCCTTACGGATCAAAAGTTATAGGCACCAGAGCGACGTAGACCTGGTCATAAGCCCCACGTCCTTGGTTTACGGGCCCAGCCTCTATGTGAAACAAAGTTGTCTTGCCTAAGGTGCCGTGGGATTCGGTAATAAAAATGTGATGGATAAAGCATCTTGGCAAGCCAAACCGGGGCAAAAAAAATTGAAAATGGGGGTGCAACACAAGGACTTCCCAAGAGGTCACCCATCCTAGTACTACTTTCGCCCAAGCACTCTTAACCTCGAAGCTCTGATGGGATTCAGTGCATTAGTGCTGGTATGATCGCACCGGTCATGTTGAGGTCACAAATCACTTATGTGTTGACGGTTCACTGTTCCAGCCCAGAGAGATGGCCCATTCAAAAGGCCCAATGGGCTTAACAACAACCCATCCACTTCAACAACGCAGCAACCTCGCATGACGAGATATCAATGCATTGTAAAAGTCTCTAATGTCTCGCGAGTTAGGTTGTCGTCCTTTTTTAGACTCATGACGTACGATCCGGGACAAAAAAATAGTGCAAAAGAAGAAAAGTGGCCCAAAATTAATAAAAATGTTCTATTTTGGGCTCCAAAAATAGGCGCAATCCAGCAGGCTTCCTGCCCCTATCGTAGAGCTCTCGGAGTGCTTTCCAACGGTATGCTGTGCGCCGTGTAACTCCTTAGGGATCAAAAGTTATGGTCACCGGAGCGACGAATACCTGGTCACAAGCCCCACGCTCTCCGTTTACGGGCCTAGCCTCTACGTGAAGTGAAGTTGTCTTGCCCAAGGTGTCGTGGGATTCGGTAATAGAAATGTGGTCCATAAAGCGTCTTGGCAAGCCTAACCAGGGAAAAAAAATATTAAAAAGGGGGGTGCAACACGAGGTCTTCCCAGGGGATCACCCAACCTAGTACTACTCTCGCCCAAGCACTCATAACTTTGGGGTTCTAATTGGATCTGGTGCATTAGTACTGGTATTATCGCACCCGTCATATTGAGGACACAAATCCCTTATGTGTTGTCGGTTCACAGTCCTAGCCCAGAGAGATGTCCCATTCAAAAGGCCCAATAGGCTTAACGACAACCTATCCACTTCAACAACGCAGCATCCTTGCAAGACGTGATATCGACGAGTTGTAGCGTCCTATAATGTCCTGCGCGTTAGATTGTCATCATTTTCGCGTCTAACGACGTATGATCCGGGATGAAAAAATAGCGTAAAGGAAGAAAAGTGGCCCAAAACTGGTGAAAACATTTGATTTTAGGCTCCGAAAACACGCACAGCCACGCAAGCTTGCTTCCCCCATCTTAGAGCTCGCGGTGAGCTTTCCAACGGTATGTTGTGCGCCGCGTAACTCCTTACGGATCAAAAGTTGTGGGCACCAAAGCTACGGAGACTTGGTCACAAGCCCCAGGCCCTCAGTTCACGGGCCGACCCCTTACGTGAAGCGAAGTTATATTGCCCAAGGTGCCATGGGATTCTGTAACAAAAATGTGATGGACTAAGCATCTTGGCAAGCCTAACTGGGGGAAAAAAATTGAAATGGGGGGTGCAAAACAAGGACTTCCCAGGGGGTCACCCATCCTAGTACTACTCTCGCCCAAACACTCTAAACTTTGGAGTTCTGATGGCATCCGGTGCATTAGTGCTGGTAAGATCGCACCGGTCATGTTGAGGGCATAAATCCCATATGTGTTGACGGTTCATAGTCCCAGCCTAGTGAGATTGCCCATTCAAAAGGCCCAATGGGCTTAATGACAACCCATCTGCTTCAACAATGCAGCATCCTTGCAAGACGTGATAACGACGCGTTGTAGGGCCCTCTAATGTCCTACTAGTTAGGTTGTCATCCTTTTTGTAGTTCACGACGTACGATCCGGGATGAAAAAATAGTGCAAAAGTAGAAAAATGGCCCAAAACTTAAGAAAATGTTCAATTTTGGGCTCCAAAAACAAGCACAACTGAACAAGCTTGCTGCCACCATCGTAGAGCTCTCAGAGAGCTTTCCAACGGTATGCTGTGCGCCGCATAACTCCTTACGGATCAAAAGTTATGGGCACCGGAGCGACAGAAACCTGGTCACAAGCCCCACGCCCTCAGTTTACGGGCCCAGCCTCTACGTGAAGCAAAGTTGTCTTGCCCAACGTACCGTGGGATTCGATAATATAAATGTGGTGGATAAACCATCTTCGTAAGCCTACAAAAAAAATTGAAAAGGGGGATGCATCACGAGGATTTCCTAGGGAGACACATCCGAGTACTACTCTCGCCCAAGCACTCTTAACTTCGGAGTTCTGGTGGGAACCGGTGCAATAGTACTGGTGTGATCGCATCGGTCATGTTGAGGGTACAAATCCCTTATGTGTTGATAGTTCACAGTCCTAGCCCAGAGAGATGACCCATTCAAAAGGCCCAATGGGCTTAACGATAACCCATTCACTTCAACAACGCAGCATCCTCGCAAGACGTGATATCACCGTGTTGTAGGGCCCTTTAATGTCCCGGGAGTTAGGATGTCGTCCTTTTCGCGTCTCACGACGTACGACCTGGGATGAAAAATAGCGCAAAAGCAGAAAAGTGGCCTGAAACTGATGAATAAGTTCGATTTTGGGCTCTGAAAATAGGCATAGCCAAGCAGGCTTGCTTTCCTTATTGTAGAGCTCTCGGAGAGCTTTCCAACGGTATGCTGTGCGCCGCGTAACTCCTTACGGATCAAAAGTTATGGGCACCGGACCGACGGATGTCACGCCCCAACCCGACCTATAAAGGTTAGACTAGGGTATGATCTAAACATTCAAATCATTTCACGTACTTAATCGTCATTAAGGTTTAATGCTTAATGTTATCCTAGAACTCCAAAAAAAAGTCTCCGAAAAACCAGCAGCATAACGGTTGTAATTGGCTCTTTAGTGTGACCTAATTTCCTAAACGCCTCAAAACTTTCAATCTCAAATTCGATTCCAACTAAGATTACTATTTATCACCAATTGAAATGCCTATTAGTTGTCTCGAAGTCTCGTTTGATTAACAACCTAGCATGATAACTATGTCTCGTTTGTTTGTCAATCCCTGTTACAAAAGTACTTGTTGATCCTAACTTACCAATGAGTACCTGCTTAAGATTGGATAGATTTATTTTACTTAACTCTTATCTAGTACTTCAAAGCCTGCAGAAATTACCAATCAAAGTAGCAAAATGAGCAAATAGGGCATCTGTCTAGTTAATATCGGTACAAATCAAAATTAGACCCCAAGTTACAACGGGGGTCATTTACAATAATGACAACAAGTAACATAAGGAATAGTCTTCAAAGCAACATATCGTTCACAAAATAGCCACAGTCAAGTAAGGCACGTAGGGCAAACAATCACTCCTATTCCTGATCTTCTTCACCTGGGATGATAAAAGAGGGTGAGTCCTTATGAACTCAACGAGGGGGAACGAGAAATACATTTTGAAACTCTTTTTCCGATTAACTTATGAAAAACCCCTTTTGAAAACATGTCACATATTACAAGTAATAAGGTACGCAAAGTATAAGAATCAAATTGAGCAACAGATACAATTACCAATCATTCAAGGATACGATGAGCATTTGCTCTCAATATCGATTTCGATACGATTGTTGCGGCCGACTTCAATAATCCACTCATCGCTCCCATTTGGGTGTACTCCGGATGTACCCCGAAAACCTACGACCCAACTCTCCTAGAGGGAATTGGACCATGGTAGTCACGATAGCACCGGCAAGCCCGATGTCGCCTGGCGTGCATGAAACGCTACCATGCCACAATGAAAGGTTGCAATCTTGTATGCAATGCACATTTATAACATTTAACATATCACATTAGGAGGACAACAAAGTAGGTTGCCTCCGAGCAGTTATAAGATTTCACGTTGACAAGTAAACACACAAGGCATGCTTGACATGTAATTTTACTTGTAAAACACATGGAGTTATATGAATATTAAATGAGCAGCCATGTAACACATGTAAATCAAGTCATATAGCCGATTTCGGGGTTCACAAAATCAAGAAATAAGATTATATAGCATGCAACGACGTTTACTTTAGACCGGGTGCAAGCAAAGTCTCCTTATCAACATATAATCATCGGGAATCAAATTTAGGGCTATAAGGACATATACGGGCAGCCTATTAACTTTCCTCAATATCATTCATAATTCACAAAAGGGCGGTTTAGGACTCGAGAACCTACGGGGCCCTTAGGGTTTGCTAGGCCGTGCTCGGGGTTGGTTCTTTTGCTAATCACCATAAGAAATTCTTAAACCATTTCAAACATACATAACATTTATTAGGCAGCCCACTAATCACACAATAAAACACAATAACCATAGGATCATCGCTTAGCGAGTTTTCATAGTCGATAGGGTTTCTTTTCATGCTTACACGTGCGATTAAGCCACAAGTTGACAAGTAATTAAACCCAAGCCATGCATTGATTAATTAAAACATCCTCAAGCATCCAAAACAGTCCACACAACATCTAAGTGCCACAATCCCAAGCATTCACTACCACAAGAGAAGTTACAACATTTTTCAAAGCATATCACTAAACAAAATCTCACTGCAATGGTCCATTTTCCCACAATCATTTATACAAGCAAACAATCTCCAATTCTAGTGAGAAAAATGTCAAATTAAAGCTTAAGGAGTGATTTAAATCCAGAAATAAATCTCGCATCATTTGGAGTTCGGATTCAAGAGTTATAACTAAAACCATGAGACTATGCAAAACTGTCCAGATTCGTACATATTTCAATACTTGCCATTTTTGAGCGTCTGAGGGTCAGATTTAGCTTTAGTCTATTTCTGATAAAAATGTCCAGAATGGAAAACTCTATCAGTCTACCAACTCTCATGCATTTTAGATATAATTTACTAAGTCAAAATGGGTTCATTCTATGAGGACAGTGAACTGCCAAAAACCTGCTCCATTTTCCCAGATTTTCCAGATTTAGACACCCTTCGATGTTTTTCCATTTTGGAGACCTTAGATTCAAAATTGGCCTTGGCCTATTTCTACAAAAAATTCTCAGAACTGGCAAAACTAGTCACCTACCAATTTTCACGCATTTTCAACATCGTTTACCAGGCCAAATACACTTCGTCCTAACAAGTCAGAATCTGCCATTTTCGCGATTTTATCTATCTTCAAGTTCTAGCTAAAAATCTTGGCATGCATGGTTACAAACGCTGATGTACACACATATACCACAAGTACATAGGTAAATATAGATATATAAGGCTTGCATGTGGTTTTTGAAAGCTTTTAAAAAGGATTAACCCTCACCTTAGCCTATTGACAACAAATGATGCTCAAAACTCTTGAAGATGCACAAATGGTCTTCTCTCCTTGTTTGACCGAGAGATATTGCTTTATTTCATTAATTCCTAGCTGAGTTACCATGTCCTTATTATGTGCATGTGGTTGAACAAAAGTGAGATGAAAGAAAGCTATCAACATACCTAGGGCCGAAATGAAGAGCTCTAAGAGCTTGCATGCAAATTTTCTTGCTTCTAGCTTGCTTGGTCATGCTTCCTAGGTCCTTGAGTGTCTTGGTAAGCTTTAGAAGAGGAGCTTAAGCTATGGAACTTGAGAGTGCAGCTTTGGCCGAGAGAGAGAGAGAGAGAGAGAGAGAGAAATGAGAGAATGAGAGTTGAGAGAATGTTTGGAAAGAATGAAGTGTTGGTGTAAGCATGTGTCGGCCTTGGGCTTCTAAAATTTCTGATTTTTGTGTCTTCAAGAGCATATTTTGAATTGTTGTTTGGAATGGCATTGTAAGGGCCGAGAACGAGAGAGAATTTGAGGGCAAAAGGAAGATGAAATTGTTAGAAAATTGTTGCATGCTTGTCTCGGCCTTGGGCTTGGCAAAAATTCTGATTTTGTATCATCTTTTAGCATGGTTTGATTTTGAAATTGCAAAGCAAGCACAAGCTCTTCACATGGTTGGCCACGCTTGTGAAATTTCTGAATTTTGTCTTGTTTTGAGCTTATTTTATTGTGTGCTTGGGATGTACAAAAGAATAAATAATAAAGAATAAGAATGTTTAGCTTTTGGTAAAATTTTGTCTTCTAGTGCATTGACATAGCATTTTAATATTAGTTAGTGGAATTTGTAGGATTAATTAATAATCTAGTGCTTCGTACAAGGTGCTTTCTTGATTAACGTGCAGGTATGCTTATCTAGATCTAGGGCACGTACTACGAGGTAGGGCACAAACAACGAGACAAATGCACGTTTTTCAAATAAATGCATGTAACTCCAATTGAATGCACATAATTCAACATAGGCATGTAAAACGAGACACGACTCTTAAACCTAGGTCAAAGCATGCAATTCTAGGTTAGGGTACACGAAACGAGGTATCACATGCAAATCGAGGTCAGGCCTCACATCCTCCCCTCCTTAAAATAATTTCATCCCAAAATTCAATATTACCTTTGAAATAATGCTGGATACTGTTGCTCCATTTGGTCTTGTCTTTCCCATGTTGCTTCTTCAACCCAATGGTGATCCCACAACATTTTCACCATCAGTATCGACTTATTACTTAATTCCCGATCTTGCTCGTCTAGGATCCGAATAGGCTTTTCTTCATAAGACAAGTTCTCCTGAAGTTGCAACGATTTTGGCTCCAAGATATGCGATGGATCAGGGTGATACTTCCGTAGCATTGAAACATGAAAGACACCATGAATATTGGAGAGGTTTTGGGGTAGATCCAGACGATACGCCAATTTGCCAACCTTCTCAATTATCCCAAATGGTCCTACAAACCTCGAGCTCAACTTTCCACCTTTGCCGTGTTTAATCAGTCCCTTTCGAGGTGATAACTTCATGAACACCTTGTCGCCGACCTCAAACTCTAGACTCCGCCTCCGCCGGTCTGCATAACGTTTTTACCTGCTTTGAGCGGTAAGCATCCGTTTCCGGATGAGATGGACATTTTCTACAGTCTTCATAAGTTCAGGTGGAAGGGTCGGGTCAAAAGTTTTTGTCTCACCTACTTCATCCTAGTAAATTGGGGATCGACACTTACGTCCATACAGTGCCTCAAATGGGGCCATCCCGATAGTGGCCTGATAGCTGTTATTATAAGCAAACTCCGCTAGAGGCAGATACTTTTCCTAACCTTTTCCGAAGTCTAGAACACACGCCCTCAGCATATCCTTCAGAATCTGAATAGTTCTCTCAGATTGTCCATCAGTCTGAGGGTGATAAGCCGTGCTGAAACTCAACTTCATTCCCAAAGCTTCTTGCAATCTCTTCGAAAATCGGGAAGTAAAATGAGGATCCCTATCTGATACAATACTCACAGGCATCCCATGCAACCTTACAATATTTGCCACATACATATCTCCCAGTTTCTCAGGACTATCCTCCTTGTTCATCGGTAAGAAGTGCGCTGACTTGGTCAATCTATCCACTATGACCCAAACGGCGTCATGACCCTTTTGTGATTTAGGCAAATCCATGATAAAATCCATAGTTATGTGTTCCCATTTCCGTTGAGGAATTTCCAATGGTTGAAGTAAACCTGCCGGTCGTTGATGTTCTGCTTTGACTATCTGGCAAGTTAAACATCGTGCCACAAATACCGCGATCTCCCTCTTCATATTATTCCACCAATAGTGTTGTTTCAAATCCCAGTACATCTTTGTTCCGCCGGGGTGAATAGTATATCTTGAGTTATGGGCTTCTTCAAGAATCTTCTTTTTCAACTCTGGATCATTAGGAATACAAATTCGATTCCTGAACCTCCAAATACCATCATCATGAAACTTGAAATCTGTGTTGCTTTCTTTAATCTTCTGAAACTGTTGGTCCTTCTGTTGAGCCTCTCGTAATTCAGACAACAAGGTCGACTGAACTTGTGTAGTGGCAAATAGTAACCCTTTTTGAGTCAATTGTGGATTCCACAAAAAGGCTTCCTCTAACAACTCCTGCACCTTAACTTCCAGTTTTGCCATGCTCGGTTTCCGGCTTAAGGCATCTGCAACTACATTTGCTTTACCGGGCACATAATTGATTGTGCAGTTATAATCATCCAAAAGCTCCATCCACCGTCTTTGTCTCATGTTCAACTCTTTTTGTGAGAACAAGTATTTCAAGCTCTTGTGATCAGTAAACACCTCGAACTTGTTACCCCACAGATAGTGCCTCCATTTCTTGAGTGCAAACACAATAGCCGCTAACTCCAAATCATGCGTCGGGTAGTTCAATTCATACGGTTTCAGTTTCCTAGAGGCATGTGCAATCACTCTACCATTTTGCATCAACACACAACCCAGTCCTTCCTTCGAAGCATCGCTATAGATTACAAAACCTTGACTCCCTTCAGGCAATGCAAGAACAGGTGTGGTAGTCAATCTTTTCTTCAGTTCTTGAAAGTTGTTCTCACACTTGTCATCCCACACGAACTTTGTTTTCTTTTGAGTGAGTTTTGTAAGCGGTCCTGTAATCTTTGAGAAATCCTTCACGAACCTCCGATAATAGCCGGCTAGACCGAGAAAACTCTGAACTTCCGTAACATTTTCCTGTTTCTTCCAAGACATCACCGCTTCTATCTTTGCTGGGTCCACCTGTCATGCCCCAACCCGACCTATAAGGGTTAGACTAGGGTGTGATCTAAACATTCAAGTCATATCACGCACTTAATCGTTCATGAAAGTTTAACACTTAATGTTTAGCCTAAACTCCACAAAATTCTCTGAAAAACCGGCAGCATAACGGCTGTAATTGGGCTCTTTAGTTTGACCTAATTTTCTAAGCGCCTCAAAATTTCCAATCTCAATTTCATTTCCAACTGAGATTACTATTTATCATCAATCGAAACGCCTTCTAGTTATCTCGAAGTCTCATTTGATTAACAACCTAGCATGATACTATGTCTCGTTTGTTTGTTAATCCTTGTTACAAAAGTACTTGTTGATCTTAGCCTACCAATGAGTACCTGCTCAAGATTGGATAGATTCATTTTACCTAATCCTTTACTTGATACTTCATAAACTTGCGATAGATACTAACCAGTAGCGATAGCAAAAACGACCATAGTAGTGTCTATCTAGTTATGATCGGTACAAGCCAAAATTAGACCCCAAATTACAACGGGGGTCATTTACAATACAACAACAATCAACATAAGAAACAATCTTCAAACAACATATCGTTCACAAAATGGCCATAGTCAAGAAATGCACGTAGGGCAAACAATCATTCCAAGGAATCATCAAAAAGCACGTTGTCCTCGGGTACCTGTTCCTGGTCTTCTTCACCTGAGATGATAAAAGAGGGTGAGTCCTTATGAACTCAGCGAGGGGAAACGAGAAATATATTTTGAAACTCTTTTTCCGGTTCAACTTATAAAAACTCTTTTTGCGAGGGGAAACGAGAAATATATTTTGAAACTCTTTTTCCGGTTCAACTTATAAAAACTCTTTTTGCAAGCATGACATATATCACAAGTAAGTTCATAATGTAATATAAAAGTAAAAGAACACAATTAACCGTCTTTCCTCCCCGAGGTCCTCTAGGAACCAAGCGAGAGTACTTATACACATAGTGAAAAGGATACGGTGAGCTTTTGCTCTCAGTTTATTTCCAGTATCAGTTGTTGCGGCCGACTTCAAATCATCCCCTTATCATGCCAAATAGGTGTACTCCGTATGTATCCCGAAATCCTACGATCCAACTCTCCGAGGAAGTCCAGCACGCAAGCGAGAGAGGGAATTGGACAATGGTAGTCACGGTTGCACCGGTAAGCCCAATGCCGCCCGGTGTGTGTGAACGCTACCACGCCAGAATGAAAGGTTGCAACCTTGTATGCAATGAACATTTATGACATTTAATATATCACATTAGGAGGACAACAAAGTAGGTCACCTCCGAGCAGTCATAAGATTGCACATTGACAAGTAAACAAGTGAGGCACGATATGACAGGCAATTTCACTTATGAAGCACATGGAGTTATATGAATATTAAACGGGAAGCCATGTAACGCATGTAAATCAAGTCATATAATTCATTTCGAAGTTCACGTAATTGAACAATAAGGTCATACAACATGCAACGATATTTACGTGGGACCGGGTGCGAGAAAAGCCTACTTGTCAACATGTAATCATCGGAACCACATTTAGGACTATAAGGGCAACTACGGTCAGCCTACTAGTCACATAATTGAACTCGATGTCCATAGGATCAACACTTAATGAATCTTCTTAGTCATTAGGGTTTCAATTCATGCTCACCCGTGCGATTAAGCCCTAAGTTGTCAAGTAAATAAACTCAAGCCATGCATCGATTAATTAAAACACCCTCAAGCATTCAAAAAAGTCCACACAGCATCTAAGTGCCATAATCCCAAGCATTTAATACAACAAGAGAAGTTACAATAATTTTCAAAGCATATCACTAAATGAAAACCCCACTGCAATGGTCTGTTTTCTGGAAATCATTGAGACAAGCAAACAATCTCCAATTCCAGTGAATAAAATGTCAAATTAAATCTTAAGGAGTGAACTAAATCCAGAAACAAACCTCGCATCATTTGGAGTTCGGGTTCAAAAGTTATAGCCAAAACCGCGACACTACGCAAAATTGTCCAGATTTGCACACATTTCAATACTTGTCGTTTTTGAGGACCTTAATGTCAGATTTAGCCTTAGTCTATTTCTGACCAAAATGTCCAAAATGGAAAACTCTAGTATTATATCAAATTTCATGCATTGTGGACATCATTTACTAAGTCAAAACTGATTCGTTCTACAAGAACAGTGAATCTGCCAAAACCTGCTTCATTTTCCCAGATTTTCCAGATTTGGACACCTTTCAATGTTTTTCCATTTTGTGGATGTTAGAGTCAACATTAGCTTTGCCCTATTTCTATGAAAAATTCTCAAAACTGGCAAAACTAGTCACCTACCAACTTTCATGCATTTTTAACCTCATTTATCTGGTCAAAATCACTTTGTTCCAACAGAACAGAAAGCTGCCAAATACGCGATTTCACCTATCTTCACATTCTAGCCAAATATCTTGCCATGCATGTTTACAAATGCTCATATACACCCATATATCACAAGTAAAAAAGTAATAATAGACATTTAAAGGCATGAATGTGGTTTTTTGAAGCTTTTCAAAAGAGTTTTAGCCCTCACCTTAGCAAGACAACAATGAAGATGCACAAAACTCTTGATGATGCACAAGGTCGCCCTTTTTCCTTGCTTAGCCGAGAGACAACTAGAGATTCTCTAATTCCTAGCTAAGTTACCATGTTCTTAGCAGGTGCAAGTGGCTGGAAGAAAAAGAAAATAAAATAGGAGCTATCAAACTTACCTAAGTCAAAATGAAGGTCCTATGAGCTTGCTTGTGCGTCTTTTGCATCCTAGCTTGCTTGGTCGAGCTCCTTAGTAGCTTGGAGGTCTTGATGAATCTTAGGATGATGAACTCAAGCTATGGAGAGTAGAATTTCAGCCAAGGTTGAGAGAGAGTGAGAGAAGAAATGAGAGAGTGAGAGAAAATGAGAGAATGTCAGAAAGAATGGAAGCTTTGAAATGTTTGATGCATGTGTCGTCCTAGGGCCTTGAAAATTCAGAATTTGTGTCTTTAAGGAGCATGTTTTTGAATAGTCTAGCATGGGCAAGTGAGTGGGTCGAGATTTTGATGCATTGGGTAGGATTTTGAGTCATTTTTTTTATGCTTTGTGTCATGAGCTTGTCATAGAATGTCTAGGTATAAATTTTGAAATTGCATTGCTTATTTAAATGCTCCATGTGGTCGGCCAAGCTTGTGCAAGATTCTGAATTTTTTGTCTTGGTTGAGCAATATAATATTGTGTGTTTGGGATGTGCAAAAGAATAAGGAATAAAGAATAAAGAATGCTTAGCTTTTGGTGCAATTTCGTCTTCTAGTGAGTTGAATTAGTATTTTAATATTAGTTAGTGGAGTTTGTAGGATTAATTAATGATCTAGTGCTTCGTGTGAGATGCTTTCTTGATTAGTGTGCAGACACGCTTTCCTAGGTTTAAGGCACGCACTACGAGGTAAGGCATGAACTACGAGACGAATGCACATTTTCCAACTAAATGTACGCAACCCTAAATATATGCACATACTTCAATGCAAGGCACATAAAATGAAACATGACTCTTAAACCTAGGTCAAGGCACGCAAATCTAGATTAGGCACATGAAATGAGGTATCGCACGCAAATCGAGGTCGGGTCTCACACAACCGCTATTCCCTATTGGGATATAATATGCCCCAAGAATGCAATCTGCCGCAACCAAAATTCGCATTTGCTAAACTTTGCATACAATTGATGCTCTCGAAGTTTCTGCAATACCAATCGTAGATGTTGTTCATGCTCAGCCTCGGATTTCGAGTATACCAAAATATCATCAATAAAGATCACCACAAATTGGTCCAAGGTTGAAACACCCTATTCATCAAGTCCATAAAAGCTACAGGGGCATTAGTTAGCCCAAATGGAATCACCACAAATTCATAATGCCCATATCTCGTCCTGAAAGCCATTTTAGGCACATCCTCCTTTTTTATCCGCAACTGGTAGTACTCTTGCCTCAAGTCGAGCTTCGAATACACTTTAGCTCCTTGAATTTGATCAAACAACTCGTCGATAAGTGAAAGTGGGTATTTATTCTTGATGGTCACTTGGTTCAATCATCGATAATCGATGCATAGCCTCAACGTTCCGTCTTTCTTCTTTACAAATAAGACTAGCGCGCCCCACGGAGAAGAACTTGGTTGAACAAACCCCTTCTTCAACAATCCTTGCAATTGGTCCTTCAATTCTTGTAGCTCGGCGAGTGCCATACGATAGGGAGCTTTAGATATCAGCTGGGTACCAGGTAGTAATTCTATTATGAACTCGATCTCCCGATCCGGGGGTAAACCAGGCAATTATTCTGGAAACACATCCGCATAATCTTTAATCACTGGCATCTCCTCCAATTTAGCTTTGTCCGACGGCTTGTTGATGAGGTAAGCTAAGTATCCACTACACCATTTTCTCAAGGACTTCACTGCTTTCGTAGATGAAATGATGGAACTCCTGGTGAAGTCTCTTCGACTCATTACCTCCAATATTGGTTGACCAGGTATCTGGAATTTTACAATCTTTGTCCGGCAATCTAGTTGGGCATGATGCTTTGCCAACCAGTCCATCCCTAAGATGACTTCATAGTCTCGAAAGGGTAACACTATAAGATTGGCTGAGAATTCCCTATCCTTAATTTGGATTTTACATGCTTTACAAGCTGAGCTAGTAACAAGTTTAGAACCCATCTGAGTACCAACTTCTACTTCGTAAGGCAAACATTCAACTTGTAATTTCACGCGTTGCACACATAAGGGAGTAATAAATGAATGAGTAGCTCCTGGATCAATTAACACCCTAACAAGTTGATTCAGTATCAAGAATGTACCTTCAACAACAGCAGTCTCCTCAAGAAGCTCCTCGCACTCAATAGCATAAGCTCGGGCCTGAACTCTAGGAACTGGAGTCTTGCCTTTACCAGCTGGTTTAATCTGATTTTGTCCCCCTTGCCATTTAGGGCAGTCCTTAACCTGGAGTTGATCTCTGCCACACCCTACACATCGTCCCGATTTCCTCCACCATTGGGCCTCGGTGTGGCCCTTCCTGTTACAGTAAGAACATGTGACAGTCTGAGTAGTAGGTGAACTACCTGTGGATCTACGGGTGGAAGAGGCTGATGGTGCTTTAGTCGGGCCACGGTTATTAACTGGTCTGTTCTGGCTCTGGCCCTAACTGTGACTCTGAGTCTGGAATTTCCTCTGTTGTCCTGGAAGCTAATATGGTTTCTTGTTCGGCTGGCTTGAACCGGCTCTATTAAGTTTTCTCTTCTCAACTCGGGAGGCAGCAGCAAGGAGAGCAGAATATGTAGTGAAGTCATGCGAAACCAACTGATCCTGAATTTCTGGCCTCAACCCATTCGTAAATTTCCACATCTTCGCCTCAGGGGTACTGACCATGTATTGAGCATAACGAGACAGTGGGTCAAAACGAACCTCATACTAGGCCACCGTCATGTTGCCCTGATTCACGTGCATGAATTCTTCAATTCACCTATGTCTGGAAACTGCAGGCACGTATTTCTCCTTGAATGCCTTAACAAAATTACCCCACAAGTGAGGTGTATGATCAGTTTCCCAAAGTGCCTCCACAGTTTGCCATAAATGCTCAGCATCCCCGTACAACAGAAACACAGCGAACTCAACCTTTTCTTCATCAATATAGTCAAGTGGCCTGAAAATCCTTTCAATCTCGGACAGCCAAGCCTCGGCCTTTTCATCATCAGCTTCCCCATAGAATTTGGACGGGCGAAAGTCAAGGAACTCCCGCATTCTGCTATTTCTCCCATTGTTACCACCATTCCTGTTGTTGTTGTTGTTGTTGTTTGCTTCACGTGCATCTTGACGTTCCATTACTCGCGACACGTGACCCATAGCATTCGCCATCATGTTAAACATGGCCATGCCGGGAATAGTTTGATGAGCATCTCCGGCTTCTTGAGGCTCACCACTCTTATTGGTATTGCGGGTACTAGGGCCAGCCATCTTAGGCACAGATTATTATGCACAATTTATTGGAATACGACAAAACAAGAATTTAGTATAAGGTATGCAACATACAATTTACATAGACACATAATTTTTGAAACAGTTAAGACATGTTAATCACATAAGCACTTAGAAATAGAGAAGGCACAATTGATATTGTCACACATTAAAACACATAAACAAGTCATCCCAATACTCTTAGGGCTTCTACCCATGGTCCGAGAGTTAAACCTGGCTCTGATACCATTAATCTAAGGTGTCACGCCCCAACCCGACCTATAGAAGTTAGACTAGGGTGTGATCTAAACATTCATATCATTTCACGTACTTAATCGTTCATTAAGGTTTAACGCTTAACGTTAGCCTAGAACTCCAAAAAAAAGTCTCCGGAAAACTGGTAGCATAATGCCTGTAATTGGCTCTTTAGTGTGACCTAATTTCCTAAACGCCTCAAAACTTTCAATCTCAAATTCGATTCCAACTAAGATTACTATTTATCACCAACTGAAATGCCTACTAGTTGTCTCGAAGTCTCTTTTGATTAACAACCTAGCATGATAACTATGTCTCGTTTGTTTGTCAATCCCTATTACAAAAGTACTTGTTGATCTTAGCTTACCAATGAGTACCTGCTTAAGATTGGATAGATTCATTTTACTTAACTCTCATCTAGTACATCATAAGCCTGCAAAAGTTATCAATCAAAGTAGTAAAACGAGCAAATAGGGTGTCTGTCTAGTTAATATCGGTACAAATCAAAATTAGACCCCAAATTACAAGAGGGTCATTTACAATAACGACAACAAGTAACATAAGGAATAGTCTTCAAAGCAACATATCGTTCACAAAATAGCCACAATCAAGTAAGGCACGTAGGGCAAGCAATCACTCCAAGGAGTCATCAATAGGCACGTTATCCTCAGGTACCTATTCCTAATCTTCTTCACCTGAGATGATAAAAGAGGGTGAGTCCTTATGAACTCAACAAGGGGGAATAAGAAATACGTTTTGAAACTCTTTTTCCGGTTAACTTATGAAAAAACCCTTTTGAAAATATGTCACGTATTACAAGTAATAAGGTACGCAAAGTATAAGAACCAAGGCAACACGGTGCTTGGATCGCCATGACATTTAAACATCAACAATTGTCTTATCGCAACGCTTGCATCGTTGCTGTACAGAAACCGATGCCACATGTGCTAGGCGAGTCTCGCATCACGCAGGCCCAATGACACGTCGGGGGACGGGAATGTCCCCCAATGTGTACCTAGCCGGCGGCACGGGGATGGCTAGTTTTGTGCTTGGGCAACCACTCGCCCCATCATTAGCCATCCCAATGACATCGACGGTGTTGCAGCACTAAGATGGATAATGAAGGGCTAGGGAAGCCACCACGTTCCTCATTAGCCATCTTGGTGCCGCGCCGAGGGACATGCTGGGGGACGCGGGGCGGGGGTGGCACGGCCCCAACGCACGAGTATGCAATGCAATACCTCAGCGTGATTCACTCGGTAGGCATTCCCGCCCACAATATAGCCCACGATATAGCCTACAATGTGCCACGAAGTGCCCACAACGTCCCCCCGCATGGCCCTCGACCAGGAGGCTTGACACCACATACCCCTTATAATACATTTAAATGCAAAAACCCAAGTGACAGGAGTAGCATACATTTTGCCAGAGATTCATAATGGCTGTTTTACACTATAAAAGGCCCCATAAGGCATGATCTTTGTACCCAACTTGCTCCTAATTGATATCATATGATATCCAAATGCTTTAAAAAAAATTTTTAATTTTTTTTAAATATTTAATAATTACGAAAAATATGAAAAAATCAGAAAAAATAGTAGAAAAATGAGAAAAAATTATATTAATTCCTACATTAATTTGTTAAATAATATTCAAAAATATTTTTTTCAAAAAATTAATTTTTAATATTTAAAAATTACGAAAAATAGGAAAAAATCACAAAAAACACTAGAAAAATCAGGAAAATTTATATTAATTCATAGATTAATTAGTTTAGATGATATTTGGCGTTACAATTTGTTTTGGATGGATTGGGAAACCGATTAATCTATTTCGCCTCACAAATGAGACGAACAGCTTGTCGGACAAGGCAAAAGTTAAGACTACTTCGTAGATTCGGAAACCACTTGTACAAGAATATCAATGTCTACATTCGTGTCATAATACATTTCGCATGCCCAATTCCCTAGAATGCTTAACATTGCCCGTCGTGCCCAACGTCCCCTACTAGTGCCAAAGCCGTCCCCCAACATCCCCCATCATCTCCTAAGTGTACCCCCACCGTCACCCAGCTGTGCACCAACAGTGCCCCAGCCGTTCCCCAACAGTGTCCCAACAACGCCCCTTGAGCGGCCCGCGAGCGCTACTTGCGCGCATCATCATGCGGCATGGGCGCCCCATGCGCGCACCATTGTGAGGCATGCGGGCCACATGCGCGCACCATTGTGCGGCATGGGCGTCCCATGCGCGCACCATCGTGCGGCAAGGGCACACTATGCGCACACCTTCGTCTGGCATGGGCGCCCCATGCACGCACCATCGTGCGGCATGCGGGCCGTATGCGGACACCATCGTGCGGCATGCGCGCCCGATGAGCGCACCATCGTGCGACATGGGTGCCCCATACGCGCACCTTCGTGCGGCATTAGGGCCATATACTCGCACCATCGTGCGGCAAGCGCGCCCCATACGCGCACCATCGTGCGGCAAGGGCACACCATGCACGAACTTTCGTGCGGCATGGGCGCCCCATGCGCGCACCATCGTGCCGCATACGGGCCACATGCGCCCACCATCGTGCGGCATGCGCGCCTGATGAGCGCAACATCGTGCGACATGGGCGCCCAATGCGCGCACCTTCGTGCGGAATGCGAGCCACCTGCGCGCACTATCGTGCAGCATGCGTGCACCATACGCCTACCATCGTGCGTCAAGGGCGCACCATCCGCGCACCTTCGTGCGGCATAGGCGCCCAATGCGCGAACCTTCGTGCGGCATGCGGGCCACATGCGCATACCATTGTACGCCATGCGCCCCCGATGCGCGCACCATCGAGCGGCATGGGCACCGCATGTGCGCACCTTCGTGCGGCATGGGCGCGCCATGCGAGCATCGCTGTGCGGCATGGGCGCCCCATGCGCGCACCATCGTGCGGCAAAGGTGCCCCATGTGCGCATCGCTGTGCGGCATGGGCGCCCCATGCGCGCACCTTCTTGCGGCATGCGGGCCACATGCGTGCACCAACGTACGTCATGCGCGCACCATCGAGCGGCACGGGCGCCGCATATGCGCACCATCGTGCGGCATGCGGGCACCATCGTGCGGCATGGGCACCCTATGCGCGCATCGCTGTGCGGCATGGGCGCCCCATGCGCGCACCTTTGTGCGGCATGCGGGCCACATACGCGTACCATCGTTTGCCAT